>OY757020.1:56705690-57343090 GCA_963580285.1 Lucinisca nassula
GTGTACCCACAATCTATATTTTAGCAGAAATAAGAAAAATATCACAAATTTTCATCTTAAAATTTTCATTTTTTTTTCGGCGATAAAGGTTACAATGTATTTGTATAGGCGTGTTTTCGTATCGATTCCTGATCATTACCTTTTCGTCTACGTTCATTGCGAAATCACGCCAATTCAAATATATTGAAAATGTTACCTACAAAAATAAAAAAGAAAACTTTTAGACAAAATATCTGATATTGTTAATATTTTTAGCTCAAACACACATTGTGGGTACTCATTAGAACCACCTCCACGAGGTGGTTCTAATGAGTACTCACAATCTATCCTTAAATGATAGTTTGTGGGAACTCACAATCTCTGTTTTTGAACAGAAATAAGAAAAAAAAAATGTTTACCCCTGAAACCCCGAGTTTTACTGTATACAAGTGCCCAATGGGGCTTGAAGTCTTCAAGCCCCATTGGGCACCTGTATACAGTAAAACTCAGGGGTAAAGTGAATAAATGGGCTGTATGATGCTTCCACACAGAGCTGAAACCGACCACACACACGTATTGGTAAACCGCTTAGAGGATCTAAGTCTGCCCAGGCAAAGTGGTACGAGTCGGACCGTCCATGCTTATACGTAAACTCTATTGGTTTCATTGGGCGACAGGGCTTGAGATGTCATTTCATCTCACTGTCGGGTAAAAATCCCACAAAATTGGAAGCAAGGTCTCCAAAATGACCAACATAGTGTTGACGGGGATGTTAAACATCAAATCAAACAAACAAACATACAGTAGAACTTCGATGGCTCGAACACCGATGGCTCGTTCACCATGGATGTGTCGAACCCATTCTTGAGCCCCTAGCGAAATCCTCTACATAAGAAATAGTGGGAGGTAATTAAGGAGATTTGAGTCTTTTATCTTGCAAATGTATGCTGTGTGTACTCATTAGAATCGCCTCGATGAGGCGATTCTAATGAGTACACACAGCATGCATTTTCATTATAGAACACCGAAAAGATGTCTAAAGGTATCTCGTTATGCCTCCTGACAGGAACCCTCAATGGCTCGAACTACCCCTATCTCGAACAGATTTTCGAGGTCCCAAAGGTGTTCGAGCCATCGAAGTTCGACTGTATATAAAAGTGGGGTTCAAGGGGGTCATAATCATATAGGCGTGTTTTCGTGATGATACTGAAAATTTTATCTACAAAAATGAAAATGTTCAAATAAAAAAGCTGATATTTTTCATATTTCTGCCCAAAACATATATAGATAGTGGGTTCAAATGAGTACTCAAATCTATCCTCAAATTATAGATTGTGGGAACTCACAATCTTGGTTTCTGAGCACAATTTTGAAAAAAAAAATGTATGCAGTACATTATGATGACAAGTCCGTGAAATGAACACCCCCGCTAAACCCCAGTTTTTATAGAGAAAACTTGGGTTTACAGGGGGAAAACATTAATTTGCTTATTTCTGCTCCTAGACCTAGGTTGTGGATACTCGTTAGAACCGCCTCAATGAGGCGACATTAATTTGCTTATTTCTGCTCCTAGACCTAGGTTGTGGATACTCGATAGAACCGCCTCAATGAGGCGGTTCTAACGAGCACACACAACCTATGTTTTGAGTATAAATAAGATAAATATCATACTTGAAATCTCATCGGAAAAGTAGCCATTTTGGAGACAAGAAGAATACACTATGTCACACAGGAGCTTGAAGTTCTGTCAGAAAAGCATGTCACAGTCAAAATAGCCCAAATCGTCAATCATACATAGCTTCGCCAAAAAAAAAAAAAACATGTCAAAATAGCCCAAATCGACAATCAAACATAGCTTCGCCAAAAAAAAAAACATGTCAAAATAACCCAAATCGACTATCATACATAGCTTCGCCAAAAAAAAAAAAAAAAAAAAAAATGTCAAAATAGCCCAAATCGACTATCATACATAGCTTCACCAAAAAAAAAAAAAAAAACGGGTCAAAATAGCCCAAATCGACAATCATACATAGCTTCGCCAAAAAAAAAAAAAAAAAAAACATGTCAAAATAGCCCAAATCGACTATCATACATAGCTTCGCCAAAAAAAATATGTCAAAATAGCCCAATTCGACTATCATATATATCTTCGCCAAAAAAAAAAAAAAACATGTCAAAATAGCCCAAATCGACTATCATACATAGCTTCGCCAAAAAAAAAAAACATGTCAAAATAGCCCAAATCGACTATCATACATAGCTTCGCCAAAGGCAAGGCCTTTGGCGAAGCTATGTATGATAGTCGATTTGGGCTATTTTGACATGTTTTTCTGACAGAACTTCAAGCTCCTGTGCTATGTCACACGGGTGTGTCATCGTAATGCCCAAGTAAACTCCAGTTTTATTATATAAAAGTGGTGTTTAAGGGGTTCAAAATTATAAAGGCGTGTTTCGTGATGGTTTAATCTGCATTTGTAGCCATTTCTCTCAAATCTTGTCCTGTTGAATAAATTAGTCTAGCCAAACCCATTTCTGCCATTCAATCCAATTACATAATATAATGTTTTTGTTTGTTTGATTTAAGGTTTAACGTCCCCCTCAATACTATAAAGGTCATTTTGGAGACGTTGCTTCCAATTTTGTGGGACTTGTATCCGACATTCAGATGAAATGCCACCTCAAGCCCTGCCGCCCAATGAAACCAATAGGATTACCAGTATTCGTGTGCGGGTCGTTTTCAGCTCTGCGTGGAAGCATCATGTAGCCCATCTATTTCTTCAAGCCCCGAACATAATATAATGTATTCATTCAATTCACAAACAGATTGACAAACAGTGTAGATCCTGATCAGATGGCTTCTTATGGCTGTGCATTGTTTGCAAATGTACGCGTTGTCGTGTTCAGCAGGATATGTGTAACGCAGTGCTCTTTTGGCCCCCGCCCATCGGGGCTTGAAGAATTAGATTGGGTTGCATGATGCTTCCACGCAGAGCTGAAAACGACCCGCACACGAGTACTGGTAAACCGCTTAGAGGATCTAAGCCTGCCCTGGCAAAGCGGTGTGAGTCGGATCCGTCCATACTTATTAACCCTACTGGTTTCATTGAGCGACGAGGTTTGGGATGTCATTTAATCTCAATGTCGGGTAAAAGTCCCAAAAACTGGAAGTAACGCCTCCAAAATGGCATATACCGTGTTGACGGGGACGTTAAACCTTAAATCAAACAAACAACTAAAATAGTGCCCTTTTACAGACACCGACAAAGATGTAGAAAACATTAAAGATTTCTTCGCGGAGAAACTGAGATTCCACACGTTTGACCCGAGGTCCCAGGAGCTAGATGATCTAACTACAGAGAAACTAATGGGCTGCCTGAAATCTGCAAAGGAAGCACTCAGTGGCGAACTGTCTAAGCAATACTACTGTTTCGTGTGTATCATATTGTCGCATGGTAGCGAGGTAACGTAATTTACATTCATGGGGAATGGGAACACCTGGCAGATTTATCCGCCATTGTTCAAAGGGAGACAACTTTCGGGACTTCGTGTTCGATTTCCTATAAGCCCTGTCCCGCTGAAAAAGGGATCTACTCTTAAAGGAAAGAATTTGGTCCTCAGGAGCAAATTCTTGTCTTTAAGAGTTGACCCCTATCGACATGGGAGACAAAAATATTTTACAGGATTTGCCTTCCCTGAAGGTGTTCCCATTCCCCTTAAAAACAAACAAACGGCATTTTCAAATATTCCTCTTGTTTCAAAAGAAATTCGAATGAATCGGCGGCTCAAAATGAAGGTAAAGTCATGCTTTCTTAAAGAGATTTTTTTAGGAAAGTGGGCTGTAAAAATGGCCATATTTAGTGTACAATATATCGAACGGACTTACATCTATTCCGCTTGTGGCCCTCTTTTCTTTCAAAACCCCTAATACTGTTTATGATACATGACGTCGCAGCTGAGAATGTAATAACGCCATTTATCATTTATCAAAAGCCGATTAAATCCAGTTTAATGTAGTCATATGATAAATAGAGGATCTTACACTCGTGGTCATTTCATATGATATTTATTAAACTCGCCGAAGGCTCGTTTCATAAATATCATATGAAATGACCACTCGTGTAAGATCCTCTATGTATTAAATTCGGTAATCCACAAGTGGAATATGCAAACTAGTTAGTCAAGTCCCGTAACGTTACACGTATGATGTCCTTAACGACGTCGCGTTTACGTATATCGGAATATTGACATTTTGGTATAAAAATCGCGAATTAAATGCGTTTTTATAAATAGAATATTGCATTCGCGCGCAATCATTATTGAATTTATTAAACAAGTTGAGGAAAAGGGACAAATGCTCAGCACAATAATACATGGCCACTCATATAAGATCCTCTATCAATTCACTTCTACGACTTAATAGTCGGGTTTGGATTTCGCTGTCTGCATTTGTGATGGTGTGTAGATTCTGTTTGTCTCATTTTGTCTCAAATGCATTTACTGAGCTCGAGAAAGATACATTTAGCTGATAAATGTATTTAAATTGCGAATTGGGCGATTTTAAGGTCGGAAATTTCGTTTTATGGCGACGCGTTAGCGGAGCCGTAAAACGGAATTTGCGACCGTAAAAGCGAGATTTGTCTCCCAAAATGACAATTTTGAATTCAGTTGTTCCCATTCTAATACATGTATTTATTTGTTTCAATACAATAGTGTACTATTTGATCAAAACGATAAGCACCGTGCGCTGTGTAAAACCGAATGCCAGTCAAGGAAAAGCGACGTTACGTGATGCTGTCGGGTATCCGACAGTAACGTCGCTAGGTTTTGACGTTATCCAATCAGACGTCTCGCTACGTTCGCAAGTGCATTAGAATCGAACTTAAATGGCTCGAACAACTTTCGGACCATGAAATTAGAAGTGAAGGCAATGATCAGGAGCCGATCAACTACTCAACACCTCCATCAGAGACACCAAAGGAAACAAAAAAGAACATGAAACAACTAAAACCTATCCAAAAACTAGATTTGTGTCCATAGAACACGGATTCTTGCACACCAGACAAGGAAATCCGTGATTTTACCCTGGGATAGAAATTTATGTTCTGACCCTGGTGTTCCGACCCAAAATCGAATATAATCGCGTGTTTGATAAATGCACTGGTTGATTACAACCTCATGTGTGGCGTCGTCATGCGTGACGTCACTAAACATTCATGTTGTGTCATCACAAAATGGCGGACGTCTGTAACCGAAGTGACAGCACCATTAAAAATTCGCAGTACAAATGGAAGGTATGCAAGAAAAAGAATCCAATATGGGTGTGAGGGGTGGATATAAAAATCCGACCCTCGGGATCACTGTCCGGCATCACTCGGCAAGCCTCGTGATGCCAGACAGTGTCCCTCGGGACGGATTTTTCAATCCACCCCTCACACCCATATAGGATTCTTATATGCTCCCCCACCCACATAGGACATAGAAGTGAATGTTCTGTAACACACTGTGTGATTACAATTTTTTTTATATTGACCTTGGAGGTAGTAATCTGGGTCATGTTAGCAACACATCGTCTCATGATTTTTAACACGTCTGCCAAGAAATTTCAAAATCCATTTTAGAATAAGAAAGTAATTGACCAGACACGAATAAAAGACCATTTTTTTACCTCTAAGTATAACCTTGATATAAGAGGTACAGACCCGGGTCTGTCACGCGATACATCGTCTCATGATGGTAAACATTTCTGCCAAGTTACTTCAAAATCCATCTAAGAATAAAACAATTATTGAACGGACACAAAAAAACAAACTCTTTTTTAACTTAGACCTCTAAGTATGACCTTGACATGTGAGGGACAGACCTGGGTCTCGCATGCAACACATCATCTAATGAAGTTGAAATTGTCGGTAAAATAATTTAAAATGTCCATCTAGAAATAAAAAACTGATCAGACACGAAAACAAAACCCTTTTGACATTGACCTCTAAGCACGACATTGACCTTGGAGTTATCTACCTGGGTCCCACGCGTGACACATCACCTCATGATGATTAACATTTCTGCCAAGTAATTTCGAAATCCATCTTAGAATAATAAAGTTATTGGCCAGACACGAAAAAAAACCCTTTTATACCTTTGACTTTAATATTGGAGGTACTCACCTGGGTCTTGTGCAGGACACATCGTCTTATAAAGGCGAACATTGCTGCCAAGAAAAAGTCCATCCAGAAATAAAAAAAAAGTTATTGACAGGGCACAATAAGACCCTTATTTGACCTTCGACCTCCAGGTATGGCCTTGACCTTAAAGATACCGACCTGTGTCTTGCAGGCGACACATCATCTCATTATGGTTAACATTTCTGCCAAGTAATTTTAAAATTTATCCAGGAATAAGACCCTTTTTTGACATTTGACCTCTTAGTATGACCTTCACATTGGAGGTACTGACCTGGGTCTATCTTCTAATAAAGGTTCATATTTCTGCAATGTTACTTTAAAAAATATCCAGAAATAAAAAAAAATATTGACCAGACACGAAAATAAAAATGACGTTTGACCTCTAAGTATGACTTTCACCTTAGAGGTACCGACCTGGATCTTGCGCGTGACACACCGTCTTAATAACAGGATGGCATAGCAAACTCCATACGATCTTAATTATCTCATCAATCTTACAGAATGGCATAGCAAACTCCATACTATCTAAATTATCTCATCTATCTCACAGGAAGGCATAGCAAACTCAATGCTATCTTAATTATCTCATCTATCTGACAGGAAGGCAAAGCAAACACCATACTATCTTAATTATCTCATATATCGTACAGGATGGCATAGCAAACACCTTACTATCTTAATTATTTCATCTATCTGGCAGGATAGCATAGCAAACTCCATACTATCTTAATTATCTCATCTATCTTACAGGATGGCATAGCAAACTCCATACTATCTTAATTATCTCATCTATCTTACAGGATGGCATAGCAAACTCCATACTGTCTTAATGATCTCATCTGTCTTACAGATGAAATAGCAAACTCCCTACTATCTTAATTATCTTATCTAGCTTACAGGATGGCATATCAAACTCCATAATATCTTAATTATCTCATCTATCGTACAGGATTGCATAGCAAACTCCATACTATCTAAATTATCTCATCTATCGTACAGGATGGCATAGCAAACTCCACACTACCTAAACTATCTCATCAATTTTACAGGATGGCATAGCAAACTCCATACTATCGTAATTATCTCATCTATCTTACAGGATGGCATAGCAAACTCAATACTGTCTTAATTATCTCATCTGTCTTACAGGATGGCATAGCAAACACCATACTATATAAATTATCTTATCTATCTTACAGGATGGCATAGCAAACTCCATACTATCTTAATTGTCTCATCTATCTTACAGGATGGCATAGCAAACTCCATACTATCATAATTATCTCAACTGTCTTACAGAATGGCATAGCAAACACCATACTATCTTAATTATCTCATATATCTTACAGGATGGCATAGAAAACTCCATACTATCTTAATTATCTCATCTATCTTACAGGATGGCATAGCAAACTCCATACTATTTTAATTATCTCATCTATCTTACAGGATGGCATAGCAAACACCATACTACCTTAATTATCTCATCTATCTTACAGGATGGCATAGCAAACTCCATACTATTTTAATTACCTCATATATCTTACAGGATGGCATAGCAAACTCCATACTATCTTAATTATCTCATATATCTTACAGGATGGCATAGCAAACTCCATACTATCGTAATTATCTCATCTATCTTACAGGATGGCATAGCAAACTCCATACTATCGTAATTATCTCATCTATCTTACAGGATGGCATAGCAAACACCATACTACCTTAATTTTCACATGTATCTTACAGGATGGCATAGCAAACTCCATACTTTCTTAATTATCTCATCAATTTTACTGAATGGCATAGCAAACACCATACTATCGTAATGATCTCATCTGTCTTACAGGATGGCATAGCAACGAAAGATGGAAGAAAGTCAGTTGAAGAAATTGTGAAGATGTTTTCCGAATGTTTTGCAGGTAACTGAATACGTGATTGGTTTTATTTCATTTTTGCAACGCGTCGTTTATTTCGGCATGAAATGAAGAGATTCCTTCATTCCCCAATGTTAGCACACCCGTATGAGTGGGTCTAAAATGACATTCCCAGATGAAAGTTTGTTTTTGTATTTCACATATTTCGATGAAAATACAGCTTGGTGGTGTTCATTAGAAACGTCTCACTGGGGCGGCTATTAAGAATACTGTGACATTATGTTCCGGCTATTAAAAGGTGAGAAAACGTACATTCTAACACAGCGCGCATACATTGGCAATGGAAAATAGCTGTGTTTTGTTCTACAACAAATCACGGAAAGGAAGAGCGTGTCGAGTGACGTCGGTCAGTTATAAGTAGACAAATCGCGCCCGCTACGCGCTCGTGATTTGATCTACTTTACAACTGATCTCTAAACTGTGATTTATTACTCAACAAGTCACAGTTATAGTTGATCTATTTCTTAATTTTGAGACAGCACGCCAATGTAGGCAATGGAGAGGAACTGTGATTTATTCTGCAATAAATCACAGCGCTGAACAGTGTGACGCGAACAGCCGCCATTTTATGACGTCAGATGGTTTAACGCCATTTTCTCGCATCGAGTACTGAAATGTATACGAATATTGGCGGAATTTCTTCTATCAATGTCGAAATTTTGAGAGGATTTGACGGAAACAACAAAATTATTGTCGATTTTCAGTGTGTTAGAATCGAAATAGAGGAGACGAGTAATGCAGAATCCCAGGTTTTTCGGCTCGAAATGAGTGAAATTATCTTGAAAGGGCCGTAAAACAAAACAACAACAACAACAAAAAGAATCCCAGTTTGACATCCGGCTGTAAGCAACGCGCTCGTGATTTGATATACTTTTACAAAATACAGAAATGTTCCGCTATTAAGACCACCTAAAATTAAGACTTATTCCGTTTTAAAAAAAGCTTATTTAGAAGGGTGCAGTTAATTTTTCTTCGTGTTTTCTGCACACACTGTCCCCTGGTCAAGGACCACCTTTGGGACTGTTCAAAAGTGGTCTAACAGACCACTTTTAAATCCCAAAGGTGCTCTTAATATAGGAATTGTATTGTTTGTTTGTTTGTTTGATTTGAGGTTTAACGTCCCCGTCAACACTGTAAAGGTCATTTTGGAGACGTTGCTTCCAATTTTGTGGGACTTTTACCCGACATTGAGATGAAATGACATCTCAAGCCCTGTCGCCCAATGAAACCAATAGGGTTTATAAGCATGGACGGTCCGCCACGCACTGCGGTTCTTGGATCCTCTAAGCCGTTTACCAGTACTAGTGTGCGGGCTGGATTCAGCTCTGCGTGGAAGCATCATGCAGCCCATATATTTCTTCAAGCCCCTATGGGCGGGGGCGAGGAATTGTATTGTACCTCCAAAATGTTTTTTATTACTCAAATCTGAGCGAGAGCTGATCTATTTCCTAATTTGAAAGTGTTGTCGTCTGAAAAGCGCATCTATTCCCCACAAAGCAGGCTTACATGTGATAAATATTGCGACAAAGTCTTCGAAAGATCGGGTAGAAATCTGTTTTGGTCTATAAAAACTTCTAATGAAGTTTTAAAGAAATTGAAATCCAGGCGTTTTCGTGCTTCAAGTCTGTCTACTTAAGATTTTTCCACCCTTTATACTACACTTCCTCATAAACTTATAAAAGAAAAACTTGATGATTTAATTGAATGGACATTTCAGTGGGAAGACTCCCTCTATCTTGCATGTAATGTAAGAAATGCCTTTTTCCCTTCTGAAGAGCATAAAATAATACTTTATTGTCATGTCAGAAAGTGTGTGAAGCTCTCACCTTTCTACTTGTTAATATTTACATAAGATTTGGTACTTAGTTATTTAGAAAAAATGTGGGTATTCCGATGGGTACTAATTGCGCACCACTTGCGGCTGATCTGTTTTTGTTTTCAAGTGTTATGAGAGAGAGGTCATGATGTCCCTTTCTGCTGAAAACCAGTCTGGAATCATTGAAGCTTTTAGCTCTACTTCTAGGTATTTGGATGATTTATCAAATACCTATTTCGATGGTTTGATCAGTCAAATTTACATATTTACACCTCCCCCCCACCACACACACACAGAACTTCAGTTAAATAAAGCAAATTCTTCTGGTAGCGAGGCCCCGTTTTTGGATTTACAGCTATCCATTGTAGATGGTATTGTTTCTTGCAAAATTTATCATAAACGCGATGATTTTGATTTTGAGATTGTAAATTTTCCTTTTTTTTGGATGGTGATGTTCCTCGTCCGCCATCCTATGGCGTTTATATTTCGCAATTAATTCGATTTGCCAGAGTGTGTAGTCATGTAACTAACTTCAAAACTCGTAATAAATTGTTAAAGGCTAAACTTCTTAATCAGGGTTTTCGGTACCATAAACTACGCAAAGCATTTTCAAAATTTTATAGACGCCATTCTGATTTACATGTAATTTCAAAATTCAATATTGGACTTAAATCTCTTCTGCAACAAGGTCTTTCGGAACCCGTAATTTATGGTGACTTAGTATATAAATATATATAACCGCAATGACTTCAGCACCCAATTTCGTAAAATCATTCTTCGATATAAAAAGATTGGGTATAACATAAATGTTATACGACAGACTGCATGCATGGTAGTTAACCCAATCACGGTTGTCAACTTTGCTTCCCTATGTAATTGCACGCCGGTGGGTCAGGCCTCAGATTCTATGACGGTTCCAGCGTAAAGGCTTATGATGGTTGGTATCTGATGCTCTGTCTCTGGTTGGGCCCATCGAAGTCTAATTGTTGGTTTTCTTCTGCTCCAGCATTTCAGTGGTTTCTTGCTGTCGAATCCTTACCGTTGATTCAACTCTGTGGTTGTTTGATTTTTGTGTTGACGGAGATGTTGCACTGATGAGTTAAGAGGCCTTCGTGCGGACTGAACAAATTATTTGTCTTAATTGCGACGGAAGTAAGGGCGAGGTTTGTGGCCACGTAAAATCTATTTAAGCCCCCCTCCCCAGTGGAATTCGTTTCCGATGAATGTCCCAAGGCGGTTCTTCTGTCGCGATTTAATTTTGTTATGGTTTGGCTTTGGGTTTTTTTTGTGTCGCTTATATTATTTTATTTTGGATAGCCTATTGACTATTTTGTGGGAAAGTAACTGTCCTTTTGGCTTTCCGCTATTGATGTTTCCATTAGGGTATGTTGTTTCATGTTTGTGTTTCTTTTCCTTTGGTGTCTCTGATGGGAGCTGTGGGTTAATTGTATCGATTCCTGATCATTGCTTCCACTTCTATTTTACAATACTGCTCAAAATAATTAAGGGAACACAAATGTTTCAAATGCATGGTAGTCGAAAGAATTAGAAAATTTCCTAATGGCATTCGCTTGACTAATGTTTTTTTTTTCTTCGTGTTTTCTGCAAACCCTGTCCCCTGGTCAATGACCACCTTTGGCACTGTTCAAAAGGTGTCTTAAAGGCCACTTTTGAACAGTCCCAAAGGTGGTCTTAATATAGGAATCGTACTGTACCTCCAAACTATTATTTATTACTCAAATCACAGCTACAGCTGATCTATTATTTTTATTTGAAAGAGCTGTCCTCTGTAAAGCGCATCTATTCCCCGCAAACAGGCTTACAATACTGCTCAAAATGTTTAAGAGGACACAAATGTTTCGAATACATGGTAGTCAAAAGAATCAGAAAATTACCTAATGACAATTTTGTTTGTATATGTCATTTTGGAGACGTTGCCTCCAATTTTGAGGGACTTTTACCCGACATTGAGATGAAATGACATCTCAAGCCCTGCCGCCTAATGAAACCAATAGGGTTTATAAGCATGGACGGGCCAACGCGCACCGCTTTGCCTGGGCAGGCTTAGATCCTCTAAGCGGTTTACCAGTACTCGTGTGCGGGTCGGTTTCAGCTCTGAGTGGAAGCATCATGCACCCCATCTATTTCTTCAAGCCCCGATGGGCGGGGGCAAATACCTAATGCCAATCGCTTGACTAATGGTTTCTTTGGGTCACAACTCGACAAATGGAATGTTACTGCTGTATCCTTTTACACATGCAAATGGTCGTTTTGAAGACATCACGAAAACACGCCCATCCGCAACTATTATTGACATTTATGCCGTTGGCGCAAAGGATTAAGCCTTTTACTGTGTGCTGACCTTCTTGGCTTACCTGTACAGAATGTCTTGTTGAAAATAGCAGGCGCTTTAATGGAAACTATTTTTTTAAACAAATATAACTTATTTATTTTTCAATTTGACAAACAAGTTCCGATTTAATCTAATTGTCCGTTTAAATACTTTCAAAAAGATATCAAATAAGTGGAACTTTTATTTAATTAGCTGCCGGCATTTTTATTTTCAAATTAACAACCCGTAATCCTTATATGAAGCATACAAAACTGTGGAAAAACAACGACAGTACCCTACTTTAACGGCTAAAATCTTCAGTTTCTGATAATATTGCAATCAATGGCCCGTATCAGACGCAATGTGGTTACGATATTGTGCATTTTGATAGCAATTATAATATTTCAAAATTATATTTAATAGCGGCATTTTGCGATTAAATTTGGAGCTTATTCAGAAAAAGCTTTATCGTCTACACACGCGTGTAATAACAAAGCGTGCCATTCTCCGTCGACTGTGAAATGAACACATCTTCGCCTAGGCATCTCCTTGAAATGTAAATCAATCTAAAATGCGGTGTCTGATCTGCGTCTTATTTATTTATTTATTTATCAATCTAAAATGCGGTGTCTGATCTGCGTCTTATTTATTTATTTATTTATTTATTTATTTATTTATTTATTTATTTTTCATGACCCGATTAGATTTTTTATACTTACTAAGAAATTTAAACAAACATTGCTAGTATTAAGATTACAAATGAAAGAAAGAAAGAAAGAAAGAAAGATAGATTTTTATAGAAAAAAACTGGGGTTTACCGTGGTATTCGTTTTTGTTTTTTTTTATTTCTTATCAAAGACATAGGTAGTGGGTACTCGGTAGAGCCACCTCAATGAGGCAGTTCTAACGAGAATACAAAACTTTTGTTTTTAGGTTTCCATTACGATAACACAACCATGCGATAAAGTACATTTTTCACATCTCCAGAATGGCTACTTTTCTGATGAAAATCAGTGATCTTTTTCTTATAAATACGGCAAACATGGGTTGTGGGTGCTCGTTAGAACCGCTTCGATCGTTAGAACCGCCTCATCGAGGCGGTTCTAACGGGTACCCACAACCTATGTTTAGGAACAAAAATAAGAAAAATAATGTATACCCCCGTAAACCCAAGTTTTCTCTATATGAAGTGTGGTATAGGGGGTCTTCATTTCAAGGACTTGTTCACGTGATGATTAACAACATATCAAGAATTGACTGAGCCGCACGGATGTGTTATTGTAATTTATTTATTTATTTGTTTATATTTTTGGTCAATGCGTGGATTGTTGGTTATAATTTAGAACCAGTTCGTTCCGATTTATTTATTTTTATATGTATGTATTTATTTCAACTGTTAAATGATTTATTAAGATCAGGGTGTACACCTTTTCTGGTGTTCCTTCCATCATACCGGGGAAAAGAATTTGCATGTAAACCCAACTTTTTATATTGAACAGTCGGATAATCATGGATCAGCATGATTTTAACATAACACAAAAACGTAGTTCGAAAGTACTTGCTTCTTATTCTTCTATATTCATTTAGTCGCTGTTTTTTTGTGTTTTTTTTTTTCATCACTGCAACAAGCAGTGTAATGAACACCCCCTTAAACAATGCTTTACATAGAGAAAACTGGGGTTTACTGTGGTATTCATTTTTTTTTATTTCTTCTCCAAGACATAGGTTGTGGGTGCTCGTTGGAGCCACCTCAATGAGGCGGTTCTAACGAGAATACAAAACCGGTTTTGAGTATCGAAAAGTTTTCATTGACAAATTAACTGTTTTTGAGATATCAAGAATACCCTACTATGACGCACGGATGTGTTATCGTAATTTATTTATTTACGATTTATTTATTTAAAATTTATTTATTGCTCAATACGTTGATTGATGGTACTTTGTAGAACCAGCTCATTCTGATTTTTTTTTTTTAATTTATTTATGCATCACGTGAACATGCCCGTGAAATGAAGACCCCTTAAACCCCAGTTTATATAGAGAAAAAAGGGATTTACGGGGGTATTCATTATTTTTCTTATTTCTGCTCCAAGACATAAGTTGTGGGTACTCGTTACAACCGCTACAACCTATGTTTTGAGCATGATTTTGACTTAATAAACACAAAAACATAGGTAGAAAGATTTCAATTGGCGCTTCTGTGCCCATAATCAACGTTTTATTACACTCAGGGGAAAATATCACGGGTATTTAAGCAGAAGACAATTATCGCTTTTATGACACGTGGATTGTGTATTGCGTTCCGGCTACTGACCGTCAGGAAGTCCAAAGATTAATGGACACGCGTGCACGTATAATGGATTACCTTATTTCCGGAAAGATTGTGTCATGGGTACTACTGTGATACGATACGATACGATACGAATCCTTTATTCATGAAAGTGCAACAGGCCACACGCAGGTGGCATTAGTGCATAGCAACAGAACATAGCAAATACAACGTGACGCCAAAGTACAAATCCTCTGCAAAAGAAATTGGGTTTCACACACACAATGCCTGAACAGAGGTCATCACCATCGACTCGGCGTCAAGACGCCGAATCGACACCTCGACCCTATTCAAACGTCGTGCGTCGTTTCCGTGTTTTTTTTGTTTTTTTTTTTCAATCATTTTCAGAGGTTGCTTACTGTAATGAACAAGTTATGCAAATCCTAGGAGGAACATGTATATAATTATTTATACATCACGTGAACAAGTCCGTGAATTGAACACCCCCTGAACCCCATTTCAGGGGGGTATATTATAATTTTCCCATTTCTGACCAAGACAGAGCCGTGGGTACCCGCTAGAACCGTACCATGTTCCAACGAGCACCCACAACCCATGTTTGCGGTATAATAAGGAAACTGTATTGGATTTTTCATCAGAAAAGTGGCAATTTTGAAGATGTGAGAAAAAACACTATATTACACGGGCTTGTTATCGTAACATACTGTAAGAATTCGTCTATACATATATATTTCGAAAATTTCGCTGCATAAACTAAATGTACATGTCTATATCTCTTTCCGCTCAAGAGGGTTACACTCCCCCTGAATGTATGCCGACGCTTGTAGGACAAGTCATGTCGGCAAGAGGGGGTGACTGCCCGTTTATTTTGAGCTTCAGAGTGCGATTTCCTTGACCGTAGCCTTGTGCCGAAAATGAAATGCAGAAGGCGTACATGTCAAGGACTGGAGCTGCAGCCTTTCGTTTCTTTATTATTTATTTATTTATTTTATTTTATTTTTTTTGTTTGTTTGTTTGTTTGACAACACGCCAAGAAATTTATTTTTTGAGCCAGGCTTTAAATTGACTCTTGCCCAATTTAACATCTTTTCATGGCTAAACTACTTAACCCACTTGCACCAATACACCTCCCCATACACGACTGGGGCCCACCGGTTGTGTTATCATGAAAATTTAGTTCGAAAACAGCCGAACTGTTCGCAAACAATGTAGGCCCCGATCGGACGCCACTTTTGCGGCGCCCGATCTGGACCGGCACTGTCGACCAAGGTACCCGCCCCAGGACAAAATGGGTTAAATAAAATGATTGTTATCGGGATCATGTACCGTTATAAAAATAGGGTAGGCTGGACTCAATATTATTCTTTGTCACCTGACTGGTGAAAACCGGTTTGTCATGGTCAATGAACAACATTTATGTGTAGTGAATATCACGTGCTTTCGGATTGTCATTCAGAAAAGTTGTCATTGATGATAATTGATAGTAAATTGGTAAACACTTCTACATGTAATATAAAATTTTGGATAAATCAACATACAATATTCCGGAGTTTCGACCAGATCGTTAAATGAAGGGTGGGGGGGGGGTAGGGATGGGGCTCTCGTCGGAAACAAGATCAACAGACGCGACCACGCCCGTCCGGATGTATAATCACGTCCGGGCCCCGCGGACGCGCTATGTATTTGGACAGTGTCCCCAGAAAGTCCCCCTCCCCCACACTATATCCGGTCAATGATTTCATTCAACAATTCAAAAGTTTCATTCAGAACTTCACTTTGTATGAATGATTGTATAGTGATTTTGGATATAATTTCGGTGTTCATTGTGAAACGGATTTACTCATTAATGGTTATGCAAAATACGGATACAGTGCTCTATTATTTGGTAAGTAGTAATGAATTAATTGTTTAAGTTATTTACGCATATTTTATTTGTCAAACTAGGATTGCCATCTAGTAGTGAACTGCATTTTGTAGTCTTCATCAAAGTCTGCAATTATTTTTCTTAGGAACATACTAAGATTTTTAAATATTTTCGGATTTAGATTATTCATTAGATCATTAAATTTTAAGACGTTAGGGTGTCGATAATAATATCGTGAAATGTATTGGTTCCTTGCCCTTTCATAAAAATCACACTCCAGTAGATAATGGAACTCATCGCCCAGAGACTGTTTTGAGCATTTTGAACAAACTCTTTGATTATGAGGAATGTTCCGCCACCTACCAATTTCAACTGGTAATTTATGGTTGCTGGTGCGAAACTGTAAAATTGGCATATACATTCTTATCGGAAATTTTGTAAAATATTCTTCCAGACAAAAATTTTTCTTAATAAGTCTATAATTTATTCCTTTGGATGACTTTTCAAGTTGTGATGTCCACTCTTGTTGATACTGATCTTTAAGTACTCGTGATATTTCTGCTTTAAGCAAGTTTGGACTACTTACGGTCTGTGATAGCCAAATATCATTTTTTCCTGTAGATTGTAGTATTTTCTTTATGTAAGATAACCACTTATAATCTTTTAAGCCTGTGATATGATCAGCCATCAGTAATTTATACAATATGAAGGAAAATTTGTCGTCTTTACCAGTTATCAAGGAAATCCAGAAACCAATCATTCGCATTTTAATATTGAACGAAATTGGGAGTCGACCTAATTCTCCGTGTAATATGTAAATTGGCGTGCTTTTCCTCATTTTAGAAATATTCCGCAGGAAATCATTATGGAAAGCCTCTAGCTGATCTATATTTTCAAATCCCCATATTTCAGAACCGTATAATAGAATTGGCAAAATAGTGTGATCAAACATTTTCAGCTGCAGATCAATTGTGCATTCCCTATTCATATGAAGTATTGGTGCTATTTAGATAATGAGTACCAATTGTTGTTATTATTATTATTATTATTATTATATCTTTGTTTGTTTGTACGATTTGAGGTTTAACGCCCCGGTCAACACTGTAAAGGTCATTTTGGAGACGTTGCTTCCAATTTTGTGGGACTTTTACCCGACACTGAGATGAAATGGCATCTCAAGCCCAGCCACCCAATGAAACCAATAGGGTTTATAAGCAAAGACGGGCCGACTCGTGCGCACCGCTTTGCCTCGGCAGGCTTAGATCCTCTAAGCGGTTTACCAGCACTCGTGTGCGGGTCGGGTTCAGCTCTGTGTGGAAGCATCATGCAGCCTATCTATTTTTTCAAGCCCAAGATCAGACGTCGAGCTAATAGATCAGGGCCTTTGCTGTCAACCAATTACTGCCTCCGCCCAACGGTGCTTCATCACGTGAAAGAGTCCGTGAAATGAACACCCCATTAAACCCCAATTTAAATAGAGAAAACTGGGGTTTACGGGGGTATACATTATGTCTCTATTTATGCTCCTAAACATAAGTTGTGGGTACATGTTAGAACCGCATCATTGCGGCGGTTCTAACTAGCACCAACGACCTATGTTTTGAGTATAAATAAGTAAACTATCACAAATTTTCATCAGAAAGATGACCTTTTTTGAGGTATGAAAAAATGCACTATATCACACGGGTGTGTTATCGTGATGTGAAGAAATAGATTGGGCTGCATGATGCTTCCACGCAGAGCTGAAATTGACTGCACAGCACATGAGTACTAGTAAACTGCATGGGGGCTCTAAGGCTGCCTATGAAAAGTGGTGCGAGTTGGACTGTCCATGCAGATAAACCTTACTGGTTTCATTGGGTGGCAGGGCTTGAGATTTCTTACATGCTTTTCAATGAATGATAGAGATTTATCAGTGAAATATAAATCGATATTTTCACTGTTTCAAACAGTGAAAATACGATTTTTTATTTTTCACTGTTTGGGACTACTTTTTTCTTCAAATCTAACTCTAATTTCAATTTTATCTTTGTCAGATAACTGAACAATACTGAAATGTGTTCTAATTGACGCATAGCCCGTTCATGTGTGACGGGGACGTTACTGACGTCATTTATGACGCTGACGTCACGCCTTTTGTCGCGCGACGTTAGACTTGCCAGCAACTTCTTTGGAAAACTACTCTCTAAATTATTTCATTAATCATTCATAATAATACCATCCCAGGCCATTTCTCAGGTGCAAACTTTCAGTTTACACCCAATAGTATACCCACTAAACACGATGGACACCACTAAATTGACGCGAAACGAACAGGAACAAAGATAATTTTCTCCGAATGTGAACGACACCATTAAAGACGCTAAATATTGCCTTTTGAAGCATGTAAGAAACAGAAAATTTGATTTTTTCAGTGCAAGATCAAATTTTATTTCACTCATGAACACCAAAACTGCTATTTTCACTCGTGGCTACGCCACTCGTGAAAATAACAGTTTTGGTGTTCATTCGATGAAATAAAATTCGATCTTACACTGAAAAAATCAAATATCCTCTATGTCATCTCAGTGTCCGCAAAATGACCTATACATTGTTGACGGGGACGTTAAGCCTCCAATCAAACAAAAACTGTCAACCCATTAAGAAAACATATCCTTGTGATAATGTTAATTTATATCTAAAAAAAAAAAAAAAAAAAAAAAATCATTATTTTTATGATGAACAATACAATGTCTTGGTGCGGATACCACACACATTGTAACCCCTCTAAACCTCTCTTTTCTGTATATAATGTAAAGTGGTGTTTACAGGGGTTTTTATTACATGGACTTATGAACATGTTGCTTTTCTAAACAATGCAATTTTAAATAATGCAAGCTGACATCCATTAACTATAAATGTTTTTTGTTTTTGTTTGTTTGTTGGTTTTTTGTTTTTTCAAAAAAAAAAATAAATAAAATAATGTGGAATATCACATTCCAGAAAAAAAATGATTTTATGAAAACCGATAATATTTTAATTACAACAAGGCTCAATTTTAATCGTTTGACAAAAAAGAGTATTTTCTCGCTTAAAGTACCAAAGCACGCAGTTCTAAATTAACTAGACGTATCTATCGTTCAATATCCCCCGGGGTCATTTTCAAACACAGCCGGATTAAAACACAATATTGATTACACGATAGGTACACGATAGGTATCTATCGTAAGCCTCAGTCAAAGGGAGACAACCCAATATTGACATTCTGTGCGACTGTCACGGTTGAAAGTCATCGGGCTAATGTCAGATATAGTTGGCCATGTATATAATTGTGATCCCCTTGAACCCCACTTTTATAAGAGCCCGGCCAAGCGAATTTGTGTATCTTCGAGCATTCCGTCATGACAAATTGTAACTGCGCATGCCCAGCCATTCAGAGGGGCCAGGGATATGGCTTTCTGTCTGAAGGTTCCTCTTGATTCACTGCTTGTACGAGCGAGCAGCGAAGGTTCTGGCGAGACTGCGCGGATGCGCAGGCTCGCCTGAACCTTCGCTGCTCGCATCGGCGATAAGTACCAAAATCGCTTGACGGGGCCCGTAAAGTAATACCGGGGTTTGCAGGGGTTAATCTTATTTTCTTATTTCTTCTCTAAAATACAGTTTGTGGGAACTCGTCAGAATCACTCGATGAGGCGGTTCTATTGAGTAGCCACAATCTATATTTTGACCAGCAATAAGAAAAATATCACACTTTTTCCAGTAACAATGTTCATTTTTTCGGCGATAAAGGTTACAATATGTTCAAAAAGGGTTATCCTTTGAAAGCGAGGAAAACACCACAGAACTGGAAAATATGAAGTGTACATGTTTTCTGGACCAGACTGCTAGTTTCGGCCAATTAGGCCTCATCAGTGACCCTCAAATATTTTTAAAAATCCGCAACGGAATCAATGATCCCAAAGGACAAGAAAATATAAACTACACTATGATGTAGGGCAAGGAGACGTTTTACGGCCGCCACACATTCCCAGACACCAGCTGTAGTGACGTTAAATATGTTCTATAAAAGGGCTATCCCTTGGAAGCAAGGAATGCACCACAGAACTGGAAAATATGAGGTGGACATGTTTTCTGGGCCAGACTACCTAGGTTCGGCCAAGTAGGCCTCATCAGTGACCTTCAAATATTTTCAAAATTTCACAACGGAATCAATGATCCCAAAGGACAAGAAAATATAGACGACACTATGATGTAGGGCAGGGAGACGTTTTACGGCCACCACACATTCCCAGACACCAGCTGTAGTGACGTTAAATATGTTCTATAAAAGGGTTGTCCTTTGGAAGCAAGGAAAACACCACAAAACTGGAAAATATGAATGTATTTGTATAGGCGTTTTTTTTCGAAATGGAAGCGTTAGATAGGTAAAACCATAACATTTAACATTAAAATTAGGGCTGGCTAATCAGACTTGAAAAGATAAACGATTGTCAGTGTCATTGAAATCGATAATCGATTAATAATCACTGAATGTTTTATCAATCACAGTTTTACCTATCGAGCGTTCGGCCTCAGCATGACTCTTACCATATGTTATACTTTACTGTATATTTTCGGAAAACCAGGCCTGAGCAAACAGTGTAGACCCATATGAGACGCCACAGAAGGCGGCCTCTCATCAGGGCCTGCACTGTTTGCCACTCATTCAGCTATTTTGGACATAACATTAGGTAGTAAAATATTCTTACTAAATAATCGATTATTATAAAATCAGTAACGATAATCATTTCAGTAGAACGTATCGATTGATTAATCGATTGTCCGATTAATCCTGTCAGGCTTAATTACAATCGCCATGTTTGCCCTGGGAAACGAGCTATCCTTCTCCGAGTTTTTAAACTTTCACGGTAGTAATTTGCTGAAAGTTCCAGTTTCGGATGTGTCATCTGTTTTGCAATGTTGACATAAGTTTTTATTGTTCTATTGCTGCGCAGTCATTGGAAAAAACAAAACAAAAAAGGGTTCCTAACATGAACGAAAAATATTACATTTGTTTCGCGCCGCCGCAGCATCCCAGCAGGCACATGACGTAATTGTTACGTCACATCAACGTCGGTATAACGTCATGACGTTTATGGAACGTCACATCCACGTCGGTGCAACGTCGTGACGTTGTACCGACGTGGATTTGACGTTGCCTTGGTAACATGTTGTGACGTGTGCCTAATGGGGTTGTTCTTGCCTGCAAATTCAAACAAGACACAGTAGGTGAAATGTCTCTCCTAGAACACATGTTAGATTTATTTTCTAGGCAAACCAAAACTTTTTTTCATCCAAGCATGTCGAGGGTTACGTAACACCGGCCATGTTTTGGTTGATGATGAAGCAGACGAAATCGCTGATGATGACGTCACAGAAGACGAGGCAGACGAATATATGAAAGTACCACATGAAGCAGACACACTTATAGCTTATGCCACAGCTCACGGTAATTACATTCCAGCTTTGTTTTACCTTGTCCTACTAAATAAATCAATTTAGCGACGCCCATTTCTGGGTTTCAACCAATCAGATCACTTGATGCAATTCATTTCAACAATTTTACGACCCGTTTGCCATCTAGTGTAGATCCTGATCAGCTGACGTGAAGAAGCTTGTTGAAGCCATCTGATCAGGATCTACACTGTTTGAAAAGGTAGGAATTGTCCTGTTTAGTAGGACGACATTGGTAATATATGTATAAACGACAATACATTATGCGACATTCATGTTTGAATAACTACTTGTTACATGTTTCCGAGGAAATTTGAGAAGAAAAAGATTTTATATACACGTGTGGACCTTATGTTACCCTTTTTTAAGGGGAATGGGAACACCTGGCAGTTTTTCCGCCATTTTTTACAGGGAGACAGCTTTCGGGACTTTCTGTTAGCTTTTCTATAAGCGCTGTGCCACTGAAAAGGGGGTCTACTCTTAAAGGAAAGAATTTGCTCCTCAGGATCAAATTCTTTCCTTTAAGGGTTGACCCCTTTTGACATGGGATACAACAATACTTTTGCAGGAGTTACCTCCTCTGAAGGTGTACCCATTCCTCTTAAATTGGAGTTTATACGGAATTTCATTAAATCTGGGCCGAAAAAGGCCATGCAAGAAAGTATCCTTGTTAACCACACACTCTAATGTTCTTGGGTATGTACAACGACGTCTGATGGGATAACGTCAAAAGTTTGCGATGGCATATTGAGGCGATAACTCGTATTCAAAATTATTACATATGGAAGTCAGCCGGCGATTTTACGGTCTTTTAAGGCGGCGTTTCAGTGGAGCCGTAATACGGAATTTGCGGCCGTAAAACGACGATTTCTCTGTTCAAAACAATTTTGGAAGACAGTTAGCCCCATTCTAATGCACTTATTCGGTTGGTTTGTTGAAATCTTTACTATTTTGCACAAATCGACAGGCGCTTTGAGCTGCGTAAACCCAAATACCAGTCATTGAAAAAGCGACGATATGTGATGTCGTCGGGTTTCTGCTGAATATGCAAAAATTCGCAAATTTTTAACGTTATCCAAAACGACGTCGCGTTGCATACGCAGGTGCGTTAAAAGCTGTGATGTATTGTGATGTTACAAACCCAACGTCATCAAATGACGTATCGTTTCATTGGCTTTAGAGGGGCGTTCATTTATTTGTGTCACTATTTGCCCACCATACCGAGTGGCTGTAAGGAGCAAATGGAAACTGTCTTGATTCACGGGGAAGTGTTTTTCTATAATAGGACGAAATTTCCGTCTAACCCATTCAGTGTTTCAAAAGTTATTGAAAATCCAAGTTGATGCGGTTCTAACGAGTGCTCACAGTCTATGTTTTAAGCAGATATGTAAAACATACCAGGATTTATATCAGAAAATTTTCATTCTTTGGTGGCAAAATGTGTTGTCCTAATGTGGTGCGAAAAGACAAAGCACGGCAATTTTTTTGTATGCAGTATTTTTCAATTGCGATGGCCCCTGGTGTATGAATGTCATTAGACGTGTCACCAGTAACAATTCTGATTCTGATTCTGACCCATTGTTCAAAGGCATGACAATCGCAAGTAAAATATATACGAATGGTGTGTGTGTGAATTCGGGTATAACGTCGCTTTCAACAATTTTTCAGTCATATCACGACGGTGTCTGGTTGCGACAGGGAATCAATGCTCACTTTTATAGTGCTGCCTCACTGAAGTATCGTGTCCCAGACACATTACATGATACCACACCCAGTCACATTATCCTGACACTGGGTCGACCAGTCCTAGCTCTACCCCGTAAATCTGAGTGCCAAGCGAGGAGCAGCTAGTACCATTCTTAACGACTTTGGTATGTCGCGGCCCGGGATCGAACCCTTGACCTCCCGTTCCCCGGAGCGGACACTCTACCAACTGAGCTATCGGGGCCGGTAACGAATGGTGTGTTGTCAAAAGTAATGGCACACTATGATAAATGTAGACCAACAACCGGTTTAAGAGGTCTGTGTCGTATCCATGACAACATACCTGCTAACAAGTGTGTTCTTTTCCAAGACATTGAAAGAGGACCAGGTACATGAAGCTGAGCTCTCATTTATTCAGACCTTAGTCCCTTCGACATTTTCCTGTTTCTTTACTAAAGGATACGGAACCCGGGAAGGGACATGATTTTTTTTTATTTTATAAGTTGTGCGCACACGATAATATCTTGTGCGGACAAGATATTATCTTGTGCAGACAAGATATTATCTTGTCCGCACAAGATAATATCTTGTCCGCACAACATAATATCTTGTCCGAATAAGATATTATCTTGTGCAGACAACATATTATCTTGTGCAGACAAGATATTATCTTGTCCGCACAAGATATTAAGTTGTGCGAACAAGATATTATCATGTCCGCACAAGATAATATCGTGTCTGCACAACCTAGATCTTGTGCGCACAAGATATTATCTTGTCCGCACAAGATATTATCTTGTCCGCACAAGATAATATCTTGTCCGCACAACTTCCAAACAAGATAATATGTTGTGCGAACAAGATAATATCTTGTGCGGACAAGATAATATGTTGTGCGAACAAGATCATATCTTGTCCGCACAAGATAATATCTTGTCCGCACAAGATAATATGTTGTCTGAACAAGATAATATCTTGGCCGCTCAAGATATTATCCTGTTCGCACAACATAATAAAAATAAAAAATCATGTCCCATCCCGGGTTCCGTAAAAGGAAACCCTTTTGGGCGTCGTTATGATTTGAGTCAGCGCACGACAAAACCTACAATTAGACATGTGCGCCCACCGAAGACTCAGATCAGTTTGTACATCCATATAGTCCAAACAGATACTTCTCTTGCTGCATGAAGGAGCATTGAGCCCTTAGCTATCCTTAGAGCGCACAACGAAGACTCTGATCAGACTGCGTGGATGCGCAGGCTGATCTGGGCCTTCGTTGGGCGCATATGTCTCATTGTAGATTTTGTCATGCGCTGGCTGGTAGTGCAATTTACCAGTGCCTTTAGGGTATACTTAAAAAGGCTTACTTCTCTGCCTTTACAGAATGGATTTCAAGACTTCCAAAGGATCTAGCTATTCACCATATTTGCATTATTTGCTGCCTCCCAGCTTGCACATTGTCAATAATGGAAAAAACAGGTAACAAGACCCCCCTGACCTTTCGAGGTCAGGGGGGTCTGGTTACCTGTTTTTCCAACACTGATAACCTTCAGACTAGGAACCAGCAGATAATGCAAATAATGTGAATTCAGAACTTATTGAAAAGTGTGTTTCCGTCAAGGGAGAATACTTGGAAGGGTTGAAGTAAAGTAATGTGGATGGGATAAACCCTTCTCTTGCTGAATACTCATATAAGCCACACCCATTTCTGTCTATCAACCAATCAAATCACTTGATGTAATTTATTACTACAAATTCATAAAGTGAATGCCAAACAGTGTAGATCCTGATCAGATGGCTTCTTCAGAAGCCATCTGATCTGGATCTACACTGTTTACAAAGACAGGGGTTGTTGTGAACAGCAAGATAAGGGTTAATAACTAATAACACATCCTGTAGAACCCTAATGACAACATTAAAAGAACGTCCCTCGTGCATTCATGTTTTCATGCAGCTGATAGCGCATTAATTAATTTTGAGTTTTTTTTTTTTTACAAAAACCTACAAGCGCACTAGAATGAGGTAAGCTGCATTGAAAAATTAGTTTAGTTTATACTAATTTATTTTAGTTCGATTGCGATGAAAGCTTCAAGCTTATTTGAAACGCGCTCGAACACATCACGCGCGCGAGTGAGAGACAGTGACCTTACACCACTGCTACCCATTTACACTTGGGGGGGGGGGGGGGGTAGTGGCATAACGTGTCTTGCCCAAGGACACATCTCGCCTCCGATGGCCGGATTCGAAACCACAACCTATCGATCATAAGTCGAGCTCGCTAACCACTGAGCTATCGATGCTTTCATTTAAAAATTGTCATTTGAGCAGACACCCAGGTGTGTGTGTGTGGGGGGGGGGGGGGGGGGGGGGAGTGGGGTAGTGGCATAAAGTGTCATCAAGGACACATCTCGCCTTCGATGGCCGGATTCGAAACCACAACCTATCGATCATAAGTCGAACTCGCTAACCACTGGGCTATCGATGCTTCCATTTAAAAATTGTCATTTGTGCAGACAAATTTGGTCATTAGGTATCTCACCGCTGTGGTTCGTGCCTCGCAAGCCATGTGTTTTTTCTCCGGGTTCTCAGGTTTTCGCCCACCTCTGATTATCGATCGGCTCGATATAAGTGAAATAATCTTGAAAGGCCCGTAAAAATCATGTACCTATCACTGTAAAACAAATACGCAAATTGTGTTAAAAATGTCATTTTCAGGACTTTACAGACCAAAATTATCTCACATTGGCATGTTCTAATTAGCTGTGAAACACTAAATGACATTCTCTAAGTTTGCCTCGAAATAGATTCCACTCCAACCAGAACCAAATGACAATGAGGCAGATCTACTGGGCATCCATAATCTTTATTGAAAAAAAAAAAAAACAATGGAAACAAAACAACAATCAAAGTACTGAGGAAAGTTGATTTATGAGGAATAATTATTATATAACAATGTTAGTCGTAGATCAAGCAGTTATCTAGATATTTTGTTAAAACAAATATAGAGACTAACTTCCCATATCACAGGTCCTGGTGTATGAATGACATTTGACGTGTCACCAGTAACAATTCTGAGTCTGGTTCTGATTTGACAAGGTCTAAGTTGGTTAAAAAATTCGACAAAGAAAAAATTATTCATCGATTGTTTTGAGTTTAACGACAGGGCAACCCTAGTGGATCATTTTTGTCTTCTCCAAGAGAAAGGGGAAAAGAGATAGAAGAGACAGTAGAGAAGATGATGTGTTTGTTTTTGTTTTTTTTTTTGTTTTTTGTTTTTTTTTATTTGAGGTTTAACGTCCCCGTCGACACTGTAAAGGTCATTTTGGAGACGTTGCTTCCAATTTGTGGGACTTTTACCCGACATTGAGATGAAATGACATATCAAGCCCTGCCGCCCAATGAAACCAATAGGGTTCATAAGCATGGACGGGCCGACTCGCACCGCTTTGCCTGGGCAGGCTTAGATCCTCTAAGCAGTTTACCAGTACTCGTGTGCGGGTCGGTTTCAGCTCTGCGTGGAAGCATCATGCAGCCCATATATTTCTTCAAGCCCCGATGGGCAGGGCCGTTGCAGAGAAGATGAAAGTGGGGGACAGAGGAGAAAGAGGAATATAAATGGAAGTGTAGGAACAGAAGAAATATCAACACTCCCTCATTCTACCGTTACCTGCTACAAGGACAGCAGGTGTTGCCCAACTGTAAGTCAATATCAGCTGTACTCCCCAGTGACATAAGAAACACATCCCCATTGCCTCACTTAACTAACCCCCGAAGAAAGTACGGAAGAAAGATAAACGTGCCAACCAATTTCTTCATGGTCCAACCATAAATTTCTAAATTAGCTCAGTACATATCTGCTAATAATCTTACAGAGAAGTTCTCCTAACGGGAGACCCCCGCCCCTAGGGGCTTGAAGAAATATATATGGGCTGCATGATGCTTCCACGCAGAGCTGAATCCGACCCGCACACTAGTACTGATAAACCGCTTAGAGGATCTAAGCCTGTGCAGGGACCGCGGTGCGAGGCGGACCGTCCAAGCAAATAAACCTTATTGGTTTCATTGGGCGACAGGGCTTGAGAAGTCATTTCATCTCAATGTCGGGTAAAAGTCCCACAAAATTGGAAGCAAGTCTCCAAAATGACCTTTACAGTGATGATGGGGAAGTTAAACCTAAAATCAATCAATCAATCTCCTAGCGGGCACATCATGTCTTAGCAACGTCGCATCAACGTCGCATTGATACGACGATACACATAGGTTGTGCAGCCGCTTCTAGCTATGTTCCTTGGGGCGTCGGGACATAAAAAGGAAAATAACTTGACAAAAAAGATCATTTTTTAAACCATTTGATTTAGACATTATAACTCTGGTCAGACACCGCGTTTACCCAAGGCGAATTAAAATACCCACCTGTACGGGGTCCTAAAAACATTAACCAATAAATGTCAATTGTTTCAATTCTGTGACATTTGGAAACAATTAAGATAGATTAGAGGCCACAGAATGTTGCGTCTGATCGGTTTCTTTACTATTTGCTAAAGTACGGAACTTGATTTAAACAACACGTGTTTTGTAATATTAGAGCTCTCGAAAGCAGGCAAATTGTAGGTCAGTAAGGGGTTGTTTAGTTGGTCAATGATAAGCTAACCCTTTTAACCCTGTAGACCGGTGCAGACGCCGAGGTAGAAATACACTGTATCTATGCAAACCTTGTAGATCCTGATAAGACGGCACGTAGCTAGAACGTCTCGCCAGAATCTACATGTACACTGTTTGTCATCCTGTCAGTGAACTAATCAGAAATCCTTTTCTATAAGAATATATTTAAAGCGAGAAGAGTCCTGTTTAGAAACTCAGGGATGAAAGAGTAAAACATAAATACCACCGAAAAGCGCGTAGGAAAATAGTTCCAGAGTACTGTTTTCTTTTCAGAATTCGTCTTTCTGTGCCAATTTATATTCAATCCGTATAAAGTCTCGAAAACTGAAATGTTTTGAAAGACGTTCCATGCGGGGCCGGCCTGCAAAATCAATTTTCAAGAGTTCATTTGGACTATTTTATGCAGCGTACGAACAACGGAAGTGGAGCAACGCGGTCCAGTACCGGAAGTAGAAATGTAATGACAAAGAAACTTGATTTAAAAAATCAACTTTCAAAAATCACTATTTGAGCAAAATGAACAAAGATTGTACTTCAAAGGTAGCGTAGCTTGGCCAAACCATTATAACGCACAACAAAGAAAAACTATCTAAACTTAACTGCCTCTGAGATGTGGACTATTCTTAAAGGAAAGAATTTGCTACCGTGGGGATAAAATTCTGTCCGTTAAGAGGAGCCCCAAAAATGGTAATGGAAACCCATGCTGTTATTTAGACGAAGTCCCTTAATTGCAAATGAAAGGCAGAATGCCGATGCGTACTAATCGGTGTGTCGCTTATCAAACTGTGAAAACTGTAAAATGACTGCTGCATTTTTAGACAAGTCTCCACATAGGCTTTTCCATGCAAAAGTTTGCACCACGAAAACATGCCATTTAAATTCGGACCCCCTCAAACCCCACTTTTATAAAGTAAAACTGTGGTTTACAGAGGTATTTCTGCTCGAAACCATAGATTGTGGGTACTCAATACAGGTGAAAAAATGTGACATTTTTCTTATTTCTGCACAAAAGATAGATTGAGTGGACACGTTAGAACCGCCTGAACGAGGTGGTTCCAACGAGTACCCATAATTTGTATTTTACTCTAAAGATTGATTGCAGAGACAGGTTACAATCTATATTTTAGAACAGAAATAAGAAAAATAAGGTTTACCCCTGTGAACCCCAGTTTTACTGTATGAAAGTGAGGTTCAAGGGGGTTAAAATTACAGTTGAACTTCGATGGCTCGAACATCGATGGCTCGTTTACCATGGATGTGTCGAACCCGTTCTTGAGTCCCTAGCGAAATCCTCTACATAAGAAATAGTGGGGGATTATTAAGGAGATTTTAGTCTTTTATCTTGCAAATGTATGCTTTGTGTACTCATTAGAATCGCCTCGATGAGGCGATTCTAATGAGTACACACTGCAAACATTGTCATTATAGAACACCGAAAGGATGTTTAAAGGTATCACGTCATGCCTCCTGGCAGTAATCCTCAGTGGCTCGAACTACCCCTGACTCGAACACATTTACGAGGTCCCAAAAATGTTCGAGCCATTTAAGTTCGACTGTATATAGGCGTGTTTTCGTGATGCAACTTCCATCCAAGACACAAAAGGGAAAGAAACACAAACATACATTACGAAAACACGCCTATCTAAATATATTGAAAATTTTACCTCCAAAAAAAAAAAGGAAAATTTTCTGATGAAAAATTGCGATATTTTTCTTATTTCTGCTTGAAACAAAGGTTGTAGGTACTCGTTAGAACCGCCTCGCTGACGCGGTTCTAACGAGTACCCACAACCTATGTCTCAGAGCATGAATAAGGAAAATAATGTATACCCCTGCAAACCCCAGTTTTACTATATAAAAGTGGGGTAATAGGGGGTCAAAATCATATAGGCTTGTTTTCGTGATGAACCAGCTTCACGATAACGCAAACGTCAGAAGCGAAAAGCCAAAACTTACAGTATCTCTCCAACAAAATGGCCAAACGGCTATTCTAAATAACAAAAAAGTTATAAGCAATACATACAAGCAAAGACGAACTTGGGTAATAATTACATGCACCATAACAGAAGAACCGTCTTGGAATGTCAGTAAGAAGAGTTTCCTTTGTGGGTCTTAAATCGATTTTATGTGACCACAATTCACGCCCTTGATTCTGTCGAGGCACAGTTTTGGCCTTTCGTTCAGTCGTGGCCAAAATACTCGCTGTATATACTGTAGTGGTTCTGTCGTGGCCACAATCCTCGCACATGGTTTTGAAGTGGTTCTGTCGTGGCCACAATCCTCTTCCTTGGTTTTGCAGTGGTTCTGTCGCGGCCACAATCCTCACACTTGGTTATGTCGTGGCCTTAACCCCTGCCCATGGTTTTGTAGTGCATCTGTCGTGGCCACAGTCCTCGCACTCGGTTATGTCGTAGCCACAATCACTGCCCATGGTTATGTAGTGGATCTGTCGTGCCCACAGTCCTCGCACTTGGTTTTGTCGTGGCCACAACCCCTGCCCATGGTTTTGTAGTGGATCTGTAGTGCCCACAGTCCTCGCACTTGGTTTTGTCGTGGCCACAACCCCTGCCCATGGTTTTGTAGTGGATCTGTCGTGCCCACAGTTCTCGCACTTGGTTATGTCGTGGCCACAACCCCTGCCCATGGTTTTGTAGTGAATCTGTCGTCGTCACAGTCCTCGCACTTGGTTATATCGTGGCCACAACCCCTGCCCATGGTTTTGTAGTGGATCTGTTGTGGCCACAATCCTCGCACATGGTTTTGAAGTGGTTCTGTCGTGGCCACGATCCTCGTCCTTGGTTTTGCAGTGGATCTGTCGTGGCCACAATCCTCACACTTGGTTATGTGTTGGCCACAACCCCTGCCCATGGTTTTGTAGTGGATCTGTCGTGGCCCTAATCCTCACACTGGGTTATGTCGTTCTGACAACCTCTGTCTTGGCCACAATCCTCGCACTTGGTTCTGTCATGGCAACAATTCTTGCGCTTTGTTTTTCATGTGATCCTGCATGAAGATACCTCAAGGGCAGCTCTACAAGCCTGTGATCAACGAAGGCTCTGGCGAGACTACGCACATGCGCAGCCTCGCCCGAGCCTTTATTGCTCGCATATGCCTAACTTCTAAAACAGCACGCCTATACAGGCATTTTGAAGGAACCGTGTTTTATTATGCAACATATCACGGGGCGGAAGAGCAAGCCGAGTGACGTACTTAAAATCTCTCAATTTATGACGTCACTCGTAGATTCATTGACCCATCACTTTCTCGCATCGAAAACGTTTCAAAAGGATATAAATGCACGTATTACAGTCAATAATTTTTGCGAGATTTCTTCTACCAATGGTGAAAGGCTGTGAGAATTTGAAGGAAACAACAACATTATGGCCGATTTTCAGCGTGTTAGCATCGAAGGAAATAAATCAGCTATAGTCTGTGATATGTTGAGTAATGAATCACAGTTTGTCGGACAAATCACGCGCGCTACGCGCTCGTGAGATGATCTACTTTACAACTGATCCCCAAACTGTGATTTATTACTCAACAAATCACGACAAGAGCTGATCTATTTCTTAAGTAACAATTTCTCAAGAGCTGCTGATCCCTGCAGGCACACGTCGCTAGGGCAACGTCAAATCAACGTCTGTGCAACGCCATGACGTTGCACTGACGTTGATATGACGTTACATAAAAGTCATGACGTCATCATTACGTCATGTTCCTGCTGGGATGCTTTTAACTGTGTTTCGTTTCAGGAAAGAGGGCATTTAGAAGAAACAATATTGGTTCATGGTTTATATCAGAGATGATGAGGGAATTCGATCAGAACTACGGACAAGACCACGTGGAGGACATGCTGATAACAGTTCGTCAGAAAGTTGCGGGAATATACTCAGAAAATCAGAAAAGCATGCAGATACCGTGTGTTCAGTCCACGCTCACAAGAAGACTTAAGTTCAGAGGGAAATAAAGAAGAAATAACATTTACTTGAAATGAAGAAGAAATAGAGGATCTTATATGAGTGTTCATACATTATTGAATTTATTAAACGAGTTGAGGAAAAGGGATAAAATGCGAGGCTTTGTCGAGCATTTTATGCCTTTTTCTCGACGAGTTTAATAAATGCAATAATAAATGAGAACGAATGCAAGATTCTATTAATCAGATGACCTTAAAAAAGGCATTTTATTCACGATTTGTTAACAAAAATGTCAATATTCCGTCATTAGTAAACGCCACGTCGTTAATGACGTTTCACATGTTACGTCATGGGGTGTTCTAACTAATTTGCATATTTAATCCACTAGTGGATTACGGAATTTATTACATGACGTTATTACACTCTCAGACGCAACGTCATATGATAAATAACATTTCCTAGACAAAATTCATACAAACTTCACCCAGCTGCTTTAGACGGATCCATCAAATGTAGGGGTGTCTGGTATATATAGCAGTGTTGACTGTGCCGTAAAATCCAAACCAAACCAAAGACCTGTAACATTTTGGGTTGTCTCTTAGTCCCAAATATAGAGGATCTTACACGAATGGTCATTTCATATGAAATTTATGAAACTCGCCGAAGGCTCGTTTCATAAATTTCATATGAAATGACCACCACTTTCTTACACGAGTGGTCATTTCTTATGAAATTTATGAAAGTCGCCGAAGGCTCGTTTCATAAATTTCATATGAAAAGACCACTCGTGTAATATTCGGTTTTCTGGCCGCTTTAAATTGGATTTTATCGCCTTTGAATTTGACATTTTTTCTACAAAAAAAGCATTGTTGACATTGACATCGTCATGACGTTATTTAATCCCGCCAAAGTGTTATTACACGTGTGGCCATACGATTTTTATTACACGACGTTATCCACTGCTTATCAACGACGTCATATGATAAACAGAATTATACTTCTTCTTGCATTGCGATAACACACCCGTGTCACATTATTAGGCCCTAGTTATTTTTATTCTTGGCGGGTATAACATGTTCCGCCAAGAATCAAAATAACGAATTTCTTATACTGTAAAGCTTTTTCATGACCTTTTGTTCATCTTATTATTACTTTTTTTGTAACGAACGTCGTGAGAAATAGATGTTTACATGTTACATAATCAAACGAGCCCTTCTGTACGCACTACGTTGATTACAGCGCTCAATGGGAAAATGTTTACGTCGTGTTTGAATGAGAGTTTTTAACGGAAAACAATGAAATGAAGTACCAAAATGAATGAACAATAATGCTAACACAGCGCGCCTATATAGGCAATGGAAAATTACTGTGTTTTATGCTACAACAAATCACGGCAAGGAAGAGCGTGGCGAGTGAAGTCATTAAAAACTGTCAAATTATGACGCCACTAGTCGTTTTTCTTGACCTTAGACGGTGTAACGTCATATTCTTGCATGGAAAACGTTGGAAAAGGATATAAATGCATGTGTTTCAGTCGACATTTTAGCGGGATTTCTTCTAACAATGGCGTACAGTTGTGAGATTTTGAAGGAAACAACAGCATTACTGCCAGTTTTCAGCCTGTTAGAATCGAAATAGATCAGCTCTTTTTTGTGATTTGTTGAGTAATAAATCACACTTTGTCGGTCAGTTGTAAGTAGACAAATCACGCGCGCTACGCGCTCGTGATTTGATCTATTTTACAACTGACCTCCAAACTGTCATTATTACTCAACAAATCACAACTAGAGCTGATCTACTTCTTAATCAAAAGTTTCTATTTTATTTTGGTCGATGAAATTATTTTGCTTATATTTTTTATCAACTGCAGTAAATCCAAGCTCGCGGACATCGCAATTCGGCGTAGGGAAGCGCGAGAGGGGTATATATTTTTCCTCACAGGGTATATGGAAAAAAAATTGCCCTTGCGCTGTCCAATTAAAAGCCTGGAAATTTCGTTGCAGTTTAAAAAAGTGCATTCTTTCATTTCTCCAAAATGGCTGCTTTACCGATGAAAATCCTTGTTCTTTTTCCTAGTCCCACAACCAAACATAGATTGTGAATACTCGTTAGAACAGTCTGTATAAAGTTGGGGTTACTGGGGTACTCATTTCACTGACTTGTTCGTGTGATGGCTCAGCTCAGAAAGTGATTTGTTGAGAAATAAATCACAGTTTGGACTAGCGTGTAGCATGAGTGATTTATCTACTTACAACTCGCCGACGAACTGTGCATTCACACACTAACAGCTGATCTCTTTCGATTCTCACCCACTAATAAAGTTTTCTTTTAAAAAGAAGTCTTCCCCTGTTTGTAAAGTTGGAAGTCCGTCATTTTTGTTCCGGCTTTCGAAAGTAAGGGGGAGCTATTGCCATAACTCCGGCGTCCGATCGTCGGCGTAAGTGGTGACGTCAGCATTTGGTTAAAGTTTACCTGCAAGCAATCATTTGTGCAGGTTTCAAAATTTATTTTAACTAAAGTTATAAATTGGTAAAAAAAAACATTAAAAAAACAACAATATTTTTCATATTCTTTTCACTCGATTTCACAGGCTTTGGTGCTTAAATTTGAATTTTTGAGAAGTTAATCATTTACTCTATATTACCTCCCTTATTATCATTATCTAATTTACATACATTTTGTCAAATTCATGTGCGCATCTTCTCTTGATCACTCAGTGGCCATAAATGAGTTCCCAAAATGTCTGACAAGAAATTGGGGAAAAATATGGTCTGAAAGAATTGCAATTTTCTACCTAATTATAAATCATACTCGAATGCTAATTGGCCCATTTAATTATTTAGGTTGTCTGTTTACATCAGCACCTTGTACAATGATGATGTCATCAGTTGCCATGGCAACATCAGACAGCATACACATATTAGCACCTTTCTATTGAAAAATTAGAGGTGTCCATCTGTCGCATTTTCGCATTTTTTTTTTTGCGAATGGAGGGCCGAAAAATGCGATTGCTGTTTTTTGCGATATGAATGAGAATTTGCGAAAAACTTGCGAACATTTGGTAAATTCCATGTCTTGCCTCAATAGATTTTATCATGTTGAACGATTTTTCTTTACAGTGAGTAAAAAACAACATATAAAACAATACTGGCACTGTAAACCTACAAGGTCTGAACCGACTTGTACGTTCACGGGCCATTTCATTTTGCCGAAATTGGCTAAAATTCCACATGTCGAACTTTAACGGACATCCAGGTAACTGCTGTTGGTTAAAGTTAATGCATAGATTTATATAGGACATTGATAAGTATTCCCCCATAAAATAAAAACTTTTAGGAATATCTTTTCTGTGCAAGCGGCTCGTGATTTTACATTCTTTTTCGAGTATCCACATATATTTTTAATGCTATTTTATGAACAACTTTTTAGTCCGTTTTACGTATATTTGGAAGCACCCTCTAAATGTATAGAATATATAGTAAAACTACCGAATACAGCGACAAAAACTGATGAATTTATTTTCATAACGTTTTTGTAAATTGTTTTTTCTTTTCTGTGCCAGCGGGAGTAAAATTGCAAATTTATTGTGAACACATCCATGTAATTTTTGTCAAGTAAAAATAAAAATAATTTGGTCCTTTTTGAAAATGAAATACACTACCCCTTTTTTCTATTTCCAGTTTACCTAAGCAATCAGCGGGCAGCGGTTGTCACTACGGTAAACAATAACAAATGCTATGTTACGCCTTCGATGTACTAATTGATACATTTGACAATTTGTAATTAATATATTATGTAAATTATTCTTTATTCAGTCTTTTTTTTTTTTTTCGACTCGCACCGCTTTTCCTGGGCAGGCTTAGATCCTCTAAGCGGTTTACCCATACTTGTGTGACGGTCGAATTCAGCTCTGCATGGAAGCATCATGCAGCCTATCTATTTCTTCAAGCCCCGAAGGGCGGGGGAGGGGGGTGAGTGTGTGTGTTGGGGGGGGGGGGGGGCGAAGTTACATTATAACACTATCTCTACTTTCATGAATTAGAACAGTGACCTATAAAATACATATAAAACGGTCCTCAGACTTCATACTGATGCCTCAAAATCGTTCGGATGTCACCTAGGTAACCATGAGGCCTTGGGGAGATAACCATTTATTTTCTGTGTTGTACACGTTAGTTCCCTTGATTATCAGCACAGATAGCAGTCATGTCCGTATAAGTCCGGTATGAAGTTTTTGGTGGTCGGAGTCAACAGCAAACTCAATTGCAATGACGACGCACACTATGTGACAGGCGAGCTAATAAAGCACGACAAAATCAGCTGAATGGAAGCTTATCCATTCCAAAGGTCCAGGTTATATACTGACCTTTGTCTTGGATGACTCAGATTCAGTATTTTAATCAGGTTTTCCAATGGAAAACTTTGGTTATTAATATGATGTACGTCGGCGGGCGGGCAGGCGAGCGGATGGTCAGGCGGGCGTCAGCAATTCGTTTCCGAGAATGAAAACTCTGCTTGTCTTCCCCTGATCCATATGTTTACTTCATTTTCGTTTCCAGAGCATAACTCCGCAACCGTTTGAAATATTAAATGATACTAGGTAGAATTATAGAACAGGTCAGTGCTGAGCGTCCCTTGCCCGAAAAACAACTCCGCTTGTGTTCCTGTTCGAATTATCTCCCCTGATCCCTATTTTAACTCCATGTTCGCTTCCGGAGCATAACTCCGCAACCGTTAAAAATATTTAATATTTCAATGGTACTTGGTAGGATTACAGAACAGTTCAGTGCTGAGTGTCCCGTACAAGAATAACAACTCCGCTTGTCTTCCTTTTCGAATTATCGTCCTGTGGGCGGTCCGGCGTGGGTGGGGGGGGGCGTCAATGACTTTTCGAATAATCTCACCTGATCAATATTTTTACATCATTTTCGTATCTGGAGCATAACTCTGCAACCGTTTTTGAAATATTTTAATGATACTTATTTCATTTTCGTTTCCGGAGCATAAATCCGCAACCGTTTGAAATATTTTAATGTTACTTGGTAGGATTATAGAACATGTCAGTGCAGAGTGCCACGTGCAAGAATGACAAGTCCAAGTCCGTTTGTGTTCCTTTTCGAATTATCTCTCCTGATCCAAATAGTTTTTACTTCTTTTTCGTTTCCGGATCATAACTCCTCAACTGTATTAAAATGTTAATGATACTTGGTAGGATTATAGAAAAGGTCAGTGTGGAGTATCCCGTGCAATAATGACAACGCTGCTTATAGAACAGGTCATTGTCAAGTGTCGTGTGGAAGAAAGAATATTTTTCTTCATTTTCTAATTATCGCCCCTGATCCATGGATGTAATTCATTTCTGGCCTGTAACTTGGTAACCATTAGAAATACTTTCATGATACTTGGTAAGGAAAACCTGTTTTGTGGACTTTCCACGTTTCTTGTTATCTGCTTCACCACTTAAACGGCTGTGTTGATTGAATGCAAAATTACATGTGGAGCCTTGGATTGATGGAAACCAAAATGCATGTGGATCCTTTATGGGAAGGGGGTCGAACATTTGTTCGTAAGGACTCGGTCACATTATCCATACAGCCACCATGCCCTTATATGGCAAAAAATATTCTTCTCCGGAAACAAGTGACCAATTACCTTCAGACATGCAATATAGAATAAGGGACTTGGGTCCTACCAAGTTTGTTCAAATGAAGACCTTTTGTTAACCCTGACCTGCCTTACGTCAAGGTCAAATTTGGTCACTTAGACATTTGTGTGAAAAAAGTAAAATAGTGGATCATTTTCTGATCTATTGTAGCATGTGACATCAGAATTGATATTTGCAATCGGCTAAATGGACGTTTATCAATTCCAAAGCTCAAGGTTAATTACTGATCTTTGTCCTGGATGACTTTAATAGATTCAGTATTTTTATCTTCTTTCTCTACTAAAACTGCTGTGCTGATTGAAACCAATTTACATGGAGAGCCTCTGTGGTATGAGACAATGAAATATTGTTGGCGGGATTGTAGTCACATCACCAAGACTATATACGTTAAACATCACATGACCACTGGAGAGTGTAGTAGCCAATCGGCCTCTTGTTTTTAAACATTGATTCCTTTTTGCTACAGGACACTTTTGTTTTGTTGCAAGGAAAAATGATTTGGACACCCCTTATAAAATTATCAATTTCTTATCTTTTTAGATATTAATTGGCAGAAATGTTGGCAAAATACTGTAAAACAATCTGATTGTGTATAATATTACCTACAAACAATATATTATGGAAAATTTAACATGCTTTCGGATGGAACATAAATTCGTCAAAATCACCGAAATGCAAATATTTTTGGTGATAGACACGAAGAAAATAGACAGAAAATGGACTTTGTTTTATATCTGATTTGAAAGATATTAAATCATAGTTTTTAGCAAAATCTGTTGGTTTGAATATATCTCAGGGGATTGAAGCAGTAAGGAGATCCAGGAAACAATGGGCTTATTTGAACAGCCGTGCACTCTTTGGGCGCCATAAAACGAGATAAAAATATGTTGTGAAAATTTTAAAAAATATTGTTAATTAAAAGCACCATTTTAGACTATATTTTTACAAAGGACTTCATTTTTTTTTTAATAATAGTGTCCAATAAATCTGTCAAGTTCTATGGGTACCCCCATAAAGACTAACACCCATCTAGACGTTTATCCACTATTGACAGGTACATTTCCTATTCGAAAGAAAGATACTTCTCTTCAATGATTGTTACTAAAACAATACAGAGTGTGCCACTAATTTAGATAGAAACCAACGCAGCCTAGTTACTTAATGTTTCCATGGCAACTATTTTTCTGTCAGGGGTAGAATAACCCCACCCACGTCTAATAATGTATTAATTCATTTGGGAAAATGTAAACAGTCCATCATACATCAAAAGACATCAGAGTAACCAAAATTATATAGATTATTGGAGAAAATCTGAATCATTAAGAATAAGAAATATGTAAGCCAGTGCAGTGGTTTGAAGCCATTTTTAAAACCACGGTACTCTAAATGAAGAATATGCAAGAGTTCTGCATGGCAAGATTTCTAAGAAAAATGGTATATTTGTCATTGGAAATGAATAATCAATACCATCTAGTAAACATAACATGCATTGGATCTTTAATTTTTTAAGTAATTTGATCTGGAAATGTACAGATTTACAGACATCACGACGTCAGACAGTTTTGGGAACTCAGACTGCGCGTCCGCACAGGCTCGCCTGAAAGAGTGCTGGTCGCTTTTATGAAAAAAAAAACCATGTCATGCCCATGAAGTTTAAGTAATAAATCGATGCAAAGTCATGACGTTGCAACGACGTTGTCACTCCAAATTAGCACGATTTTCCTGGTAAGGCTTTTACGGAAACTCTTTAAGTGTTATCTGTCCGTCTTAAATCATTGAAAGGAGGACAAAGTACGTCGAAACTATTTTATAATTTAAATTCACGGACCCGGCGAGGAGCGAAACCGCAACATCGGTGCGCATCTCGCTGTAATGATACCAAAAAAATATAAAATAAAAAAAATAAATATCGGCCTTTATGAACAGCGCAGGCTGAATGTGGCGAGTTGCTCACTCACTAAAGTTTTATGCTCGTGGAAATTTGTCCGAATAGACAGAACCATGCATATGTTGAGCTTTTTAATTGTTCGTTTGACGCGCAATCTGATTTCAAAGATGAACAATTGCACGTTTTGTAAAATTGACCATGTTGGTAGGTACGAGCGCTGACTCATAAATATGAGTTCCCTTTCTGCACCTGAATTCGAGGCACGATCGAAGTTCTGCAATGGAAGGTCAGGTGGTTTAAAACTCATACGGGAAAAGTTCGGCCATATGAAATCAAGGGAACAAACCTGTACTGGCAGTTTTTCCAAGTAGCCTCCAGAATTACGCTACTTGACACCTGTTTTAAAGAAATTCGGCTATTGTCGGCAGTTTTCGGTGGCTATCGGTTGTGACCGTTAATCCTTGTCTCAGACAATTGCATAAGGGTATTACAGTGGCATATTTGTTTTAACTAAATATGATAATTTATTGGTCCATATATAATAATGATTAAATTGCTTTTCAATTATTATAGTATTTTAATGGAAAGTGTTTGTTTTATGCCGCATTTATAAAATAACCTAATGCCACTTTTATTTATTTATTTATTTATTTATTTATAAATATATTTATTTATTTATTTATTTTATGTTGTTTTTTTTTTGGGGGGGGGGCGAAGTCGTTAGTTAACGAGTCGTTAACATTTTGATCATTTTGTACAGCAAAAAAAATGCGAATAGGGTTTGCATCAATTTTGCAAAAAGCTCCTCACATATTCCAGCAGAAATACAAGAATATTAGGTTCCTATTGAATAGTTAACGTTTTGACCAGTAGCGAGTTCATTAACCCATTCAGTATACCAGAAACCCCTAAAGTGGTACCTTGGCAAACAGTGCAGGCCCAGATCAGATGCCACAGAACGCGGCGTCTGATCAGGGCCTGCCATGTTTGCTTAAAGTTCAGTCATTTTCCAAATATATTTTGGCGAAAAAACCTGACACCCCTTTTTGAAATGGAGTCCTGCTGTATATAATATTGAAGATTCCATCTGGTACAAAAAGGGTTAACTTGTTAACTTACGCTGCTTTGAACAACTTGGCCTTGATGCTCAATGTGTGTTAAGTAGAACGCAGTTGACTCAATGTTAAAGTTTTGATAGTTTTGAGACGGATTGACAAACGCTACTAAGTACAGTAGCTTTGCATTGCTGATTTCCACGTGCCTGTCACTGGTTTGTTTGAAACCCATCATTGAGACTGCTCTAACGAGTACCCACAATCTATGTCATGGACCAGAAAGAGCAAAATAATGTATGCCCCTGTTAATACAGAGCGTGTTTTGAGGGGTTCTTCAATGACTTGCTTTACGTGATGGGAAACGGCTATTTAAAGCCGCACGTCAGAGAGCGAAAGAATGTGCACTGTACTGGTTAACCGCTTACGTATAAGCCTGTCCAGGAAAAGAGTGGATAGGTAAACTGACCGGCTCAAAAATGACCTAAAATTGTATTGACTGGACCGCTAAATTTCAATTCAAACATAAGCTCTGTTGGCCCCGTTCAGCAATAAAGGGGAACACAGTAAGCAAACTGTTTCATTTTTAATCATTTTATTTGACAACTAATCGGTTTTTAATCCGTTGAACCCATACTGGCCTAACATCATTTAACCCCTTTTGTACCAAGTGGAATCTTCCTCCTATAGCAGGAGTCAATTTCAAAATTTAGGGGTGGCAGGCTGTGTTTTCTTCAAAACCTATTTGGAAAATGGTTGAATTTTTTAAAACAGTGTAGGCCCAGATCAGTCTGATCTGGGCCTGCACTGTTTGCCTCGGTACCCGTTTAGGGGTTTCCAGTCTTAAATGGGTTAATCACGATTAGCAGTGAAATATTTTTATATCTGAAACAAATAAGGATATTATTTTCACACTGCGAAGCTTGTGATAAACAGCTGTTTAACAACAGTATGAAATGAAAAGATTTCTGTTTTGTCGAAACAAAAAAAAAGGAAAATATTTCATCTCGTGTATTGAAAATAGTAAAAAAAATCACCCATGCTGCACACTCGTGAAACTATGACGTTTTCAACGCACTCGTTAGAAAACTAAAAAAAAGTAAATACATACATTAGGTTAACAAGTCCGTGAAATGACCACCCCATAAACCCCACTTTTGTATAGGAGAAAACTTGGGTTTACGGGGTATACACAATTTTGCTCTCATGGAGGCGGTTCTAACGAACACCCATAACCTATGTTTGCAGTATAAATAAGAAAATTATCACGGATTTTCATTAGAAAAATAGCTATTTTCGAGATATGAAAAAATGTACGTTGACGCGCGAGTGTGTTAATTCTTGCTCCAAAACATCGATTGTGGGTACTCGTTAGGACCGCTATGAGAGATATATCTTGGAGAAGAAAATAGGATACTTGATAACTAGCGAATAAGATTATATGACAAACCCCAGACCAATCTGGCATCTGCACAATCTGATCAGAGTGTTCATTGTGCGTTATATGGATATATTTTGTTATAATAATAATAGAAAGACTTCAATTGTGCTCAACCCTTTTTCTTTCTTTTTTTTTTTTTTTTTTTTTGGGGGGGGGGGTGGCTAAATTCTAATTAACAGAAGCTTAGGGGTGAAAGGGAAAGCGTTAACTGGACCGAGTCCATTAACTACAGAGAAAGTTTGTCTAAAGATGACCTAACAAGTTTGTCGATATCATGTCAACAATTAAGGCTTCCGGGTCATAAAGCAATTAATTTGCATATACACACAGCGCGTGTCAACTCGTAAATTCTATGCATGTATTAATTGATGCATATTAATGGAAACTTGTTTAATCAGCTTTGCTTGATTACTGGTTTGCATTAAAATATATTTTGTTCTGCAACCCTGACAACACATTACAAAACATGCCTGTACAACTACACAGTAAATTTTATTGCCGAAAAAGAGAAACTTTTAAGATGAAAAATTGTGAAATTTTCTGTTGCCTAAAATATAGATTGTGTAATGAGTACCCACAATCTATATACAGAGTAGAAATAAGAAACAAGGTTTACCTCTGTAAAACCCAGTTTTATTATATAAAAGTGGGGTTCAAGGGGTCAAAATTATATAGGCGTGTTTTCGTGATGATTATTTTTCTGTGTGTAATTACATGCAGTTTATCCCAGAAAATAATATTTGAACCAGGGCACAGCACTCCCAACAATTTACGCGTGCCCAGCAAAGAATCACATCAGCGTGCGCATCCTAGACTTCTCTTGCTGCATGAAGAAGCATTGGATCTTTCGCACAACGTAGACTCTGATAAGAAATAGTACCTAAGGGTTTTAAGTAGTATTCCCACAACCGGCATGATTGGCAGTAATTAGCAACAATTGACAATTAAGCATGTGTGTGAAGTACCCGAAAAAAAAAGATTTTTCACCGAAATCAATATATTTTCGCTAGTAAAAAAAAATCAATAATTAAAGTTTTTCTTTTCTTTCTTCTTCTTCTTCTTTTGTAAACAATATGAAGTGTTTGTTAATTGCGCATCAGTCACATGCAGAAAAAAATATATTAAACAAGAAAAAAAAAAAAAATCAAAAACAGTAAATATATAAATAAGACGAAATAAAAATAAATTAATTTCAGCATTAAATGTCATTAACAAAAATGTTTTCAGCAGCTCACTTTGACATTCGTCTTAAACCAGCTAAAACCCGGAAATTTCCGATTTAAGCCGATAATCGCGTAATATGAGAACTGATAGCTTTAAATAGATACAATGAGGAGAGACGGCTAAAAGTACTGAAAATGGCAAGAAAACAACCTGAAAATGACCAACTTTGTTTTTATTTGCTCTTCAATTTTTTGATACTGTTGGAAAGAAAAATCATTTTTCATCTAGAATTTAAAGTCACATTTTTAACAACGTATTTTATAATTTAATTATTACAGTATAAAAACAGACACCCTCGTGAGATTTTGCTAATTTTCTATAGAAGTAAACGAGAGGTTCACGAGACAAAGGGTCCTATTTTCATGTCAAAATTGACCAGTTTAAATTTTATTTAAAAATATAAAATTATAATCAAAATTAAGATAAAAGATTGAATTTTCATAATTTTCAATCACATTTTCGCTATCTAGCCAAGTATGTTTTCAATCATGTCTAAGATTCACATGCCCTATTAATTTCTATACAATTTGTCGCGCGGTTTAAATCGTACACAGGTAATAGGCGGATTACATTTGTCCCACATGGTTTTTCTCCATACATACCTGTATTCATCCGCCTCTGATAAAGGAACGATTAAAACTGTTCCTAAATAAATGACAAAACAATGGCATATCACTTTCATATAGACCACCCTACAACACGCACTCAGGATTGATTTACTTCGTGAAATACAACTCGGAAAAAAACCTTTATACAATAAGTTATCAGCTAATTCGACTGTCTGCCTGTAACTGGACTCTGCAGAACTATTTCTGTCAACACTCTCTTGGTAAACTCGTCCTTGAAATTCTGAGTGACCAGGAAAAGTATGAGACTCCGAAAGAAGTGTGACTCAAGTGACAGAATTAACTTTTGTATGCTAAAAGCATATATATTTTTTTACAACTCCTTAAGAAAAGAAAAGCATTACATCAACAAGTCCGTGTACTGAACAACCCTCTAAGCCACAACTTTATAGGGAAAGTTGGGCGTACAGGGGTACACATTATTCGCCTTTTTATTTTTTGACTAGAAAAAATATTTTATCCCATCACGAAAACACGCCTGCCTAACTCACGCCTGCCTAACGCCCCCTCAAATCCCACTTTCATATAGTAAAACTGGGGGTTACATGGGTATACATTATTTTGCTTATTTGTGCTCAAACATAGACAGTGGGTACTCGTTATAATCGCGTCGGTGAGGCGGTATTAACGAGTACCCACAATCTATGTTTAGAGCAGAAATATGCTGGCAAAGTTCTTTATATATATTTGAATAGGCGTGTTTTCGAAATAAACTAAAAAAATGCTTGTTCAAGAGATATTAGCACATAAATGTTTTATAATGATGCAAAAGCTTTGGCCCAAGTGCAGAAGACAAGTTATACAGAAAATGGGGTTAGTTTCGATTCACAACAAGTACACTTATTACGTCGAATACAACAACCGGGGTACCGGGAAATGCGAAACACTTTGGGATGACTGGCATCAAGTATTCCTGCTTTTCTACATTGACGTTCACTATTGTTATTTAAGAAATAATCTCCACGTACCGTGTGTTATCGTGATTAACACACGGTGTTGGAGGGCAGATTGCGAAATATTAATTCACGACGGCGAAGCCGGAGTGAATTAATATTCGCATCTGCCCGACAACACCGTGTGTTAATCACGATAACACACCGGGTGCGTGGAAATTATTTCGATTCTAACATGATGCTAAACTGAAATACAGTAGTAACAAAGCGTTATCTTGGGGACTATTTTGCAGCGGATGTCGACAGAAGGAAATGTTTACATGCAACGTCACGATGACGCCAAATTGCACGCACCACGTTGACGACGTGAATTATCGCATATTTGCAAACGCTGACGTTTCCACTGGGTTCAATGGGAAAAACGTTAACTTCATGTTAGAATAACACATATATGCCTAGCGGCCCTTTTTGAGACATTGGCAAATTGTGCAAACCCAGATCAGACGCCGCATCTGGTCAAGATCTAAACTGTTTGCTCATCTTACATGCATTTTTGTAAAACTTACCACACACAAAAAATACTGACATCCCTATACCTAGAGATTCATCACATGAACAAGGCCGTGAAATGAACACCCCTCTAAACCCCATTTTATATAGAGAAAACTGGGGTTTACGGGGGTGTTCATAATGTTTCTTATTCCTGTTCTAAGACATGGGATGTTGGTACTCGTTAGAACCGCGGTTTGCAGTATAAATAAGAATCAAAGCACTGAGAGTACTGGTGGGTCAATCATCTCTATGTGTAGGTTGGGAAAATAGTCCTGAGCTGAGAATCGAACTGTTCGTTTAACTTTAAGCAAGCACGGTAGAGCTGATTTGACATCGCGTTATGTGGCGTCTGATTATGTAGATTCTGTTTGCCAGTGCCAAAGTGTACGAGCACAGTCCACCCGCCCCCGCTCATCGGGGCTTGGAATAAATAGATGGGCTGCATGATGCTTCCACGCAGAGCTGAAAGTCCCGTAACATTGGAAGTAACTACTAAAAATGACCTACATGTATACAGTGTTGACAGGGACGTTAAACCTTAAATCAAACAAACGAGCACAGTCCAGAATTTTCTTCTTACGCTGCGCTCTGACGTCTTAGGGTAGTACTTGGATTTTGTCCAACAGAGTGGGGAGGGTGCAAACGCGCCCCCTCCCATCATTTGGAAATTATTTCAGATTCATACAGCTTTTCACCCTCTGCAAAATACCAAAAAACCCGCCCCTTTTCAGAGTCTGTGTACGGCCCTGAATCATGTTCAAAACTGTTGTTGCATACATATGGCGAACAGTGCCGACCTGATCAGAAGCAATGTACTCTATATCCGATCTTGGTCTACGCTATATGTCTAATAACGGTGCCACCTATAAAGTCTGGACTACTCATTTTTGCACTTACAGATTTCAAGGTTCCAAAATTAAGCTCTTAGCAGGAGTGCGAAAAGTCTTTTTTTACTCGACTTTGCATACATTTGTGTAACAGTTTTATAAATAGAATGCTCCGAAAGACGCCACGTGACATCGTGGCCTGGATTAAGATATTGTTTTTCTTTCAATAGGTGAGCAACCTGGCTGTCTTATACTATTTCGTTTAACCCTCAAATGCCACTATTTTAGCGAACAGTGAAGTTCCTGTGCAACCTGCTGATGAGACGCCACATTCCGCGGCGTCTGATCTGGGTATTATCCAGCACACGATTCCTGTCAAGACTCTATAGATAGCTCTTGTTGCATAGATAAAAATAGCGCAACGTTTCAAGTTCTAATAATAAATCAAAGTACTGAAAGTACTCAGGAAAGTTGATTTATGAGGAATAATTATTATATAACAATGTTAGTCGTAGATCAAGCAGTTATCTAGATATTTTGTTGAAACAAATATAGAGACTAACTTCCCATATCACAGGTCCTGGTGTATGAATGACATTTGACGTGTCACCAGTAACAATTCTGATTCTGGTTCTGATTTGACAAGGTCCAAGTGGGTTAAAAATTCGACAAAGAAAAAATGATTCATCGATTGTTTTGAGTTTAACGACAGGTCAACCCTATTGGATCATTTTTAGAGACCGTAGAGAAGATGGTTTGTTTGTTTTTTTGTTTGATTTGAGGTTTAACGTCCCTGTCGACACTGTAAAGGTCATTTTGGAGACGTTGCTTCCAATTTGTGGGACTTTTACCCGACATCGAGATGAAATGACATCTCAAGCCCTGCCGCCCAATGAAACTAATAGGGTTCATAAGCATGGACGGGCCGACTCGCACCGCTTTGCCTGGGCAGACTTAGATCCTCTCAGCAGTTTACCAGTACTCGTGTGCGGGTCGGTTTCAGCTCTGCGTGGAAGCATCATGTAGCCCATATTATTTCTTCAAGCTTCGATGGGCAGGGCCGTTGTAGAGAAGATGAAAGTGAGGGACAGAGGAGAAAGAGAAAAATGAATAGAAGTGTAGGAACAGAAGAAATATCAACCCACCCTCATTCTACCGTTACCTGCAGGTGTTGCCCAACTGTAAGTCAATATCAGCTGGACTCCCTAGTGACACAAGATACACACATCGCCATTGCCTCACTCAACTACCCCCACGAAGAAAATACGAAAGAAAGAAAGATAAACGTGCCTGCCAATTTCTTCATGATCCAACCATAAATTTTTAAATTAGCTCATTACATATCTGCTAATAATCTTACAGAGAAGTTCTCCTAACGGGAGACCCCCGCCCATAGGGGCTTGAAGAAATATATGCGCTGCATGATGCTTCCACGCAAAGCTGAATCCGTCCCGCACACTAGTACTGGTAAACCGCTTAGAGGATCTAAGCCTGTCCAGGAACCGCGGTGCAAGGCGGACCGTCCAAGCTAATAAACCGTATTGGTTTCATTGGGCGACAGGGCTTGAGAAGTGATTTAATCTCAATGTCGGGTAAAAGTCCCAAAAAATTGGGAGCAAGTCTCCAAAATGACCTTTACAGTGTTGATGGGGACGTTAAACCTCAAATCAATCAATCAATCTCCTAGCGGGCACATGATGTCTTAGCAACGTCGCATCAACGTCGCATTGATACGACGATGCACATAGGTTGTGCAGCCGCTTGGAGCTATGTTCCTTGGGGCGTCGGGACATAAAAAGGAAAATAACTCGACAAAAAAGATCATTTTTTAAACCATTTCATTTAGACATCATAACTCTGGTCAGACACCGCGTTTACCCAAGGCGAATTAAAATACGTTTATTCCCACCTGTACGGGGTCCTAAAACATTAACCCATTAATGTCAATTGTTTCCATTCTGTGACATTTGGAAACAGTTAAGATAGATTAGAGGCCACAGAATGTTGCGTCTGATCGGTTTCTTTACTATTTGCTAAAGTACGGAACTTGATTTAAACAACACGTGGTTTGTAATATGCAGGCAAATTGTAGGTCAGAAAAGGGTTGTTTAGTTGGTCAATGATAAGCTAACCCTTTTAACCCTGTAGACCGGTGCAGACGCCGAGGTAGAAATACACTGTATCTATGCAAGCCTTGTAGATTCTGATAAGACGGCACGTAGCTAGAACGTCTCGCCAGAATCTACATGTACACTGTTTGTCATCCTGTCAGTGAACTAATCAGAAATCCTTTTTCTATAAGAATATATTTAAAGCGAGAAGAGTCCTGTTTAGAAACCCAGGGATGAAAGAGTAAAACATAAATATCACCGAAAAGCGTAGGAGAATTCGTCTTTCTGTGCCAATTTATATTCAATCCGTAAAAAGTCTCGAAAACTGAAATGTTTTGAAAGACGTTCCATGCGGTGCCGGCCTGCAAAATTAATTTTCAAGAGTTCATTTGGACTATTTTATGCAGCGTACGAACAACGGACGTGGAGCAACGCGGTCCAGTACCGGAAGTAGAAATGTAGTGACAAAGAAACTTGATTTAAAAAATCAACTTTCAAACATAATATTGCTTTTCCCAAATCAGTGATGGTCACGTGGACAACTGCATGAATTCCGTTTGGCTATTTAGTAAATGAGGGGTGATCGTAACCGATCAACTAAAAAATATCATGGATTTTCATCAGAAAAGTAGCCATTTTGGAGATGTGAAAAAAGCGCTTTGTGCCATGGGTGTGTTTTCGTAATGGACCACTCCAGACTTATAAAGGTGGAATATTTTATTGGCGTTTGTCTTGGCTTCTTGGAAATGATCTTGGAAAAGCTTTATAAATAGATATCTGAAAACGCTTTATAAATAGACACCGACGGCCGCTGCAGACTGTTTATTCCGAACACGTTTTCACTGAGAGCAGTCTTATATGTAGGGCTTTCCCAGTTCCGTCATAAGAAGGTCAGAAATAAACTGGGGTATCACCAATCCAATCTAAATGGCTTCCAATCGAAATTGGAAGCCAGAAATCGACAATAATTTTGTTGTTTCCTTCAAATTCTCCAAATCTTTCGCCATTGTTACAAGAAATGCCGCCACTATTATTGACTGTATGACAGAAATTTGTGTCCTTTTTGTTAGCTTACCTGAGCACTATCTGTATTTTTAGCTTACCTAAGCACGAAGTGCTCATGGTGAGCTAGTGTGATTCGTGAATGTCCGTCGTCCGTCGTGCAGTGTGCATCGTGCGTCGCACGTAGTGCGTCATCAACAATAAGCTTTAAATCCGATCTCCTCCTAAACCCTTAGGCCAATTTGATTCAAGTTTCACAGGAATGTTGCCTGAGTGGCTACCTTCCGCAATAGCTAAAATCGTTCCGCGCCGACGAACAATATGGTGGTCTGAACTAAAAATAGAAAAATATTTAAACCACAACTCCCTCTGTACTCTTGGGCCAATTTCATTCAAACTTCACAGGAATGTTGCTTAGGTGACTCTCAAACAAAATAGATAAAACATGTCCGCTCCGATGAGCAAAATAGCCGTCAGAGCTAAAAATAGAAAACATCGTAAATTTGCTTCAAACGCGAACCCCGTCGTGCGTCATCAACAATTAGCTTTAAATGCGAACTCCTTCTAAACCCTTCGTCCAATTTGATTCAGTCTTCACAGGAATGTTGCCTAGCACACTCCCTACCAAAAATAGCTAAAATCGTTAAACTGTAATGAACAAAATGGCCACCAGAGCTTAAAATAGAAAACAATTTCAAAAACTAACTCCTCCTGTACTCTTTGGCCAATTTCATTCAAACTTCATAGGAGTGTTGCTTAGGTGACTCTCTACCACATTAGCTAAAACGGTTTTGCTCCAATGAGCAAACTAGCCGCCAGAGCTAAAACTTGAAAAACATAATTTTGTTTCAAATCCTAACTCCCCCAAAACCCTTTGGCCAATTGGGTTCAAACTTCACAGGGATGTTGCCCAAGTGCCTCCCTACCAAAATAGCTAAAACAGTTCTGCTCTGACGAACAAGATAGCCACAAGAGCTAAAAATAGAAAAAAAAACTTCAAAAGACAACTTCTCATGTACCCAATTGCATTCAAATTTCATAGGAATGTTGCTTAGATGACCCTCTTCTAAAATGAGACGCCAGGCATATACAGTAAAATTCCTATATTAAGACCACCTTAGTCGAATAAGCGATTCATATTTTCAAAGACGAACAATAACAAAACTAAACTTTAACGGACGGTCAGTGAAAAGTATTGCAAATTGAGTAATACGAAAAATAAGCGAAATAAACATATGTATTCTCATCATTCTGGCATTTATGTGTACAGCAAACACTTATTATCTGCCCGGCTCAGTGGTACATATCGAAAATTGTTTAATGCGGATGGCCCCTGTAAAGTGAGCATAACATTCACATGCCCACGCAAACATCTTTCGGGTAGCAGAATGTTGCTTCTGAAGCTCAGTCGGATGAGCGTATGACTACTGATAAGTAGGTCACGGGTTCGATACATTTCATAGAGATAGATCATGAAATCTTTTCTCCGGTCATTGTTTCCCTTCCAGACAGTTGTCAGTTTCTGGCGAATGTTTAACCGCTTATGGACGAGACTGCCCGGGAAAATCTAATCGGGTAAACTTACCAGCTTGACATTACCTTTATAGTATTGGCAAGGCCGTTAATCTACAAATTTTAAATGGAGGATCTTACATGAGCGCTCATGTATTATTGAATTTCTTAAACTCGTTGAGGAAAAAGGATAAAATGCTCTGCGAGCATTTTATCCCTTTTCCTCAACGAGTTTAATAAAGTATTGATTTAGAGGATCTTACACGATTGTTCATGTATTATTGAATTTATTAAACGAGTCGAGGAAATGGGATAAAATGCGAGGCTTTGCTGAGCATTTTATCCCTTTGATAAATTAAATAATAAATGAGCACGAATGCAAGATTCTATTTTTCATTATGACATTTAAAACGTATTTTATTCACGATTTTTGTATATAAATGTCAATATTACGCCATTAGTAAACGCAACGTCGTTACGGATGCCGTACCTGTAACGTTATGGGGCGTATCTTATTCAGTTGCATATTTAATCCACTAGTGGATTACCAAATTTATTACATGACAGATATACATGTAAATGTAATTCTTGCACACCAGACAAGGAAACCGTGATTTTACACTGGGATAGAATATAAGAATCCTATATGGGTGTGAGGGGTGGATGGAAAAATCCGTCCCGAGGGACACTGTCCGGCATCACGAGGCTTGCCGAGTGATGCCGGGCAGTGATCCCGAGGGACGGATTTTTCTATCCACCCCTCACACCCATATTGGATTCTTTTTCTTGCATACCTTCCATTTCTTAGCGGGATTTGTTAATGCTGTAGTCACTTCGGTTACCAACGTCCTCCATTTTGTGTTGACACTGCAGGAATGTTTAGTGACGTTGCTGTGACGTCAACCTTAACGACGGCGCATACGAGGTCGTAATCAACCAATGCATTTATCAAACACACGATTATATTCGATTTGAGGTTGGAACACAAAGGTCAGAACATAAATTTCTATCCCAGGGTAAAATCTCGGATTTCCTTGTCTGGTGTGCAAGAAATTTATGTTCTGACCCCAAATCGAATATAATCGCGTGTTTGACAAATGTACTGGTTGAATACGACCTCGTATGCGCCGTCGTTAAGGTTGACGTCACAGCAAATTACGTGACGTCACTAAACATTCCTGCAGTGTCAACACAATACGGCGGACGTTGGTAACCGAAGTGACTGCAGCATTAAAAATCCGCGCTAAGAAATGGAACGTGTGCAAGAAAAAGAGTCCAATATGGGTGTGAGGGGTCGATAGAAAAATTCGGCCCTCGGGATCACTGTCCGGCATCACTCGGCAAGCCTCGTGATGCCGGACAGTGTCCCTCGGGACGGATTTTTCCATCCACCCCTCACACCCATATAAGATTCTTATATGACAAACCCATCTTGGAATTCTGATAAAAACATCTCCTTCTGAACCAAAGAACCGAAAGTCGGACGGAAGGCATCGCGGCAACATGGAGATTCAGAGGTGTTAAAATCATGCCATTTTGATATTCAATTCGACCGCCATGGCGGCAGTCTTGAAGTGTTTTAAAAGACATCCATTCTGAATCGCAAATTATTTGTACGAACTGAACAGAAAGATGTGCTGAGCTGAAACTCGATAGGAGGTTTTGTTTGTTTGATTTTGAGGTTTAACGTCCCCGTCAACACTATAAAGGTCATTTTGGAGACGTTGCTTCCAATTTTGTGGGACATTTACCCGATATAGAGATGAAATGACATCTCATGCCCTGCCACCAAATGAAACCAACAGGGTTTATATGCATGGGCGGTCCGACTCGTACCGCTTTGCCTGGGCAGGCTTAGATCCTCTCAGCGGATTACCAGTATTCGTGTGCAGGTCGGTTTCAGCTCTGCCTGGAAGCATCATGCAGCCCATCTATTTCTTCAAGCCCCAATGGGCGGGCCCCGCAGTCGATAAGAGGTATCGCGAACATATTTCAAAGACATCTGTTACCCAACTGAAAGTTGAATTGAGCTGAAATTTTATGGAAGGCATGAGAACTTTATGGAGATGTTGAATTTCTAAAAAAAGTGTTCCCTGCCGATATCAACATAAGATTGCTAGCATTGCTCTGTTCAGATATCCAAGATGGCATCTTCTTGCAAATCTTCAATAAACCCATCTGCTCCCAAATGGGCAGTGGGATTGAGTCGAAACTTGGTGGGAGGCATTGGGGTGACAAGGGGATTCAGAATTTTCACGTCTTGCATTTTGATATCAAAGATGCACAAACATCATTTCCTTCTGAATCAAAAGATGAGTTGTTCGAAACCTTTATCAGCGGCATCAAAACTACATGCAGACTCAGAATTGCTCATAAGACGATCTGATCTGATAGCCAAGATGGCCAGTCTAGGGCTGGCTAATCGGAGCTGAAAAGATAATCGATTATCAGTCCTGTCATTGCGATCGATAATCGATTAGTAATCGCTAAGATTTTTGTCATTATTTTACCTGTCTGGCTTTCTGTCTGAGCATGACTCTTACCATATGTTGCACTTTACCATATGTATATTTGAACAGACAGTTCCAAGCAAACAGTGTAGACCCAGATGAGACGCCGCATAATGTGGCGTCTCATCAGGGTCTGCACTGTTTGCCACTCATCCAGCTATTTCAGGCATAACTTTGGGTAGTAAATTGTACCTATCAAGTAATCGATTAAAAGCAAATCAGAAATGATAATCACGTTTGTTAATCGATTACACGATTAATCGTGGCAGCCTTAATGGCCAGCATGGCACTATGTAACGTATGATCAGCCCCATCCAGGTGAGCGTTTTCTGGCCTATTTAGGCCTAAATTTGTGTGTGTGTTTGTGTGTGCGTGCGTGCGTGCGTGCGTGTGTGTGTGTGTTTTGTTTTGTTTTATTTTTTTTGGTTTTGTTTCGTTTTGTTATTTGTTGTTGTTCCTACTGTTGTCGTTGTTGTTTTTTGTTGTTGTTGTTTAGATTGAATTATGTTTTCTTACTCCAACTCAACAATGACCCATGCGTGCGTGCGTGCGTGTGTGTGTGTGTTTTGTTTTGTTTTATTTTTTTGTTTTGTTTCGTTTTGTTATTTGCTGTTATTGCTACTGTTGTCGCTGTTGTTTTTTTGTTGTTGTTGTTTAGATTGAATTCTGTTTTCTTAACAACTCAACAATGATAGCGGCCAGGTTTCGATGTTAAAATGGTTTCCTGATCAACTCACTTGTGGATGTTTTTTTTCTAAAATGCCAACATTTTAAAATTGATGAGTTGTACAAACAACATTCTGTGTTAACTAGAGCAGAAAAAAACAACTCTTCTTTTGCATGCTCATAACGTTAACATCCCTTAAACCCAATCATATACAGAGAAAACCGGGGTTTACAGGGGTATACAATGTTTTCTTCATTTCTGCACCAAGACATAGTTTGTGAGTACTCGTTAGAACCGCCTCAACGAGGCAGTGAGGCGGTTCTAACGAGCACCCGCAATATATACTCTGATGTGTAAATAACAAAAATATCACAAAGGGGGTGGGGGTGCCCATAAGGCCCTTTTCCTGCCCTGGAACAAAAGTCTTCATTTTCTCCTGATATATTGCCTATAGTATCCCATGTACTAAATTATTTTCAAACTTCCTTGAATTTAACATTGGAAAAGTACAAAGTGTTGATAAGGTTTTGGTGACCTTGACCTAATATTCAAGTTCTTCATTTACTCAAGCGCAAAGTCCTGTCTTATTATTTTTCCCTTCTGAGGAAAATATAAGGACTGCAGCTTTATTACATGACAGTGTGCATTTTGCTTATTTTAAGTCTTGGAATTTGCAGTATCTTTGTTTATCTCTCAAATCTGAATTCTTTTGAAACGTGTATATGTATGCAGAAATTATTGTGAGTGCACACAGTTGATTAGGTTTTGGTGATCTTGACCTCATTTTAAGGTCAGACTGAAATTAGACATAGTTATTTGTATTGTGACCTTGAAAACAAGGTCATCACAGCCTAATACTGTTTGTTTACCATTACTTATTCAGCCCCTTGTTCTGTCCTGGTGACTATGCCATATAAACTAGCATCCATTCCTCTCAATTGATCCCACAAACTGTACAAACAAGCTTAAGTTTACTAAACTTCAATCTACTTTGACCTTTGATGACCTAGAAATGAGGTTAATGTTAACCAACTTGAAATCATGGCCCAATAATTCATCTAAGCCATTTTCTAAGAATCAAGCCAAAGAAACTATACTCGAAGCTTAAAAAGTTTGACCTATTTTGTTCTGTGGTGACCTTGAAAACGAGGCCCTTGAAATAAGGCCAAGTTCACTGAACATCTAACCACCTCAGAGACATGTACAGATGCTACATCCAGTCAAGTCTGGTATAATGCTGCATTATTTAAGTGACAGCTCGACTAAAGGGTAATATGAGTGCAATTATAGATATCAAGCCTGTCCTGACCTTGAAAATGCGGTCAAGGTCACCAAAATCTAAGCTCAAAGGCAAGTTCTAATGATATAGATATCTGGGAAAGTCAATAAAATGTCACAGGATTTGAATTTAATAATTCCCAAATAAAGACAAACATTCGTTTCGATTTTGAAAATCTCACAGACCATGTGACCTTCACGATAAGGTCAAGGTCACACAAAGCTAGTCAGCCCTTCATATTCTCAAAATCTTATAATATATTCAGATTAATTAATGACCGCTAGGCACATATGTGTCCGTTCCTTATGCAAACCGTTTGGAGAATGCAGCGTCTAATCTGGGACTGTCTCGTTTGTTACAGACCCTAGTTTGGGACCTTGGGAGACGAAATTCATACATGTAGGATTGAAAACACTTCGTGCCACTTGCAGATCCTGTTTTTCAATTGCGCTACGTTTATAATTACTTTGCTGGTTGTTTACTTTTTTGATTATTGATAATCACGTGGACAACAGTAGTGAACGATCGGCTGTATTGTTAATTCTACTTGGCAAACAGTCGATGCATTGACGGCATTTAGGTGTGTCTACAAAGTCACCTTAAAGCTCCACATTACGAAAACACGCCTTTATAAATCCCTGCAAACCTTACCGCCGAAAAAATGAAAATTTTAAGATGAAAATTTTTGATATTTTTCTTATTTCTGCTCAAAATATTGTAACGGCGTCTGGCTATTCTCTGTTACTTTCTATCTTTTTGCAACTAGATACATCGATGTTCTGTCTGAATGACAGAGGCCGGTTCGAATGTGTGCCAACTTTGCCCGACATTTGTCATGTAAATATCTTTTGACATGCTGAATCCTCCGCTAAATTATGAGTGGAAAGCTGAACTGAACTAAGCTTACCGGTAACAGTTTGTTTACTTCAGTTTGCTAGCCATATTTTCCATTTATTCCTGTCAAAAACTTGATTTCTCAATGTTGCCGTTCGTAGACATTATATGGGTGTAAACCGTAAGTGCCGAAAGTTCCGAATGCTTCTTTTTGTTTTGCTGACGCATTTCAGCGCGTGCTTTGAAAAGGCTGGTTACCGCTTTCTCTGTTCCAGAACATGCAACCGATAGAATTCCTGGAGACCTGCGTCACCTGCGCTCAAGACTATAAAAGGGAGCGCAGGCGCAGAATCTCTGTTGTTGTCGATGATAGCAACCGACTGGTAGGCTTCGCCTAAATCAGAACGACTGGAACAGAGATCGCCCAGATTGGAGAAAGCTCGCCTAGATTGGGGTTGACTGACTATCTGAGCCTAGATTGTGGCACAATGCCTTTAATCAAGGGAATGAAAGGCCCAGAATAGGTCTCATAATCTATCTGTTTACAAAAACTTACCCCACCTCTCTAGTACGGTCGCCTATACAGGCGAAGACCTATTCTATCTCATTAGTTCTTATTCAGGCAAAGTTGGCACGGGTTTAATTATTCTATATTCTCATTGTTATATTGTTCTTATAAATTCACAATATTGAATTAATAAGAGTTTATTAATAGTTTACCAGAAAGCTAAAAGGTCCGCATATTTACGTACGTCGACCACATTGAGGCAGATTCACGTCGCCTATATTGAGGCAGATGTGAAACACCTTCATTGGGGCAGGTACACTCCACACACGTTGAGACATACACACCACACACATTACGACCTACACTCCACACACATTAAGACAGGCACACCTCGCATACTAGTACGTTGAGGTAGATTCGTCGCCTATATTGAGGCAATTCATATTACACACACTGACCCTGCATTGGGGCAAACACACGTCGCCTATATTGAGGCAGATGCAACTCACCATCAGTGGGGCACCTACACACTACACGCATTGAGACAGAATCACCTCCCATATATTGAGGCAGATTCGTCGCCTATATCGAGGCAAATACTCATTGCATACACTGACTCTACATTGGGGCCCACATCGCCTATATTGAGGCAAACACACATCGCCTATATTGAGGCAAATGCAAGTCACCTACATTGAGGCAAATCCGCGTTACACATACTAAGGCAGATTCAGGTCGCCTATATTGTGGCATAGCCTATATTGTGGCATAGCCTATATTGTGGCATAGCCAATGTTGGGGCAGATGCGAGTCACCTATTTTAAGGCAGGTACACGTCGCATGTATTAATGCAGATATATATGAATGACGATCATGCTTGATAGTACATGCTGATAGCATGTGTAAGGTATCTGCTTGAATACATGTGTGTTACATGCAGCCTGGTTGATGTTAACTTGCCACAATATCGGCGATTTGTCAAATATTAAGGAGCATTGTAGTAAATAGTTTACCAAGGTTTTATCAAATTATGCATCAGGTAAACTTAACTGAAATCATACTTAATAACTAGGGTTTTCATATTATAGGTATCCATTTATAAGTGTTGAGGTATTGTTACGCATAACTGGTATACCAGTTGTTCAATATCCATTATAGGTGCAACTGCAACTTCCAGCATAAATAAGGGCATACACTAACTCATTCACCTGTATGGCTACTGTTGTAACTTGACTTACAAGTACGAGATATATATCTGCAAAACTTGGGTTAAGAAGTGATAATACAATTTATTGTAGACCGAGATATATATCCACCACCTCATAACGTCATAATTTCAAGTATAACTACAACTGCAGTTGATGGAGTTTTGCTTGCATAATGAGTAGAATCTGCCTTATACTTGTCTTTTGTTAAACCGGTAGCAGTATTTGAAATATATAGAATCATAAAATATTTGCCTACAATAGAGTTAATTTAATAAATCATAAATATTTCAGAACATTGTTCTTCGTCTGTTCTCTTCCAGGTAGTTTTGAGCACGGCCCAGGTCGAACTCACACAATCCCATTGTAACCGTGTCACCTCCTCCTGGCCATTCAAAATATTTCACTTATATACGCTCGTCAAGGTGGTGCCGTTGCATTTGGTGTCAGAAGTGGGATACATTGTTGAATAAATAGATGCTGGTGTGGTATAAACTAAACACAACAGTATTTTGTACCGGCTGCATTACTGATTCATAATTAAGTAAAAACAGCTGATCTTGGGGTATGTGGTTATAGTGTGGTACCCTGGTTGGAAAACATAGGAGATAGTTTTGAACCTTGTGGTACCCCAGTGGAAAACATATGAGATAGTTTAGAACCTTGCGGTACCCCATTGGAAAGCATAGGAGATAGTTTTGAACCTTGTGTTATCCCAGTGGAAAACATAGGAGTTAGTTTTGAACCTTGTGGTACCCCAGTGGGAAATTAATAAATTGTATTGTTCATAAAATCCTGGTGTTCGGTCTTTGCTGCTTTGGAAGTGAACAGACTTAAACCTAGCAAAACTACAAAAATGACCACTGAAAATAACTCAGATAATTTAGCTTCTGGAGAGAAAATAAATACCCCTCGACCTCACAACAAAATACTGGTAATGAGGCATTTGATGATGTGCATTCTGTTGCAAGCTCAGCCAGTACACTGCAAATGTCTTTACTAGAAAGTAAAATGGAATCGGAAATGACAAAAATGAGTCAGATAGTTAAAGACACTATGTCTCACCAAGTCTCATGTCTGACTGAACATATGAATCAAAAACTAGGTGAGGTAGATTCCAAATTCAATAATTTGCTTGCCGACCTTATGCCAAGTATTAATAATTCAAATGTCAATTCCTCGGAGGCCCAACCGTTGAGCAGTAATGTAGGTTCAGGTGACACAAATATCGCATGTAACTCACAATCTAAAGAAGAAAATTCACACTTCAAAATGAAACCTCAAACTTTCAATGGTTCTAGTGACTTTGAGGAATTTCTCTCTCAGTATGAGATCACTTGTGAAATAAATGGTTGGAAATACAGGGAGAAATCTCTATATTTGGCAAACTGTTTGACCGGGGATGCTCGCTCCATCCTAAGTGAACTTGATCATGAAGGAAAACGAGATTACAAAACCTTAGTGGAAAAACTGGCAAATAGATTTGGTTCTGTGAATCGGTCAGAAATATACAGAGCACAGTTAAAGTCAAGGGTTCGAAATAAAGGGGAATCTATTCCTGAGTTAGCCCAGTCTGTCAAGAAACTAGTGCGTCATGCCTATCCTGGTGTAACAATGGAGGTGATCGAGACCCTGTCCGTTGATAATTTCATTGACGCATTAACAGATTCTGAAATCCGTTTGAGAGTTAGAAAACTTGGTCCTAAAACTTTAGCTGATGCCGAACGTACTGCCCTGCGTTTGGAATCCCATAAAATTGCAGATAAGCAGCGCTCAAGGTTGATTGGTCAGATAGATGTAGACAGTAAGTTTGCCAAAACTGAAGACCATGAAGGGTCAAACAAGCACTTAAAGGCACTAGAACAATCATTAGAATTACTTACAAAGCAGGTGAATGACCTTAAATCACAAAATCGGCCTGCTAAAAATAATAACAATTTCACCAATGCAAAGATACAAGGCAATAACAACAGGCACAATAGGCCATATCGAAATAATCCTCCACCATCTAATGGCTTTCAACGAAGACATGCTGGGTTTAACAGGGGCAACAACTCACATCCTAGTAGGTTTTCAACTGAATTTCAAAATCACCCAACACAAAGTCTGCATGCTGATGCAAATAACTTCGTGCCAAGAGATGGGGGAGGCAATGTGCGACAGTTTCCTCATAACGTGAGAAATAGAAATAATCCGGGAAACTGGAATCAGTAGGTTTGGGGGGCCACAACCCGACGCCATTAAATGGGCCCGCTGAAGTACCACTTAGAAGCATGGAGGATGGTTATTTCGTTTCCGGCCGTATTTTTGACAATTCTCTCGCTTTACTTGTTGATACTGGCTCATGTTGCACTATTCTAAGTAAAACCCTGTTGGAGAGATTGCCACAAGAAACACAGCCAGATTTGACACCTGTAAACTTGCAATTGGTAACTGCCACAGGTGAAAGTTCGCCATTTTTGGGAAAAACTGAAGTTGAAATTACCATTGGTAGTCAAAAGCTCTTGCATGATGTGCTATTTGCAGATGTCAAAAATGATGGAATTCTTGGCATGGATTTTCTTACAAAACACAGATGTGACATGTTCTTAAGTAAAAACCATCTTCTCTTAAATGGTGAGAAAATTACTTGTTTTCGTAGCAGTACTGATATCACTCGAACCTGCTGTCGGATCGCTATCCATGAGAGCGTTGAAGTACCGCCTGAGTGTAAGATGATCATACAGGGCCGACCTCTGGATAGGATTGACAAAGATAGCATAGGTATGCTTGAAGCAAATGAATTCTTTGTTGACCGCAGTGGATTACTGATTGCAAGAGCTTTAGTAAGTCCTGAGAATGGCACTGTCCCATTGCGCATTATGAATTTGACTGATACGCCTTTCAAACTATATAAAAACACAGTAGCAGCTATATATGAGCCAGTGGAAACAGAAAAGTTTGAGAATGTCAAATGTCGTAGCACTGATGCAACCTTGAATGAAGGATCTTGTTCTCATATTGACGAGCTCCTCATTCAAAGTTCTTCAAACCTGAGTGAGTCACAAAAAGAAAGCTTGAAGTCTTTGTTGTACGAATACAAGGACCAATTTTCTAAATCTTCTCATGATTTAGGCTGCACTAATTTAGTGGAACATACAATTAAAACTTTACCTGAATGTAAGCCAGTAAAACTTAGACCCTACAGAATACCGCTTGCTAAAAGGGAGTTTGCTGAAAATGAAATCAAGGCTATGGCTGAAAAAGGGTTAATTGAGCCATCACATTCCGCATGGAGTGCTCCGGCCGTTTTGGTACCTAAGCGCGACGGAACCACGAGGTTCTGTATAGATTATCGGCGATTAAATCAATTAACAGTACCTGACAGTCACCCCTTACCAAGAATTGATGACACCTTAGATGCTCTTGGTGGCTCAAAATGGTTTTCAACCTTAGATTTAAAAAGTGGTTTCCACCAGGTGAGCATAGCTGAGGAAGATAGACCAAAGACTGCATTCTCCATTCCAGGCAGCGGCTTATGGCAGTGGCGTGTTTTGCCATTTGGTTTGATAAATTCTCCGAGTGTATTTGAACGCCTCATGGAGAGGGTATTTGCTGGTCTTACTTTCATGTCTTGCTCATATATTTAGATGATATTATAGTTTTCTCAAAAACCTTCCAAGAGCATCTAGAAAATTTAAAAGTGGTCCTGGAAAGACTCAAGAAAGCTAACCTTAAACTCAACCCAAAGAAATGTAGTTTGCTGTGCTAAAAGGTTAGTTTTCTTGGGCACGAAGTGTCTGAAGAAGGTATATCTACAGACCCATCAAAAATACAAGCTGTAAAAGAATGGCTACAGCCAAAATCTGCAACTGAAGTTAGGCAATTTGTTGGTTTGGCGTCCTACTACAGAAAATTTATACCAAATTTTGCCACCATTTGTAAACCTTTGCACAGGTTGACTGAAAAGAACACGCAATTTGCTTGGACTGAGAAGTGTCAAAATGCCTTTGACACCATAAAACACTTATTAATCAGTGCACCGATTCTCAGTTACCCATTACTTCAAGGACAGCCTTACCTTCTTGATTGCGATGCTTCAAATGTAGGTATAGGGGCGGTTTTGTCACAGATACAAAATGGTGAAGAAAAAGTTATATGCTATTTCAGTAAATGTTTGTCCCGCTCTGAGAGACAGTATTGCACAACCAGAAAAGAACTACTGGCTGTGGTCATAGCAGTAAAACACCTCCATCATTACTTGTTTGGTCAAAATTTCACAGTTAGGACCGACCATGGGTCTTTGCAATGGCTCATGCGATTTAAAAACTGTGAGGGGCAAATTGCTCGTTGGATCGAGACCCTGTCCACATACACATTCTCCGTTATACATCGGGCAGGCAGGGTACATAACAACGCTGATTCATTGTCACGTAGACCGTGCCACAATAATAACTGCAAATATTGTGACAGATATGAGAAGAGACATCTTCCTGAAAAGCTGACAGAATCAAATAAATTAGTAGGAGATGTAAGTGCTGTGTTGAGTGTTGCTTCAAATGGAGGCAACTTAAAAGGTGACGTAAAAGCCACTAAACTTATTACTGGGCAAGACAATAAGGTCGGTTGACCCAATGATGGGAACGGCTCCTATATTGTGCAGCCTGGTGACGGTACCGTCCAGACAAATGATTTGTGTGATGAGCAGGACGAAAATCCTGAACATCATGGGTCCACTTATAATGACGACAAATTATGTGGTAGACATGATCAACCTACCACTTGTTTAGGACCTAGAGTAGCTGAGGTGCTCTCTCCGGAGATGTCACATGGAATGTCCCAGATCGGGGTTCCGCACTTCACACATGCAACGCTTAATTCTGTGTGTGATGGGGTGGACGCAAAAACTCACGAAATTTTTAACAGTCGTCATTTAATTTGCTGTAAAACTGCAGCACATGATACTGAAGATTGGTTAGATAATTTTGAAGGCGAGTCTTTGTTTGGGTGTTTGTTCGAAAATGGAGACTCTCAGGTTAGACAGTGTGTTGCTCATGCTGGCGTTGCAACTGTAGTAAAGGCTACAAGTGACAAGCCATGGTGTCCTTGTGAGCATATGTGTACGGTGAGTACAAACACCACAAGCCCAGACTGCTTTCAAAATAATCAAGGATGTATATACAGCACTTGCAATAGAAAAGTTGGTAGGAATACAAGTCAGCAACCTGGTGGATCTGGCCAATCCACCTCTTCATGTGATGAGACATGTTGTGATCTAACACAGGAAAACATTCAATTGAAGCAGGAAAATGACCCTGCGTTAAAACTCCTTATTCAATGGAAAAGGGAGGGTGAAAAACCTGTATGGTCTACGGTGGCGCCATTCTGCCCTGAAATTAAGACCTATTGGCATGAATGGGATACAATAGAACTAAGAGATAACATTCTTTATAAGAAACGCTTAAGTGATGTTGGTAGCAATGTTGAATACTTTTTCCTTTTACCAGTTGTTTTGAGGAAAGAAGCTTTCCGACATTTACATGAAAATATAACTGCTGGGCACCTGGGCAGGAGAAAAACTTATGATAAAATTAGAAAAAGGTTTTACTGGTATGGTATGTATAAGGACGTATCATACTGGTGCAGGATTTGTTCGACCTGTGGTGCCAGGAAGCAGCCTTACAGAAATGCTAAGGCACCTATGTGTCAATACAATGTTGGCTATCCGATGGAACGTATTGGGTTAGATATCTGTGGCCCTTATCCAGTATCGAATAAGGGTCACCGCTATCTAATGGTGGTGTCCTGTTATTTTACTAAATGGGTTGACGCAATACCATTAAAAACTCAGGAAGCAACTTATGTGGCTTCAAAATTGGTGAACAAATTTATATCTGTATTTGGAGTTCCACTGCAACTTCATACCGATTTAGGGACAAATTTCGAGTCAAAGGTCTTTAAGGAAGTATGTAGACTTCTGGGGATCGATAAAACCAGGACCACTGTCCGGAGGCCCCAATCTGATGGCATGGTTGAGAGAGCCAACCGTACTATCCAAAATATGATTTCATCGTATGTTTCAGAAAAGCAAGATGATTGGGATGAAAACATACCTTTGCTTATGTTGGCATACCGATCATCTGTTCATGAGTCTACCGGGGTGTCACCTGCAATGATGATGTTTGGTAGGGAACTGACTCTCCCTGTGGATCTTACCCTTGGTAGACCTGCTGCAGATGACAGGTTGTGTGCAACTGACCATGCCTATCAGTTGGAGCAGAAACTTTTAGATGTTCATGATTTTGCTAGAAGGCACCTTAATCTTTCTAGTGAAAGCATGAAAAAGAGGTATGACCTAAAAGTGCACAAAATTCCGTTCAAGGTTGGGGATGCTGTTTGGTACTATTATCCTAAACGTAAAGTAGGTTACAACCCTAAACTTCAGAGACCGTGGAAAGGACCGATGGTTGTGGTTGAGCGTCTCAATGATGTTCTGTTCAGGATTCAGTCGGGACCGAAGGCAAAACCCATCATTGTGCATCACGATAAGCTGAAGCTATATTTAGGGGAGGACAAACCAGAATGGTTTGATAAAAAGTAAAACAAAGTTTAGGCATCAACAGTAAAGGAAGTGAACACATAAAAAAAAATGACTTTATTTTAAAAAGCATGTAACAATGCATATTAACATTTATAACTAATATCAAAACATCTAAAAATACAAATTTATGATGAAAACCTGTGCCAACTACCTGAAAATATCAACTCTTCTATCCCTATCCTCTATGAACATCACTCTCTTTATGAATAAATGTAAAAAAAAAAAAAAAAAAAAACATGATGATTACTCACTAGCACATGCCTTTGCCTTCGTTTATTACTTACACTTACACTGATGTAAGTAGGTTTGGTTATGACATGCTACTGCACTGATTTATTTTTCTATTAAATAATTGTTGACATTACCACTTAAGAGATATTGCCATACCACCATAATTGTCATTCTACCATGTTTTCTTTTTACTTTAAGTGTGGTTTACCATTGTTTGTGTAAAATAGTAGTAAGTTTGAATGTCATAGTTGCATATTTTCCAAGTCGGCAGAGAGTAATGTCTTTGTTAACATAGCTTATTAGATAAAGAGCATGACTTCTAGAGGGTCAGTTCATCAGTTGGTTTGCTTGGTTACTGGTGGCTCAGATCGTGTTTCTTCAAGCTGATTCTGCCTGAAATAGAAAATGTGAAAGTAAAGGTAAATTAAGCTGTGAGAAATTGGAGGCTGAAATATGATGCCCGTTCCGAATTGACACAATAATTAGATAAAAATACAGCTGGTGTCTGGTTAGAGCACAATAGCACTTGTGGTTATTGAGTGAACAATGTCCGTGTTTCATGCTGCCTAGGTAATGTCTGACTAGTATTGGTACCTGATGTCACATCATAATCGCACCAGAAGTGATAGCGGACATGTGGTAAATATGTGTTCTTATATTTTTCAGGGATACAACTACCTTTGCCTAATATGCACCAACCACTTCTTCAGAAGACGGTATGAGGTCCAGCGTCATCTGCAGGGACAGCACACGGGCATAGGTTACCAATGTTCTGTGTGCAAGATGCTTTTCCAGATGAGGAACTATAAACATTCCTGTAATGTGAGGGAAGCAGACATGCTCTACATACATAGAGAGACCGGTGTGCGGGGTGAGGAAGCCAGACAGATGATGATTAAGTTCATCAAAGAAAGACAGGACACTCTATGGAAGTACGTTGAGCGGTTGGAGGATTTGGATGAATCTGAAAGTCCATTCCCCAGTGTAAGGTCAGTGGTACAGAAAGTAAATGACTCACCTAGGATACCCAGACCTAGGAAGGAGAAGAGGGGATCGTCAGTACTGTCTGTGCCACCACTAGAAGAGCCAGATTCAATTTTCATTGAAGAGCCGCCCGTGAAAGTCGCCAGGAAGGAGGTTACAAAATCAGACACACCTCTCCTGGCAGATCTTGAATGTAGTCCCTCTCAATCTGACAGTGGATCAGACTCTGAAACAGAAATAAGTACAGAAATAGATTTAGACTACAATGATGATGTATGTGACATTATTGAGAATGAACTAAATCAATGTGAAGGCAAAAGAGATGAAATTAAGGAAGGTTGTGAAAAGGAAAAAGAAAAGGAACACAGAAAGGATAAAGTGGTTAAAGAAATAAGTAATGAAAGAGTGAAACAAACACAAATAACTGAAGGAAATAAGAAAGACAAAAACGAGAAAAGTGATATAGATAGTGTAAAGGCCAAAGATGTGGAGAAACGTTATGTGAAGGAAAAGGAGAAAATGAAAGAATCTGAAATAGACAAAATGAAAAAGGGGAGAGAAGAAAAGAGTACGGACAAAGAAAATATGAGAAAAGAAACCAAAAGTACAGAGATTGAGACACACAATGAAAATATGAAAAGGAAAGAAAATGTAACTGAAACTAAGAAAGACAAAATAAGAAACAGTGGTGGTGAAAAGAGAAAAGAGAAAAAGGATCAACTGAGTGTAGGGACTGTTAAAGATAAGGAAGGTCATAGTGATAAGGTAGATAAAGATAAAAAGAGAGAAACTAAAAAGGACAAAGTGAAAGATAGACAAACAGAAATCACAGGTGATAAGCAACATAAGAATAAGAATGGAAATGAAATTGATAAACTGAAAAGTAGAAAAACAGAAGGAAGTAGCATCAAAAGAAATAAGAAAGATAGTAAAAATGAGAAAGACTGTACAAAGGAGATAATGGCAAAAGAGGCAAGTGAAGGTGAAAGTGAAGGGATGATTAGCAAAATGGACAAACACAATGGCAAGAAAGAACGCCAAATTGTGACAAACAAGGAACAAGAATGTGACAAAAGTAAAAATACAGAATATGAAGTAGCTGCAACATTAGATACAATTTTAAATGAAATGAACCATACATTCAGTGCTAGCGTATGCCTTACACCACTCCAAATCTCTGCACAGTATGACTTTCAAGAGACTGTAAATGCCGTTGCTAGCATTACAGAATCCTCTGTACAAGAAGTTGCAGAGGAAGGAATTGACAATGTTGTTGAACATGCAAGCAATTATATTCAAGAGATGGTGATAGAAAAAGAAATGAAGGAAGGAGAGAATGTAGTGTCAGAAGAAATAGTTAATGCTAGAAGTGAGGTTGAAGAAATAGTAGGTCAAGAAATTACAGAAGAAATGGAGAAAATAGTTGAAGAACATGTGTTAGTTTGTACTTTAGAGAATGCAGAAAAGAAGGAATTAGAGAAACAACAGAAAGCAGAGAAAAGAAAACTAGAAACAAATGAAAATATGGAGGACAGCACAATTAGAGAATGCGAAGCAGAGGAGCAAAGTAGGAAAAGACACAAAAGTAAGGAACACAACATCAGAGAAGTAAATGTACAGTTAGACGTAAGCGAAGAAATAAATGAAGAAGAGGATGAAAAACTTGAATATTTAAAAACAATTCAAGAAAAACATGTGGTACTGAATGTCGGTGGGGTGCGCTTTGAGACCACAAGAATGACACTCAATAAGGATCCCAACTGTTTACTTGCCAAGTGCTTTAACAGCAGGTCACCTGTCATTCCAAAAGGAAACTGTCTTTTTATAGATAGAGACCCCTCCCACTTTAAAATTATCCTCAATTATTTAAGGAATGACTGTACAATAACCAGTCCAACTATTCTACCAAGGGAAGTGAAATATCTACAGGAGCTGAAAGTTGAATGCCAATATTACTGCATCAGAGGGCTAAAGAAAATTGTGAAGCGGCGTCTGAAGGCACTTGCAGAAATCTATGGAATGGAGTAGGTAGTTTGTGTTATACACATGAACTAAGAATGTGGTAGGCCATACATAATGGTCTAAGAAAGCTGAACCATGAGGGATGAAACAGATGAAGAATCGCGATACGCGCTTAAGTGTTTAATTTAATAATTATCTCAGTAATGAAATCTCTACGCGCACTTCAGTTTAATTTAATCATTTCCCAAAAAGTTAAATTGTCACGCGCATTAAGTAATTTAATAAAATTCTAATAAAATTAATATGAGAATGGACATCTAAAGAAGAGCCTCAACAGAAACTAATGACATTATTATCGCGTACCATCCCAGATGAAGAAGACCAGGGAATTAGTTTAGTTAAATTTTAGGATAAGTGTATTAGAACTTTTTAATTACATGTTTTAAAGATCATTTGATGTACAGTGAAGTTCTGCTATTAAGACCACCTAAAATTCAGACTAATTCTGTTTTTTTTTAAAGCTTCTTTTGGTTATCCTTAGTTTGTGTTTTCTGCACCCTGTTTCTAATAATAGGAGATCAGCTTTGGAACTGTTCAACAGTGGTCTTAAAGACCACAAGTGAACAGTCCCAAATGTGGTCTTAATAAGGGAATTTTACTGTTTTAAAAGGAAACACTTCATCAATCAAGGTAATTTTTCTAAGAATAACTGATAATATTTACCTTCATGCATCATTGTCCAGTTCTCAGGTCGTATTTATTGATGGTTAAGTACTTCAGCACCTTTTTATCTGTAACGGTAAAGGCATATTTGTATCTTATGTAACTACAGAATAATCATGCAGGAAATCACTTGAAATATGGCATTCAATTTTACTTGTGTCTGTGTTAGAATTTTACATCCCATCAATATCTAAGGTCATATGGGAATGGGTCTATGGCTTGCAGATCCTAGCATCCCTGGTTTTGGGGTAAGTAGCTTGTCCACTACACAGGCTTCTGAATTTTTAGCTTACTATGACTGCCTTATGTATAGCTTTTGCCTCTCATCTAATATGAGTTGAATAATCTTGACTGTTTAAATGATAGTGGGAAAAGTAATCAATGATGCTTTACTCATTTGATGTTATAGTTTCACTGGAAAAAGTCGCCAAAATAAACAGAAATACGCAAATACGTGTGTGACAAAGTTTACGCGTGCAAAAGCATCGTGCGTATATGAAACGAATACGCATTGCGCGTATTGCGAAGTTTTAATCATGCAGACGCATTGGGCGTATCGATAAACAATACGCATTGCGTATGCATGCTGACGCAGATGCACTTATTGAAAAACAATACGCATTGAGTTTGTGATAGAGTGTCCATACACAAACGCGTATTGCGGATTTGAAATACGACAATCACAAATACGCAGTCGCCTCGCTGTTTAAGAATAAGTGTTTGGTATCTTTACCTAGGCGTAAAAAAATAGTTGTGTTTCTACTATCATGCTGAAAAAAAAATTGGTAAGTAGATTGGAGAAACTTTTTTAGTATTATTTTATTTTTCCTTCGAAAAATACAGGGTCGGGCCTGTATGTTTATGTATTTTTGTTTTTGTACATGTTTTTTTATTAATTAATAAAGTTGTCATGTTGAGATTTGGATTGTATATAATTATTCATTTTAAATGCTCAAAAAAGTCAGCTCTGTATTTTTGAAGGTACTAAATGTCCAAAACTACAAAAACGTACTTAAAACGCAAAAATACTATGGGAAAATGCAAAGACGACACTGGGTAGGGTCGGATATCGAAAATGGTGGGATGGTGGGGTTTGTGTTTTAATTTTTATTTTGTTCTTTTTTTGATAAAACTAGTAGTCAGTGTTTGATGCAGGTTCGTTTTTTTTTCTTTCTTTTTTTTTGTTTTTTTTTTTGGGGGGGGGGGGGGGGGGGCTGAGTTCACTTTTGGCTTTTATTTTCTTTACCACCGCGGTCTGTATATTGTCACAAATTACGAGTACATCTATATAATTCTGACCCCTTAAACCCCATTTTGAAATAGTAAAACTGGAGTTGACTGGGATTAGCATTATTTTTCTATTTCTGCTCAAAAACATAGATTGTGGGTAATCGTAAAAACATCCTCAACGAGGCGATTCTGTCTAGTGTCCACTGTCTGTGGTCCGAGCAGAAGCTTGAAAAATATCAGGATTTTTATCTCAAAAACATAGATTGTGGATAGTCATAAAAACAGCCTCGTCGAGGCGATACTCTCGAGTGCCCACGGTCTGTGTTTCGAGCAGAGCATGAAAAATGTCAGGATTTTTATCTAAAAAGTTTAGTTCTATATTTATTTATTTATTTATTTATTTATTTATTTATTTATTTATTTTGGTGCTAAAATTTTACCAATATATTTGAATATGCGTCAAATGTCAAAGAATGCAGATCCTCTCGGATCTGGGTCTGCATTGTTTGCCCAGACATGTACGTATAAAAAAGTATTTATCCGTTTTGTTGGGAGCAGGCTATCTTGTGTATACCTCACTGACTCTTAGTCATTAGGTCTTTCACCGCTGTGGGTTCGAGCCTCGCTGGGGTTACATATGAGGCGCCAAGTTCTGCAACAGAAGGTCGGGTGGTTTTTCTCCGGGCATTCCGGTTTTCGTCCACCTCTGACTAACGATCGGCTCAATATGAGTGAAATAATCTTGAAAGGGCCGTAAAACCCAAACCAAAGATCATGCCATTGACATCAGTTACATATTGTATCATTGTGTAAGAACTCAACAAATCGCCAGGCACTACAGCTGACAAGTACAACAACATAAATTATATTAAAGTCAGATAAATGGCAGTTTCTCTGGGATGCCACTGATTAAGCATTTAGATAGCTAGGGCTTAATTGCCCTTTGGGGGACATTATCACTGCATTGGGACATTGTTTAAGAATATCTCTGAGTAACAGAAATAATTTTGTTTGATTTGAGGTTTAACGTCCCCGTCAACACTGTAAATGTCATTTTGTAGATGTTGCTTAAAATTTTGCGGGACTTTTATCCGACATGGAGATGAAATGACACCTCAAGCCCTGCCGCCCAATTATGAATCCAATAGGGTTTATGATCATGGACGGGCCGACTCGCACCGCTTTGCCTGGGCAGGCTTAGACCCTATAAGCAGTTTACCAGTACTCGTTTGCGGGTCGGTTTCAGCTCTGCGTGGAAGCATCATGCAGCATATCAATTTCTTCCAGCCCCGAAGGGCGGGGACCGATAACAGAAGTGACGTTTATTTATCTATTTAATTATATTGAGTATAAGTGCACATCCTTTTCATCAGAAACTCAGAAAACTGCGCTTCTTGAATCAGAGGAATTGAAAGAATGACTTGGAAAAGATTTCAAGATCAGTCTCAACGACGGAATGTCGCCAACCAAACTACCGCCTGATCACCAGTTATAGGTTCATTTTAACAATGTCTACCTTTGCAAACAATGTAGATCCAGATCAGATGGCTTCTACACCGTTTGCAATCTAGCGAATACATTTTATCATCAGGAAAGCACGCCTATATATTTGACCCCACTTTTATACAGTGAAACTGGGGTTTATAGGCGTATACATTATTTTTCTTTTCTTTTTTTTTTCGGCGGAAAAAGATAGATTGTGGGTACTGGTTAGAACCGCCTCGCCATGGGCCATTTTACTCAAAATAAATAAATAGATGAATAAACTTTACTTTATTCTTAGCCAGTGCAGTGATAATCTCTCCTAACGGGCAATATTAAGCCCCCTTATTTTCTTTGAGTAATAAAAGAAATCAAAGTACTGAGGAAATTTGATTTATGAGGAATAATTATTAAGTAACAATGTTAGTCGTAGATCAAGCAGTTATCTAGATATTTTGTTGAATAAATAACTAACTTCCCATATCACAGGTCCTGGTGTATGAATGTCATTTAACGTGTCACCAGTAACAATTCTGATTCTGATTTGACAAGGTCCCAGAGGGTTAAAAAATCGACAAAGAAAAAATGAATCATCGATTGTTTTGAGTTAAACGACTGGTCAACCCTAGTGGATCATTTTTGTCGTCTCCAAGAGAAAGGGGGGGGGGGGAAGAGATAGAAGAGATAGAGGAGATGATTTGTTTGTTGGTTTGTTTGATTTGAGGTTTAACGTCCCCGTCGATACTGTAAAGGTCATTTTGGAGACGTTGCTTCCAATTTTGTGGGACTTTTACCCGACATTGAGATGAAATGACTTCTCAAGCCCTGCCGCCCAATGAAACCAATAGGGTTTATAAGAATGGACGGGCCGACTCGCACGGCTTTGCCTGGGCAGGCTTAGATCCTCTAAGCAGTTTACAAGAAGTCGTGTGCGGGTCGGTTTCAGCTCTGCGTGGAAGCATCATGCAGCCCATATATTTCTTCAAGACCCGATGGGCGGGGCCGTTGTCGAGGAGATGAAAGTGAGGGACAGAGGAGAAAGAGGAAAATGAATGGAAGTGTAGAAACAGAAGAAATAACAACACTCCCCCACTCTACCGTTACCTGCTGTAAGGACAGCAGGTGTTGCCCACCTGTAAGTCAATATTAGCTGGACTCCCCAGTGACACAAGATACACATCGCCATTACCTCCTCACTCAACTACCCCCACGAAGAAAAAACGGAAGAAAGAAAGATAAACGTATATGTCAATTTCTTCATGGTCAAACCATACATTTCTAAATTAGCTCAGTACCTGCTAATAATCTTACAGCGGGCACATGGTGTCTAGCAACGTCGCATCAACGTCGCATTGAGACGACGATGCACATACGTTGTGCAGCCGCTTGGAGCTATGTTCCTTCGGGCGTCGGGACATAATCAAAGCGCCAAAGGCAGTGAAATGACAGATTCTATGAGAAAATCATAACACTGTGAAAACTTACAGAAAACCTTTCTAAAAAGAGCTTAAAATTTAGAAAGGTAGTTCTGCAAATTCCAATATATGATATGTTTGCAGATGTCTATAGACCGGTGGTATTATGAAACGCCATTCGATGTTTCAAAGTTGTGAAAGAAACTATTTACGTTTTCAAAACTAAACATTAAAATTCAAGTAACAGTTTTTGTCTGGTCGGTTGTGGACACCTCTACCCAAAGACACTCTATGGCAAAGAGATCGGAGGAGAAAGGCTGGCTAGTCCAGTACATGAATTCCATTGGCTTGAAGACATTTTTGAGTAAGAACAGCACTATGAGCCCGCTCGTAATCCTGCTGGATAAGATATCCCGGATTCTGAGCGTAAACAAATAAATGGAACCATGTGAGGCCGCAGCACTGGATTGATGTAACGTCTCGCTGTTCAATCCACGTCTCAGCTATGATCTTGAATGTTCTTATAATGACCCCAAGCTGCGTTCGCTAACTACACGCAATAGCTCGCCACACAATTACGCTTATTTCACCCGATATGTCATGCTCTTTTACGCACGCGTCGCCTCGGCATACCTTACACCTATACGTTGAAACACCCGGAAACGACAACCGGCGTGATTCATGCTGAAGTGCGATTTGTCACTGAAACGCATATGTCAGTCGCTTAGACGCCAATTTACAATGTACGTATTTCATCCACTAGCGTAAGTGTCGACGCGTTAACTTTGGTCACGACAGGGACGTCTAGCTCTCAAACGTGCATCGCATAAGGGCGACGATCAGTGTCAGTGCTTATTAGTCGGTAGTTGAGACCCCTTGTTTATCTACAGGTACAGTGTAGCAGCTGCCGGTGGAAATCTGTTTCGCGTATGCGTCTGACGGTCGAATCGATCTTGACGTACTGACGTCGGTCTTCCACTACGTCGACATCCACTAGCGTCTTCTGTATATAGTAAGATGTCGCTCCAATAGACGATAGATCACACATATGTGGCACCCAAAATCAGAGTCAACGTCATCCGCTTTCCGACCAGCTTCTAACTGTCCAGGGACACGCTTACGATCCTTTAATGAAAAATGTTGCAATACGCTCTCAATAAATGCTTTTTTTAGAACAAGTTGTTGTTTCTTCTTTTCTAGGCACGACCTTACATTACACATCAAAAGTTTGATCCTGAACATGTGGTTTCTATCCGTACTGGTGTGAGGGTGGCCCACAGGATCGAAATGGCCGGACTGGTAACCAGACGTCACGGTTGACTGATTTAATCTTTTTAGCTTAAGGGCATGGTGCCTAAGTGTGTTGTAAATGTTTGGTTTCAGAATCAAAGCACTGAGGGCGTTGGGTGTAGGTTGGAGTAATAGGCCTGGGCTGCGATTGAAACTGTTTCATTTAACTCTGAAATTCCAAACAAATAGTGATGATTTTGATAAGAAGACGCGTTCGGCAGCGTCTGATCTTGGTCTACACTGTTTGCTATGCTCACCCTATGATTCCAGGATAACCCTCTTCCGTCTTATGGAAATCCCGATCTCACTGCGGCTATTTTCTACAAGACAAAAAAGTTATTCTGACAAGTCAGTGATAGTCACGTAGATATTAGCACTGAAGAGCTTTTCTTATTATCAACTTCGGGTCGAATGCCAACCAATCAACCCAAACATAGCCGCGTCGTTTGTCAGTGTTGGGTACATGTAAGTGTTATCTGTAAAATCTGCACATGAATCAAATGTTGGATCTGGCAAACAATGTAAACTCAGTTCAAAAGCCACATAACACGGTGCTGATCTTGTTCTGCACTTTTTTGCATTCGTTACTAACATCTTAAGTTTAAATGAATCAGTCCAAGTCCCCGTTCATGACCAGCCTGCATTTAGAGACAATCGGCATGAGTGTTGTCAGTGCTTTGATTTATTCACTGCCTTGGGTTTCTGGAGAGCATTCTTCCATCACTGAAGTTGGGCTCGTCCATTCTGCTAAATATGTGGCACCGAGAATTATATCACAGGACCTACACTAAGTATCTGTACCATATTCCAGGGTTGAAAAGGACAGCCTTTCTTTTCAATTTCTCCACGCAACGTCAATATTATTCACCTAAGTTGTAACTGACCTAAACTTGACCTCGAAAGTCAGAAAGAAAACCTATTAATATTCTTGTCTACAGCTGACCTGGTCCAACGGCAGGCTGGTCTTTAAGGATTATATATTGACAGCACTGATAGAAAACAGTGTAAAACCTGAGCAGACTGCTGATCAGACGCCGCATTGATCTGGGAATACAGTCTTCGCCAAACCTGTCACATGATGCAGCTAATTCATATGAAATGCTGAATCGTCAAGTCGTCTGCTGCAAAAGTTTGTATTACGCTTACAGGATAACTAATACGCTTGTACAATTTTTATTACTGCGCCAAACCGGACTACATTTTGTGCGGACTCATATTTCTATGGCGGTCAAAGCCGGAAGAAAAAGCCTGAATTACTTTAAACGTGCAGCACAGGAAGAATAGACAGATGGAATCTCTCATTGAAAAGGAGAATAACTTGTTAAAAAAAAAAAGACCATTTTTAAACCATTTGATTTAGACATTATAACCCTGATCAGACGCCGCGTTTACCCAAGGCGAATTAAAATACGTTTATTCCAACCTGTACGGGGTCCTAAAAACATTAACCCATAAATGCCATTTGTTTTCTGAAACAGTTAAGATAGATAAGAGGCGTCTGATCGGTGCCTCCACTATTTGCTAAAGTACGGAACTTGATTTAAAACTCACAGCTTACAACACGTGTTCTGTAATTAGAGCTCTCGAAAGCAGGCGAATTGTAGGTCAGTTAAGGGTTGTTTAGTTGGTCACTGATAAGCTAACCCTTTTAACCCTGTAGACCGGTGCAGATTCTATCAAAATCAATCTAGCTCTTTATGACTACAGTGTTGTAGGTCATTTGAGGGTTTGGATATTTTTAGCTCCGGTGGCTATCATGTTCATTTGAGCAAAATCGATTCCTAAGCCTAGCTACAGTGACCCTGTCCTTCAGTCCAGGACCCTGAATGTTGATCTTGCTGGAGAATATTATCATACATAACATTTGTGTGAAGTTACATAAAAGTCAATTGATCTAGCTAGGTGGTAGCTACAGCCATAAAAAAGTTTTTTCTAAAAACAGCCACAGAGACCTTGACTTAAGCTCAGAACCCTGAAAGTCGAACTTGTTTCATATTATCAAACCCAACATTTGTGTGAAGTTACATCAAAATCCATGAATAAACCAGTGCTTCAGCTGTGCACGACCCGCCGGATGCTTTTAGCTTTATGAGTGTTACCATATATGGGTATGGCGGCCATTTTGGTCATGTGACGTGGAACTAAAACGGTTCCCCCAATAAATGGGCCTTATCGTAAGGAGCAAAAATATATCTTATACTTTAGTACTGTATTCTGAATCGTTTGCAGGATAAAATGCATTCTCACTTTTCCAATACAAAAGCATATGTGTCAAAGTTTGACCTAGGCACAAAGAAGGTCAAGGTAAACCCAGGGTCACCATTTTAGCAATTTATGATGGGCCTAGGTCCAAGATGCTATTTATCAAGTATCGTGGAAATCTGCCCATTGGTTCTGGAGAAGACTATTTTTGAAGGGTTTTTACCATATATGGCTTAGCGGCCATTTTGGTCATGTGACCTGGACCCCATGAGCAAATTTTGGTTTCCCCCATCCCATAGAGGCTCCATATGAAACTTGACTTCAATCGGCCCAACGGTTTCCGAGGAGAAGCAGTTCGAAAAAATTCACATTTTTCGCCTCGGCGAGGCTATACTAAATGGAATGTAATATTTCGCAAGTTCATTGGTTAGATCTCATTGATATCTATCAGTATGCCAAAAAATGTTTAAATATTCCAAGCGGTTAAGTCACTACCACCAATTTTCACAAACGGGTTACGGACGGACAGACAGACAGACCATATATGGCTTCGCGGCCATTTTGGTCATGTGACCTAGACCCCATCAGCAAATTTTGGTTTCCCCAATCCCATAGAGGCTCCATATGAAATTTGACTTCAATCGGCCCAACAGTTTCCGAGGAGAAGCAGTTCGAAAATTTTCACATTTTTCGCCTCGGCGAGGCTATACTAAATGGAATGTAATATTTCCAAGTTCATTGGTTAGATCTCATTGATATCTATCAGTATGCCCAAAATTGTTTAAATATTCCAAGCGGTTAAGTCACTATCACCAATTTTCACAAACGGGTTACGGACGGACAGACAGACTGACAGAATGACAGAATGACGCACTCTTAGAAAATCGACCGACTTCAGTCGGTCGCTTTTTCTGCGGGTCGTGCAATATTATCGATTGCAAAAATAGCCGTACAGCTGTCAATCTATTGGGCTCGCGTAATCACAGGTTGTTTAAAAATTATAACTTCGTCATACTGGTCAAGCATAATAACCAATCAGAAGTAGTTTTGTGCAAGAGCATCACCTATGATTATCTATAGTCCGTTTCGTTTCACGCAAGTTTTCATTGACGTTCTCCATAACATCAGCCCTTATATTGACGAAATTTGATTTCAACTGATTGATTGATTTGAGGTTTAACGTCCCTGTCAACACTATTTATGTCATTTTGAGGAAGTTGCGTCCAATTATGTGAGACCTTTACCCGACACTGAGATGAAATGACGACTACTCAAGCCCTGTCGCCCAATGATACCAAAGGCTTACATGCATTGAACGGTCTGACTCACAACACTTTGCCTGGGCAGGCGAGCGACCCCGATAGCTCAGTTGGTAGAATGTCCGCTCCGGGGAACGGGAGGTCACGGGTTCGATCCCGGGCCGCGACATACCAAAGTCGTTAAGAATGGTACTAGCTGCTCCTCGCTTGGCACTCAGATTTACGGGGTAGAGCTAGGACTGGTCGACCCAGTATCAGGAAAATGTGACTGGGTGTGGTATCATGTAATGTGTCTGGGACATGATACTTCAGTGAGGCAGCTCTATAAAAGTGAGCATTGAGCTCCCTGTCGCAACCAGACACCGTCGTGATATGACTGAAAAATTGTTGAAAGCGACGTTAAACCCGAATTCACACACACACACACACACTGCCTGGGCAGGCTTAGTCCTTCTAAGCGGTTTACCAGCACTCATGTATTGCCAGTTGCAGCTCTGCGCGGCAGCATCATGCAGCCCATTTTTTTCTCCAAGCCCCACTGGGCGGGGCGGACTGTCGCTTGTTGTCACCAAGAATATGTACATTCGCGAAAGGGGGAATTGGCCTTTGAATTTCTCCGCGGGCAGAAAACTCAATTTGCTTATTAGAGTATACGGTATTCATACGCAAATATTGTTTGATTTGAGGTTAAATGTCCCCGTCAACACTATGTAGGTCATTCTGAGATGTTGCTTCTAATGTTGTGCGACTTTTACCCGACATTGAAATGGAAATCTCAAGACCTGCCGCCCAATGAAACAAAGAGGGTGTACATGCATGGACGGCCCAACTCGCATCACTTTGCCTGGACAATAATGGGCCGGTTTCAGCTCTGCGTGGAAGCATCATGCAGACCACCTATCTCATTAAGCGCCAATACAGATACGTTTTTGGACTATTTTTTCACGAGGCCTTGCATTCATTTGATAATAATGGAAATATGCGTTTAAATCCAGAGGACCTGGTTATAACAGACAACAGCTATATACACCGTTTGTTTTGTTTGTTTTGAGGTTTAACACCCCCTTCAACACTGTGTAGATCATTTTGGAGACGTTGCTTCCAATTTTGTGCGACGACTTTTATTCGACATTGAGATGGATTGACATCTCAAGACCTGCCGCCCAATGAAACAAAGAGGGTGTACTTGCATGGCTGGTCCAACTCGCATCACTTTTTCTGAACAGTATGCTGTCTTGGTTTCAGCTCTGCGTGGACGCATCATGCCGCCCATTTATTTCATTAAGCCCGATGGGCGCCCTACCCCCCCCCCCACCACCACCCCCGCAAATATTGTGGGTGGGGCCAACAAACACAGATACGTTTTTTTTTTTGGAGTTTTTTTTCACGAGGCCTTGCATTCATTTGACAATAAGGGAAATATATGTTTAAATCCAGAGGACCTGGTTATAATAGGCAACTGTGTTATACACCGTTTGTTTTGAGGTTTAACGTCTCCTTCAGCACTGTGTAGGTCATTTTGGAGACGTGGCTTCCAATTTTGTGGGCATTTTCCGAGCCGAACAGTGTATGGTTGTAGTGTTGGGGCAAGCAGGCACTGAATACGTGTTCACGCCTATTTTTGCGCCCACATTTAACCCTGTGGAATTGTGTTAGCGAACTTCGAGTTGTAGTTAAACAAATTGTAAAGAAAATCTTCAGTATGCTATTATGACTGCGGTAAACAGAGTTACATCTTCAGATTGTGCTGGATAGCAGATATAAACATTGACACTATGCCCAAGTGATTAACCGGGCCTTCCTGGCTTGATGGGTAAGGGCGCTGACTCTTAATCTTTGGGTCTCTAACCACTGTGATTCGAGCCCCACTCGGATCACATTTGGAACGCCAAGTTCTGCAACTGTAGGTCATGTGTTTTTTCTCCGAGTTCTCCCGTTTTCGCCCGACTCCGAGTAAGGATCGACCCGATACATGTATGTGAAATGATTTTAAAAGTTCCGTAAAAGCAGAACAAAAATATCCAAGAGAAAATGGTAAAAAATGCGGCATGCATTTTAGAGGGATTTGGTTCATATAGATATTTTAGCTCACACGTTCTCACTTATACGAAGGAGCATTAGGGCCAGGTGCACTTTTATTTCTTTTGATAGCTAACTCGAAATTTCGACTTAGTATCTCGAAATTTCGACCAAGTATCTCGAAATTTCGACTTAATAACACGAAATTTCGACTTAGTATCTCGAAGTTTCCACTAAGTAACTCGAAATTTCGACTTACTATCTCGAAATTTCGACTTAATAACTCGAAATTTCGACTTAATAACTCGAAATTTCGACTTACTATCTCGAAATTTCGACTTAGTAACTCGAAATTTCGACTTAGTATCTCGAAATTTCGACTTAGTAACTCGAAATTTCGACTTAATAACTCGAAATTTCGACTTACTATCTCGAAACTTAGACTTAATAACTCGAAATTTCGACTTAGTAACTCGAAATTTCGACTTACTATCTCGAAAATTCGACTTAATAACTCGAAATATCGACTTACTATCTCGAAATTTCGACATACCAACTCGAAACTGACTCTGTGATCTGCGATGTGCATTCAACTCTGAATAGGGATTAGCCATAACAGGAATCTTGTTATGGTCAACTCAGAGTTGAAGGAAGACCTCAGATCTCAGAACCAACTTTCCACAACTTCATTATCAAGGTTTAAATATGGAGTTGGATATTTTTGCATGTTTAGCGCCAGAAGTCATGCCTCATTTTGAGAAAGAATCATTTGCCACTAGACCTGTGTGCTAGACCCCGCCGTTACGGAATTGAGACATTGGCGTGGCTAGCTAGAAGCCCGGATTTGAATTCCCTGGAACATATTTGGGAGATTCTTGGGCGTCGAATACAGAACATTGAACACCCCACCCCACGCCCCCTCCCCTCCCCCACCACCACACACACGCATGGCTAGAGCTGACCAGCCATCAATTTCGACGTCTGACCGATGGGATGAATCGAAGGGTCTCTGTCAAAATGATACATCTTGAACACGCAACGTATTCTGATACCGCATTTTCTGTCCGGTTGTTGCTTTGTCATCTTATGGGTCGATTTTTTTTTTCATTCGACCCAAAGTAGCTACCTACAGAAGCTTCTCGCCTACTATTGTCCACGTGACTATCGCTGACCATCTACACCATGAAGATACCGGTTATTTAATGAAGCTCTCTTCTGCGGCGTCTGATCAGGGTCTACACTGTTTGCAATGTGCATGTTCACCGGCCATGTTCCACATGGCACACTGACGTCACAAGGAAAGACTATAGCGCTGCTATAAATAACTGGTACATGGATTTTGAACATGGTCAGTGATAGTCACGAGGTCGGTAGTAGGCGGGAAGCTTCTGTAGTTAGTAACTTTTAGTCAATTGATGATTGATCGACCCAAGCGCGGCGTCTGATCAGGATCTACACGTTTTGCTTGTAGTATAGGAATTTAAAGGATAAACGAAACATGTACAAATCCACACTCGAAGACAATCGACCCACCAGTGCTGTCAGTGCTTCGATCTATAAATGATTTTTACAGCAAACGACGAGAAAGTTTGATATCGAAAAAAAACAAACTGTCAAATATGACTTAGCCCGCTTGTATTTTATTGAAACGGGATTGAATTTGTTTGTTTGATTCTAGGTTTAACGTCCCCGTCAACACTGTATAGGTTATTTTGAAATATTTACATATCCAGTGTAAAGTCTAATGTAAACCTATAGAAAACAATTGCGTTCATACTTCCATGAACGCATCGAATCAAATGCTTTTCAGTGACGTTAAGTGACGTCATTCTAAACCATTGTTCTCTACGGGCGTTGATGACGTCAACGCTGATCCGCTCTTTGTAGAAAAACAGCGTGTATATGTTTTTCAGCTTTAAAAGTTTGCACTTAAAGCATTTTTGTCTCCCAGTGATGAGCGGCAAATAGTGTAAATATAAAAAATAAACTTAATTTTTCTGCTTTTCATGAAAGTATGAACGACATTGGGTCGTTAGCAAAGGTTACATGAACCCCTTCGGGGTTCATTTACTTTGCACGCGACCCACTGCGTTCATACTTCCATGAACTACAGAAAAATAAATTTCATTTCTTAAGACGTTGCTTCCACGTTTGTGGGACTTTTACCAGACGTTGAGATGAAATGACTTCTCAAGCTCTGTCGCCTAATGAAACCAATAGGGTTTATAAGCATGGGCGGTCCGACTCGCACCGCTTTACCTGGGCAGGCTTAGATCCTCTAAGCGGTTTACCAGTACTCGAGTGCGGTCGGATTTCAGCTCTGCGTTGAGGCACCATGCAGCCCATCAATTTCTTCAAGCCCCGATGGGCGGGGGGCCGTGAAACGGGATTGAATGTGCGACGTCCTGCTGAGACAGAAAACCCTCTGTCTCTTACATGATACACATGCTTTGGGCCTCTGGTTTTATAGTTCTTCAGAAATATTTGATAAAATTAACATTGGCCATTTTAGAGAGAAAGAAGCATGAAAGAACATGTGAAATAATACACGGAGAAAGGTCATTGGCGTTTACACGATACAAGTAAGCCGATAATGACCAAGGTCTCTTCACAATGTTATCACATAATTTGCATAATCTGCTTGATGTAAACTTGTTTTCAAAGCGTGGGTATAATGAAACGGCGGTGTTTAACATTAACTGTGTGTATAGGACTTAATATCTTGTAATGACTAGTAAGTCGAAATTTCGAGATACTATGTTGAAATTTCGAGTTAATAAGTCGAAATTTCGAGTTATTAAGTCGAAATTTCGAGATACTAAGTCGAAATTTCGAGTTATTAAGTCGAAATTTCGAGATAGTAAGTCGAAATTTCGAGATACTAAGTCGAAATTTCGAGTTATTAAGTCGAAATTTCGAGATAGTAAGTCGAAATTTCGAGTTACTAAGTCGAAATTTCAAGTTAATAAGTCGAAATTTCGAGTTAAAAAGTCGAAATTTGAGTTACTAAGTTGAAATTTCGAGATACTAAGTCGAAATTTCGAGATACCTATGAAAAGAAAAAGTATACTTGGCCCTAATGCTCTTTCGTACACTTAGGCTTCCCATCTATGTTTCTTTTCATATTGTTTGTGGTTCTAGCAACACAAACGAATGCATATCTGTCGCACTGAATTCGGTAAAGTTACACTCATGATCGAGTAGCCAAAAGTCCCACAAAATTAGATGCAACGTCTCTAAAATGGCCTATACAGTGTTGACGGGGACGTTAAACCTCAAATCAAACTCTCATTCTCTCTCTCTGTCTGTCTCTCTCCCATACTCACACGTGCGCGTGCGCACGCACGCACGCACACACCGCCCCCGCCCATCGGGGCTTGAAGAAATAGATCGAGCTGACCGCACATGAGTACTGGTAAACCGCTTAGAGGTTCTAAGCCTTCCCAGGAAAATTGATGTGCGTCGGGACCGTCCATGCATATAAACCCCATTGGTTCATTGAGCGACAGGGCTTTATATGTCATTTCATCTCAGTTCCACACAAGTGGAAGCAACGTCTCCAAAATGACCTATAGAATGTTGACGGGGAGGTTTTGTTTGTTTGGTTTGAGGTTTAACGTCCCCTTCAACACTGTACAGGTCATGCTTTTGAGACATTTCTACCAATTTTGTGGGACTTTTGTTTGTTTGTTTGATTTGAGGTCTAACGTCCCTATCAACACTGTAAAGGTAATTTTGGAGACGTTGCTTCCAATTTTGTGGGACTTTCACCCGACCTTGGGATGACATCTCAAGCCCTGCCGCCAATGAAACCAATAGAGTTTATTAGCATGGACGGACCGACTCGCACCGGATTGCCTGGGCAAGCTTAGATCCTCTAAGTGGTTTACCAGTACTAGTGTGCGGGACGTTTTCAGCTCTGCGTGGAAGCATCATGCAGCCCACCTATTTCTTCAAGTCCCAATGAGCGGGGGCCGTATGGAATTTTTCCGACATTGAGATGAAATGACATCTCAAACATTATCGCCCAATGAAACCAATCGGGCTTATAAGCATGGATGGTCCGAATTACACCACTTAGCCTGGGTAGGCTCACATCCTCTAAGCGGTTTACCAGTACTCATGGACGGTCTGTTTCAGCTCTGCGTGGAAGCATCATGCAGCCTATCTATTTCTTCAAGCCCCGATGGGCGTGGACGGTGACGTAAAAACTCAAATCAAACACACACACATACGTACGCATGCATGTTCGTTCGGACCCCGCCCATCGGGGTTAGGAGAAATTGACTTGGTTGCATGGTGCTTTCACACAGAGCTCAAATTGACCGCACATGAGTACTGGTAAACCGCTTAGGACGTCGAAGCCCTCCCAGGCAAAGTAATACGAGTCGGAACGTCCATGCATATTAACCCAGTCGGTTTTCAATGGGTCGCACGGCTTGAGATGTCATTTCTTTTTCTTTTTTCTTTTCTTTCTCTGTACACTGCCATACGCCATCGCGCACATTCTAGCCAGGTGTACTACTGAGCTACCACCCTCCCTTTGATATTTCATCTCAATGTCGGGTAAAAGACCAACACAATTAGAAGCAACGTCTCCAAAATGACCTAAAAAGTCCTGACGAGGACGTTAAACCTCAACTCAAAAACTGATATTCTGGCCCCCGCCGATCGGGGCTTGAAGAAATAAATGGGCTGCATGATGCTTCCACGCAGAGCTGAAACCAACCGCACACGAGTACTGGTAAACCGCTTAGAGGATCTATGCCTGCCAAGACTAAGCGGTGTGAGTCGGACCGTCCATGCTTATAAACCCTATTGGTTTCATTGGGCGACAGGGCTTGAGATGTCATTTCATCTAAATGTCGAGTAAAAATCCCACAAAATTGGAAGCAGCGGGGGACGATAAACCTCAAATCAAACAAAACAAAAAGTGATATTCATTCGGAGCCGTTGATCATCAACCGATCGACGCTTATGACCCACAAAGACCGTTCATAGACTATAGTTACGCTCCAACTTTCCATCCAAAAATAACTTGCCTACGTGACAAAAAACGACAGATCAAGTGCAGTTTGTGGCTCAGTGCAATAGCTAAATCTTTCTGCAATAAATAGTATAGGTGCTAGTTTTTTTCTCTGTATAAAATAACCACAGTGACCTTGACCTTGTGCCCAGACTCTAAAAGTCAAACTTGCTTGAGATATCATTATCATACCCAACACTACGTGACAGGTGAGCTAAAAATTGGAAGCTATAAACGAAGAGAGTTAAGATGCCAAGGCGTCCGCCCATCGGGGCTTGAAGAAATACATGGGCTGCATGATGCTTCCACGCAGAGCTGAAACCGACCCGCACACGAGAACTGGTTATCCGCTTAGAGGATCTAAGCCTGCCCAGGCAAAGCGGTGTGAGTGTCGGACCGTCCATGCTTATAAACCCTATTGGTTTCATTTGGCGACAGGGCTTGAGATGTTATTTCTTCTCGGATAAAAGTCCCACAAAACTCGAGGCAACGTCTCCAAAATGGCCTTTACAATGTTGACGGGGACGTTAAACCTCAAATCAAACAAACAAACCCTAATATGCCATGAAAACATTTATCTGATGTGTCGTCTGCTGCATCTTGTTGCAGGTTTTGCATCCTGTCAAACAGTCTGGACCCTGATCAGACTGCACCTCTAACAGTGATGACCTTGATCAGACTGCTACTAGCACATTTTAGAAGCCTCCGTGGTGTAGTGGTTACGCTACTCGCCTTGTAAACCAGGGATCGCAGGATCGATCCCGGGCTTCTCCAGACTTTCGGATGAGTCTTTAAACCGAGGTCCCGTCTCCGTATGACCTTAGCTGTTGGTGGGACGTAAAACTGAAACACTCACTCACTCCTAGCACATTTTGCTTCTCGTTTTTCGTTTCCTTACCCAGGTCGATAGTTGCTAAATGCAGTATTTGAGATGATGATGATGATTTCGTGTTTAACGACGCGTCAACCCTCTTGGTGGGTCATAAGCGTCAGTCGGTTAATGGTTAAACGGCATGAATAATTATGATGATATTAAAAGTAACAAGTCAGATTGATAATGTATAAAAATCTGAAACAGTTAAATCTTATGAAAAAGACCAATTTCTTTTAAGAATAAAATAATGTTATCAACAGGTACATCTCGAAACAGTTGTTGCAAAGTGTCAGCTTTGAAATATAAAATACGTGAGGGTGAAAAGTCAACACAGTCAATTAAGATATGTTTCACAGTGAATGGCTGATCACAACCTACACAAGAAGGCTGATCATCACCATTAAAAATATAAGAATGAGTAACTCTAGTATGGCCGATGCGCAGTCGTGTTAATACTACGTCCTCTTTTCTGGAAAACTGTGGAGGAGAGCATTTTGTACTAACGACAGGTTTAATGGCATGGAGTTTGTTATTTATTGCACGGTCCCATTCGCCTTGCCATTCCGACAAGATGTATCTATTGATAAATGGTTTAAAATTACTAAAAGGAATTTTAAAAACAGATGGATCAAGATTGAGCGATTCCTTTGCTTTCTTGTCAGCATATTCATTGCCGACAATGCCAATATGGCTCGGAAGCCAACAAAACAAGATTTGGTGTGTTTTAGAAATTTCATGATGTTTTTCGATCAATTTTTGAATTTGAGGATTTTTAGATGATGAATGGTCTAAAGCCTTAAGCACAGAAAGTGAATCAGAAAATATAATTGCTTTTTGAATTGTTGAAGAACTGATAAAATCTAAAGCTAGGTCTATTGCTTTGGCTTCAGCTGTAAAAATAGATGAACCATCTGGAAGGCGCATGGTTTTGTGCGTATCTTTAGAAACATACGCACAACCAACTTTATCTCCTTCTTTGGAACCATCAGTATAGACTTGCTGGTAATCATCGTAACGTGATTGCAGTACCTGAAAGTTTTGTTTGAGAAGTATCGGATTTGATTCGGATTTTTTGCCATCATGTAAGTCGAACAGAATAGAAGGTTGTTTAATACACCAAGATGGAACTTCGGCGGTTTCATGTTTTTGAATATTTTTAAGGTCGATATCTGAATTTTCCAGCAGTGGTAAAATACGTAATCCAAAAGGTTTGATTGCTGTGGGTTTTGTTTCATACTTATCTATAAATTGAGGTGGAAATGAAATTTTGGATGCCGGGTTAGATGGATTTGCAGCAAGTCTGATAGCATACTGAAGAGAAAGTTTCTCTCTGCGCGAGGTTAAAGATGGTTCACCTGCTTCTACATAAAGGCTTAATACGGGAGAAGTACGGAAGGCTCCCATGGCCAGACGAAGGCCTTGGTGATGGATAGTATCCAAGGATTTTAAATAGGACTTTCTGGCAGAACCATAAACAACAGACCCATAATCTAATTTAGATCTTATTAAAGACCGGTAAAGATGTAATAAAGTATACCGATCTGCTCCCCAACTTGTATGAGCTAAAACTTTCAAAAGATTCAAAGCTTTTAAGCATTTCGCTTTAAGATATTTAATATGTGGAATAAAAGATAACTTTTGATCAAATATGACCCCAAGAAATTTGGCTTCTTCAACAACAGGAATTTGTGATCCGTATAAAAACAGGGAAGGATGTTCGTGTTTCTTCCGTAGTTTACAAAAATGAACACACTGCGTTTTCGACTTGGAGAACTTGAAACCATTTTTATCAGTCCATTCTTCTATTCTTTTTAAATTTTGTTGTAACTTTCGTTCAATTGTTTTCATATTTTTTGAACGGTAACATATACAAAAATCATCAACATACAATGAACAATCAGTTTTGTCGTCCAAACATTGTACAATATTGTTTATTTTGATGTTAAATAGCGTAGTTGAAAGAATACTACCCTGTGGGACACCCTCTTCTTGATCATAGAAATCTGACAGGGTAGACCCCACACGCACCTGAAACATGCGCTCCCCTAAAAAGCTTTCAATAAAAATGGGAAGTTTTCCTCTTAAGCCAATGTTATGTAGATCTTTCAATATTCCATAACGCCATGTTGTATCATATGCTTTCTCCAAGTCGAAAAAGACAGCCACTACGTGTTCTTTGTTAATAAAAGCATCTCGTATAAATGTTTCTAGTCTTATTAAATTGTCATTGGTACTACGTTCCGAACGAAAACCCGATTGATATTCTGAAATGAGGTTGTTGGACTCTAAGTACCAGACTAATCTCTTGTTTATCATTCTCTCCAATGTTTTACACAAACAACTTGTCAAAGCTATCGGACGATAATTTGTAGGTTCTGCATGATCTTTCCCTGGTTTCGGAATTGGTACAACTGTAGCTACACGCCAACTTTCAGGACAGACCCCCGTTTCCCAAATATTATTAAAGATATCTAAAAGTGTTGTAAGAGAACTTTTTGGCAGATGCTTAAGCATCTGATAATGAATTTCATCGGGGCCGGTTGCCGTATCATGTGATTTTTCAATGGCTTCAACGAGTTCGGATAAGTTAAAAGGTGTGTTGTATTCTTCGTGATTAAGGGATTTGAAGTTAAGATTTCTTTTCTCTTGGTCCTTTTTGAAATTTCTAAAAGTGTCAGAATAATTACGCGATGATGAATTTCTCAAGAATGTGTGACCAAGAGTATCTGAAATATCTTTTTTTGTTGAAGCTATTGTGTCAAATTCAGTATTTAAATGTGTAAAACTAGAGGACTTTGTTTTTCCTGAAATTTTTCGTACCATATCCCAAACCTTTTTAATGGGAGTTTTATAGTTCAATTTTGACACATATTCCCTCCATGACTTTCGTTTTGAAGCTCTGATTGTTCGCCGAGCTTTAGCTCTAAATACTTTTACATCGTTTAGTTTATCTGTAGTTGGACTTTTGCAGAACTTATTTAAAGCTTGTTTGCGTTTTCTGATAGCTTCTTTACAGTCATTATTAAACCAAGGCTTGCTTTTCTTAGTATTTTTGGAGGTCTTTGGTATGCATTGTTCTGATATATTAATAAGCGAATCTGTGAAGTCAGAAACAATGTCAGATGATTCATTAAAGTGATCAATTGATAACTCTTCTTCACATAAATTATGGAATAATTCCCAGTCGGCTTTATTCATTTTCCATTTCTGGTTACAGTCCTCATCTGGTTCGTTTACGCTCTCAATTATAACAGGGAAGTGATCACTTCCGCACTGATCGTCATAGACAGACCAGTCATAGTCCAAGAAGAGAGACGGGTGACACAAAGAAAGATCCAAAGAAGACAAATGACCTGTCGCAGGGTGAAGATAAGTATAAGATTTATCATTCATTAAGCAAAGATCGTTCTGTGCAATAAAATTTTCAATAAGTGCTCCTCTGTTGTTGTTATCTTTACAACCCCATAGAATGTTATGACCATTGAAGTCGCCAACTAAAATATATGGCGATGGAAGTTGATCCAGCAATGATTCAAGATGTTCGGGCTCCAAAGAAAATGAAGGTGGTATATATAAAGAACAAATTGTAGTTTCTTTATCCAAAGAAACCGATACTGCTATAGCTTGTAGGTCTGTTTTTAATTTGATCTCTCTTTGTGGTAAACATGATTTAACAAAAATTGAACTGCCACCAGATGGTTTGTTACCATCAGAATAGATATAGTTATATGTATTGAAATCCCTGACATCAATGTTGTCATCAGTTTTTATAAAGGTTTCTTGCAAACAAAAAACCGACGGGTTTAATAAAGATATAAGTAATAAGAGTTCATTATAATTTGATTTAAGACCTCGACAATTCCATTGGATTATTTTGTGTTTAAAATCCATTTTTTGGAGATAATTTTATAGGACTAGAAACTATTTTGGGGGATTTATTGGTGAAAATGATCTATTACTACTTCGTGGTATTGGAGTTTCAGTAAACTCCATATCGTTGTCACTCAAAGATCCGAATCTGTTCAGGTTTTTAAGATGGTCTCTTTCGATTTTGCGTTGTCTGTCAGATGTTTGTTTTTGAGAGGCTTGTTTTTGAGATATTTGTTTTTGAGAGGTTTGTTGTTTTTGTTGTTGTTTTCTTAAATCTTTTTGTATCATTTCTAAAGTAGCGTTTTTCAGTATTTTGTCTTGTTTATTTGATTGACTTGGGTTTGGTGATGTTTGAATTGGCTGTGGTGGTGTTTGATTTTTTGTCTTGTTCGTTTGATCTTCAGTTTTATTTTGAGGTTTCAGTTTTTCTAAAGGTTTGAGACCAGGAATCGGATCAGTCTGAGTGACAGCATCTTCAACAGGTACCTTTTTAACAGGTGACTGTGTGACGCTGGCATAGCTGACTCCGGGAATAGGGGTAGGATGCTCAACGATTTTCCGCGCTTCTTGGAACGAGATGTTTCTTGTGAATTTAACTGTTAAAATTTCTTTTTCTTTGTGCCAAACGTGGCATTCCTTAGAGTTGGCGCTGTGTTTTTCTCCACAGTTAATGCAGCTGGGCTGATTTTTACAACTTTGTTCCGTATGATTTGCTGGCTGACCACAGTTTGCACAAAGAGGGTCCTTTGAACACCTATCTTCATGATGGCCATATTGTTGGCAACCGTGGCAGCGCAACGGATTTGGGATGTAAATTTCTACGTCAACTCTAAGGTATGCCACCTTGATTGTTTTTGGTAGAACTGGTGAATTAAAGGTAAATACAAAAGTGTTTGTGTCCTTTAGTTGGCCGTTTTTTCTGATCTTAAAGCGTTTAACTGCAGTCACTCCTTGAGACCGAGTCCCATCCAGAATCTCCTCCTCGCTGGAGTTCCTCAAATCTGGGCAACGTATCACCCCTTTTGAGGAATTCAGCGAGGTATGAGGGAATACTCTCACTTTCAGGTTATGGAAACTAGTTGTCTTTAAGAGATTCTCGGCATGAGCTCTTTTATTGATCTCAACGAGTAACTGTTTAGACCTATATAACTTTTTTATATTTTCAGGTTCACCAGCAATGCTCGAAATGACTTTTTGAATTACAAAGGGTGAAAGGGACGTGATAGATTCGTTTTCTTCGGTACATTCTATGATTAGGAAGCGCGGGAAATGTTGAGTGGTAGTGCCATGTGTTATTGTAATGTCATCGTTATCCGAAATGTCAGCGTCTGATGTGTCGTCTTGGATAGGTTTTTTTCTTTTTTTGTCTTTTGTCATGATGAAAAAGATCAAATGTTTCGTCCTCTGTGCTCTCCGCCCACCATGGAGCCCTACAAGGGAACACTTTTTGTGAGTGGGTTTCCTACCTCAAGTGTTAGAGATACACAAAAGATATACTCGTACGAGCAAAAAGCTGCACGATTGGTCCGTTTAGCCGCCGCCTTCTAGAAATGGAAAGGTTGTGAAAAAGACTATGAGCAAACGGTGGGTATTCAGGATGATACAAAGACAAGGAAGAGAAAGTAAAAGGTATTCCTAGGGCTTGGCGCGACCAGCCGATTGACCGTGCCGGACCGCACGACCGCCCGTCTTACCGAAATCCAGGCCAAAGAGATGTGTTGGGCACCTGAAGTACTGAACTCCAGTTACCCTCAACCTCCAGGACCCCTTCATCCGGCTTACGGGATGCCACCCACGGCAAACGGGTGGTACTTCCTTTAGCTCTTCCCAGTGGGCACAGAGACCACAGCGGCAATGTGCCCAGTGGGAATTGAGCCCCCAGGGCCACGGCAAGGCAGGAAGTTTAATACCTGGGGGCAGCAGTATTTGAGAAAGTGTACGATGTATGAATTTGTGCTACAAAAGATGGAAATTATTATTACGGTCAGATTTCCCTCAAACTGGAAATGGCTCTGCCCATCCAGGAAGAATTTGGCAGAAATGTGTGAATATATAGAAAAATAATGCATTAACAGTTGAAAAAAAATCAGCTTGCCTTAAAAGTGGGACTTGGTCGATTTTCACTTCATGACTAATATATCTAAAGCTTGATCTTACAATGTGCTAATAACTTATCCTGTTCAGGAACAGTGAAGGGAACTGACTGGCCCAACACAACATGTTGACTGGGTATTAAAACAAAAACTGTATAGAGAACCCTTTTATTCTGTTTATTTTGTGTACTACAAAATTCTGCAGTGTGTTGGAATTTATCTGACTGAATACCAGAAGGACAAGAGGTTGTTCCCTGCTGTTTAATTGCTTCAGCCCTAGCTGACACTAGAATTTACTAGAATTTAATGATGAATGAAAATGAGCCAAGAATCTATGGCTATTCCTTGGCCTGGTCCTGTTCTGTTCTCAGTCTGTTAAAAGGACGGGACAAAAAGAGGCAAAAGTGCTAAATTTTCTTTGTCAGACTCTTTAATTCTGCATTTTAATTTAAAAGTGTAGGCCCTGATCAGATGACGTGCATTATGAGCTTCAACTTTAACTGATTCGTCTCATCAAGGTCGTATTAACGCGTTCACAGATTCTGCAGCTTATATTTGCCCATAAATGCAAAGCGTCCCTTTACTGGGACATTCGAAAAGACCGAAGATCCTGATTAGAGGCCACAGAATGTGGCGTCTGATCAATATCTTCATTATTTGTTTAAAGTACGGAACTTTCATGTAAAACTCACAGCGAATAAAATTTCTATTAGACCTCTCCAAAGCGGTCGGAATGCTATGTATAATCACAGTCACGCGTTTCAACCCTGAACATCACTTCAGAAACCGATGCAAGTACGGATACTGATACAAACCATTTAGATCCAGATCAGTCTGCGTGTGACGAGCAGTCTCATCAGAATCTGCACTGTTTGTCAGCTGTCAGTGACTTGGACAAAACGCATTTCTATAAGAATGGGGACACCGAATGGTTCTGGTCAGAAACTGGGGGTGTAAGAGGTAATTTCAGAGAAGGTTAAACTTTCTGCCAACAATTAAGGCCCTGATCAGATGTCGCATTCTATGGCGTTATGTGGGTCTGCACTATTTGCTAGTATCCAGTACAAAATGGGTAAACGCATCATGAAGGTACTACCATTCATATTGTGTGTGTTGGGGGGGGGGGGTCTTTTCTTGTAGAAAAAATTGAGTTCAAGAGCAAGATCTAGAGCATCTGAAAGGGTTAGAAAACTGTCCAGATCGCGTTACAGTTTAGGGAACAGCCATAGATTCTCTGTGGAAGAGCATTTCTAGCAGTAACTGATAATGATTATTTAATTCAGTGATTAGAGTCATTAAGAAGCAATAAAACTCCAGCATCATAATCTGAAGCTGACCACAAGGGCACCTATTTTCCTACACAGGAGAGAATGGAATATTTTATTAACGGAGTGGCTATTTGCAGTCAACTGCAAATAGCCAAAAAACGTTTAAATGGCTATTTGCAGTCAACTGCAAATAGCCAAAAAACGTTAAAATGGCTATTTGCAGTCAACTGCAAATAGCCAGAAAACGTTAAAATGGCTATTTGCAGTCAACTGCAGATAGCCCAAAAACGTTAAAATGGCTATTTGCAGTCAACTGCAAATAGCCAGAAAACGTTAAAATGGCTATTTGCAGTCATTCTATTAGCGTTAGAAAGGCCACCTGGAGATGTTCAAAATATTTTAAAATGGAACGGGCCTCTGCGGCCTAGTAGTTAATTGAGCTCTGAATCTTAATCATTAAGACTCTCATCGTTATGGCTATGTTTGTTTGATTTGATGTTTTACGTGCTCTGCAACACTATTTAGGACATTTTAGAGACGTTACTTCCATTTTTGCGCGACTTTTTCCACAGATTGAGACGTAAAGACATCTCAAGCCTATGACACCTGTAGGGCCTAGGACGCACCGACTCGCACCACTTGGCCTTAGCAGGCTAGTTATTCTAAACGGTTCACCAGTACTTATGTGCAGGCAGTTTCTGTTCTGGATGGAAGCATCATGCAGCCACTCTATGTCTCCAAGCCTCGATGGCCGGGACTAAAAATGGCTATATAGAGTCTATATTTTGTGTGAACATATGACACCTATAGTTTTAAATCACATTTTTTGTTTCACTGTTTAGCAATGTTCTCTGCTTATCTAATTTGTAAAGCCCATGAGAGGTTGGTGGGGAGTGGGGGCGGGGTGGGGGGGGGTGAGGCAAAGGTGACGTGTGTCTTGCGTCACTTGGGCGTCCATCTGATATTGGCTTACAGTTGGTTAAGATAATGGTAGAGAGGGGATGGTTATATTTCTTCTGATGATGTTATTTCTTCTGTTTCTACACTTCCATTCGTTTTTCTCTTACTCCTCCGTCTCTCATTTTCATCTCTGCTATCTCTTTCCCCCGTTTCTTAGGAACAGGACACAAAATTACTCATTGAATGAGACCGTCCAATGCATATAAGCCTTTTGGTTTCATTGGTCGGCAGGACTTGAGTTGTCATTTCATCTCAATGTCGCCGGGTAAAGTCCCACAAAATTGGAAGCAACGCCTCCAAAATGACCTAAATGGTGTTGACGGGGACGTTAAACCTCAATTCAAACAAACAAATGATCCACCCCTGCCCTTCGGGGCTTGGAGAACTAGAATGCGCTGCATGGTGTACACCAGGCACTCAATGTGCCGGTAACGTCTAAGTAACGTCGATGCAACGTAGTGGCAAACACTCACTATAAAATGAACGGGCGTGGTGTGGTATTTAACCATTATCATGCTGGACAAGTCAACCCTACCTCTGCAAACAATATATATTCAGATTAGGAAGCCATCTGATCAGGATCTACAGTGTTTGTCATGAAGAAGTGAACTGAATAAATACAGTGAATGGAGTAATGTCATTCTTTGATTCTTTAATGGGCGTGGCTAAAATAATTGTAATTGTTGTGGTATTTAACACTTTTAATGCTTTTTAAAGGCATTTATTCTTGATTATTGAGGACTATCATTTCATTACATAATATTATGTAGCCCTCAGTGCTCACTGGAGAGAAGTCCTCTGTCTTCAACAGGTAAGGGGCTGCCTTAGGGAAAATCAATAAATTACTTACTGTTGACTGGTGTACATTATTCATTTTCCCCTTAAGTGTCTCAGTCAGGGGATTCAACAAGAGCTACTAATCACCCTATTAACAGCCACCTTTGATCTGCTATAGTCAGTATATCACAGGGGGCAATAAAACAATTATGGACCCACGGTGTGTTTTACTGTTACAGAATAAATGCCTTTAAGACAAACGCTTCCTTTGCAAACAATGTCGATTCAGATCAGGAAGTCATCTGATCAGGATCTGCAGTGTTTGTTATGAATTTGTTCATAGACTGCAGAAAACCATTTTTTTAAATTATGTATGGGCTGCATATACTGAGTGATATCAATTTTCACTAAAAATTTAAAACCTTTGTTTTAATTTGTAGGGGCAATATTCACCCGTTGTGTCATTATATTTTTCTCGACTGTTTTAACCCCTTAAGATGCCAATCACAACAATTGTCTTCTGAGTTGCTGGATTACATTAAAAAGCCATTGTTGTAAACAGTGTGGATCCAGATCAAACTGCTGGGAACAATTTGATCGGGGTCCACACTGTTTTCTTGTATACCTAAATATTCTTTTAGACTACAAAAATGTGAAATAGATGAGATACGCAGACGACATTTTCTGATGCAGTTTTTCTTAGCACCTCAAGGGTTGAATCAATAGGATTATAATATCTTTCAATAGGATTACAATAGATATGCGGTCAACATTACAGCCCCCGGGGGTCTCCACACGCCTATACAAACACAATTGTATAATGAACCATACCATGAGAAAAACTGTCTTTGCGAAGATCTGCTCAAATACCATGTACTGATTATGCATAAAGAGTTTCCTATTTTCCTATGCGACCCATATTAAAGAAACCACCGAAAGAAAAGATTTATCATTACAACATGTACTGGTTCATATTTACAGAATTTGAATTTTGACATGCACGTTTATATCACACATATAGTGAAACTTTTACCACCAAAAAGTGGAAGTTTTCAGATACTAAATTTTGATATCTTTCAAACATAAGATTGTAGGAACTCGTTAGAACCGCCTCGGCGAGGCGGCTCTAATAAGGACCCGCAATATATGTTTTGACTAGAAGTAAGAAAATAATGTATCAATACAAACTGGAAGAAAAAGAATCAAATTACAATGAAAGAAAATATATTCTGCTACTGTAGGGGCTTGTACGATAGCGAAATGATACAGTGTTGCCAGTGCCCATTGGGTCAACATTGGCTACGCCCATGGGCCTAGTAGCTACCATAGCCTTAAAATGGAAAAAAAAAAAAAAACTTAAAATTGAAAAAAAAAAATAAAAAATCTTCTTCCCTGACCGAAGGTCATGGTGAGCTTTTGTGACTGTGAGATGTCCCGGCGTCGTCGTGCGTCGTCCGTAAACTTTTCTTGTTAACACTCTAGAGGCCACAAGTTTAGTCCAATCATGATCAGAATGATTATCGTGACAATATCTCGGTAGGGTTTGAATATGGGTCATGTCGGGTCAAAAAGTAGGCCAAAACGTCAAATAATAGAAAAACCCTGTTAACACTCTAGAGGCCACAATTTGAGTCCAATCCTCATCAAACGTGCTCAGAATGACCAACTCGACAAAACCTACGTCAAGTTCGAAATGTTCGGCGACAGGGCTTGAGATGTCATTTCATCTCGATGTTGGGTAAAAGTCCCACAAAATTGGAAGCAACGTCTCCAAAATGACCTTTACTGTGTTGAGGGGGACGTTAAACCTCAAATCAAACAAACAAACAAGTTCGAAATGGGTTATGTCAGGCTTAAAAGTAGGTAAGTAGGTCAAATCATAGAAAAACCTTGTTAACACTCTAGAGGCCACAATTTTGGTTCAATCATCATTCGACTTGCCCAGAATGATCATCATAATAATATCTAAGGTCAAGTTCGAATATGGGTCATGTCGGGCCAAAACGTCGGTCAGTAGGTCAAATCATAGAAAAACCTTGTTAACACTCTAGAGGCCACACTTTTGGTCCACTCATCATCAACCTTTCTCAGAATGATCGTCTCGACAATATCTAGGTTATGTTCGAATATGGGTCATGTGGGTCAAAAGTAGGTCAGTAGGTCAATTCATAGAAAAACTTTGTTAACACTCTAGAGGCCGCAATTTTATTCTAATCATCGTCAACCGTGCTCAGAATGATCATCTTGACAATATCTAGGTCAATTTCGAATATGGGTCATGTGGGGTCAAAAAGTAGGTCAGTAGGTAAAATCATAGAAAAACCTTGTTCGCACTCTAGAGGCCACAGTGTTTGGTCCAATCATCATCAAACTTGCTCAGAATTGTAATACCTTGGTCAGGAGGGGTATTTTATGAATAGAGAGGTACCTTTTTCAAAGGGCCACCCCTTGTCAACATTGTGAGTTAAACTGAGTCTGTTCATCTCCGTCTGGTGCACTAGGACCTGACCCTCAATGTCCACAAGGTGCCCAGACAGTGACATACAGGAACCCGTCAAAGGGTTCCACACACACACACACCATGCGTCGTTGTAAGTAAGACTGAGCCCGTTCATCTCTGTCTGGTGCAGTAGGACCTGACCCTCAAAGTCACAAGGTGCCCAGATAGTGACATACAAGTCAGCTCTGTATTGTCAAAGGGATCGCCCCCACCCCCGCCTTCACAGACACCATGGGTCATTGTTAGACTGAGCCCGTTCATCTCCGTCTGGTGCACTAGGACCTGACCATTAATGTCTACAAGGTGCCCTGATAGTGGCATACAAGTCAGCTCTGTATTGTCAAAGTGATCCACCCCACCCCCATCCCCCACACACACCAAGTGTCATTGTTTGTTGGACTGAGCCTGTTACTAGGACCTGACCCTCAATGTGTCCACAAGATACCCAGATAGTGATATACAAAGTCAGCTCTGTATCGTCAAAGGGATCCACCCCACCCCCTTTCACCTTCACCATGAGGCATTGTTAGTTAGACTGAGTCTGTTCATCTCCGTCTGGTGCACTAGGACCTGACCCTCAATGTCCACAAGGTGCCCAGATAGTGACATACAAGTCAGCTCTGTCTCGTCAAATGGATGGATACCGCCCCACCAACCCCCCTTGTCACCATGAGTTATTGTTAGTTAGTTAGAATGAGCCCGTTCATTTCCGTCTGGTGCACTAGGTCCTGACAGGTGCCCAGACAGTGACTTACAAGTCAGCGCTGACTTCTTCCTCAAAAAAGAAAACACTTTTGAAGGAATGTTCCAAGAGTGCCACTCTGACAATTTTCCAATCAAGAAAAAAATATATTAGCCTTAAAATGACTTACGTTCCTAAATAGCTAGATTGATTTTGAAATAATTTCACAGAAATATTCATTGGGCCACTGTCAGCCAAACATTGTTCAAACCGTCCAATCCACCATATATTACCTGCCATAAGGATCAGCTGAGCGATCCAGGGCCATCATGGCCCTCTTATTTGAATGAATATGATGTATATTTTCCTTATTTCTAGTCTAAACATAGATTGAATGTGCTCGTTAGAACAGACTCAATGAGGCGGTTCTAACGTGTACCCACAATCTATGTGTTTGCACCAAAATAAGGAATGGTAATAATTACCCCTTAAACCCCGCTTTTCTCTATATAAAGTGGGGTTTAGAGGAGCCATAATTTCATGGACTTGTTAACCTGATGCGAAGAGCACACAACGAAGACTATGAATAGACAGCGCGGATACGCAGACTGATGTGAATTTCGATGGGCGCACGTGTAAATGGCAGGAATATAAAATGACTGCAAATAGCCATTTTAATGTTTTTCGGCTATTTGCAGTTGACTGCAAATAGCCATTTTAACGTTTTTTGGCTATCTGCAGTTGACTGCAAATAGCCATTTTAACGTTTTCTGGCTATTTGCAGTTGACTGCAAATAGCCATTTTAACGTTTTTTTGGCTATTTGCAGTTGACTGTGTTGAACAGCAGATGCAGAATATATTCAGCCTATAAGGCCGCTTTATGCTTTTATTTACTTCATCAACTTGCAAAGCAGGCATGTCCATGGATATATATTTTTTTTTTTCATAAACAAGCCTTCTGCCACATCTGATATGGGCATACACTGTTTGCTAAGAACGTTGGCATAATGTTTCATTGAGCCAATTGAAATCCAAGCACTACGAGTCTGCCGGCGCAAACGAAGTTTGCGGGAGTGGGGGGGGGGTTAGCTTGTCTGGACTCTACAGTCAGTCCTTACCTACCCATTTCCACCAAACGTCATACATGGTTTTGCATATATGAGGCCTCGGACGGGTTCGATCATCGTCAAAATCTGACGCGTATCATGGGAGTTAAAGCCCTTTTTCTTAGAATAATGCTGAAATTAGCCGTTTCCAGACACTACAGTCTATGTTTCCCAACTAATTTCAACCAAACTTCATACATGGAAAGCTTTGCATCCGAGCCCTCGGACGACTTCGATCGTCGTCAGAATCGGAGTTATGGCCCTTTGTTCTTCAAATAATGCCGAAATTAGCCATTTCAGGACTCTAAAGTATGTTTCCCAGCCGATTTCAACTAACCTTCATACATGGCTTTGCATCCATGAGTCCTCGGATTAGTCCAATCATCTCCAAAATCAGACGCGTATCAGGGGAGTTACGGCCCTTTGTTCTTTAAATCATGCTGAAATTAGCCGTTTCTGGACCCTACAGTCTATGTTTCCCAACCTTCAAACATCGCTTTCCGGGGCACATCCGGGGGGTGGGGGGAGGGGTGGGGGGGGGGGGGCAGGTTGGTGTAACTTAATGCATCTTATCATAAGGAACAAGAATATATACAGTTTAGGGGTTAGGACCTGTAAGGTTTCTGGAATATTGGCCTTTTATTAAGTGGAGGGGGTTGAGCATGGCCCCGGCACATACCGGGTGTCCCCCAGTTTCGTGTCACTGAATGCGACTTATCATAAGGAACGAGAATATGTAACTGGGATATTAAGCCTTTTATGAAGTGGAGTGGGTGGAGCATGGCCCCGGCACATCCTGCCCCCCCCCCCCCCCCCCCAGATTGATGTCACTGAGTGCGTCTTATCATAAAGAACAAGAATATTTATGGTTTAGGGGTAGGGATTTGAATGGTTTCTGAATTAAATAGCATTTTATGAAGTGGAGGGGTGGAGCATGTCCCCAGAACATCTGGGGTCCCTCAGGTTGGTGTCACTTAATGCATCTTATCATAAGGAACAAGAATATATATGGTTTAGGAGTGGAGATCTGTAAGGTTTCTTTTATGAAGTGGAGGGACTTGGGCATGGCCCCAGCACATCCCGGGTGTCCCCCAGGTTGATGTCACTGACTGCGACTTGTCAAAAGGAACGAGAATATATATGATTTAGGGCTGTGGATCTGTAATGTTTCTAAGATATAAGGCATTTTATGAAGCGGAGGGGACGGGGCATGGCCCCGGCACAACCTACGGGACCCCAAGGTTGACATGCAAGCATATGGCTGAGAGAATTGTAATCAAGGAACATTTCTATGAAAGTTTTATCAAAATTTCTGCTAAGGCTTGGTCGTTAATGCCATTTTTCAATTTTCCCCATTATAAGTCTATGGAAAATCTAAGTTGACATAGCAACCAAACTAAAGAGCCAAATTCATAAAAAAACATAAAACCTATCAATGCAAATATGGTGAATAGTTCCAAACGCTCTCAGCCTCATCGAGTATACGGTTACTGAGGAGATGATGTTTTAAGTATTTTCCCCCTTTTTTGTTTCCATACCAATCAATATACACGCAGATAGTAGATTGCCGAAGGAACATTTCTATGAAAGTTTTGTCAATATTTCTGCTAAGGCTTGGTCGTTAATGCCATTTTTCAATTTTCCCCATTATAAGTCTATTGAAAATCTAAGTTGACATAGCAACCAAACTACAGAGTCAAATTCATAAAAAAACATAAAACCTATCAATGCAAATATGGTGAATAGTTCCAAACGCTCTCAGCCTCATAGAGCATACGGTTACTGAGGAGATGATGTTTTAAGTATTTTCCCCCTTTTTTGTTTCCATACCAACCAATATACACGCAGATAGTAGATTGCCGAAGGAACATTTCTTTGAAAGTTTTGTCAAAATATCTGCAGAGGCTTGGCAGTAAATGCCATTTTTCAATTTTCCCCATTATAAGTCTATGGAAACTCTAAGTTGCTATAGCAACCAAACTAATTTGCATAAGTTCATAAAAAGCACAAACTATCAATCCTCAAACCCAAGGATGCTACAGATGAAATTTGGGCCCAATCGGCCTAGAGGCTTCGGAGGAGATGTCGTTTGATAGTGTTGACGTCACACGACATACGACGACGACACAGATGACGACGCAGCCGGACAAATGCTTATCTTATAAGCTCCCCTGTAGCCTTCGGCTCTGTTGAGCTAAAATTGCTCAAAGTTGACAGTGTCTAAGCTCAAACTTGTTTATTTTTCTACGCACTTCTCATTTGCTCAAAAATGCTTGATCGACATTCAATTTATTGTCATTTGCTCATGGTGGGGGAGTTGTGCTGGAGGTGGTGGCGGGTGTGTGTGTGTGGGGGGGGGGGGGGTATTTTAGTCGTTCTTCAACGACATCTTGATCCAGTTTTTATTTATTTATTTATTAGTATTTATTAATTTATTTTGTTAGACATTTAACAAGACCTGTCATTGGACACCGTAGGTCGCCTGAACATGTTTGTCATCATATAACAAGAGGGCCATGATGGCTCTTGATCGCTCACCTGATCCATACTGTGGGTAATATAGTAAGGTGGAGTAGAGTGCTTGGGCAATTTCGATTGACAGTGACCCAAGGAACATTTCTGGGAAATTCAAAATCTATCAAGCTGTTTATCACTAGGTCATTTGAGGGTTTGGATATTTTAGCTCTGGTGGCTATCATGTTCGATCCATAAGCCTTGCTACAGTGACCTTGATCTTCAGCCCAGAACCCTAAATGTTGATCTTGCTTGAGAATATTATTATACCTAACATTTGTGTGAAGTTACATAAAACTCAATTGATAAATCTAGGTGCTACTAGAGCCATGAACAAGTTTTCTGTATATAAGTCTATGTAAAAGCCAAGGCCTCGGCGAAGGGGCAGTTTTGGCCCAAGGGCTATAATTTGAACAATCTTGGTAGAGGTCCACTAGATGAAGCTCCATACCAAATATCAAAGATCTGGGCCTTCTGGTTTCAGACAAGAAGATTTTTAAGGTTTTCCCTGTATAAGTCTACGAATTATGGATATACAAAAATCGAATTATGAATATCTATAAATCGGGCCGAATTATTGATATCCATATTTCAAATTATGGATGTCCATAATTCACCGCAAAAAGCATTTGGTTTCAGTCATTATTTATTGTATTTATTTGCCAAGACGAATTATGGATATCCAACAATCGAATAATGGATATCCATAAATGGACCCAATTTTGGATATCCATAATTTGAATTAATGATATCCACAATTCAAATTATAGCTATCCATAAATTTTCACTAGCCACAAATCAAACTTTTAATATCCAATATTCGATTAATGGATATCCATAATTCAAATTATGGATATCCATAATTTTACATTATGGATATCCATAATTTGACTGACTTATGGATATCTATGATTCGAATTATAGAAATCATTAAATCGAGTAATGGATATCCATTCTTCGATTTTAGGATACCCATAATTCAGATCGATTTATGGATATCATCAATTTGAATTATGGATATCCATAAATAATTATAGTTACCCATAATTCGAATTGTGGATATCCATAAATAATTTAAGGATATCTATAAATAGGGGAAAATAGTAAAAGGGGGCCTCATACAAATTCACATTATTATGTGTCTATCCATTTCCGCGGCCCCCGCCCATCGGGGATTGAAGAAATATTTGGACTGCACGATGCTTCCACACAGAGCTAAATCCGACCCGCAGTCGAATACTGGTAAACCGCTTAGAGGATCTAAGCCTGCCCAGGCAAAGTGGTGCGAGTCGAACCATCCATGCTTATAAACCCTATTGGTTTCATTTGGCGACAGGGCTTGAGATGTCATTTCATCTCAACGTCGAGTAAAAATCCCATAAAATTTGAAGCACCGTCTCCAAAATAACCTTTACAGTGTTGACGGGGACGTTAAACTTCAAATCAAACAAAAACAAATTCTCCATTTGTGTCTGTCCACAAAATCAAATATACTTCTACATTGTATCATTATACTAATTGATCTATAAAACCTAACAAGAGTAGACATTATTTACCTATTTCTGCCTCTTATAACATAGATTGTGGGTACTCAACTGTTGGCAGTTAGTGTCGGCTGGTGTGTGTGTGTGTGGGGGGGGGGTCTCACGCTATGTACTATCCAGGAACAGTTAAGGTAGTTGACCAGCCCAACATGCCTAAGCTGTTGACTGTGCCGGTAGGCAGACAAGCAAAACCTACACGACTGCAAGTGCACAGTGAGTATTAAACTAGCATGCACATGCTCACGTTCTGATCAAAGACTTGACTGGACTTCTTTATGCAGACAATGAATGCTCTGATCAGACTGCACCTATGTGTCTTTGCTGGACAAACTTGCAAATACAGTATGGATAACACTTTTATTCTGTTTATACTTTGTGTAATTCACTAACCCTGCAATGTGTTGGAATATTTATCATCTGACTGAATTTCAGGGAACTCAACTAATTAAGAAAGGGCTAGCCGTTGCTCCCTGCTGTTTAATGGCTTCAGCTTCATTAGTGGCCAAGCTATATTAGAATTTAATGATGGGTCCAAAAGGCTGTTCCCTAGCCTGGTTAGTTTGTAAACAAATTTTCAATCGGACAAGTTGTTTGAGAATTAACTTGTCTAAGGTTATGGAGGGTAGCAACGCCCTGCGCGCGCATCGCTGAAAATCGATCGAACGATTGGCTTGAAGACCTGTCAATCAATTATGGTTGTGGTCTCGAATAGCAGCGTTAATTTTATCATAGTGAGGTCAGCGTGTTGTGTAAAAGGGTTATCTGTTGAATCAGCGCTTGAATCCTGGGTTAGGCTTGGCAAACAGGCTTGGATCAGACGCCACAGACGCTACATGTTGCCTACAGTATAGGAACTTATGAGACAGAGGCCGAAAAGTGCAGCGTCTGATCAGGGTCTACATGGTTTCCTTTACAGAACAGGAATTTAAGGAACACAAGTCCCCGTTCAGCACATTTTCCCAATCTATCGATCCACCGGTTTTCTCAGTGCTTTGATTTAATAAATACGGATAACAATACACCTGCTATTTGTTGCAATGCCATTGTTACAAACGCATGGCATGTCTCTAATTCATACGCATGTCAACACGCACCAAATTCATTGAGACATCTTAGTTATACGAGCTACGTATTATTTCCGTATTTTTCACAAATAGACACTTCAAATGTTGCTTAGGTTTTGACAAACCAGCAGCGTATTTTTCCGTATTTTTCAAAAGTATATAAATCAATATACATGCGTTTTTCTGCGCAAATTTTGTCACACAAGCTGCGTACTTTTTCTGTATTTTTCAAAAATACGTCCTTCAATACACACACGTTTTGCTGCGCAACCTTTGTTGCACCAGCTGCTTATTTCTTGTGTATTTTTCAAAAATACGTACTGCAATACATACACGTTTTGCTGCGTAAACTTTGTCACACCAGTTGATTATTTTTTCCGTATTTGCGCACAAGACGGACGTAAATACGTACTGTATTGCCAGTGTATCAGTATGTATTGGTGTAAATACGCACTGCGTATTTGTCATTATTTTGTTCATTTTTTACTGTGTTTGCTTCTTAAGAATCTAAGGTACGTAATGATGAAAGTTATTTGTAAAACATGTTTTCTTCCATTCGTCAGAGTTATGGTAGACTCAATGCCTCAGATAGGAGGGGATATCCAAATATTATTTTTCCTGCATCTGCACAGGGGCATGTGATGTGGGTGCTCATTGGAGGTGTCTCGATGAGGCGCCACTTGTGGGTACCGGCGGTGTGTTTTGTGCGGAGGTAGGAAGAATGTCAGTAATTTTCGGAGGGAAAAAGCACCTTATCTGAAGCTTTGAGACTGGCATTGCAGTATTGTATGCATTTGAAATTTTAAAAAGGGGAACTTAGCTATGATTGCACCGTGGCTGTCATAAAGCAAACTTTACATAAATTATTATTGAATTGTTCTGTGTGAATGTACTTTCTATGGTTTTCATGAAAATATGTTATGTGATCAATGATTAGGATTTTCCCTCGGGGGTTCCGAGGACTCCCAATATATGGGTCATTCATGATTCAGGGGTTTGTTGTTTTGATATGGTTAACCCTTGGGGCACTAATGGCAGCTGCCACAGAGAACATGTTTATTTACATTGTTTTGTTTTTGCAGGAGTATATTGGGCTTTGCATTGCATGTGAATTGTCTGTTATGCTGATAATTTGTGTGAAATGTTGTCTTGTTTTCTCTAAGATGAGGAGTAGATTAAGGAGGATAACTCTTTCTAGAACATGTTGTTTGCTGGATTCTGCTTGGAGCTTTGAGTGTTAACTATTGTCAAAATATTTGCAATCCTTGCCTTTTGGCAAGAAATATGTCCAGATTGGAATGCATCTACAAATAAAACTGTTTAGGGGTTGATCAAATATGTCCCTCTCAGGACCCCTTCCCCTAAATTTTGAGTATTAAACAAGGTTTTTGTGGTACAAACTGCCAAAATATGAGTACAAATTTGAAAGGATTCGCCCCATTTTACAATGTTTATCATTATATGATTATATTTGGTAATATGATTGACTCTTTGGCATATGTTGTATTAGTATATTGATATTTTCAAGGGATGTAGTGACAGTACATGTTCAAATGATGTTTTAACATTCATTTCTAATTTAATGATATCTGATGAAAAGGACAGTGTTTCATATTGTTGAAAAAGTATGAGGCACCACCAGTCTAACCTACCTTGGTTTTGAGTGAACTTGTACTGGCCATCTGGGCAGTTCATTTGCAATCAAGAAGGTGCATCTTGTAGATAGCATTGGTTAAGTATTTTGAAAATTTTAATTGTCACTGCTTTCCCCCAGAAGAGATCTGAAATTGGAGATATATAATGAATATGCATTTGTTTGTTGAGACTGTTTTATCAAGTTCATTGTATTTAACATTTCAAATTCAAATTGAGGTATTTTTAGCCCCCACCTATGTGGGATGCATGATGCTTCCATGCACAGTTGGGGCCAACCGCACACGGGTACTGGTAAACCACTTTGGAGGATCTAAGTCTGCAGTGCGAGTCGGACCGCAGATGCTCATAAACCCTGTTGGTTTCATTGAGATGTCATTTCATCTCAGTGTCTGTTCAAAGTCCCACGGGGTTGGAAGCAATGTCTCCAAAGTGACCTATACAGTGTTGACGGGGACGTTAAACCTCTATTCAAACAAAACAAATATTGATGTATCTCAGATACAGCTGCACTTTAAATTTACATTTTGTCCAAACTACGCTATATTTATGCTCATGTAATGTTTAATATGTCTCATGTTTTACAATATGACATTAATTGAAAATCCATTCTAATATGTGCTTTGTTGCAAACTTGTTGCTCTGTAAACACTATGTAATGTTATTTTTGCAGAGTTTGTCACTGATGTCTGTAAGGTAACAGAATAATAGCCAGTTGCCTCCCTTTAAAATTGTTCTAGAACAGGCAATAAGATATCAGTATAATGTTAACCTACTTTCCAAGCCGTATACTTACATAGCCTTCTACATGGGGTCCATGTCCTTTCAGGGTAGGGGGTTGTTGTAACGGCGTCTGGCTATTCTCTGTTACTTTCTATCTTTTTGCAACTAGATACATCGATGTTCTGTCTGAATGACAGAGGCCGGTTCGAATGTGTGCCAACTTTGCCCGACATTTGTCATGTAAATATCTTTTGACATGCTGAATCCTCCGCTAAATTATGAGTGGAAAGCTGAACTGAACTAAGCTTACCGGTAACAGTTTGTTTACTTCAGTTTGCTAGCCATATTTTCCATTTATTCCTGTCAAAAACTTGATTTCTCAATGTTGCCGTTCGTAGACATTATATGGGTGTAAACCGTAAGTGCCGAAAGTTCCGAATGCTTCTTTTTGTTTTGCTGACGCATTTCAGCGCGTGCTTTGAAAAGGCTGGTTACCGCTTTCTCTGTTCCAGAACATGCAACCGATAGAATTCCTGGAGACCTGCGTCACCTGCGCTCAAGACTATAAAAGGGAGCGCAGGCGCAGAATCTCTGTTGTTGTCGATGATAGCAACCGACTGGTAGGCTTCGCCTAAATCAGAACGACTGGAACAGAGATCGCCCAGATTGGAGAAAGCTCGCCTAGATTGGGGTTGACTGACTATCTGAGCCTAGATTGTGGCACAATGCCTTTAATCAAGGGAATGAAAGGCCCAGAACAGGTCTCATAATCTATCTGTTTACAAAAACTTACCCCACCTCTCTAGTATCTGTACGGTCGCCTATACAGGCGAAGACCTATTCCATCTCATTAGTTCTTATTCAGGCAAAGTTGGCACGGGTTTAATTATTCTATATTCTCATTGTTATATTGTTCTTATAAATTCACAATATTGAATTAATAAGAGTTTATTAATAGTTTACCAGAAAGCTAAAAGGTCCGCATATTTACGTACGTCGACCACATTGAGCAGATTCACGTCGCCTATATTGAGGCAGATGTGAAACACCTTCATTGGGGCAGGTACACTCCACACACGTTGAGACATACACACCACACACATTACGACCTACACTCCACACACATTAAGACAGGCACACCTCGCATACTAGTACGTTGAGGTAGATTCGTCGCCTATATTGAGGCAATTCATATTACACACACTGACCCTGCATTGGGGCAAACACACGTCGCCTATATTGAGGCAGATGCAACTCACCATCAGTGGGGCACCTACACACTACACGCATTGAGACAGAATCACCTCCCATATATTGAGGCAGATTCGTCGCCTATATCGAGGCAAATACTCATTGCATACACTGACTCTACATTGGGGCCCACATCGCCTATATTGAGGCAAACACACATCGCCTATATTGAGGCAAATGCAAGTCACCTACATTGAGGCAAATCCGCGTTACACATACTAAGGCAGATTCAGGTCGCCTATATTGTGGCATAGCCTATATTGTGGCATAGCCTATGTTAGGGCAGATGCGAGTCACCTATTTTAAGGCAGGTACACGTCGCATGTATTAATGCAGATATATATGAATGACGATCATGCTTGATAGTTCATGCTGATAGCATGTGTAAGGTATCTGCTTGAATACATGTGTGTTACATGCAGCCTGGTTGATGTTAACTTGCCACAATATCGGCGATTTGTCAAATATTAAGGAGCATTGTAGTAAATAGTTTACCAAGGTTTTATCAAATTATGCATCAGGTAAACACAACTGAAATCATACTTAATAACTAGGGTTTTCATATTATAGGTATCCATTTATAAGTGTTGAGGTATTGTTACGCATAACTGGTATACCAATTGTTCAATATCCATTATAGGTGCAACTGCAACTTCCAGCATAAATAAGGGCATACACTAACTCATTCACCTGTATGGCTACTGTTGTAACTTGACTTACAAGTACGAGATATATATCTGCACAACTTGGGTTAAGAAGTGATAATACAATTAATTGTAGACCGAGATATATATCCACCACCTCATAACGTCATAATTTCAAGTATAACTACAACTGCAGTTGATGGAGTTTTGCTTGCATAATGAGTAGAATCTGCCTTATACTTGTCTTTTGTTAAACCAGTAGCAGTATTTGAAATATATAGAATCATAAAATATTTGCCTACAATAGAGTTAATTTAATAAATCATAAATATTTCAGAACACTGTTCTTCGTCTGTTCTCTTCCAGGTAGTTTTGAGCACGGCCCAGGTCGAACTCACACAATCCCATTGTAACCGTGTCACCTCCTCCTGGCCATTCAAAATATTTCACTTATATACGCTCGTCAAGGTGGTGCCGTTGCAATATAGACTGTTGGTACTCGTTAGAACCGCGGTCATCGAGGCGGTTCTAATGAGTACCCATAATCTATATTTTAAAGCAGAAATAAGTCGAATAAAGTTTACCCCTGTATATCCCAGTTTTACTATATAAAAGTGGGGTTCAAGGGGGTCAAAATTATATAGGTGTGTTTTCGTGATGAATATATTTGTTAACAAAATTCGTTTTTATATGGAGAAAAGGAGTGTTGTTCATTTTTCCCTCTTTTTGTTTTGTTTGAATTGTTTGACTTGAGATTTAACGTCCCCGTCAACACTATTTAGTTGCTTCCAATTTTGTGGGACTTTTACCTGACATTGAGCTCAAACCCTGTCGCCCAATGAAACCAATAGGGCTTACATGCATTGGACGGTCTGACTCGCTTATGCATTGGCCGGTCTGACTCGCACCGCTTTGCCTGGGCAGGCTTAATACTTCTAGCGGTTTACCAGTACTCGTGTGCGGTCATTTTTAGCTAGGTGTGTGTGTGGAATCACCATGCAGCCCAATCGATATTTCAAAGCTCCGATGGGCTGAGTCCCTTCTCTTTTTGTCCGCTCTTTTTGTCCTTTAACCATAGATTGTGGATGTTCGAAAGAGCCGCCTCAATATATGAACAAGGACAGTTTCAACAGAAAAATGTTAAGTCCATTACGAAAACACGCCTATACAAATACATTGTTACCTTCATCGCCGAAAAAATGAAAATTTAAGGAAGAAAAATTGTGATTTTTTTCTTATTTCTGCTCAAAATATAGCTTATGGGTACTCGTTACAACCGCCTCGATGAGGCGGTTCTAACGAGTACCCACAATCTATATTTTAGAGAAGAAATTTAGAGCAGAAATAAGAAAAATATGGAAATTTAGAGCAGAAATAAGAAAAATAAACCCCAGTTATACTATATAAAAGTGGGGTTCAAGGGGGTCAAAATTATATAGGCGTTTTTTCGTGGTGTACAGTATACCGATACACTGTAGACGGTCACGTGAAATGGCTTAGGTGGCACGTTGATTTTGAGTGGTGACAAATACTGGAATTTAAATGTCCCTCTGTGTTTCCAAAGTGTAATTTCAATACTGTCTTGAAGAGGGATGAACTGTGAATAGTTTCCTGGCTGGATTTTTTAAAAAAGGACTTGTAAACTGTGACGTTTATGTGAGTTTTTCAACTTCTTTTCAACTTCTTTGTCTTGCGTGCTCATTGAACTTTGATAACATAATACAGATACATGCAAATATACCAGTTACACGTCGGCCTTATTTTAATATTGCTCACTTTGATCACCTGTGTAAGCATAAAGCTCTCAATAATGGCTGAAGGTGGAGTGTCAAAAATGGATACTGATCTACTTTGTGATACCGTGAATACAGGATGCAAGGATATTGGCACCGCTGAATTGAATAACAAGCGGAAAGGTTCACCGCTATCAAGTAATGAACCAAAAAAACAAGTGTTAACCAGCGATGAAGGGGTTACCTTAAGACGGCGAAACTCGCTTTCTGATCTTTCAAAACTAACCGCCACCGACAGAAAAAAACTTAAACCAAAAACTATGGCCTTCTCAGAAATGATGAAAGTGTCATTTGATGATCAATCTTTCAGGGAGAGTATTACTCCTATACTATTTGATATGATCTGCCCAATGATAGAAAAGACTATAAAGGCCACAGTATCTTCTACAGTAACGGCTGCCATTAACAGCTTAAAATCTAACGTCATTGACGACATGATTCAGTCTAACAGAAATTTACAGGAATCAGTGAGAAGACAAAATGAAATTATCAATACACAGAAAGAAACAATTAAAAAGCAAGAATCTATCATAAATGAAAAGACTGCCATAACTGAAGATCTTGAGTGTCAGGTAAACCTCTTATCTGCAGAACTTGATGATCTGAGATACAGTGTGAATGAACTAGAACAGTAAGGACGGCGAAATTCAATACGAATAAACATCTTAAAACTAGTAGGCGTAAACGGGCCTCCGCCAAACGAGCGTGATCTAACATCGGCAGTGCTCGACTTCCTTAATACTGCAGTTTTGAAGGGTGATGGGAAGCTTACGGAGCGAGACATCGAAAGATGTCATTATATTGGGCGTCCAAAATCTACAGGTTGTCAACAGATAATTGTGAAATTCTCAAGGTACCATGACAAATGGCGTGTTTTTGCAGAGAAGAGATGTTTGAAGAACAATCCTAATAAAACTCTTATCACTGAAGATTTGACAAACACTAATCACTCTCTTGTGAGATCCCTTCTCCCTATGAAAAAAGATGGGATAATAGACAGTTTCTGGACCCGGGACGGCAAAATAATTGTCAAAAAGACTAAGGATAGCAACGCAATTCAAATATCCCCGAGTGATAACATCAATCTCAAACTTGGATTACATCCGTGAAATTCACAATTTATGAGCTAGTGTGCAGTTATGGGGACCTGATCAGCCGACAATGTCCCGGGACCATTGCGAGAACATGCCTTTATATTTCTGACCCGCTTGAACCGCACTTTTATATAGTAGAACTTGGGTATACATGGTTATGCCTCGTTTTTCGTATTTCTGTTGGATTTCGATGTATTATGTTTCTCCGAAACGCATCTTGATTTTCAAATTTCCAATGAGGCTTTATTATTGGATAATTTTGATACACCTTATAGACACGACAGAACCAACCACGGTGGCGGTGTCATGGTCTATATAAATTCTCAATTAATCCACACCAGACGACCCGAACTTGAAAGGTACTGCAACGAGTCTGTATGGGTAGAAATTAAACTTAATAGTTTTAACTATCTTGTAGGATTATTTTATAGTCCACGTACTGCCGATGCTACTTTTTTCGACAACTTAAATTTGAACATCGAAAATGCTCTAGAGGTATCTAAAAAGATAATACTCGTTGGTGACTTAAATGAAGACTTGATTAACCCAAACTTTCAAAACTTGAAAGGTGTAATTCTTATTAATTCTTTACAAAATGTAATTACAGACCCGACAAGACTACAGGCACTCTTGGATCCTATAATAATTCCTGACGATCTGCAATATTTAGACTCTGGCACGATAGTAATACCCCAACATATTAGTGATCACAAAGCTACATACATAAGAGTTCCATTCTGCTACCAAAAACAAACGACATATAAACGTCTAGTGTGGGTATACAAAAGAGTAGACATTCCAAGACTAAAGGAAATGATATTAAGTTTTGATTGGAAAGTTCTTCTGGAAGGATCAATAAATGAAGCTTGTCTTAAATTTACCCAGTCATTTTTAAATTTTGTAAAACAGTGTATACCCTCAAAAACTGTCACCGTAAGGCCTAATGATAAACCTTGGTTTGATTCCAAAATTCGACACTTTATTCGTATGAGAGATAAACTAAAGAAAAAAGCAACTAAATTTGGTAGAACTATTGACTGGAATAAATATAAATATGCAAGGAATAAGGTAAATAATTTGAAGAAACACGCAAAAGAAAAATTTTACAATGACCTAGAAGTATCCATATCAAATTTTTATAACAATGACAAACGAAAATTCTGGCAAGTGATCCGCCATTTTGTCAGAGGAAACACTACTTCTAGTAATATTCCACCATTGTCCACAATAAACCTTGATGGCCAAAACACTTATTGTTTTTCTGATGAAGAAAAAGCAGAAAGCTTAAACGAATATTCTAACATGACGTTAACGTTTTTCCCATTGAACCCAGTGGAAACGTCAGCGTTTGCAAATATGCGATAATTCACGTCGTCAACGTGGTGCGTGCAATTTGGCGTCATCGTGACGTTGCATGTAAACATTTCCTTCTGTCGACATCCGCAGCAAAATAGTCCCCAAGATAACGCTTTGTTACTACTGTATTTCAGTTTAGCATCATGTTAGAATCGAAATAATTTCCACGCACCCGGTGTGTTATCGTGATTAACACACGGTGTTGTCGGGCAGATGCGAATATTAATTCACTCCGGCTTCGCCGTCGTGAATTAATATTTCGCAATCTGCCCTCCATTATTCTCTGCCCCCACCCCTGACATGGCAAAGAAAACGTCTGACTGTACCACATGTATTTAATTCTTTTTGTAACGGTTTTGATGCGAGAAAATGACGTTACACCGTCTAATGTCAACACTTTTCCGCCTATTGATTGATAGCAGAAAAAATCAGTTCCATTCCAGTCATCACGAAAACGCGCCTATGTAATTTTGTCCCCCTCGAACCCCACTTTTTATAGTAAAAATGGGGTTTACAGGGGTAAACCTTATTTTTCTTATTTCTGCTCTTAAATATAGAGTGTGGATACTCGTTAAAACCGCCTCGATGAGGCGGTTCTAACGAGTACCAACAATCTATATTTTGAGCAGAAATAAGAAAACTATCACAATTTTTTGTCTTAAAATGTTAGTTCAATTTTTCAGTTTTGCGGTAAAATTTGCAATGCATTTGTACATGTATAGGCGTGTTTTCGTAATGTGCTGGTATACCTGTAGGCGTGATGTTACAGTTCAAGGTCAAAAAAATTATTGTCTCAGATTTGCAATGTCAAACTATCTGACATATGTAATTAGTCGCATTTCCACACAAAAAGTCATTAAGAACTAGTTCTTGGGCAACGTTAAAAAATATTTCGACACATTCCTCTCCAACATTGTTCGGTTCGTTGAGATCCCAGTTGACGTTTTCGGTGAGTGGAGAATCATCGATCCAGAACCAGCTGCTAGCGATTCCTGGAGTCTGTTTGAGCCCAATCCAGTAGCGCTGATCAACTACACGAAAAACAGATTAATAGGAATTGCAAACAAGCACGTGAGAAAAAAATAGATAAATAAAATTGAAAAGACATGTCTATGCAAAAATTCAGCGAAGGAGGGCAATCTTGCAGTTGGGTCCAACACAATACATATAATTGTAGATACATGCTAGTAAAATGCAAAAGAAAACTTTTCTTCATCCGTAAATACAATTGAAATACGCAGAGCAATTTAATAAAAAAAAAATCAAAAAGCCTGAAAATTATGGGAAAATATTAAAAAGTATTGATCGTAAGAACGAAAATAAGGAAATCGATGTTTTATGTATTTTTTTCAAAGACCTTAATTATCAGAATGAAAGTCCCAAAAATTGAAATTACGAATATTTTTATTGATGATGATGATGAAATTTTAAAATCGCATATCACAGAAACGGAAATATTAAAATGCAATGAAAACCTGAAAATTAAAAGCCAAAGTTGGTTCTAAGTACAATATAATTAATGAATCTATTCATCACGAAAATACGCCTATATAATTTTGACCCCTTTCAACCCCACCTTTATAAACTAAAACTGGGGGTTATAGGGGTGAACCTTATTTTTCCTATTTCTGCTCTAATATAAAGATTGTGGGTATTCGTTAGAACCGCCTCGATGAGGCGGTTCTAACGTGTACCTACAATCTATATTTTGAGCAGAAATAAGAAAAATATCACAATATGTCGTCTAAAGTTTTAGTTTTTAGGTAGTAAAATTAATCATGTATTTGTATAGGCGTGGTTTCGTAATGAACGTATCATAGCATGAGATGATGTCATTACATGTTGCCCTTTTCAACTTGATTTTTGATACTAGAATATTGCCTGATTCTTGGCTTGAAGACATAATTATACCTAAATATGAAAACAAGGGCGATCCCCATAGCTCAGAAAATAATTCGAACCGTAACCATTTTAAGTTGTTTTGGGAAATTGTTTACCTTCATTCTTTTCTCCTAAACGGGGAAAACCAGGATGGACTCCGAGCAGGCTACTTAACGACAGACCAAAAGTTTGCATTATATGCACTGACAGAATTTTTAAAGCAAAGAAAAAGAAGCTGTTCGGCTCGTTTATTGATTTCAGTAAAATAGAAGTGGAAACAATGATCAGGAATCGATACAATTAACCCACAGCTCCCATCAGATACACCAAAGTGAATGAAGCACAAACATGAAACAACTAGACCCTTATGGAAACATCAATAGCGGTAAGCCAAAAGGACGGTTACTTTCCCACAAAATGGCAAATTGGCTATCGAAAACAAAATAATATAAGCGATACACACACTCAAAGACTAATCATAACAAAAATAAACAGCGACAGAAGAAACGCCTTGGAACGGTCAGTGGAACAAATTCCACGGTTGGGGTGGGGGGGGGGGGCGCTCTATCTTGAGGGTAGGTTTATGGATGAAGCTATAAGCATATAATACTAATGGCAAACTTTTAGGATCGTTTCCATGTACAAAGGAATTAAGTCAAGCGTGTCAACTTTCTTCTCAAGTTTTCGATGCGTAAAGCAAGGTGAGTATATGTCGCTTGTACTTCGAATTTGCATTATTCTTTAATGATCTAGAAACATGTTTGAGGAATAGGCATTGGAGTGGTGTGGATCTTGAATTACAGTATGATGGTATGATTTTATATCTCACATTATTTGTTTTGCTTTTTCGCCGACGATACGGTTATTTTTGGGACCAATGAAACAGAATGGAAGTTGGATATAAATTAAAACAAAACTAATATAATGATCTTTGGATCGCGATGTGACCAGATCTTCAGTTTCCATCTTTGTGGCGATGGCATTGATATATGTACGGGTTTTAAGTATCTTAGAGTTGTCTTTAAATAGCAAAACAAGGCACCTTTACAAAGCAAGAAAACATAACATTGAACAGGCCAAAAAGGCAATGCATGTATGATACTGGCGAATACGTAATTTAAATATTCCAGTTGGTTTGCATTTACACCGATTTGACCATACTATTTCACCGATAGCCCTGTATGGGTGAGATTTGGGCCTTCGAAAATACCCAGGTTATAGAAAATTTGCAAAATCTGGTTCAAAAAAGATCAGGAATCGAAGAACCCACAGCTCCCAGCAGAGACACCAACGGGAAAGAAACTCAAACATGAAATAACTAGACCCCAATGGAAACATCAATAGCGAAAAGCCAAAGGACAGTCACTTTCCCACAAAATGGCCGACTGGCTACCCAAAACAAAATAATATAAGCGAAACACACACTCAAAGACAAACCATAACAAAAATAACCCGCGACAGAAGAACCGCATTGGAACGGTCAGTGAAACGAATTCCCCTGGAAGGGGCGGGGGTGGGGGTGGGGTGGGGGGGGGTTAAATCGATTTTACGCAGCTGCAATCCTCGCCCTTACTTCCGTCGTGATTAGACAAACCACTTGTTCAGTCCACATGAAGGCCTCCTTACTCGTCAGTACAACATCTCCGAGAACACAAAAACCAAACAACCACAGAGATTAAACAACGGTGGGGACTTGACAGCAAGAAACCGAAGAAATGCTGGGGCAAAAGAAAACCAACAGTTAGCCTCCGGTGGGCCCGACCAGAGACAAGGCATCAGGCACCAACCAACATTACATAAAATTAAATTATCTCTAATTTTCAGTTAGCCTTTACGCTTGAACCGTCATAGAATCTGAGGCCTGACCCACCGGCGTGCAATTAAAGAGGTAAGCAAAGTTGTCAACCGTAATTGGGTTAACTACCATGCATGTAGTTTGCCGTATGACATTTATGTTGTACCCAATCTTTTATATCGAAGAGTGGTTTTACGAAATTTTGTGCTGAAGTCACTGCAATTATATATTTTTTCTGAATTTATATACTAAGTCACCATGAAATTCTGGTCCCGATAGACCTTGTTGCAGAAGAGATATAAGTCCAACATTGTATTTTGAAATTAAATCGAAATGACGTCTATAAAACTTGAAAAAGCTTTGCGTAGTTCATGATACCGATAACCCTGATCAAGAAGCCTAGCAGCTAACAATTTATTACGAGTGTTGAAGTCCGGTACATGACTTGACACTCTGGCAAATCGAATTAATTGCGAAATGTAAACGCCTTAGGATGCAGCACAAGGAACATCACCATCCAAGAAAGGAAAATTTTCAATCTCAAAATCAAAATCATCGCGTGTATCATAAATTGTGCAGGACACAAACCCATCTGCAATAGATATAGGTAAGTCTAAGAACGGAGCTTCGGTATCAGAAGAATTTGCTTTATTTGACTGAAGTTCTGGGGAGTAAATTTGACTGCTCAAACCAGCGAAATAGGTATTGTCAATATTTAATAAATCATCCAAATATCTAGAAGTCGAGCTAAAGGCTTCAATGATTAAAAAAACAATAACAGAGAAAAATGCTTCTTGTCTATTACATAGAACTTGGCAATGTAAAACATGCATTTTTAGGCAGACTTTTTAAAGATAGGGATGAATTCTTACATTTTGATGTTCTGCCTTTCCGATTTGGAATTGAGCAGATTTTGAAGCAAATTTATGGTCTGTGATAGGCAGAGTTGTTTTGTTATAAAGTAATAAAGAAACAATGTTTTAAATTTCTACTTGTTTTTTTTTTTCACAAATGTATGTGCACTGAGGTTATGAATACCATAAAAAAGATTTTCTCAAGTATGACTGGGTCATGTAATATTACATAATTTACCCCTACCCCCATATTTGTTCACGAAATATGAGAATATAAAATGGTCAAACTTTTTTATTCTGATGCAAAAACTGTTCATTTTGTTTCAGTTAACAGGCAGGGCTATAATTGATCAATGCAATGCTTGTGGTGTGCCAATCATTAGGGGAACTCGTGTTTCCAAAGTCTTACTGCATAGGCAGGAGCGAGACCAACGGCGAAAAGATGCAAAAAAAAATCACTTTCATCAAAAAACAAGCGGCATGCACGGCGCAAGCAACTGTACAAACTTTATGATTATAATGAAAATGCATCATTATACCGGAAAGGAATGTGTTTGCCTAAAACAAGAAAGTTGTAGCTTAATATATTGAGGGGAATGGATACACTTTGTAGGGAAATTACTCTCTCATCCAAATAATTGCCTCCTATCATATTATGGGCTGATCTTAAAGTGAAGAATTTGCTCCAAGGGAGCAAAGTTTTGCTCCAATGGTTGCAAACTGGGTTTTAGGGTTATCTCCCTTTGAAAAGTTCATCCAGATATGTCCATTCACCTTAATATCAATAGGCACACTGCACACTGACAATATAAGGGACAACACTCTGACTGAGAAATAATTTTATCATGGTTTCTTGAGATACTGGGGGTGGGGACTACTCTTAAAGGAAAGAATTTGCTCCATAAGAAAGGACTGCACTGCAAAAAGAATTTCTTATTCAAAGGATTTTGTTTGTTTTGGAGTTTATCTGCCCTGCGAACACTATTTAGATCATTTCGAGCTGGTCAGTTTATCTATCCCCACTTTTCCTAGGCAGGCTTATACGTAAGCAGTTAACCAACTACAGTGCAAATTGTTTCACCAGATACTGACAAATGAACCGACAACTGCCCTTCTTGAATCAGCGGATGGGCGAGAATGACCATAGAAAAGATTTCAGGATCAATCTCCACAAAAGAATGTTGCTTAACCAGGCAGTATCACACCTGTGACTTCCTGATCACCAGTGCATCTGACCGAGCTACCAAGGCCGGCTCTTTTCCATAAAAAGAATTTGCTCCTTGCAGTAAACTCCTTTCTGAGAGAAAATGCTTTCCTTTTTCTGTAAGTAGCCGCCAAATTTGGTCAAGATGAAGCAAAACAAAACTGCAGCAGATTTCCATGATCAGCATGAGCCAGATAATCAAACGAATAATAATATCACGTTCTTCTCAGAACAAATTTCAAGAATAATCATTAAAAACTGAACTACACTATCCGGATAAAATCGCAATATTTAAACCAAATACGGTATCTTGCTTGTTCATCAGATAATACAGATTTTTATGCAAATACCTCAAAATGACACAAAAATGAAATTACTATGAATGAATTCTGACTGCTGATCTATGAAACTTACAAGCAAACAGTAGGGCTGCTGGCTTTTGGTGCACAATCTTTGCACTTTGCAGTGCAACATTTCCATGTTAGCTTCATGGGTCTCTAAAACCAAGTGTTCTGGCTTGACACAAAGTTTCTCCTGGCAAATGTGACTGATTTCCAGCCTTTGACCACAGTCATCTTGCACTGGTATTGATGACATGTTATGGTGTATCATGTAAACAAGCCGGTGGACATGATAGTATTTCCTTCTCTTGTCTTTTAATTGAACGGCTACCTCCCCATACCCCCCCCCCCCCACCCCCGGTTAGAAAACTGCCCCTTGCCATTTAACACAGCCATGACATGATTCAGATAGGGCACAATTTTGCTGAATAATGCTACTCATTTTATCTCTCCAGTCTTTCTCTGTTTGCTCGAAAGCAGCTTCCACCATGATGGATGCAGTTGCTAGCCAACAATAGCTAAATATATACTTTAGGTTATGGTCTTCTAATTTCATTTGCATAAGCTTACATGTTAACATTTGACCCTGTACCAGATAAATCTTCATTTCAAATTGATTTTCTTACCCCAAAACATGGTAAACAAACTGCCGCTACAAAATTATAAAAAAAAAAACAAGGGTGTCATGTGGCAATTTCAAGCTTTCTAACAGTCTCAATTAGGTAACCCTGACTAAACGTAAAAATTCAGGCTTGAGAAATTCAGAGATACCACATGTACACTTATTATCACAGCAAAAAGTTCAGGAGACAGATCACTTTGTTTCCTAAATGTATTTAGAGCAGATATAATACTCTGCAAGAAAAAATATAACAGCTAGTTGTTACTCACCTATTTCATAATTATATCCAATCAAATGTGAGTATTGTCTAATACATGACTGAATCCGGGGTCCACACAACCTCTTTTGCCAGGCTCATAACCTTCAGATTGGTTTTCAACGGAAAGGGACATCATGAAGTCTCTTTCATAACAAAACAAGAACCGATCAGCCACAAGGGGTGCACAATTCAAACTCATCGAAATACCCACAATTTATCTAAATAACTTAGTACCACATCTTATGTAAATATTGTCAAGTAGAAAGGTGAAAGCTTCACACATTTTCTGACATGACCATAAAGTATAATTTTTATGCTCTTCGGAAGTGAAAAAAAAACAACATTTCTTATATTACATGCAAGATAGAGGGAGTCTTCCCTATAAAATGTCCATTCAATTAAATCATTCAGTTTTTCTTTTATAAGGCTATGAGGAAGTATAGTGTAATGGGTGGAAAAAGTACAAATAGACAGGCTTGAAGCACGAAAACGTCTGGATTTCAATTTATTTAAATCTTCATTAGATTTTTTATAGACAAAAATAGATTTCTCCCTGATCTTTCAACGACTTTGTCGCAATATTTAATCACATGTTTTTTTATGGCAGTAAAACATGAACTTCATGTTAATAATTTGGAAAATTCAGTGGTGGTATAAGAGCTTGAATGTGCAATAAACCGCGCTTTGTATGGTCTTTAATGAAGTTTAGGTAACCAATATAAAGTAGGAAGCTTGTCTTGGCCTTCTGTAACACGAACAGCAAACTTTGCGGCTGAATGACAACCCTCTCTACAGCCAAAGGCTGCAGTTCATAGGCCTTAGTACCAGTAAGTTCTTGCTGAAGAGTATTAACAAACAACGACCGCATTGTTAGCGGCCTTGTCTGCTGGAGCCAAAACAAACTACTTATGAAATTCTTAAATACCTAGTTTAAGGTGACGTAAAGACGTGTTAGGTTTAGGAGATAATAGGTTTGAATTTTGACATATTGTCAAACTTCGAAACACTACTTCAGTATATAAGTTACACTTAGAATTAGGTTGACACCCAATACAAATTAACATTTAATCAAACGTTATTAGCTTCTAGTTGTCGATAATTAATGGAAAAGAATCTAATTTATCCAACTTGTTGTAAAACACAAAAATGGCTTATATGAATAAAAGACATTCTTGTTGCCGCCCAGAGCGTTTTAGGAAAAGTTCCATCAGCAATCCAAAAGCCGTTAAAACAAGCTTTTTCCAAGCATTGTCCGATTTGTATATTAAAGGATGGAATGAAAAGGTTAGAATTTTCTCTACCACGCTTGTAAAACTGTCGAAAATTATAGATACTATTATGAAGGTATTTGCCTCATAAATTTATAAGATGATGTTTGTCGTAGGCCTAAATTTAGAAGCCTCTGTGGTGTAGTAGTTAGGCTACTCGCCTTGTAAACCAGGGGTCGTAGGATCGACCCCGGACTTCTCCAGACTTTCGGATGAGTCTAAAAACCGAAGTCCCGTCTCCGCATGACCTTAGCTGTTGGTGAGATGTAAAACTCAAACACTCACTCACTCGTTGGCCTAAAATTCATTTGGGTCTCCAATTTAAATTGGAAACTGGCGTCTGCCGAAAATGTTTTATGAACAGTTTTGTCATAACATGCTTAATATGCATTTATAATGTTCATAACTGGAGCCCGTACATTACATGTACCCAAAAAGAAGACAAAACAACGCAAGCTATAGGACCCTGGCTAATAATTACTTTCAAGAACTGTGGCAAGATAAGTACTCATCTCATTCGTTTTCACCATAATCAGGTCACCACCGTCTAACTGACAACTCGCTCTCGCATCGAGATAGTTAGCCTCACCCATTGATACTTTGAGGCATAGATTCAATTCTTGCACGTAGGTGTAGTCCGGCTCTGGGCATGTGGTTGTTGCCCCTGAAAAACAGAGTCTTAACAGAGTTAGGAGGCCTTCATGCGGACTGAACAAATTATTTGTCTAAATCGCGAGGGAAGTAAGGGCGAGGATTGTGGCCACGTAAAATCGATTTAAGCCCCCCAGTGGAAATCTTTCCACTGACCGTTCCAAGGCGGTTCTTCTGTGACGATTTATTTATGTTGTTGTTTGTTACTTACTGTGTGTATCACTTGTGTCTTTTTATTTTGGATGGCCATATGGCCATTTTGTGGGAAAGTAACTGTCCTTATGGCCTTCCTTTGTTTAGGTTTCCATTATGGTCTGGTCGCTTGATGTTTGTGTTTCTTTCCCTTTGGTGTCTTTGATGGGTGGAGTAAGTTAATTGTATCGATTCCTGATCTTTGTTTTACTTCTGCTTAAGTATTCCTTATTTTGTTCGATTTATATGTTTTATAATACTGCTTTCAAATAACATACCAAAGTCATAAAGAGATCATGGGCCAGATCAAAAGTAACGACAACGTCTAATGTGAAGGTAACACATCCGTGAAATGAACACCTCTTTAAACCATACTTTCTATGGAGAAACCGCGGGCTTATAGGGGGATACATTATATTCCTTATTTCTGCTGTAGTACATAGATTGTGTGTACTCGTTGTGGGTACTCGTTAGAACACCCAATGAGCACCCATAATCTATGTTTCAGCTAGAAAAAAGCAAAAGCATCATTTTTATATGAAAATGCTCGTTCCAGAGATATGAAAGACGCCATTTAAGCTCAATATATTTGTGTAATGGCTTTGAACCTTTCTTTCAAGTTTTTTTTACTCCGCTTATCCAAATTTCAGTCGGGGACAATGTCAATAAAGAAAAAAAATATATCAAAGCAGTGAAATCAATGCATATCTGAAACAAATAGAAGTTATATTTTCACACTGTATAAATGATATTTTCACAGTGCGAAAAATAACATGACCATGTTATTTCACAGTAGCAGCCCGGACTACTTTTCTCGCCAATATGCACATGTTATCTATAAAATACCTTGAAAAAGCACTATGAGCTGTAAAAATGCTGTATTAAAAATGGCGATCTGTTTATGGTTTGCAAGTGACAGTTGTGACGTCATAGCCAAGTCAAACATTGTGACGTAAGATCAATTACAGTAAGTGTCCTAAACTATTATCAAATAAAAAGAAAATTAACTTCTTTTTTTTTCGATAAATATAAAAAATATTTCATGTCGTACATTGAAAACATCAGAATTTTCACTCGTGCTTCGCGCTCGTGAAAAGTCTAATATTTTCAACATAATCGATGAAATACTGTTGGTATTCATCTCAAAAAAGTAAATATTCTCTATATACAGAACAACAGTTTCTTTGTGCTGATAGACTCACTTCCTATTATAGCGACGTCGTGGCAAAGTTGCATAACACTTCACGACGCCAAAACCCAGCAATGACGTCGCTATATGTAGATGTAAATCCCTTAACGTTACGTCAACACAACCCCTTCCATCCCCAGCGCGATCGAGCAAGAAATTTTCCTGCTCCGAGGTTATAGAGCTTTTTTCATGAAATTTTCAATGCTTATAAATATTTAAAATACAGATAAAATGGGCGATTTTTTCTGCTTAAATGGATGGAGGCTGATATTTGTGTTGACATTTTGATATTTATGAACAGGACAAATTTCATGCTCGATTGAGTTCTGGGAGGAAGGGGTTAGTTACTCATATTTCGAGCGAAAATACCAGAGAATTGACATTGTACTTGCGATAGCATTTAACATTAACTCGTTAAGGTACTCGTTTGAACCGCCTCGACGAGGCGGTTCTAACGTGTACCCATAATCTATAATTTGAGCAAAATTAAAAAAAATATCACAATTTTTCATCTGAAAATTGTTGTTTTTTCGGTGATAAAAATTATAATGTATTTGTATAGGCGTGTTTTCGTAATGTATGTCCTAGTGGTTTGAAAAGGACGCAAGCAAGACGTTGCAAAGAATGGATGAAAAAAACGGCACAGAAGAAAATTCACATCTCTTTCGCCACATGTTAGATTTCGGGAATGACTTTATTGAAAATGTCATTTGAGGAGGTAAATCAGTATTTTTACGGTCGAAAATTTCGTTTTACGGCGACCGTAAAACCGACGATTCACCTACCCAAATGATAATTTTCAATACAGTTATCCCCCATTGTAATACCTGTACATGTACACTTATTCAGTTGATTGGTCTTAATTTTTGATGGTCTTAATAGCGGAAATTCGCTCTTTTTCTAGATTTTTACTTACGTTTGTAGAACATAGTCGAGTTCTGATCTGCAAGCGTACTTGCAACAGTTAGAATAGTACCATACAAGTCACACATACTCCTTGGTTCTGAGTAACCAATCATGGCACAGCTAGGATCCTGAAGACATTCAGCAATACATTGAACGGCTGAGTATTGCTGTGTGGAGGTAATATACCCCGAAGAGGAAATAATGTCTCTGATGTACTTGACCACTTTCCATATTTGGTGATCTCCGGCTTCCGTAAGCTCTGAAAGTTAATGTGAAACAATCCTTATATTTGGGCGCGCCAAGCAATCAGGTGCGCCGAATGAAAATTCAAACAATCTGCGTATTCGCCCAGTCTAATCAGAGTCTTCGCTAGGAGCAGTATGAATCATTGGGATAATACACATATGGTGTCCGTGTTTGTGTGTGTGAGTGTGTGCGTGTATGCTCGCATGTGTGTGCGTGTATGTACGCGCGCACACGTGCGTGTGTGTGTGTGTGTGTGTGTGTGTGTGTGTGTGTGTGTGTGTGTGTGTGTGTGAGAGAGAGAGAGAGAGAGAGAGAGAGAGAGAGAGAGAGAGAGAGAGAGAGAGAACTTTACGTCCCGGATATACTTTCGAAATCATTCCGAAAACACTCCTGTACAAATACATTGTAAACTTTACCGCCGAAAAAGGGAATATTTTAAGCTGAAAAATTGTGATATTTTTCTTATTTCTTCTCAAAATATAGATTGTTGGTACTCACAATCTATATTTTAGAGCAGAAATAAGAAAAATAAGGTTTACCCCTGTAAACCCCTGTTTTACTATATAAAAGTGGGGTCCAAGGGGATCAAAATTATAAAGGCGTGTTTTCGTGATGACTTAGCTGGTGTTTTCAAAAGGCTACAGGCTTAAAGGTTCAATAGTATTCCTCAACGGGAGGGTTAATGATATAGAAAAGTTAAGGGGAATGGGAACACCTAGCACATGTTTCCGACATTTTTGAAAGGGAGACGACTTTCAGGACTTCCTGTTCGCTTTTCTATAAACTCGATCCCACTGAAATTGGGGTCTCCTCTTAACGGAAAGAATTTGCTCCTTTACGAGTAAATAATTCTTTCCTTTACGGGTTGACCCCTATTGACATGGGAGACAAAAAAAAAACTTTTACAGGAGTTGCCTCCCCCGAAAGTGCATCCATTCCCATTAAAAAGCCAAAGGGTCTATGTTCGACATTAAAACACAAAAACCTTGAACTCTGTATCACAAACGAGGAAGATGGCATGTTAAGGTCAGTGATGTCAGAGATACCCTACGCATCCATGCAGATATTTAAGACATGTGGAATCTATTTTGTTTTTGGGACGATTGTTTGTTATTCGACTCAAAGTTGCTAAGTATAAAAACTCTTCAGTGAAAAATCCACGTGACTATCACTAATTTGTAGGAAATTCGGGTAACTTTTTATAGAAAAAAAGCAGACTGGAATCATGGATTAGGCTAGGCAAACAGTGTAAACCCGGATCAGACGCCACAGAACAGACGCCGCAAATCAGGTTCAACCATTTGGCTTAAAAACTGGATTTAAGGATTAAACAAAACAGTTTAAGGGGATAGGTACACTTTCAGGAGAGGCAACTCCTGCAAAAGTATTTTGTCTGCCATGCCGAAAGGGGTCAACTCTTAAAGGAGGAAATTCTTTCTTTTAAGAGTAGACCACTTTTCTTCAAGAGCAGACCCCTTTTCCAGGGGAAGAGGGCTTATAGAGAAGCGAACTGGAAGTCCCGAAAATGGTCTCCCTTTGAAAATGGCGGAAAAATCTATCAGGTGTTTTCATTCCCCTTACTTCTCAGCCCAGGACTATTTGGAGCCTACACTCAGACACAATCCACCCTACAGTGCTCTCAGGGCTTTGATTTTACTAAATATACAATATGTATGTCGAAAACACAGCTGATAAGACATTCTTACGGATTCCGGGTATATAAGGACATTTCTGTTCCACTTTTTGTTTTGTAACGTCCCCGTCAACACTGCATAGGTTATTTTGGAGATGTTGCTTCCAATTTTGTGAGACTTTTACCCGACATTGAGATGAAATGACTTCTCAAGCCCTGTCACCCAATGAAACCAATAGGGTTTAAATGCATGGACGGTCCAACTCGCACCGCTTTGTCTGGGCAGGCTTAGATCCTCTTAGCGGTTTACCAGTACTTGTGTGCGGTCGTTTGCAGCTCTGCGTGGTAAAAATCATGCAGCCCGTCTTTTTCTTCAAGCCCCGATGGACGGAGGCCGTTCTGTTCCAGTATCTAGCTGAACAGAATATAAAACAATAAAATAAGAGTGGAAAGAAAACAAGAAATGTGTCGTTTAAACGACGTATTTTTTGTTTTCTTTTTCACTCTGAAAGAATAGCGTGGAATTTAAAACATGGAAGAGAAAATAAAAATACGTCGTTTAAACGACATATTTCTTGTATTCTTTCAACTCTGAAAAAGTAGCGTGGAATTTAAAACAATAAAATTGGAATTGAATGGAAAACAAAAATGTGTCGTTTAAACGACATATTTCTTGGTTTCTTTTCCAAGCTACCTTTTCGGAGCGGAACATAAAACAAGAACAAGTGGGCCAGAATCGTTCCCCTGGATGAGGCTGATCATATATTACATTGCGTCTTGGTGGTCATTTTGTCTATCAGATCACATTGCATTTAGCAATTCTGAATCTGCATGTTTAAATAATCTTGATGCTTCTGATTAAGTTTCCGGGTAGCTTTGTCTGATTTAGGATTCAGGAAGTGATGATATTGATGCAGAGTGGTAGTGTATAGTTTGGCAGGCCAGAGCTATCGTTTGCAACTGCCTCTGGCATATTCAGTCATCAAAAAGTAAACAAAGTCAACCAATCAAGCGAAAACAACTACAACACAAAGCTAGGGTGTATATGGCGGCTTGCAAAAAACACAATAGCTAATCGTCTTGTGGACTCAGCGAGTTTGACATATACTGACAACAGCCGAGCTGACCCTCCCTGTAAATCTTATATGCAATTATTATACAGATGTCAATTTATGTCAGGTCTCCGAATCAGCAGAGCACGAACTGAAGAGAAACCCCAGCAAAGAGGATGGGACTGTGAATAATAATTATAAAACTTCTGAAGGAAAAAAAACAAATAAGGACACAAATAGACGGAAGAAGCCATCCCTAGATGTGTCGGGACCAAAACAGCGAGAACTCCGTCAGCTGGAAACAAAGCTTAAGAAATGGGAGGAAGAGTTGCGAATCAGAGAGTCCAAGCTACTTGAGGTAGAAACCGACAAACGATAGCTACAAGATTATCTCAGTAAAACAGAGGCCAGAAATCTTGAACTGGAGGGAACTGTGAGGACCTTACAGAGACGAATCGACTTGCTTGTGTCTTCGAATCATGAGAGAGGTGCTGTATCGGGATCGGAGCCAAATTATGGAATTCTGCAAACTCCGCTAGGACCTTTAAATGGTACATGTACATTAAATCAGCAGGCTCCGCATAGACTCTTTAATAAAGAAAATGAAGATCGTGTATATAATATACATCAGCAGGTCAGCCGGTTGGTATTAGGGAAAGTAGCAAGACAGATATCTCAGCTTGAGCGACTTGAAAGCGAGCATCTACCGAACATTACCTACATCCCTGATAGATCAACTCATACTCATACTTATGCTCAACCCGGCATCGCTGGGGTTCCATATCTAACCAAGTATAACTGGCAACAAGCAGTGCCCTATCAGAATGATCTCCAGTCAAAATCGTCATACCAGTACAACCACCAGATTAGTCCTGAGCCAGTGCTGCGCCAATCTACATGTGAAGGGCAGGTGAATGTTTCCCAGCCAATGGTACAAAATCATTTTGGTCATGTGACTACTGCACAAAATTCTACTGATTCTCTACGAATAACTCAAGTCCCGTACAATTCACAACCAAGTTTCCTTAATAATGTATTTTTAATAACCCGTATGTGGGACGAGGATTGGGGACAGGACAGGAAGAAGTCTTACCTGGTTAAATGGTTGGTTTTCACCTGGCTATACGCTGGTGTTGTCGCTTCAAGAGGCCTTTCTAGACTGAAGAGCGTGGTCTCTTCTGCATGCTTTTCTCGCTTCCCGGGTACCATGGAATATCCAAGTGGGTAAAACCCATCACCTTCCGATCGGCGTTTCTGGATAGCTCACGACACAACACTCCTCCCCACTTTATCTTGAAGGTCTTGTCAACAGCTGCCAGGTTCATCCTTGAGCGGGACTGATGTCCCACTGTTCCCCAAGTGAGACCGATGTCCCACTGTCACTTCGGGCTTGGGCGAGACTAGAAGTCTCACCGTCTATTGTCTGGCTTGAAGGAGACGAAGACGCCTCACTTGCAAGCTGCTGTGTTGAGTCTAGCTAGTTATTTGACAGCTTGAGCGGACGAAGAACACACGCTTTCAATTTGCTGTCTGGCCATCTTGTTAAGTCCAACAGATTTCGAACTAGAAGTCAAGAAATCTTGACAGAACTAGAAGCTCAATGTCATTTAGTGGACTATTACAGAAATCCACGGATAGACTGTTGTCTAGAAGACACATTTCTGGATCTGTGCGATCTAGAAAACCAATCTTTCATTTATTCTTAGTGGATACTTCCAAAACATCAGCCCAGTTTGTTAACCAGTGAACTTAAGTATTCAGTATACCTAATGGTTACCGGGTAATTCTTTATCCGTGTGCATCTTCTAGTAATAATTTGTCTTTCATCTCTGTGGTTGTCTCCTTATGGCATATCCCAATATTTTTCCTCCCTGCCCAGCTAACTGTACCTGAATGGAGCCACCCACATTTGACGTGAACCTGACCCATTAAACATCTGACCTGGTGCAGAAATGACAACCACCGCAGGGCAAAACTACAGCTTGTGTCAGATATATAAATTTTCTGTTTACCTGACCCTAAGACCCAACGTCCCCATCAACACCGCCTAGGCCAACCCGGAGTTGCCGCCCACAATCCTGCGTGACCCTTACCAGAGATGAAATGACATCTCAATTCTTGCCGCCCAAGGAAACCAGCATAGCCTATATGCATAGACAGTCAGACTTGCACTACCCCGTCCGGGCAGGCCCCGACCCCCTAAGTAGATTACTAGTACTCATGTGCGGTATGCTGCACATGGCATCAGAGGATCCGAATTCCTTAACTGCCTGTAATTCAATATTAAGCTTTATTGGGATAATCCCTCAACCCATTGAGCTAGCTGACCCTTGAGGCTCCCTGAACATTAAAAACCATGTTAAACTTGAATGAGCCCTTTCAGAATCTTGCCTAGAAGATAGTACCCAAGATAACTGGTAAACAATACTGTGGCTAAACAGAGTTCTAGTTAATTCCAAATTAGGAGTAATTTACTCCAACTTTTTCATTTCTGACTCCCAACTTTTTTTAAAAGTATGGTAAAACTACAACTTTACCTGGAGGTTTGCATTTTTACTCCAATTTTCAAAACCCTAGGGAGAACCCTGCTAAAATCTCATTCCTGTTCATTCAAATTTGTTTTAATGGAGGCAAAGAGAAACTGCTATTATAAGCCTATACTCTTCCTACCCCAGCTAAAATCTATTTTGTTCATTCAACCGTGTCTTTCTTATGGAGGCAAAGAGAAACTGCTATTTATAAGCCTATACTCTTTCTACTCCATCTAAAATCTTCTATTTATTCATATGTGTCTATCTTTAATATGGAGGCAAAGAGAAACTGGAAACATTCAATATGGTGGAAAGATGAAATGGAAAAATATGTGATATGTTGAAAGAACAATTCCGTGATAAAGGCTGTAAAAAGCCGAAACGTCGGAGATAGTGAAGAATTATTGCGAAAAATAAATGTATTAAAACTGTTTGTGCGTCAAAGATATGCTATTTATAAGCCTATACTCTTTCCCTTTCTACTCCATTTTAAACTTTCAAACGTTTGGAAGCATTCACATATCAAAATAAAGGGATCTGTATCATTAGGTTTTCTTTGCTGTTTTAAAAGCCTTGTTTGCCATCATTAATTCTGACAAGTTTTGCCTGTCATAGTTTGCATTTGTCAAGTTACGTGGTATTTTCTTGCCTTGCACTTTAGTGAAAACTTTTCCTAGTGGCTAGAAGCCTACTTAGAAACTGTTTTCATCAAGCCTATCCGAAATTTAGTGTAGAAGTCATTAAACAACTGGTTCTTCCATCGATGATCCGAAAATATCAACGTGGATCATTCCATTTGATGTTTCATTCTTTTGCCATTTAGATACTTGTCCATCAATCCCATTAGCAGTCAGTCGTTGTACCCGGGATTCTGTTAGTGAGCGGACTGTTAACGGAAAAGATCTTTTATTTATTTGGAATGTCTCTTTCCTTCCACAGCTTGGGATTTGCACTGGTGTTGTACTCTATTAAGAACAGCTTTCATACTGAACTATGCTTGGGTGTCTATCAGCATATCCCTAACAGAATTTTGAAATAGCCTCCTGCATCCGATACTTTTCAGGCGGGTCTATAAATTTGGCAGTAGTAAGGGTCAGAACTCGGTCAGCTGGTCTTCCAAAGATCTTTCCCGTCCTGAAATGATTGCTGGAATTTCATTCTTGCTGTTTCCACATCTATCCTCAAATCTCTTCCCAGTCCTGCAGCGATTGCGAAGAAATTCAAAGCTTTGCCCTCTAAAGACCAATTTAGGTAATCATATCATTCGTTGTCGGACCATTCTAAAACTGACCTGCAGCTTTCAAACCTGTGTCTGTTTAAAAAACATCCAGCACACATTTCCATCAAATCCACGTTCTTTGGAGGCTGTTTCGGATCACCATGCCTCTCTCTCCATGAGTGTCTAGAAGACTCCTCAGGATGTGATATGTTATCATCACTTGCTTTTTCTCATATCTGTAGTGATATGCCATGGTGACCTTGACCTAGAAGTACTAGCATTAGTGTCTTCACTCGACCTGGAATATGACCTTGAATCACAATGTGACCTTGACATCTGGTGTCGAGTATGATCTTGTAGGTGACTCTGACCTTGCATATCTGGAGCATGACCTTAGCTTGTCATGCTTTCTTGATGACCTTGACCTTGCATATCTGGAGCACGACCTTGGCTTATCATGCTTTCTTGGGTGACATTGACTTGTCATGCCTTCTTGAAGAGTCAACCTGTCATGCCTTCTATGTGTCCTTGACATGTTATGCCTTCTAGATGTCCTTGACATTCCATGCCGTCTTGAAGGTGATTTTGACTTTCCATGTCTTCTTGAAGGTGACCTGACATCTTGAACTTTTATCTTCTTGAAGGTGATTTCCTTATATACCATCTCGAAGGCGATCTTGACCTTTCATGCCCTCTAGTAGGTGACCTTGACAATCTATGTCTTCTTGAAGGAGAGCTTAACCTTCCAGGCACCCTAGGTGACCTTGACAATTCCTATCCTCCTGAAGGTGAGCTTGACCTTCTATGCCTTCTAGAAGGTGTCTCCAATCTTGGCTTAATCTGCCCTCTTGTGGGTGATATTGACCTTTAACCCCTGGAGTTTAATAATGTATTTTTAATGACTCGTATGTAGGAACAGGACTGGGGACAGGACAGGAAGAAGTCTTACCTGGGTAAATGGTTGGTTTTCCCCTGGCTATACGCTGGTGTTGTCGCTTCAAGAGGCCTTTCTAGACTGAAGAGCGTGGTCTCTTCTGCATGCTTTTCTCGATTCCCGGGTACCATGGAATATGCAAGTGGGTAAAACCCATCACCTTCCGGTCGGCGTTTCTGGATAGCTCGCGACACAACAATAATCATAGATCACACGCCGTGAACAGTGGTCATGCCATAGCACCAATGTAAACCCGGATCCAAAGTACTGATCTGAGTGTTACAGCTAACCAGCAGTGTATGTCACAACAGAATAGCCACCAAATTGTTAATCAAGACTTGTCAAAGTCTCGGACAGATCCAAGTCTGGCAGCTGCAGGCCAAATGGAAAGTGGGATACAGTTTGCAGCCGGGCCTGTGCACCAAGTGGTCAAGGGATATGACCATAGGAGATCAAAAGCTAGCAGCAACGGATCATCTGGTAGTTAAGGTATGGGGGCACCGGCATACTGTGGTGGAAGGATGTTGATCATCTGGTGACTATGCTTCCTGATGGTGTCAACAGGATACAGTGTATTGACAGTGTATGGAGCGTTCAACCCAGCAGGCGAACACACAGTTACAAAATACAAAAGTGAAATGGGAGAAGATGGACTAAGACGAGTACAGTGCAAGGGTGACAGGCAAACTGGACTCGGTCAGCGGGAAGGTGGACTCACTGACCGCCTTGGACAACGAGATATCAAAATTAAATGATATTCTGGTACAGTCATTAAAACCCCTGAACAAGGAATCTACAAAACCCAGGAGGAAACCTAAGCTGAAGGTCTGGACTCCTAAAAGAAAAGAAACAGGCTTTTGGACACCGGAAATATAACGGTCAACCAAGCTCTAAGGACCATTGGCTAGTAGTTAACAAAAAGGTAGCAACTAGAAACCTCCAAAAATTGTGTAGGCTGGAGAGTGCACGCCAACGACAGACTATTAGGCAGGAAATACTGAACGCTAGATATGAAGACACGAGACTATTCCATAAACTGATAAGAAGGCTAAGAGGCTGTTCATTACAGTGTGTGAATGAACTACGGGTGGGGGATAAAGTGTTTACTACCAAGGAGGGGATCCTGGAAGGCTTTTGGGAGAACTTCGAGACACTTGCTACGCCAAGCGATTACCCTAGCTTTGACAGAAAACACAGTGAATTGGTGAAATTGGAATGTCGCGAGATATTGGACATGTGCTCAACAGACAATAAGGAACCTGTCCAAGTGACACAGGAAAGGTGAAAAAGGCTATTTCTTCGCTTAACAGGGGGAAATCTACAAATATCTATGGGGTGACAGCCGAACATTTCCTACACGGGGGGGGGGGGGGGGGGGAGGGGGGTGGAGAAGCTACTCCAGATTACTACAGATACAATCATTGCCCTTTATAGACACGGTGCTATTACAGACTGTATGAAAACAGGTGTATTAACCCTAGTTTATAAAAAGAAAGGACCACACATTGAAGCAAAGAACTACAGGGGCATCACCATTCTCCCAACTATAACAAAAATTCTTGAAACAGTCTTAAGAAATGTCATATGTCCGGCAGTTGAAAACGTACAAAATAATCTCCAACGTGGTTTTACCCAGAACGCCTCACCTATGAACTGCTCCCTTATACTGGAGGAAGTTATTAGGGAAAGCAAAGACAGGAAGCAACCTCTGTATCTTGCATTGCTTGATGTGAAGGCGGCCTTCGATGTCATGTCTCATGACAGCCTTCTTCGGAAGTTTTTTCATGTGGGGCTGGAGGGTACAGAGTGGTCACTTATCCGTTCCCTAAATTGTGGTGCAGAATCGGTGGTAAAGTGGGAATGATCAACCTCACGCAGCTTCCATGTAAAACAGGGAGTGCGTCAAGGTGGGATACTGAGCACCGACCTCTACAAATTGTATGGAAACGACCAGCTTGACAGAGTCAAGGAGATGAGAGTCGGAAGCTACACTGGAGAAATATGGTGTGCAGCTCCAACAACTGCGGATGATATGGCCGTAGGAGCATCAAGCCTGGGAGTATTGCAGCGCTTAGTTACAACAGCCGTGGATAACAGCAAGATTGAGAAGTATGTACTACAGCCGACTAAAAGTGTAATCCTGGCAGTATTTCTACAGGGCAGAAAAGCCAAGGAGAGTTATAGTGATAAAACTATCACAATGGATGGTGTTAAAATGCCTGTAGTAGAAGAGGCCATGCACCTAGGGATACTACGCTCTTCCGACAGCCAGGAGTCGACTGTGATGCATAGCATAGAGAAAGCAAGAAGGACAACATACTGCCTGATGGGAGCTGGGCTTCATGGCCATAATGGGATGGACCCCGATACATCCATACATGTATTTCAGACATATATCCTTCCTCTTCTAGTCTACGGATTAGAGTTGCTTCTTCCAAGAAAGACACTAATGGAGAAGGCTGAAAGGTTTCACAGAAAGCTGTTAAAACAGATACTCTCTCTCCCAGATACAACAGCAGACCCAGCAGTATACATACTCACAGGTTCCATTCCTCTGATAGGTGTGATTCATAGCAGGGCTTTGACTCTCTTTGGTAATTTCTGTCGGTTGGATGGGGAATCAATAGAGAAACAACTGGCCCGACGTCAACTTGCCTTCAAGGGAGATAACTCCAGTAGCTGGTTCATAGAAATCAGAAATATCCTCCTGAAGTATGACCTACCAGTGCCATGGACCTTTGCTGGATACACCCCCTTCCAAATACAGGTGGAAGAGAACTGTCAAGCAGCAGGTAGACAAGTATTGGACAGAGCTACTACAATCCAGAGCTGCACTATATCCAAGCCTCCAATATCTCTGTTCCGATCAATTCAAACCAGGGGTGCGGTCTACCCTCATACAGGATCCAAGTGGTATAAGGGATATGCCACGTATACACACAAAGGTTAAACTTGTGACCAGTACGTATATGTTATAAGTCAACCGTTATTCATTCAACCAGAACCAGATTAGCCAAGTGTGTTTACTTTGTAAACAGGAAGAGGAGTCACTGGTACACTTCGTGATACGCTGCGAATCCCTTGAACATGTCAGAGGACCTATAAGAATCTTATATGGGTGTGAGGGGTGGATTGAAAAATCCGTCCCGAGGGACACTGTCCGGCATCACGAGGCTTGCCGAGTGATGCCGGACAGTGATCCCGAGGGACGGATTTTTCTATCCACCCCTCACACCCATATTGGATTCTTTTTCTTGCATACTTTCCATTTCTATTGTGAATTTTTAATGCTGCTGTCACTTCGGTTACCGACGTCCGCCATTTTGTGATGACACAACATGAATGTTTAGTGACGTCACGCATGACGACGCCGCACATGAGGTTGTAATCAACCAGTGCATTTATCAAACACGCGATTATATTCGATTTGGGGTCGGAACACCAGGGTCAGAACATAAATTTCTATCCCAGGGTAAAATCACTTTCCGACATACATGGATACTGTGCTGAAAGGGGAATTCAACTCGATAGTATTGATAGTATTGATACATCCATGCTGCTGCAGCAGGTCATCCTGGACTGCTCTAAGGTAGTATCTGATCCCTAGCTTAAAGATACAGACATAAAGACAATAGAACGACAGACAAGACGCCTGTGCCATGCCCTTCACATAGACAGGTTTAAGAAATTGCCACACACAGTCACTAAACGTAAGAGAGATATTGCAATCAGGGCCGCAGCACAAGCCAGTGGGAGACATGTAAATAGATTTCTTAAAGTTTATATAGGGTGACGGGAAACGATTGTCATTTTAATCCCTCAACGTGTCCTACGAAGATTACCCCTGAAGGAGGTGTGCCTTCACTGGCAGAAATTATTATAACCAGTAACCAGTACGACGGACGACGGACAACAGGCCACGGCATAAGCTAAATATGCAGTTTAAACTACGTACAGACAAGAAATATGTCCTCAAAATGACATGTTATATCGTTTAAACGATATATTTCTTATTGTCATTTCGTCTCTAATTTTATAAATTCAATTTCTGCTCTGCTAGATACTGGAACATAAATGTCCTTTCCCGGCTTCCGTACATTCTAGACTCGTTATGATATGGCAGAAAAAGCTGACACGATTACGAAAACACGCCTATACAAATACATTGTAAACTTTATCTCGGATCCATGGGTCCGATACTTTATCGACCAAAAATGAATTTTTTTAGACGAAAAATTGTGATATTTTTCTTATTTATGCTCAAAATATAAATTGTGGGCACTAGTTAGAACCGCCTCATCGAGGCGGTTCTAACGAGTACGCACACTCTATATTTTAGAGCAAAAATAAGAAAAATAAGATTTACCCTCGTAAACCCAAGTTTTATCACATAAAAGTGGGGTTCAAAGGGGTCAAAATTATATAGGCGTGTTTTCGTGATGGGCATTGAAAGTTGTTTACCGCAACAAGCAAGACATATAGACAACAATTTGAACTACCACAGAAAATATTATGGACTAAAAGACCAGCACAAGTTACTATACCAGAATTGCACATGGTCTTAGACGCCAGGGCCAGTTGTTCACACTTAACGACGTCGTTAGTTAACGTATCGTTAAAACTTTGATCATTTATTATTGCAAATATACTAATATTTTTGCTGATAAAAATGTGAGTAGCTTTTGCATGCAAAAGCTGCTCACATTTTTGCAGCAACAATAACAAAAATTTAGGTATTAACCTTGCTAGAACAGTTAACAATTTGACCACTTACGTGCTCGTTAAGCGAACGATACTTTGAACAAATGGACCCTGATATCCAGCTACGAAAACCCAATTTATATAGGAAAAACTAGAGTGCAGAGGGGTATATGTTATTCTTCTTGTTTCTGATCCAAATTATAGATTGTGGGCACTCGCTAACACCGAGTCCTTAAGGCAGTTGCAGAGAATGCAACCACTAGGTTTGGAACAGATATCCGGGAAAAATCACACCAGACAAGGAAATCCGTGATTTTACCCTGGGATAGAAATTTATGTTCTGACCCTGGTGTTCCGACCCAGGCAACTAACATAAATGCGCCTCAATTCAATTCAACTGCCGGAACTACTTCCGCACTACTTTTATTTTGTAAACTAAATACATGTGCGAGCTGTCAAAACTAACCGGAGGTGTTGTGCTAGAAAAAGAATCCAAAATGGTGTTCTGTTGTAGATGGGCGTTTCCAACCCGAGGGATGACCGTGCTGAGCGGAACCGAGGCTACGCCGAGGTTCCGCTCAGCACGGTAATCCCGAGGGTTGGAAACGCTCATCTACAACAGAACACCATGTCAGATTCTTATATTCTCGCCAAGAAAAGTCAGTTTTGAGATATGAAAGAGTGCGCTTAATCATACGTGTGTATTACCTATTTTATTTTAGCTGCAACACTTCTGTCAAATGTTTTCATTTAAAAAAGCAATCAGAAATATTTTGTCAATCAAATGGTTCACTGGACTAGTTCAAGAGCACACTCACTTGTCAATGATGACCATTGATTGGTCAATCGCACCAAACATATTGTGTCATCATGATACGTGTTGAAATTTACATCAGCCACTGTACCGTTATGAGGTCATAGCCGTAAAGTTGGCACCTTGACTGTCACTAATGATTGACTTGTCATCACAGTGCTTTGTGACATATCGAGTTGGCCCCGCCGATAGGGGCTTGTAGAAATATATGGGCTGCATGATGCTTGTACGCAGAGCTGATTCTGCGTTTAGAGCATCTAAGCCTATCCAGGAACCGCGGTGCGAGGCGGACCGTCCATGCTAATAAACCCTATTGGTTTCATTGGGCGACAGGGCTTGAGATGTCATTTGATCTCAATGTCGGGTAAAAGTCCCACAAAATTGGAAGCAACGTCTCCAAAATGACCTTTACAGTGTTGACGGGGACGTTAAACCTCAAATCAAACAAACAAAGACATATCGAGTACATTCTTGCCATCAAAGACATGGCGGTAACCAAAACCTTTTGATCTGACAATTTGGAAATCAAAATGTTGTGGTTGAAACAAGCAGATGTAACAGCAAAAATAATCAAAGCGCCAAAAGGCACTGAAATGACAGATTCTGTGAAAAACCAGTGCTTCAGCTGAAGTGCACGACCCGCCGGATGCTTTTAGCTTTATAAGTGTAACCATATATGGGTATGGCGGCCATTTTGGTCATGTGACCTGGACCTAAAACGGCTCCCCCAATAAATGCGCCTTATCATATATCTTATACTTTAGTACTGTATTCTGAATGGTTTGCAGGATAAAATGCATTCTCACTTTTCCAATACAAAAGCATATGTGTCAAAGTTTGACCTAGGCACAAAGAAGGTCAAGGTCAACCCAGGGTCACCATTTTAGCAATTTATGATGGGCCTACGTCCCAGATGCTATTTATCAAGTTTCGTGGAAATCTGCCCAGTGGTTCTGGAGAAGTCTATTTTTGAAGGGTTTTTACCATATATGGCTTGGCGGCCATTTTGGTCATGTGACCTGGACCCCATGAGCACATTTTGGTTCCCCCCCATCCCATAGAGGCCCCATATGAAATTTGACTTCAATCGGCCCAACGGTTTCCGAGGAGAAGCAGTTCGAAAATTTTCACATTTTTCGCCTCGGCGAGGCTATACTAAATGGAATGTAATTCTTCGCAAGTTCATTGGTTAGATCTCATTGATATCTATCAGTATGCCAAAAAATGTTTAAATATTCCAAGCGGTTAAGTCACTATCACCAATTTTCACAAACGGGTTACGGACGGACAGACAGACAGACCATATATGGCTTGGCGGCCATTTTGGTCATGTGACCTGGACCCCATGAGCAAATTTTGGTTTCCCCCATCCCAAAGAGGCTTCATATGAAATTTCGACTTCAATCGGCCCAACGGTTTCCGAGGAGAAGCAGTTCGAATATTTTCACATTTTTCGCCTCGGCGAGGCTATACTAAATGGAATGTAATATTTCGCAAGTTCATTAGTTAGATCTCATTGATATCTTTCAGTATGCCAAAAATTGTTTAAATATTCCAAGCGGTTAAGTCACTATCACCAATTTTCACAAACGGGTTACGGACGGACAGACAGACTGACAGAATGACACGGTGATTTTAGGGCACTCTTAGAAAATCAACCGACTTCAGTCGGTCGCTTTTCTGCGGGTCGTGCAATTCAGATTTACTTTCTTAAGTGATAAGGACAATGGCGCTGGAGTGCTGATTTTTAGTTTGGTTCACAAAACTGAGGTGAATCGGCTGTTAAACACTTTCATCTTCATTTTACTTGGACATTATAAATAAAACAACATGCAAATGACCACCCAGCAGGCACACGTCGCTAGGGCAACGTCAAATCAACGTCGATGCAACGTCATGACGTTGCACCGACGTTGATGTGACGTCACAATTACGTCATGAGCCTGCTGAGATAGTTGCCAGTTTTATGACAACACATAGACACTTTCATCTTCATTTTACTTGGACATTATAAATAAAACAACATGCAAATGACCACCCAGCAGGCACACGTCGCTAGGGCAACGTCAAATCAACGTCGATGCAACGTCATGACGTTGCACCGACGTTGATGTGACGTCACAATTACGTCATGAGCCTGCTGAGATAGTTGCCAGTTTTATGACAACACATAGCCGCAACTTTCTTGTAAAAGCTTACACTTGTTGACTGAGATGTGTTTCGCGGCTTAGTTAAGAACCTGCCTTATGTCGTGCGCTACAATAAAGGAAAACACTTTTTGTGCGATGTTTGAAGTTTTGCGGCATGTGACTAATTATTTATCACAACATTGTGCTTACATATTCAGTTATTTAGACCTATAGAACAGAATTGGACAGTGATAACTGTTAGGAGTTTATTATTGCTGGCTTGATACCGTACGGTGAAGTTTCTAGCGTCACGTACTTCGCATTTAATTAGGTCATGTAAGTGTTATGAGTCTGTACCCTTTCAGCCCTTTATAGCCAAGTACAGATACCTACAGATGCAAACAGTGTAGAACCTGGTGAGATTGCTCATAATGATACACCGCATTCGGTTCTACATGGTTTGACATGCTATTGACGACTATTGACTAGACACCCAATTTACATGTGTAGAATGGACGCGTACAAATTCAGTGACTGAAAAGTGAACTGGAGAAACTCGAGGGTTGAAGGGGTAAAATCTTAACCTGGCCTGTAACTGTTGTGTGCGGGTCAGGACCAGACAAAGCGGCTTGGCCGATAATCAAAAGTTAAAGACAGTCTATTTTCTTTATTTTTCAAAGTTTATCTAGTTACTTAAATGGTGTGCACTGATTGTAGCTCTATACATATTGTGTTTTTTTTGTTTGTTTTTTCTTCTTTTCTAAAAATATACAAAGGTACTTTAATGGCGTATTGATACAAATATAATTAATCATAACCCATTTTGTACTGAATGTAATATTATCACTTATCTGACGAAGATTTTATTTCGAAATCCCGGTTCAAAATTAAGGGGCGTCAGCTAGAAATATAGGAATTAATTTAGGAAAAAAAAATGGGCTAACTTTCGACAACAGTGAAGCCCGCAGTGAAGGCCGTGGTTAGACGCCGCCTCCAAGATTCGCCAATGACCCATTATGCGGTCGTCTGTATAAAATGGGAACTTTCCTTATGCATATTCAATTAACTTTTCCCGTTTTGTTTGTAATTTAAGAAAGATCATTTTTGTATTTTGATTACAAATGAAACAAAACATGTAATCAAAATGCGGAAATAATGCCATGAGAAATTAGTTTTGAGACAGCGAGCATGAAAAGTCAACAAACAACGGACTATATGCGCGGAGTCATATTTCAAAAGTAGAGGAAGCCGGAAGTTCGGACGTTAAAATTGTAAACATGCAGCACGACGAAGAATGACAGAAAGAATCTGTCATTAAAAATGGGTAGTAATGATTAAACATCAGCATGATGAAAAGAACATGTTCGAATATAAACCTTTTCGTCATTTTAACAAGTCCGTATAATTAACAGCCCTCTAAAGCCAATTTTATTCACATGAAGAAAGATGGGGCTCACGACGGCATTCATTTGTTTCCTTGTTTATGCTCAAAAACATACATTGCGGGTACTCATTAGAACCGCCTCAGTGATGCTGCTTCTAATTCTGTAGGACTTTTACCCGACATGGAGATGAAATGAAATCTCAATCCCTTCCGCCCAAACAAACAAACATCACGGTTTATACATGTTTGCAGGGTCGGCCCGACTCGCAAGACTTTGCCTGGGCAGGCTCAGACCTTCTAAGCGGTTAACCAATACTCATGTACGGTCGGTTTCAGCTCTGCGAGGAAGCACAATGCAGCCAAATCTGTTTCTTCAAGCCCAGATAACATAATTAAACCGTATCAAATATGAGCCAGCGCATGACAAAACTTACAATAAGACATGTGCGCCAAACGAAGATTCAGATCAGCCTGCGCATCCGCGAAGTCTGATCAGAGTTTTCGTTGTGCGCTCTAGGGACAGCTAAGGGCCCAATGCTCCTTCATGCAGCAAGAGAAGTCTCTGGTTTGACTATATTGATGCGCAGGCTGATCTGAGTCTTCGATGGGCGCACGTGTCTTATTGTAGGTTTTGTTGTGCGCTGGCTCATATGATTACTTACCTGTAAGCAACCACGGGGTTATCCACAAGATCAAAAGTTTGCTGTTCATCACGGTGTTTAGTTGCACTTCATATATGCAAAACAGTTTTATTCAATATTACCTTATATGGTCAATTCTTGCAGAACAGTTTTTAAATTAAAGTTGTCTGTAGAATTTATTGAAAATATTTATTTCTTTCTTTATTTATTTATTAAAGACCGCGAAGCCTGACAGATTTTGTTGTTTTGGAGTTGAACGGCCCAGTCAACACTATTTTGGTCACTTTTGAGCCGGTTAGTTTACCTATCCACACTTTTCCTGGGCAGGCTTATACGTAATTGGTTAACCAGTACAGTGCACATTCTTTCGTCAGAAACTGACAACTGCCCTTCTTGAATCAGCGGGAGGGAGAAAATGACCGTAGAAAAGATTTCATGATCAATCTCCACGAAAGAATGTTGCCGACCCCGGCAGGTATCGAACCCGCGTCCTGATCACCAGTCAGACGCGCATCAGGCCGGCGAATCCTGACAGAGCAAGTGTAGAAAATAGACCAACTCTAGGAGTGAATTGTCGCGTAATGAATTGCATTTTGGCGGCCCGTTGTAAAGAAGATCAAATCACGAGCGCAAAGCGCGAGTGACTTCTTACTTTCTTATGACCAGCAAACTGTCATTTATTGTTCAATAATTCACATACTGGAGCTGTTGTTTTTTTTCGATTCTAACTATAAAATCCTCAAATCAATACTTTCAAATTTCCTTCAATTTCTACCGTCCTTTTGCACTGTTAAGAAAAACTAACTGTAACACATGAATTCATACGTCCTTTTGTAACGGTTCGATGCCAGAAAATGTCTTTAGACCGTCTAACGTGAATGAATGTCAGAGTTACGTTGTTAAAAGAACGGCTTTTCGGGTCAATCGCTACGATCCACTGATTTGTTGCGGAATCAAACACGGTTCCTTTCCATTGTTTGTATAGGCGTGTTGGATTAGAATTATGAAATAGATCAACTCTAGATCTAAAAGTGATTTATTGAGTAACAAATTATAGTCTGGGTGCCAGTTGTAAAGTAGATCAAGCTTAAAACTGACCGAAAAACGTTAATCCACAACTCAACAAACAATACATTAGAACTTATCTACATATAATAACGCACTAAAATTGACAATTGTTTCATCTATTCGCCAGTGTCAGAAGACATGTACAGTATTGGCTGTATCAAACACATTTATGTTGTAATGGTTTTGCTGCAAGAAAATAATGTTTCACCGTCCCAGAATCTTCTAGTGACGTCATAAAATAACGGCATTTTGTGTCACGCTCGTCTTCTTAGTGATGTGTTGCATCCTTTACATTGACTATATACATGATATAGGCGCGCTTTGTTAAAATTCATCAGGTACCTATGACGCACGTTTTTGAAAAAGAATAAGGAAAACTCCGTTGGTTTATTTATAAAGCGGGGTTGCAAAGATACATGTACCCCAGCAGGCACATGACGTAATTATGACGTCACGTCAACGTCGGTGCGACGTCATGGCGTGTATGCAACGTCACATCCACGTCGGTGCAACGTCATGACGTTGCACCGACGTTGATTTGACGTTGCCATAGCGACGTTTGCCTGCTTGGACTTATCCATCGCACGGGCAAGTCGTTATGATTTGATGAGCAAAACTGTGCGGAAACGAATCTTTAAAAAGTTCAGTCTAGTATAAAAGACTCAAATCGACCGCGTAGGTCGATTTTTAGTCGATTTTTATCGATAATTAACCGAAAGTTACAAACTACAGAAGCTTCCCCCTGGGATTGTGCACGTGATCATCGCTGAACAAAATCAAGGTAACGGCTATTTATAATCAAGTTTTTCTTGCCGTCGTGACGTCAGGGTGCTGTGTAAATTAAAACTATATGTATCTGTAAAATACAGCAAAAATTCCGATATTAAGACCAACTTTGGAACTGTTCAAAAGTGGTCTTTAAGACCACTTTTGAACAGTCCCAAAGGTGGCCCCTGGACAGAGAACATTGTGTACAGAAACCACGAAGAAAGAATAACTGCATCCTTCTAAATTAGCTTTTTCAAGCAGATTTTGTCTTAATTTTAGGCGGTCTTAATCGCGAAATTTCACTGTATTGACTCGACGAATGTTCTACACGTATGACATTGGAAACAGTATAGACTCAGATCAGACGCCGCATAACGCGGCGAATGCTCAGGATGGTCTAATTCTCCATTCAGAGACATTTTTCCCAGAGACCCATCCCGGCTAGTGCTTAGATTGTCATTGTTACACGCACTTTCAGAAGACGGTCTTGTCGCATGGCTAACGTTCGTCATATAAGGCTGTTTTTTTTCTATTTTATGTTATTATTATTATTTTTGTTTCTTTTAGTTTCTTGAAAACATCTTTGTGTCTTTAGACGGATCCAATGGTTTGCCACGTGACTGTGTTAACTTTTCACTGCGCATGCGCCAATTACCTCCCCCTATAGTACCTCTATTATCTGGTTGGCAAAACATGACTGTTGCCGTTTTGTGTAAATGAGAACTTCGAATGTTAATCATGTAATTAAACTCCTTTCTTCTCCACAAAATTAACTGACCCCTGTCATTTTGTGCTTTTGAAATATTAAATGATACAGAGCCTCTTCTGACATTTTATCGCACATTTTGTTGCCTAAAAAGCGTTATAAACTACCAAAACGTAGTCGATGCGCTTTATTTAACGAACGGAAACAAGATTAAAGCAAACACATTTTCCATACATTTACACATAAGAGCAGTTTTATGTCCAAAATGGTTTGTGGCAAACAATTTTGAAAGAACGACAATTTAACAATAGTTATTACAGAAAACAATTCTACGAAAACATGCCTATACAAATACATTGTAAACTTTACAGCCGAAAAAATGAATATTTAAAGATGAAAAATCATTACGATAACACGCCCGTGCGCAAAAAATGCATTTTTTCACATCTCCAAAACGGCTACTTTTCTGATAAAAATTTGCGATATTTTTCTTATAAATACTACAAACATAGGTTGTGGGTGCTCGTTAGAACCGCCTCATTGAGGCGGTTCTAACGAGTACCCACAACCTATGTCTTGGAGTAAAAATAAGAAAAATAAGGTTTACCCACTTAAACCCCATTTTTCTCTATATAAAGTGGGGTTTAGGGGGTGTTCATTTCACGGACTTGTTCACGTGATGTCGTGATAGTTTTCTTATTACTGCACAGCCCAAAATATAGATTGTAGGTACTCGTTAGAACCGCCTCATCGAGGCTGTTCTAACGAGTATCCACAATCTATATTTTGGAGCAGAAATAAGAAAAATAAGGTTTACCCCTAAAAACCCCAGTTTTACTATATAAAAGTGGGGTTCAAGGGGGTCAAAATTATAATGGCGGGTTTTCGTGATGAACGGGAAGTTTTCTGCCTACCAGATAAAACGAGGCTAATGACCTTTGACCTTGTGTGACGTAGACTTTGGATCTGTTTATTACATTGTTATCGCATATTTTCCTAGACGATTCGAAGATACTTTCAGTGAAATTTTAAAAGTCGTGTATTCAACAACAAGCTGTACGAAACGCAAATATATTTCAGGTTACATGTTTCGGATACGAACGCAAGTGGAAAGCAGCACTCTTCATTTGAAAAGTGGGTTTTACACGTAATTTTACATAGTTTTTTTTTCTTTTTCCTTTTATTTCCTTTTTAGATTGCGTTCATCACACACACAGTATGCGCGAGATTTATATAGAGGAAACCGCACACTTCATTTGAAAAGTGGGTTTTACACGTGTATACATAATATCTCCTTTTCTTTTTCTTTTCCTTATTATATCTCCTTTTCTTTTTCTTTTCCTTATTATATCTCCTTTTCTTTTTCTTTTCCTTATTATATCTCCTTTTCCTTTTTTTTTTCCTTATTATATCTCCTTTTCTTTTTCTTTTCCTTATTATATCTCCTTTTCTCTTTCTTTTCCTTATAATATCTCCTTTTCTTTTTCTTTTCCATATAATATCTCCTTTTCTTTTTCTTTTCCTTCTATTGTCTTTTTAGATAGTGCCACCTCAGTGATCGGTTATAACGAACATCCACAATTCATCACGTTAACAAGTCCGTAAAATGAACACCCCCGTAAACCCCTACTTTATATGGAATAAACTGGGGTTTACGGGGGTATACATTATTTTTTATTATTCTGGATCCAAGACATAGGTTGTGGATACTTGTTAGAACCGCCTCAATGAGGCGATGAGGCGGTTCTAACGAGCACCCAAAACCTATGTTTGCAGTATAAATAAGAAAAATATCACGGATTTTCATCATAAAAGTAGCCATTTTTGAGATGTAAAAAAAATGCACTATATCGCACGGGTGTGTTATTCTAATTTATCATATTACGTCGCGTCTAACGCCATGTAATAAATTTGATAATCCACTAGTGGATTAAATATGCAAATTAGTTAGATACGCTCCATAACCGTTACGAGTTCCTTAACGACGTCGCGTTTACTAATGGCGGAATATTGACATTTTTGTAAAACAATCGTGAATAAAATGCGTTTTAAATGTCATAAGATAAAAAGAATCTTGCATTCGTGCTCATGTATTATTGAATTTATTAAACTCGTTGAGGAAAAGGGATAAAATACTCGGCAAGCCTCGCATTTTATCCCTTTTCCTCAACTCGTTTAATAAATTAAATAATACATGGGCACTCATGTAAGATCCTCTATGTATGTTTGTTTCAGATAAAAAAACAAATATGTTTGTATCAGATATAAGAAAAGTATCAAATGTTTCTTGTTACTTTTAGCTGTTATTTTAGAGGCAAGAACATCGACATACCACACGAGCGTGCCGAGTTAAGCGAAACTAGCCCATGTATGCCTAGCGTCACATTTCTGGGACATTTACAAACAGTGTAGATCCAGATCAGACGCCGCAATACGCGGCGTCTGTTCTGATTCTGCACTGTTGGTTTGAAATATTAACGTTTTTTTGTAAAACTCGAAACAAACCAAACGAACCTGACACCCCTTTAACAGGAAATGGACCACTTCCAAATTCATTAGGTGGAATATTCCATTGTCATATACGGGTTAACCCATATATGCCTAGCGGCCCTTTTTTGGGACGTTGGCAAACAGTGTAGACCCAGATCAGACGCCGCAGAACGCGGCGTCTGATCTGGGTCTACACTGTTTGCTCGAAGAACATTCATTTTTGTACAACTTACATTAAACAAAACAAATCTGACAACCCTATAATTGAAAATGGACAACTCCAAATTTATAAGATGGAAGATTCCATTGTCATATATGGGTTAATGTTTTAACGATTTATAATATTCACATAAGCACAGAACAATCATTAGCGTACATTCGGTATAAATATTTTAACTAGTAATCCTTCCTTTTTGCAATTATGTCGCATATTGAAATAAACAGGGATCCTTCTGAAAAAAACAAACAAACAAACAATGTTTACACATAAACCGTATCGGTGTCATGGAGCGATAGGGCTGCAGACATCATTTCATCTCAATGTCGGGTAAAAGTCCCATAAAATTGAGAGAAGCGCCTCCAAAATGACCTAAATAGTGTTGACGGAGAAGTTGAACCTCAAACAAGCAAAGCCCAACATCATACAGAGAAATCTTGGGTTTACAGGGTTATACAATATTGATCCTCTTTTTTTTTTTTTTTTTTTTTTTGCTCCACAATAGATTGTGAATGCTCGTTAGAACCGACAATGAGACAGTTCTAACGAGCGCCCAAAATCTATTTTTGGACTTGTAATAAGAAAAAATAAAAGCACTGGCAGCACTTGTGAGTCGATTGTCCCTGAGTGATTTGTTTGTTTGATTTGAGGTTTAACGTCCCCGTCAACACTGTAAAGGTCATTTTGGAGACGTTGCTTCCAATTTTACGGGACTTTTACCCGACACTGAGATGAAACGACATCTCAAGCCCTGTCGCCAAATGAAACCAATATGGTTTATTAGCATGGACGGTCCGCCTCGCACCGCGGTTCCTGGACAGGCTTAGATCCTCTAAGCGGTTTACCAGTACTAGTGTGCGGGCCGGATATTCAGCTCTGCGTGGAAGCATCATGCAGCCCATATATTTCTACAAGCCCCTATGGGCGGGGCGGTTAATTTTAGGTGTTCTTAATAGCGGAATTTTACTGTATATCACGGATTTTCATCAGAAAAGGAGCTATTTTGGATATGTCAAAATGCACTATGTCGCACGGGTGTGTTGTTAGCGAAACGTGATTATTTTCAGGTAATTTACAATGAAATCACCACCTTACATTTAACAGCATATTAAATGTACAGAATTCCCGAAGTGTAATAAGCTCGCATAACATTATTTTAATAAAATATGAATTTCAAGAGCATTTCATTTTTCAGTGGCTTTCATGTGTTTTGTTGCGTGATATTTCTCAGATCGACTTAATGCAACGTCTCCCACGAGTCATTATTTCATAATGATAACTCACCCGTGCGACATAGTGCATTTTTCATGTCTCCAAAATGACTACTTTCTGATGAAAATCCGTAATTGTTTTCTTACAAATTCTTGAAACATAGGTTGTGGGTGCTCGTTAGAACCGCCTCATTGAGGTGAGGCGGTTCTAACGAGTACCCAGAAGAACTGAGGCGGTTCTTACGAGTACCCAGAACCTATGTATTGGGGCAGAAATAAGAACAATAATGTATACCCCCGTAAACCCCAGTTTTCTCTACATGAAGTTGGGTTTAGGGGGTCTTGTTCACGTGATGACATGCTACCTCCGGGATCGTTTCAGCACGTTTAGAAGCATATGTAAATTTGCCACACACACACACACACACACACACACACACACACACACACACACACACACACACACACACACACAAACACGCGAAAACACAAAGATTTTTTTCTTGTTTCTGCTCAAAATAAAGATTGTATGTACACTTCAGAACCGCCTCATCGACTACTATATGAAAGTGTGATTCAAGGGGGTTATACTTATATAGGCGTGTTGTCGTGAAACTGCCTTGTATTTGTGTAGACATTATTCTTTCTTTTTTACGGCCCTTTCATGATTATTTCACTCATATCGAGCCGATCGTTAATCAGAGGTGGGCGAAAATCGGAGTACATGTATCCGGAGAAAAACCACCTGACCTTCCGTTGCAGAACTTGGCGTCCCACATGTGACTCGAGCCAGGCTCGAACCCATAGCGGTGAGAGACCTAATGCTTCAGAGTCTGCGCTCTTAACCACTAGGCCACGGAGGCCCGTTATTTGTGTAGACATCGCGCTTACAAGTCCGTGAAATAAACACCCCCTTATAGCCCACTTTATATGGAGAAAACTGGGGTTTACGGGGTATACCTTATTTTCCTTATTTCTGCTCCGTGACATAGGTTGTGGATACTCGACATAGGTTGTGGAATACTCGTTAGAACCGCCTCAATGAGGCGGTTCTAACGAGTACCTACAACCTATGTTTTGAGTATAAAAATAATAATATCACAAATTTTTTTCAGAAAAGAAAATTGACCGTTTTGGAGATGTTAAAAATGCTCTATGATGCACGGGTGTGTTATCTTAATGGGAAAGTGGGGTAACATGTTGCCTTATCTCAGAGTCAACAAAAAGCGCTTACTATTACTGTGAAGTGGTTCTAACGAGTACACACAATACATAAATAGTATCATATTTTTTAACCGTACAGGGCTTTTAGAGCCACGAAAGATAACATTTCTCAGACATGGAAAAATCATTTCACACGTGGGAAAAGAATATCTCACGTTAGTGAAAACATCTTTCTCAGAAACCAAATGGCTCAACATCCACTCAGCTCTCAGGTGAGCGGGCCAGGACCACTGGTCCTCTGGTTTTGCGTATAAATACAGTAAAATTAAGACCATCTTTGAAACTGTTCAAAAGTGGTCTTTAATACCACTTTTGAACATTCCCAAAGGTGGTCTCTTAATAGGAGACACTAGGTGTAAGAATAACTGAAAGTTTCTCAATAAGCTTATAAAAGCAGATTCAGTCTTCAATTTAGGTGGTCTTAATAGCCTAAATTTACTGTATCTTGACCTCCAGCCAATAAATGCTTTGCATGAATATGGCTTTGAAGTGCCCAACTGTTTTTTTTTATGTTTATTATATGATATCCGAGTGACCATGGACCAAGGTCATTGGGTAATGCTGACCATTAGTACCCAGGCAGCTTCATAAACTTGTTTAGCTGTTTGCACAGGCAAGAACAGTTTCCCAAAATTTACATTACGAAAACATGCCTATACAAATACATTGTAAATTATACCGCCGCAATATCGAAAGGTTTAAGATGAAAAATTGTGATATTTTTCTTATTTCTGCTCAAAATATAGATTATTGGAACTCGTTATAACCGCCTCATCGAGGCAAATAAACCCTATTGGTTGCACTGGCGACAGGGCTTGAGATGTCATACATTAGACTTTACAGTGGAAATGTAAATATTCTGTATTATTGTGATCTAAGCAAACAGTATAGATCCTCATCAGACCCCGCGTTCTGTGGCGTCTAATCTGGACCTACACTGTTTGCCAAACCAACAAATCAGTGAAAGTCATGTGGACTTAGCGCTGAAAAAGATCTTGTGCTTGGTAACATGGTCGACTGCCCCCGCCCAATGGGTCTTGAATAAATGGTTTGGGCTGCATGATGCTTCCACGAAGAGCTAAAACCGACTGCACACGAGTACTGGTAAACTACATAGAGGTTCTAAGCCTACCCAGGACAAGTGGTGCTGTTCCATGCATATAAACCCTAAATTGGTTTCATTTGGCAGCAGGGCTTGAGGTGTCATTTCATCTTAATGTCGGGTAAAATGTCCCATAATATTGGAAACGACTCCAAATGACCTTTACGCTGCTGACAGGGACGTTAGACCTAAAATTAATAAGAAAAATGGGTTGACAATCGACCTTAAAATTATCGATAAGAATGTGAATAAAAACCATTACTAAAGCTTTTACTTGTCAACTAAAAATTTTATGTCTAAGGGAAGACACTCATATTGCAACCTTATTATTGGCTATATAGCAAATTATCAGATTGCTGTTAAACTAATGATATCATCACATCAATTTAATATAAATATATTCGAATTCAACTATTAGTAGCATAGTTTTAATCCAACAATTACTCTTTAAACCACTATGAAATATGCTTAAACTTTAAATGCTTAAACTTCTAAACCATCCTGGTGTATGACTGTCATTTGACGTGTCACCAGTAACAATTCTGATTCTGATTCTGAACCACGCCCACTAAATAGTATTCGAATCCACTGGGTAATTATGTAAAATTGATTGACAGAAAGGGATCTAGGAGGTATATTTTTCATAGTTAGTATAAATGTACTTCTATATATCTACGAATAAAATTCGCCAAAGAAAAGAAATAAGAGGACCAAGCTGGTCACCTGAGCTAACAGATTCAAAGTTTCAGGAAGTGCCAACCTTTACTGAAGGATTAATGGAAGGACATGGAGATGACAAGGTAAGCTCTTTCTGCAAATCAAGTAGAATGTAACTCTATGATGAATAGGCTGACCTCAACAGATTTCAAACTCATTCAAGCTTTTATTCCTGACTTGCTAAGAAGTTTCGATAAAAACTGATGGGGCTATGGTGATGACAAGTTCAAAAATTAGCAATAAACTGCTGCAATCAAAGGGATGTTACTCTGTGACAAACCTCACGAGTTTTCAAACTCCTCCGAGCTTTTCTGCTTGACTTACTTGTTTGTAAGTTTCATGAAGATCCGATCAAAACTGAAGGGGCAGCAGTGCTAACAAGGTCGAAAATAGGCGTTTTTAAGCAATCAAAGGCACGTAACTCTATGATAAATGTGCCGACTTGGCCAGTATTCAAACTCATCCAAGGTTTTATTCACAGCCACCTTACATATAAGTTTCAGTAAGATCCGATCAAAACTGAAGGGGCTACGGTGATGACAAGGTCAAAATTTGGCATTTTAGTAATCAAAGGGATGTTTCTCTCAGATAAATGGGCCAACTTGGCCAGTTTTCGAACTCATCTGAGGTTTTATCCCCAGCCACCTTACATATAAGTTTCAGAAAGATCCGATCAAAACTGAAGGGGCTACGGTGATGACAAGGTCAAAAAATAACATTTTCAGCCTTCAAAGGGACATAACTCTACGATAAATGGGCTGACTTGGCCTGTTTTCGAACTCATCCGAGATTTCATCCCCAGCCACCGTACATATAAGTTTCAGAAAGATCCAATCAAAACTGAAGGGGCTATGGTAATGACAAGGTCAAAAGTCATCATTTTCAGCAATCAAAGGGACGTAAATCTATGGTAAATGGGCCAACTTGGCCGGTAATCGAACTCATCCTAGGTTTTATCCCCAGTCACCTTACATATAAGGTTCAGAAAGATCCGATCAAAACTGAAGGGGCTACGGTGTTGACAAGGTCAAAAATCGACATTTGCAGCCATCAAAGGGACATAACTATAAAGTAAATTGGGCGACTTTGCCGGTTTTCAAACTCATCAGAGATCAGAGGTTTTATCCCCAGCCACCTTACATATAAGTTTCAGAAAGATCTGATCAAAACTGAAGGGACTACAGTGATGACAAGGTCAAAAATCAACATTTTCAGCAATCAAAGGGACCTAACTGTATGATAAATAGGCCACCTTGGTCGGTATTCGAACTCATATGAGGTTTTATCCCCAGTCACCATACATATAAGTTTCAGAAAGATCCGATCAAAACTGAAAGGGCTACGGTTTTGACAAGGTATTTTCAGCAATCAAAGGGACGTTACTCTGCGATAGATGGGCCGAATTGGTCAGTTTTCGAACTCATGCGAGATTTTATCCCCAGCCACCTTACATGTAAGTTTCAGAAAGATCCGATCAAAACTGAAGGGGCTACGGTGATGACAAGGTCAAAAATCGGCATTTTTAGCAATCAAAGGGACGTTACTCTATGATAAATGGGCCGACTTGGCCTGTTTTCGAACTCATCCGAGGTTTTATTCCCAGCCACCTTATACATGTTTCAGAAAGATCTGATCTAAACTGAAGGGGCTACGGTGATGAGAAGCATTTTCCCATTGTAAGTCTATGGGACCTTGTGATTGCCATAGCAACCAAAGTTTTCATGCGATTTCAAAAACAAGAGGACCAAGCTGGTCCTGTTGATGATGATGATGATTTCGTGTTTAACGACGCGTCAACCCTCTTTGTGGGTCATAAGCGTCAAGCGGTTAATGGTTAAACGTCATGAAGAATTATGAGGATATAAAAAGTAAAAAGGTACGTATGATATTTATAAACATCTGAAACAGTTAAATCTTATGAAAAAGTCCAATATCTTTTTAGAATAAAATAATATTATCAACAGGTACATCTTGAAACAATTGTTACAAAGTGTCAGCTTTGAAGTATAAGTCACGGGACTGTGAAAAGTCTACACATTCAATTAAGATATGTTTAACAGTGAATGGCTGATCACATCCTACACAAGAAGGCTGATCATCACCATTCAAAATATAAGAATGAGTAACTCTAGTATGGCCAATGCGCAGTCGTGTTAATACTACATCCTCTTTCCTGGAAAACTGTGGAGGAGAGCATTTTGTTCCAACGACAGGTTTAATGGCATGGAGTTTGTTATTTACTGTAAGGTCCCATTCGCCTTGCCATTCCGACAAGATGTATCTGTTGATAAATGGTTTAAAATTATTAAAAGGAATTTTAAAAACAGACGGATCAAGATTGAGCGATTCCTTTGCTTTCTTGTCAGCACACTCATTGCCGACAATGCCAATATGGCTCGGAAGCCAACAAAACAAGATTTGGTGTGTTTTAGAAATTTCATGATGTTTTTCGATCAATTTTTGAATTTGAGGATTTTTAGATGATGAATGGTCTAAAGCCTTAAGCACAGAAAGTGAATCAGAAAATATAATTGCTTTTTGAGTTGTTGAAGAACTGATAAAATCTAAAGCTAGGTCTATTGCTTTGGCTTCAGCTGTAAAAATAGATGAACCGTCTGGAAGGCGCATGGTTTTGTGCGTATCTTTAGAAACATACGCACAACCAACTTTATCTCCTTCTTTGGAACCATCAGTATAAACTTGCTGGTAATCATTGTAACGTGACTGCAGTACCTGCAAGTTTTGTTTGAGAAGTATCGGATTTGATTCGGATTTTTTGCCATCATGTAAGTGGAAAAGAATAGAAGGTTGATTAATACACCAAGATGGAACTTCGGCGGTTTCATGTTTTTGAATATTTTTAAGGTCGATACCTGAATTTTCTAGCAGTGGTAAAATTCGTAATCCGAAAGGTATGATTGCTGTGGGTTTAGTTTCATACTTATCTACAAATTCAGGTGGAAATGAAATTTGGAATGCCGGGTTAGATGGATTAGCAGCAAGTCTGATAGCATACTGAAGAGAAAGTTTCTCTCTGCGCGAAGTTAAAGATGGTTCACCTGCTTCTACATAAAGGCTTAATACGGGAGAAGTACGGAAGGCTCCCATAGCCAAACGAAGGCCTTGATGATGAATAGTATCCAAAGATTTTAAATAGGACTTTCTGGCAGAACCATAAACAACAGACCCATAGTCTAATTTAGATCTTATCAGAGACCGGTAAAGATGTAATAAAGTGTACCGATCTGCTCCCCAACTTGTATGAGCTAAAACTTTCAAAAGATTCAAAGCTTTTAAGCATTTCGCTTTAAGATATTTAATATGGGGAATAAAAGATAACTTTTGATCAAATATGACCCCAAGAAATTTGGCTTCTTCAACGACAGGAATTTGTGATTGTGTATAAAAACAGGGAAGGATGGTCGTGTTTCTTCCGTAGCTTACAAAAATGAACACACTGCGTTTTCGACTTGGAGAACTTGAAACCATTTTTATCAGTCCATTCTTCTATTCGTTTTAAATTTTGTTGTAACTTTTGCTCAATTGTTTTCATGTTTTTTGAACGGTAACATATACAAAAATCATCAACATACAATGAACAGTCTGTTTTGTCATCCAAACATTGTACAATATTATTTATTTTGATGTTAAATAGTGTAGTTGAGAGAATACTACCTTGTGGGACACCCTGCTCTTGTGCATAGAGATCTGACAAGGTAGATCCCACGCGGACTTGAAATACACGTCCACCTAAAAAACTTTGAATAAAACTGGGAAGTTTTCCCCTTAAGCCGAGGTTATGGAGATCTCTCAATATTCCATAACGCCATGTGGTATCATATGCTTTCTCCAAGTCGAAAAAGACAGCTACTACGTGTTCTTTGTTAATAAAAGCATTTCGTATAAATGTTTCTAGTCTTATTAAATTGTCGTTGGTACTACGTTCCGAACGAAAACATGACTGATATTCTGACATGAGGTTGTTGGACTCTAAGTACCAGACTAATCTCTTGTTTATCATTCTCTCCAATGTTTTACACAAACAACTTGTCAAAGCTATTGGTCGATAATTCGTAGGTTCTGCATGATCTTTCCCTGGTTTTGGAATTGGTACAACTGTAGCAAAACGCCAGCTCTCAGGACAGACCCCAGTTTCCCAAATATTATTAAAGATATCTAAAAGTGTTGAAAGGGAACTCTTTGGCAGATGCTTAAGCATCTGATAATGAGTTTCATCAGGGCCGGTTGCTGTATCGTGTGATATTTCAATGGCTTCCACTAGTTCGGATAAGTTAAAAGGTTTGTTGTATTCTTCGTGATTGTTGGATTTGAAGTTTAGATTTCTTTTCTCTTGGTCCTTTTGGAAATTTCTAAAAGTTTCAGAATAATTTCGCGGTGATGAATTACTCAAAAATACGCCACCAAGAGTATCCGAAACATCCCCCCCCCCCCCAGTTGAAGCTTTTGTGTCAAAACCAGTATTTAAATGTGTAAAACCAGGGGACCCCGCCCCTCCCGAAACCTCCCGCACCATATCCCAAACCTTTTTAATGGGGGCCCCGCAGTTCAATTTGGAGACATATTCTCTCCATGACTTTTGTTTTGAAGCTCGGATTGTTCGCCGAGCTTTAGCTCTAAAAACTTTTACGTCGTTTAGCTTTTCTGAAGTGGGACTTTTGCAGAACTTATTTAGAGCCTGTTTGCGCTTTTGAATAGCTTCTTTACAGTCATTATTAAACCAAGGCTTGCTTTTCTTAGTATTTGTGGAGGTCTTTGGAATGCATTGTTCTGATATATTAATTAGTGTATCTGTGAAATCAGAAACAATGTCAGATGATTCATTTAAGTGATCAACTGATAACTCTTCTTCACATAAATTACGGAATAATTCCCAGTCGGCTTTATTCATTTTCCATTTCTGGTAACAGTCCTCATCTGGTTCATTTACGCTCTCAATTATAACAGGGAAGTGATCACTTCCGCACTGATCATCATGAACAGACCAGTCATAGTCCAAGAAGAGAGATGGGTGACACAAAGAGATCTAAAGAAGACAAACGACCCGTCGCAGGGTGAAGGTAAGTATAAGATTTATCATTCATCAAGCAAAGATCGCTCTTTGAAATAAAATCTTCAACAAGTGCTCCTCTGTTATTGATATCTTTACAGCCCCATAGAATATTGTGACCATTGAAGTCGCCAACTAAAAGATATGGCGATGAAAGTTGACTCAGCAATGATTCAAGATGCTCGGGCTTTAAAGAAAACGAGGGTGGGATGTATAAAGAGCAAATTGTAGTTTCTTTATCCACAGAAACCGATACTGCTACAGCCTGTAGGTCTGTTTTTAATTTGATCTCTCTTTGTGGTAAACATGATTTAACAAGAATTGATCTGCCACCAGATGGTTTGCTACCATCAGAATAGATATAGTTGTATGTATTGAAACCCCTGACATCAATGTTGTCATCAGGTTTTAAAAATGTTTCTTGCAAACAAAAAACCGATGGGCCTAATAACGAAACAAGTAATAAGAGTTCGTTATAATTTGATTTAAGACCTCGACAATTCCATTGTATTATTTTGTGTTTTAAATCCATTTTATGAAGAGATTAAGACTAGAAACTATTCTGGAGCTGCAATAGGTGATATAGATCTGCTACCACCACCTCGTGGTGCTGCTGACCTCGATCTGTTATTGCCACTTGGTGATGATAGAGTTTCAGCGAACTCATATCACTGTCACTCAAAGATCCGAATCTGTTCTGAAATTTTATATTGTCTCTTTCCATTTTACGTTGTCTATCTGTCTGTCTTTGAGACAATTGATGTTTTTTAATCGGATCTTCTGATCCCTTATTAGTTCGACCTGAGTCGGGTTTCTCTTTTACATTCGGCGCTGGCTTCGGTACGGTCGCTGTCGACCGATCCGAAGCAACCTGGATTGCGCCTTTTGATAAATTGATTGAACTTTGTGGTGCTGGAGTGGGTTTACTCCATGCACCGGATTTTTTCAGTTCAGCTATGTATGATTCAGCAGTCTGTGTTGCGGAGCTGGTACATTTTACACCAGCACCCTTTGTGATGCTGGCGAAACTGGTGGTTGGTGTTATGTATCGCTCTTCGACAATTTTCCGCGCTTCTGGGAATGTTATCCCCCTTTGGTATTTGACGGTGAGTATTTCTTTTTCTTTTTTCCACGCCGGACAGTCTCGGGAGAAAACAGCGTGTTTGCCATCACAATTTACGCATTTGGGTTCATTTTTGCAGTTGAGGTGATTATCAACATGCTTTTCTTCACCACAATTCGGACAGAGTTTCTTTCTCTGACATCTGCTTTCGTGATGGCCAAAAGCCTGACAAGAGTAACATCTAAGAGGGTTTGGGATGTATACCTCTACGTTAATGGAAAGATATGCTTCTTTGATTTTCTTGGGTAGAATTGGTGTATTAAAAGTCAACACATAAGTAGCTGTTGGTTTTAGTACACCATTTCTACGGACCTTGATGTTAAGAACACCAATAACTCCTTGATCTTTCAAGTTCTCAATGATCTCTTCATCTGTACAAGGCCGCAGTTCTGGACTGCGAATCACTCCTTTGGATGAGTTTAGCGTGTTATGAAGAGATATTTTGATTGGAAGATCAAAGAGTTTCTTGGTGGCGAGCTGACTTGTGACTTGCTGTTTTCTCTCGAGTTCCAAGAGAAGGTCACCTGATCTGAGTGTTTTAATACTCTTTGGGTGTCCGGCTATGGCGTTTATAGATTTCTCGATTACAAAGGGAGAAAGGCTTGACACAGTTCGAGTATCGTCAAGCGACGTGACGACCAAGAAACGCGGAACATTGTCAAAGTTTGGTTCAGCAGACTGCTGACTCGATTGTTGACTTGACTGCTGACTGTGTTCCTCCGTTTCGGATGAATCCTCGTCTTTTTTACGTTTAGCTGCGTTGCGGTTATGTTTTTTTCCATGAGGCATAAGGAAAAAATTCTATTTTCGTCCCAAGTGCTCTCCGCCCTCCGTGGAGCCCTACAAGGGAACACCATAATGGAGTGGTTATCCAACTCGCAGGTGTTAGAGATACACGTGAGATATACTCGTATAAACAAAATGCCTACACGATTGATCCGTTTAGCCACCGCCTTCTAGAGATAAAAAGACAGAAAAGGGTAAGGTAAATGGGCATATGGTTGGTATCAGGAAAGATACAAAAAGAGTTGAAGAGAAAGCAAAGCGGTATCTCTAGGGCTCGGCCCGACCAGCCGATTGACCGTGCCGGACCGCACGGCCACCCGTCCACACCGAAAAACCAGGCCAAAGAGGCGTGTTGGGTACCTGAAGCACCGCCACCTCAGGTAACCCTCAACCTCCAGGATCCCTTCTTCCGGCTTACAGGACGCCACCCACGGCAAACGGGTGGTACTTCCTTTAGCTCTTCCCAGTGGGCACAGAGACCACAGCGGCGATGTGCCCAGTGGGAATTGAGCCCCCAGGGCCACGGCAAGGCAGGAAGTCTAATACCTGGGGGAGCTGGTCCTGTATCGCTCACCTGAGCTAACAGATTCAAAGTTTCAGGAAGTGCCAACCTTTACTGAAGGATTAATGGAAGGACATGGGGATGACCGGGTAAGCAATTTCTGCAAATCAAGTAGAATGTAGCTCTATGATAAATGGCTGACCTCACCAGTTTTCAAACTCACTCAAGCTTTTATTCCTGACTTGCTAAGAAGATCCGATATAAACTGATGGGGCTATGGTGATGACAAGTTCAAAAATAAGCAATTAACTGCTGCAATCAAAGGGATGTTACTCTGTGACAAATAGGCAAACCTCACGAGTTTTCAAACTCCTCCGAGCTTTTCTGCCCGACTTACTTGTTTGTAAGTTTCATGAAGATCCGATCAAAACTGAAGGGACAGCAGTGCTAACAAGGTCGAAAAAGGGCATTTGTAGCAATCAAAGGCACGTAACTCTATGATAAATGTGCCGACTTGGCCAGTATTCATTAAAGGTTTCATCCCCAGCCACCTCACATATAAGTTTCAGAAAAATCCGATCAAAACTGAAGGGGCTACGGTGATGACAAGGTCAAAAATCGACATTTTCAGCCATCAAAGGGACATAACTCTACGATAAATGGGCTGACTTGGTCAGTTTTCGAACTCATCCGAGATTGTATCCCCAGCCACCTTTCATATAAGTTTCAGAAAGATCCAATCAAAACTAAAAGGGCTATGGTGATGACAAGTAAAAAATCAGCATTTTCAGCAATCAAAGGGACGTAAATCTATGATAAATGGGCCAACTTGGCCGGTATTCGAACGCATCATAGGTATTATGACCAGTCACCTTACATATAAGTTTCAGAAAGATCTGATCAAAATAAAAGGGGCTACAGTGATGACAAGGTCAAAAAACAACATTTTCAGCAATCAAAGGGACCTAACTCTATGATAAATAGGGCACCTTGGCCGGTATTCGAACTCATCCGAGGTTTTATCCCCAGCCACCTAACATTTAAGTTTCAGAAAGATCCGATCAAAACTAAAAATGCTACGGTGATTACAAGGTCAAAAATAGTCATTTTCAGCAATCAAAGGGACGTAACTCTGTGATAAATGGACCAACTTGGCTGGTTTTCGAACTCATCCAAGATTTTATCCCTAGCCACGTAACATATAAGTTTCAGAAAGATTCAATCAAAAATGAAAGGGCTACGGTGATGACAAGGTCAACAATCAGCATTTTCAGCAATCAAAGGGACTTTATTCTACGATAAATGGGCCGACTTGGTCGGTTTTCGAACTTTACAGCTGTAACACGCAAATATATCTTTGACAATCTTGAACCCCACTTTTAGATAGTAAAACTGGGGATTACAGGGGGTAAACCTTATTTTTCTTATTTCTGCTCTAAAATATTGATTATGGGTACTTGTTAGAACCGCCTCGATGAGTACCCACAATCTATATTTTGAGTGTGTGAGTGTTTGAGTTTTACGTGTCCCCAACAGCTTAGAGCATATGGAGACGGGACCTCGGTTTTCAAAGACTCTCCCGAAAGTCTGGAGAAGCCCGGGATCGATCCTGCGATCCCTGGTTTACAAGGCGAGTAACATAATTACTACACCACGGAGGCTTCTAATATATATTTTGAGCAGAAATAAGAAAAACATCACAATTTTTCATCTTAAATTTTTCGTTTTTTTTTTTTTTTGTGTGTTTTTGTGTGGTAAAGTTTACAATGTATTTGTATAGGCGGGTTTTCGTAATGCAGCTGAGATCAGCGTGCTCAGCGGCGTAGTCTGATTAGCATATTTTTATTCGCCTCTAGGACAGTAGGCCTACAGTTGATATAGTTCATCACAAAAGCACGCCTATATAATTTTGATCCCCTTGAACCCCACTTTTTTATATTAAAACTGGGGTTTACAGGGGTTAACCTTATTTTTCTTATTTCTGCTCTAAAATATAGATTGTGTGTACTCGTTAGAACCGCCTCGATGAGGCGGTTCTAACGTGTACGCACAATCTATATTATGAGCAGAATCGAGGCGGTTCTAACGTGTAACCACAATCTATATTTTGAGCAGGAATAAGTAAAATATCACAACATATTATCATAAAATCTCCATTTTTTTTTCGGAGAAAAAAAATTGCTATGTATTTGTATAGGCATGTTTTCGTAATGTGTAGTTTATATTATTCATAATTTGAAGACTGCTGAACACTTAACTATCTACGCCCATGGGTGAAGACATTATAGACGCAAGGTTTAACACGGAAGTACAGCCATTAGTTACCCACAATGCAGATTGACCTTTATATTTACGCAACAAGTACAAGCTTTCACAAGACGAAAACTGGCTCATAACAAGTATAAGCTTTCACAAAAAAAAAACAACAACAAAAAAAAAAAAAAAAACACAGAACTACTATCGCATTTTTACTTACCCATATATATGTACAGATTAATACAAATATACATCTACAAACTCTCGACTACGACGGTCAAATGCCTATCCTATAAGCTTCCCAGGAGCCTTCGGCTGTGGTGAGCTAAAAGAAAAAAACTTGCCTCGCCGTTTGCAAAATTTTGGGTTAATCTTCAATTAGTGTCCCAGGAGCCTTCGGCTCTGGTGAGTTAAAGAAAAAAAAAAAAAAAAAACTTGCCTCGTCGTTTGCAAAATTTGGGTTAATCTTCAATTAGTCCCAGGAGCCTTCGGCTCTGGTGAGCTAAAAAAAATATAAAACTTGCCTCGCCGTTTGCAAATATTTGGGTTAATCTTCAATTAGTTTTCTATAAAGTATAAGAAAGTTGTCTGCTTAACTTATCCGACAGTTTTCAAGCATTCCATTTGATGAGATGATACAAGCATAATGAAGTTGCACATGTGCCTTTTTAAAGATGAACAGGTATTTTTTTTTTTTTTTTACAAAATTACCGCATTTGCAATATTTCACATCACGAAAACACGCCTATATAATTTTGATCCCCTTGAACCCCACTTTTATTATGAAACTGAGGTTTACAGGGGTAAACCTTGTTTTTTTTTTCTTATTTCTGATCTAAAGAATAGATTGTGGGTACTCATTAGAACCGCCTCACCGAGGCGGTTCTAACGAGTACACACAATCTATATTTTGAGTAGAAATAAGAAAAATATCACAATGTTTCATCTTAAAATTTTCGTTTTTTTCGGCGATAAAGATTGCAATGTATTTGTATAGGCGTGTTTTCGTAATGAGACATTTTACTTCAGTCGACAGGATCCTGGGTGCAGACTGGCTATTAGAGCATTGCCAAAGACAGTTAATTGTATGAAACAAAAATATTTCTTTCACAAATACATGTATGTGCTAAGCTTGGATATAGCTTTTTGTAAAAGCTATACTTGTACTGTGTATAGGACACTTCGTTCACTAATGACAGCTTATCAACTTCAATGTTTAAACTTTTCAACTTGGTAGAGACTGAAAGTTGTTAAAAACTGGAATCGATATAAATAAACACGACAATTAAAGTGTTTATTACATGGTACTGAAACCCATCCAAGGTGCAGGACGGACAAATTTCACAAAGTCATTTGCGTCAATGGTATATTAAGATAAAAAAATGGGCAAAAGAATTTACTCTTAATTCAACTGTTGGTAGATTGTTTGTCAATTGACCCAAAGTTTTTAAGCGTGGTAGCGCTTCAGAATAAAGCACCGAAGCGCTTCATTGCTGATATCCACGTGACTATCATTGATGTGTAAGAAATCACAGTTTTGTTTGAAATTGGGGTTTAACGGCCCAGTCAACACTATTTAGGTCATTTTGAGGCAGTCAGTTTACCTATCCACCCTTTACCTGGGTAGCTTATACGCAAGCGGTTAACCAGTACAGTGAACATTCTTTTGCCAGAAACTGACAACTGCCCTTCTTGAAACAGCGGAAGGGAGAGAATGACCTTAGAAAAGATTTCATGTCAGCTCAGTCAAGAAAGAAATCGAGTAACGGTTATTTATAGAAACAAACCTCATTATTCTTATCGCGTAATGCGATCGTGGTGATGCGAAAGAGTGTTATCTATAGAATCTTGACTAGAAACAAGCGGGGGAAGACCCAGATCAGGCGCAACAGAACGCGACGTCTGATCAGCGTCTATTCTTCGCTTATAATACAGGAATGTTCACGGACGGTGAAAAAGTCCGTATTATGAACACCCCAAAACCACCATTAATATAGAGAAAACGGGTTTTCAGGGTTATATATTATTTTTCTCATTTCTTCTCCAAGACATAGGTTGTGCGTACTCGTTAGAACCGCCTCATTGAGGCGGTTCTAACGAGCACACACAACCTTTGTTTGCAAAATAAATAAAACAATGTTACGAATTTTCATCAGATTTTGGAGATGTGAAATATACACTATGCCGCATGGGTACTTGATCCCTGTAATAGAGTCGACCCAAACAAGGGCATCAAATCTAAACGACTCACGATATCGTAGGTACCAGTCCTATAGTGATGCCCTGAACAACTCCTTCTTTCCTAGAACTATTCCTCAATAGAATAGTCTTCCCTCCTCTGCGGTGAATGCCAAGTCCGCAGAAGAGTTCAAAACCCGTACAGTGTAAGATTGAGACTCACAGGTATGCGTTTCAGGATACCTGTTATGCAGATTGTAAATAGTTTTAAGGACGCATCCAGTGCCTATTCCTTTTTTTCAGCTAAATTCTAAATTTAGCCACCCAACCAACTGAGGTAATGGCAAAATGTGACCGACTCAGTTATATATAAGATAGATGTGTGTGTGTGTGTGTGTGTGTGTGTATGTGTGTGTGTGTGTGTGTGTGTGTGCGTTTGTAAAAGGTCCGTATCGGGGAGTTTCGTATGATTACACACCAACGTACCGGGGAGACACCTCCTAACGGGGAGCTCCCCGTTTTGAATTACTGCAGAAATCGAGTTTATTGACCTAACTATGCTATAAAAATATGTTTCCCGCAATTTTAAACGTCCTCCCCGTTTTGTATGGTTCAGACATGCACACCGACACACAGCGCGCTTGGTGATTAGTTTTCAACATTTTCGGTGTGTATACGACAAAACTCGGCTCCGCGTTTCTGCAGTAGAAATTCATACGCTGTCTGCTATTTATAATTATACGTTCATTTGATTAATCAAAGCACTGAGAGTGCTGATGGAGCGTAGCTTTGATAATTTGATTTAGCGTCTGATTGGTATTTTAATTCAGGCTCATATTGATCCAATGAACATAGCTGTTTGAAGCTATTCTGGGCCAGAAGTCGTGTTAAAGCAACAAGACCAATATTGAAATTATCTCACGCTAAGGTGTAGACCCCGAAATAACCATCACGAAAACACGCCTGTACAAATACATTGTCATTTTTTTTTTGGCAAAAAAAAAAAAAAAAAAAAAAAAATGGAAATTTTAAGATACAAAATTGTGATATTTTCTTATCTTTGCTCAAAACATTGATTGCGGGGACTTGATTGGCGAGGCAGTTTTAGCTTAAGCAGGAGCTTGGTGGTACTATGGCCTATGAACTTCAGCCTTTAGCTGAAGAGAGAGCTATAGTAGATAAACATGTTTGTCTTTCAGCCACCAAGTTTGCTGTGTGTGTTAACGAAGGCCAAGACAAGCTTCCTACGCTATACTGGTTACCAAAACTTCATAAAAAACCTTACAAAGCACGGTTTATTGCAAATTCTAGCTCTTGCACTACCACTGAACTTTCTAAATTATTAACTTCCTGTCTTACTGCTATTAAAACGCATGTAATTAAATATTGTGATAAAGTCTTTGAAAGATCAGGAATAAATCTGTTTTGGTCTATAAAAAATTCGAATGAGGTTTTAAATAAATTGAAATCTAGACATTTTCGTGCTTCTAGTCTGTCTACCTACGATTTTTCCACTCTTTACACTACACTTCCTCATAATCTTATAAAAGAAAAGCTTAATGATTTAATTGAATGGACTTTTCACAGAGAAGATTCTCTCTATCTTGCATGTAATGTCAGAAATGCATTTTTCACTTCTAAAGAGCATAAGAATTATACACTTTGGTCATGTCAGAAAGTGTGTGATGCCCTCACCTTTCTACATGACAATATTTATATTAGATTCGGTACTAAGTTATTTAGACAAATTGTGGGTATTCCGATGGGTACTAATTGCGCACCTCTTGTGGCTGATCTGTTCTTGTATTGTTATGAAAGAGACTTCATTTTGTCGCTTTCCATTGATAACCAATCTGAAATTATTGAAGCTTTTAGCTCTACTTCTAGATATTTAGATGATTTATTAAATATTGATAATACCTATTTTGATGGTTTGATCAGTCAGATTTACCCCCTAGAACTTCAGTTAAATAAAGCAAATTCTTCTGATACCGAGGCCCCGTTTTTGGATTTACATCTGTCTATTGTAGATGGATTTGTTTCGTGCAAAATTTATGATAAACGCGATGACTTTGATTTTGAGATTGTAAATTTTCCTTTTTTGGATGGTGATGTTCCTCGTGCGCCATCCTATGGCGTTTATATTTCGCAATTAATTCGATTTGCTAGAGTGTGTAGTCATGTAACTGACTTCAACACTCGCAATAAATTATTAACGGCTAAACTCCTTAATCAGGGTTATCGGTACCATAAACTACGCAAAGCCTTTTCAAAATTTTATAGACGTCATTCTGATTTAATTTCAAAATTCAATATTGGACTTAAATCTCTTCTGCAACAAGGTCTATCGGAACCCGAATTTTATGGTGACTTGGCATATAAATTCAGAAAAATATATAACCGCAATGACTTCAGCACCCAATTTCGTAAAATCATTCTTCGATATAAAAAGATTGGGTACAACATGGATATTATACGACAGACTGCATGCATGGTAGTTAACCCAATCACGGTTGGCAACTTTGCTTCCCTCTTTAATTGCACGCCGGTGGATCAGGCCTCAGATTCTATGACGGCTCCAACGTAAAGGCTTATTGAAAATTAGAGAGATAATGTCGGTTGGTGCCTGATGCTCTGTCTCTGGTCGGGCTCATCGGAGTCTAACTGTTGGTTTTCTTTTGCTCCAGCATTTCAGTGGTTTCTTGCTGTCGAGTCCTCACCGTTGTCTCACCTCTGTGGTTCTTTGATTTTTGTGTTCACGGAGATGTTGCACTGATGAGTTAGGAGGCCTTCATGCGGACTGAACAAATTATTTGTCTAAATCGCGACAGAAGTAAGGGCGAGGATTGTGGCCACGTGAAATCGATTTAAGCCCCCCAGTGGAAATCTTCCACTGACCGTTCCAAGGCGGCTCTTCTGTGGCGATTTATTTATGTTGTTGTTTGTTACTTACTGTGTGTATCACTTGTGTCTTTTGGTTTTGGATGGCCATATGGCCATTTTGTGGGAAAGTAACTGTCCTTATGGCCTTCCTTTGTTTAGGTTTCCATTATGGTCTGGTCGCTTAATGTTTGTATTTCTTTCCCTCAGTGTCTTTTATGGGTGGAGTAAGTTAATTGTATCAATTCCTGATCTTTGTTTTACTTCTACTTTTTATCAAGAACCCACAATCAATGTTTTTGAGCAATACAGCAACCATGCAGTTCAACAATTTACTTGAAGATTTCTGCTGAGCTATAGTTCGTGCAATAACTGCGGCTTGCGCAATTGTTTGGCGGCTTTAAAGTTATTTTATGGAATCAGTTTTTGAAAAATTACCTTTGGCAGGTTATTTATCTTGCATTAGACATTCTTCTTGGTTACGACTTGATTGTGAAAAATTATCATACTTTTCCCAGCAGTTTATAAGTTATACATCCGCAATCAGTCTTTAAAAATTGCCTCGGTGAGGCTGTTTATAAAGCTATCTGGCATTAGACAATACCATTAGCTTGATCTTGTCAATTTACATCTGCATGCAAAACATTATAAAAATATACCCGTCGGGTTGAAAGTTATAAGACCGTGTCAGTGGGTGAATTTTTTACCTTGCCGAGGCTAAAATAGAAATTGGGCATTCAGGAATCGCGTTGGTTGGATCTGTACATAATCTCTCTGCATGCTAACAGTTGTCAAAAATATTCCAAGTAGATTAGAAGTTACACTTCGAAATAATTTTTCAGTTTGCCTAGGCGAGGCCGTTTGTAAAGTAATTTGGCATAAGACAATTTTGCGGGTTATGTATTGTCAATATCAACCTGTATGCCGAAAATGATCAAAGCCGGGTTTAGATGTTATACTCTCTATTCATTTTTTATATTATTTTGCCTCGGCGAGGCCATTCATAAAGTAATCTTGCATAAAACAGCCTCACGGGTTAGGTATTGTCAATATCAACCCGAATGCCAAAAATGATCGGAATATTCAGAGAGGTTTGAACATTATACTCTGTTAAAATTTTTCTAAATATATATTGCATCGGTGAGGCCATTTATGAAGTGATCTTGCATACGACAGTTTCTTGGGTTAGTTTTTTTTTTTTTTGGGGTTTGGGTTTTACGGCCCTTTCAAGATTATTTCACTCATATCGAGCCGATCGTTAATCATAGGTGGGCGAAAACCGGAGTACCCGGAGAAAAACCACCTGACCTTCCGTTGCAGAACTTGGCGTCTCACACGTGACCCGAGCGAGGCTCGAACCCACGGCGGTGAGAGACCTAATGACTAAGAGTCAGCGCTCTTATCCATTAGGCCACGGAGGCCCGTCTTCTTGGGTTAGTTATTGTCAATATCACTCCATAGGAATATCTGAAGAGGTTTAGACATTATACTCCGTTATTATTATATAAAAATAAATTGCCTCGACGAGGCCATTTATGAAATGATCTGGCATTAAGGCAATTTCTTTGGTTAGATATTGTCAATACAGCACAGTACACAGTCTTTTACCGGAAACCAACAACTGCCCTTCTTGGATCAGCGAAAGGGATAGAGATTTCACGATCAATCTCCTGGAAAGAATGTTGCCGAACTCGGCAGGTATCGAACTTGCGTCTGAGCTGAAAATTTGCTTTATTTATGGTCACGTGCCTAGGACGCAGACAGGTCGCTTTAAAAAAGTAACACCCCCCCCCCCACACACACACATTAACCCATACTCTGAGTATGTCTAGCAGCCTTTTTAGGGACAAACATAGCAGACCCAAATCAGACGCTACAACAAGTGGCGTCTCATCTGTGTCTAAACTGAAACATTTACTCCTTTCAATATAAGCCTTGACGTGCACCTGTCCAAACTCTGTCTTATTTTGGTAATACATTATCGACCCACACTGCGTACTTTTAACCCATTTTAAACGAATGGAATCCTCAACACCTTATAACAGTATGGGATGAGTTCATTTTAAAATCGGGGATGTCAGGTTGTGGCTTCCACGAAATATTTGGCAAAAAATGGCTGAACCTTTTTTGTAAGTATGCAGTGAAGGGCATAATGAGACTCCGCGTTGTGTGGTATCTGATCTGGGTTTGTCCTGTTTGCAAGTTGCCAGGATTGGGATTTTATGGTACAAATGGGCTGTAAACTGGGTTATATGAACTGAATTATAAAACGATTAGACTGCTACATAGTTCATCTATTAAAAATATTCATCTATTCCGTTTGAAATAGGTGGTCTGTGAAGCAGTCTATAAGAAGATACCGCATGGCGTAATAATCTACTACGTTAACACGGGGTACTATATTCTCAGGTCATATGCATTAACACCGAAAGTAGTGCCGAAATCACTTCTCATCTCACTGGAGCTACGCTGCAACAGCTACGCTCCAAAAACCGTGGGAATGGCAACTAGAACTTCGGAAAGAATAAGAAAAAGGTAAATATTTATTCTGTATTTTTATGGAACAATACATAACGACACGCCTTTACAAATACATTGCAGATTTTAGCGTCGAAAAAAGTATATTTTAAGGTGAAAAATTGATATTTTCATAAGTTTTACCCAAAACATAAGTTGTAGGTACTCGATAGAACCGACCCATTGAGATGGTTGTATCGAATACCCACAACTTATGTTTTACATCCGAGATAAGAAAAATAATGTATACCCCTGCAAACCCCAGATTTTTTTATGAAAGTGGGGTTTGATTGCGTCAAAATTATATAGGCCTGTTTTCGTGATGTATTATAAATGAACTACTTGACACGTGAATTATATTACATTGTATAACATTATACCGCACTGACTGGCGACCGAGACGTAGCGGGCTCGATACCTGCCGGGTCAGCAAGATTGACAATAAATATTTTCTGCGGTCATTGTCACCTTTCCGCGAATCAAGAACGGCAGTTGTCAATTTCTGGTGGAGGGATGGGCATTAAACGCTTATGTATAATTTTGCCCATCACGAAAACATCCCTGTACAATTTTGACACCCTTAAACCCCACTTTTATATAGTAAACCTGGGGTTTAAGGGGGTATACATAATTTTTCTAATTTCTGATCTAAAACATAGGCGGCTCTATCGAGTCCCCACAATCTATGTTTTGAGCAGAAATAAGAAATATATCACAATTTTTAATCTTAAAATTTGCATTTTTGGCCAAAATTGGCAATGTTTTCGTATAGGCATGTTTCGTTATGCCAGGAAAAAGCATGGTTGGCTCGATATGCACTTAATGGTGTTGTTTGTGCTGTTGAACTCATTACAAACAAAGCAACATCCGTGAGTTTATTTCTTTTCATACTGCAAAAGTAGGTAGTGGGTGATCATTAGAACCGCCTTTGTGAGGCAGTTCTAATGTGTATCCACACCTAAGCTATGTCTTGGAGCAGAAATAAGAAAAAATAGAAAAAAGTATACATCTGTGATCCCCTGTTTTCTGTTTATAAAGTGGGGCTTAGGGCTTTTAATTTTCATAGACTTGTTCAAGATAATCTCATATTATGATGGCTGTAAACATGTTATTTTTGGAAGAAAAACGTTAATAATATTCTTATTAACCCATATATCCGCCCCGCCCATTGGGGCTTGGAAAAATTGATGAGCTGCAAAATGCTTCCATGCAGAGTTGATATCGACCGAACATGAGTACTGTTAATCTGCCTAGAGGGTCTAAGGCTGCCCAGGAAAACTACTGCGAGTCGGCCCATCCATGCATACAAACCCTATTGGTTTTATTGGGTGGCAGTGATTTAGGTGTCATTTCATCACAATGTCGCGTTAAAGTCCCACAAAATTGGAAGCTACGTCTCCAAAATGACCTTAATTGTGTTGACGGGGACGTTAAACCTCAAATTAATCAATTAACCCATATATGGCAATGCTATCTTCCACCTAATAAGTTTGAAAATGTCCATTTCCCATCTATAGGGGTGTCAGGTTTGTTGAGTTGGTGGTAAATCTTACAAAATATACGCTTTCTGAGCAAACAGTGTAAACTCAGTTCAGATGTCTTATCGTGATCTATACTGGTTGGCATTGTCCCGAAAATGTACCGCCAGGCATTTATGGGTTAAAGATCCAAACAAGGTTTGGACGTTTAAACGGCACCTTAAAGCAAAATTATACCTCTGCAGAATCCACGTTTCACTGTATAAAATGGATTTTACCGGAGTGTTCTTGGGTAGGTCAATTGGATGCAAGTCAAAATGATAATGCGGCGGTTGGTGATCTTGAGGTCGCTGGTTCGATATCTGTCGTGATGGTGGGGGTTGATGATGAGTTATTTTCTACAGTAATTTTTTCCATTCCGCCGATTCGAAATTGCAGTTGGCAAGTTTCTATTAATGGAATGTGCACCGTTATGCTTGAAAAACATAAGTGACCGTAATGATCAGGAATATATCATTTCAACGTAGACACCAAAGAGAAAAAATAAAAAAAATAAATAAAGGATATAATAATTTGAACATTACAAAATGAAAGGCATAACGGCAGCGGCAGACTCTTTTCCATACAAATTAGCCAATACGCTATTCATAACGAAATAATTCGTTTTGTTTGATTTGGGGTTCAACGTCCCCGTCAACGCTGTATAAGTGATTTTGGAGACATTGCCTCCAATTTGGCGGGACTTTCACTCGACATTGAGATATAACACACGTTAAAACAAAAAACTATATCAGTAATTAGTCTTTATTAACCACAACAGAAGTTATGCCATGGAAGAGTCAGTATTTCTTATTTTACTTTGGGCTTCATTCGTTCTCTCTGATTCGTTTACTGACCAGCTCGATATGATCTGAATAGTATTGGCCGGGCCGTTAAACACATGGTCATTTACGTTATATGCCAATTAGTCATTTTACATGTCAGGCATTATTTTCAATCTACTTGCGAATGTTAAATCTGGGGATATTTTAAATTGTTAATGTCAGAATTCATTAAATCTACTCCACTCAGCTCTTTAATTATGAATATCTCTTTCAGTAGCCTAAAGTTATATATTTTGACATTATAATCTCTTGTTTTTGCCATGTTTATCATTGAAGGGACAGACACTCAATTAAGTCAAATCAATTAGAATTGGCTAGAACAGTTTGCGAGAACAGGGTGGATCCAGATGGATTTCTAGAAAAGCATATCAACAACTACATAGGAACTTATTATAGCAGTCGAACTTCAATGGCTCAAACACCTTTCGGATTTTGAAAATTGCATCGACACAGTTCGAGTCACTGAGGGTTAACCATAGCACCAAATCAGGTTGCATTAAAGGAACATCTTCGATTAGCTTAACTATAGATAAAGGTTGTATATACTCTCATTAGAATCGGTTTATAGAGGCGATTCTTATAACTATGCACAACATATATTTCGTAAAAAAATAAGGAAACTCTCCCTGAATAAAGCCAAATATATTTATATTTGCAGCTGTGGGACTTTTTTTTCTAGAAAACCGGAACGATTTAGAAATTGCCTGTGTAAGCGTTCCATTTGGTTTCGAGCCATAGAAGTTTTGATGTACTTATTATATACATAAATGATGTCCAATGCCTGAATCCAATAAGTGTAGACGAATGCGAAAAGACCGTGAATTCGGTCGGATAAATGTAACTTTGATGCACAAAATACAAATTATACTGCCTCGTGTCGAGTTACTTGGCATATTCACGGTGTATGATCGTTCCGCTTCCCGCGCTACAGACATCGTTCACGACCAGCGCCGCTTCCTCGCAGATCGAAACATGGAAACTATTCCCCAAACTCCGCATACAGTGTACAAAAAACGGTGAAATTAAAAAGCGAGTAAAGAAGATGTAAAACAATGATCAGGAATCAAAACAATTAGTTTAAACCTCCCAACAGAGACACCAAAGGGAATAAAGCACAAAATTGAAGCGCCTAGACCCTTTTGGAAACAATAACAGAGGAAAGCCAAATAGACAGTTACCGCCCCACAAAATGGCCAACTGGCAAAAATATATAAGCGATACGTACAGTTACTGACAAACAGTCACACAAATAAACCGTCAAAGAAGAACCGCCTTGGAACGTAAGGCTGTCTACCAGATGATAGATGACAGAATGATGAAAAGACAATTGTTTTTAATTTCTGCACCAGCCAGATTAGAAAGTGATATGTTTTCTCTAAAACTTTTGATACATGCTCAGGAGGGAACATTCTGAACATTTTGAACAAACTATTACTTCACATGAAACGACACATTTTTAATACAAGGGCAACTCCTCCAAAGCATTCTATATCAATACATTACGAAAACACGCCTATGCAATAGATTGCAAATTTTAAAGGAAAAAGTAGATTTAAAAAAAGAAACGTTGTGATATTTCCCCTTACTTTTTCTCCTAACATAGGTTTTGCGTGCTCGATAGAACCGCCTCGTTGAGCCAGTTCTATCGAGTAGCCATAATCAATGTTTTAGATCCGACAAAGAAAAATAATGTTAACCTCTGCTAACCCCAGTTTTACTGTATAAAGGTGGAGTTCAAGGGGGTCAAAAGTATATAGGCATGTTATCGTGAAGTAGAATGCGCCTGGTGCTGTGAAATAGAAAATATTTTAATTTTTGAAAAGTAAAAGGCAGACTCAGGCAGACGGTAAACAATCACATACGTAAGACCGATGCACTTACGCACAGGGTAGACGCTGTGCATGTTGGCAAAGTGTCCTTAGACCTTGACCTCTGAAGACGTAAATTTTAGATAAAGATCCATGCTAGATCTACTAAATTAAGAGAAAAATAACGAGAACAGCGTCGGCAGAGTCCATCTTAGATATGAAAATGAACCAGTCTGTAAAAAGCCTGGCTGCGTAGAATATCGTAATATTAAATACGAATTAGAGGCGGAGCAAACAGACTTTTAAATTTGGGAAGCGGAGTCTCGATAAAGCAGGAAGCGGCCCCTGTCTCAACTCGTAAATTTGATTCTTTGAAAAAGACCAGTGTTTTTTTGTTTTGTTTTTTTTTTTTTTTGGGGGGGGGGGGGGTTACGGCCCTTTCAAGATTATTTCACTCATATCGAGCCGATCGTTAATCATAGGTAGTTTATGTCAACATTTGCTAATATATGGAACTGGTAAAAGCAAATGAAAACTGCCCACGCACGCTTTTCGATGCTATATGTAAGCCCTATGGTCTTAAATTTGAGCTGACAAACAGCAACTAATGATGAAAACCACAATCACAGGCCTTCGAAATCGTAATGCCGTGGCGAAACCACTACAAAAGGACACATAAATTGCATTCTGAGTTGTAGAAAGATCATTTTAAAGTTACGCAGACACAGATAGCAGTCCTGTAAATAAGCACGCAAACAAATGCAAAGTAACCTCACTTTCTGGATTCTTCATCATTTTCATTCTCGAGGAAGCGGTGGCAATCGCGAAGAATAATTGCAATGCGGTTCATAAGAGGAAGGATGCGGAACCATCACACACCATGGTATTGGTCAGGCATACGCTAAGCCTTTTTTCACCCGAAATTAAAAGGGAGCTAATATGTCTATGTTCCGTCTTTCTTGGCAACATTCGTGACATTAGAGCGGTTATTGATAAAGAGAACTATGAGTAAGCCTAAGAAAACTGACACTTTCTTGTACCGTCACTTTCGACGTACAGGTCATTCTGTAAATAACATTATTATACAACCAGTGGAAAAACTTTATTACGATGCAAATTCTACATCTAGATTCAAAATAATCAAAAGACATGAAGCTGAACTGAAATGGATTAAATTTTTACAGACCCCTTTTCCACTGGGATTTAATGACAACATTTATCATGAGGGTAATATTTCCAGAATGCCAGACTTTGATATTTTCTCACTCCTGGAATGTCGAAAACGCAGAACTAGATCTCACGGCACCAGGAAAAATGGTAACTTTAAACGTAAATCACGTGCGTTTAAACGAAACAATACTAGACTGAAGTGACTGTCAATTATATTATTAAATCATGGACGCCACTCTATGCTTTCATTTTTAAGTTCATTACCCGTTTCTGTTTTACGTCTTCTGGACACCGAGGCGAATAAATTCTACGATAGTTCTCATCAGTTATATGATGCGGCTCTCTTAACTAGAGGCTATACTCAGCATACTCTCCGTCCTTACATTGATTCTGAAATTAATCATAAACGCCATTTCTTCGGGATATCCTTCATTAATAAGGGTATGGATTTTATAGATTTGCCCAGTATCTTTCGTGAGAGATCGGTGCTTTCTTCCATTCCTGCTTATTTTCAAAATACTGAAACACCTATAATTTGCTATAAATATAACAAACCTGTTAGATCTATCGTTTTTAATTTCAATAAACTTGTTTCAGATCTTGATATTGATACTAATACTCCTGATTCATGTGATTGTAAAAACTCAAAGTATTGCTATCCTGCTGCTGGTCATGTAATTACTGGCAATTTGAAAATTATTCCTGATTCTAGGATAAGGAATATAATTTCTAAAGGACCGAAATATCGGTTTCCTTCTAAAATTGATTTCAGTGAGTGTAGAGATGAAATCGCTGCTTCCTTGAATGAATTCGGTAATCGATGGTGTAAGCGAGAGTATGTTGAGTATAAAGCCCTAAAGGACTGGAAACTTAGCATTTTAAGACTAGTGAATAAACGCATTTCTTTCTATTCTCAAAATACTAACTTATTACCTCCTAAGCCCAAGACGTCTTTACGTCATCTTAAACTAGGTATTCAAGAATTTCATAAGAAGTTTGTTTTGGCCCCTGCAGACAAGGCCGCTAACAACGTCGTCGTTGTGTGACGGCTCCACTATGTTAACACGCTTAAGCAGGAGCTTGGTGGTACTAAGGCCTATGAACTTCAGCCTTTAGCTGAAGAGAGAGCTATAGTAGATAAACATGTTTGTCTTTCAGCCACCAAGTTTGCTGTGTGTGTTAACGAAGGCCAAGACAAGCTTCCTACGCTATACTGGTTACCAAAACTTCATAAAAAACCTTACAAAGCACGGTTTATTGCAAATTCTAGTTCTTGCACTACCACTGAACTTTCTAAATTATTAACTGCCTGTCTTACTGCTATTAAAACGCATGTAATTAAATATTGTGATAAAGTTTTTGAAAGATCAGGAAGAAATCTGTTTTGGTCTATAAAAAATTCGAATGAGGTTTTAAATAAATTGAAATCTAGACAGTTTCGTGCTTCTAGTCTGTCTACCTACGATTTTTCCACTCTTTACACTACACTTCCTCATAATCTTATAAAAGAAAAGCTTAATGATTTAATTGAATGGGCTTTTCACAGAGAAGATTCTCTCTATCTTGCATGTAATGTCAGAAATGCATTTTTCACTTCTAAAGAGCATAAGAATTATACACTTTGGTCATGTCAGAAAGTGTGTGATGCCCTCACCTTTCTACTTGACAATATTTATATTAGATTCGGTACTAAGTTATTTAGACAAATTGTGGGTATTCCGATGGGTACTAATTGCGCACCTCTTGTGGCTGATCTGTTCTTGTATTGTTATGAAAGAGACTTCATTTTGTCGCTTTCCATTGATAACCAATCTGAAATTATTGAAGCTTTTAGCTCTACTTCTAGATATTTAGATGATTTATTAAATATTGATAATACCTATTTTGATGGTTTGATCAGTCAGATTTACCCCCTAGAACTTCAGTTAAATAAAGCAAATTCTTCTGATACGGAGGCCCCGTTTTTGGATTTACATCTATCTATTGTAGATGGATTTGTTTCGTGCAAAATTTATGATAAACGCGATGACTTTGATTTTGAGATTGTAAATTTTCCTTTTTTGGATGGTGATGTTCCTCGTGCGCCATCCTATGGCGTTTATATTTCGCAATTAATTCGATTTGCTAGAGTGTGTAGTCATGTAACTGACTTCAACACTCGTAATAAATTATTAACGGCTAAACTCCTTAATCAGGGTTATCGGTACCATAAACTACGCAAAGCCTTTTCAAAATGTTATAGACGCCATTCTGATTTAATTTCAAAATTCAATATTGGACTTAAATCTCTTCTGCAACAAGGTCTATCGGAACCCGAATTTTATGGTGACTTAGTATATAAATTCAGAAAAATATATAACCGCAATGACTTCAGCACCCAATTTCGTAAAATCATTCTTCGATATAAAAAGATTGGGTACAACATGGATATTATACGACAGACTGCATGCATGGTAGTTAACCCAATCACGGTTGGCAACTTTGCTTCCCTCTTTAATTGCACGCCGGTGGGTCAGGCCTCAGATTCTATGACGGCTCCAACGTAAAGGCTTATTGAAAATTAAAGAGATAATGTTGGTTGGTGCCTGATGCTCTGTCTCTGGTCGGGCTCATCGGAGTCTAACTGTTGGTTTTCTTTTGCTCCAGCATTTCAGTGGTTTCTTGCTGTCGAGTCCTCAGCGTTGTCTCACCTCTGTGGTTCTTTGATTTCTGTGTTCACGTAGATGTTGCACTGATGAGTTAGGAGGCCTTCATGCGGACTGAACAAATTATTTGTCTAAATCGCGACGGAAGTAAGGGCGAGGATTGTGGCCACGTAAAATCGATTTAAGCCCCCCAGTGGAAATCTTCCACTGACCGTTCCAAGGCGGCTCTTCTGTGGCGATTTATTTATGTTGTTGTTTGTTACTTACTGTGTGTATCACTTGTGTCTTTTAATTTTGGATGGCCATATGGCCATTTTGTGGGAAAGTAACTGTCCATATGGCCTTCCTTTGTTTAGGTTTCCATTATGGTCTGGTCGCTTAATGTTTGTATTTCTTTCCCTTTGGTGTCTTTTATGGATGGAGTAAGTTAATTGTATCAATTCCTGATCTTTGTTTTACTTCTACTTTATACAGAGTGAAGTATCCAAACCCGAGGATGACCAAATAATGCAAGGCATGTTTTTGTCTCCGGCCTTAAGCATCGACACGAGATCTGTTATTTCTAATTCATATTATTCATTACGTTAACTCACATGTGCAAAATATGGCCTTTCATACCGCTTAAAAGGAAGTTTTGCTATTTTCATACATTTTAAACATATATTATGGTCCTTGGCAGAATCGAGATAGTTTTGTTGTTCAGTTATTTTTTTGCGCATGAATGCCGTTGATAAATTAAAAATGTCACATTGACTTCTCGTCAGCCCAATAAAACATATTATTTTTACTTTACTTCATTGACTTGCAGGGTACGGTATTTTTTCCTCAAAACAATTCAGAAAAGGAGACTTTCTGCTCGAGTATAGAGGAGATCTGATAAGCTACCAAGATGCCAAAAGAAACGAAAAAACGTATAGAGAAAAGCAGGGCAGTTTCATGTTCTTTTTTAAATACAAGGAAAAGTCCCTGTGGTAGGTATATCTCTTAGTTTTATTTATGTATCGTTAACACATATATTTATTTTTATACTGTTTATACATGATACAAGACAACACGTTACATGCATTGACATGAATTTTAGGATTTGCTGTCATGTCGTATTAAGAAGCGAACCTGATTATAAAAGAAAAAAATGAAAAGAAAGGCAAAAGGAAAAAGCAATTGAATAATTAAATAAATAAAATAATAAATAAATAATAATAAAGATGAATTTCAGTGTAAGACAAGACAACTATATGCAGTCTTATGTTTGAAAACAGCGTAGATCCAGAGAAAATGACATATTAAGTCTAGCCACCCGATCAGAATCATCAATGATAATCCGTTTATGAATATGAAATAGTACCTAATATCAAGTAATTTGACATGTTGATACTCAAATGGATTCGACAAAAATAATTTATCCAGCAGGATGAGGGTTACTGTGGCTCCGATATTGAATGATGTCTTGTAATCACCATATATCTGAAATGTTCTCCTCTAAATATCATTTCAGTATTGATGCAACCTTGGATGTATTTTCTGCGGGAAGGATGGTCAACGATGCTGCCCACGGAGATCCCGAAGAGAACTGTAAAATGAGCGTTGTGGTGGTAAACAAACGTCCCCATCTCTGTTTGTTTGCACTAAGAGATATAGCGGCTGGCGAAGAACTTCGCTATGACTACAATGATACCAACCTACCATGGAGAAAGGTAAATGTTAGTTTCGTTTACATAGCTACATTAAGTCTCTCAATTGAAGTGGGGGCGACTTATTGGTTTTGCTGCCTTTCATCTTGATGCCCACCCAAATTTTGTCCGGGCGTGTCCTTATACTATATACCGCAACCTCAGGATTCCTCCTATTTCTTTGGAAAGCTCAAATTACCACATCCAGTGGCTTAATGACAGCTTAACAGTTATAATTTTTCACAGAATGTTTACAAAATAAACACTGTCTGTGTGTTAGCAATTCCTTATCACAAAGTTCATAACCCCTGTCTCTAGAGAGAGGGAGAGACTTTATCAAAGCACTGAGGGTACTGGTGGAGTAATTGGGAAAGTAGTCCAAGACTGAGAATCTACCTGTTCGTTTTACCCTTCAATTCCTGGCCCCCGCCCATAGGGGCTTGAAGAAATATATGGGCTGCATGATGCTTCCACGCAGAGCTGTATCCGGCCCGCACACTAGTACTGGTAAACCGATTAGAGGATCTAAGCTTCTCCAGGAACCGCAGTGCGAGGCGGACCGTCCATGCTAATAAACCCTATTGGTTTCATTGGACGACAGGGCTTGAGATGTCATTAAAGTCCCACAAAATTGGAAGCAACGTCACCAAAATGACCTTTACAGTGTTAACGGGGACGTTAAACCTCAAATCAAACAAACAAAAACCCTTCAATTCCAGTATTTTAAGCAAACACATTAGCCCTGATCAGACAGTTAAATGGCGTCTGATTAGGTATACACTGTTTGCCAATGCCCAAGTACACGAGCACAGTCCTGAATTTACTTTTAACGCAGCGCTCTGACGTCTTAGGGAGGCGACTATCGATGCTATAAACTTGATTTTGTTCAGGGGCGGCGGCCGTCAGATGGTCAGTGATAGTCACGCAGCCAATAGCAAGCATATACTGTGGGTATAATTTGGGTACTCGTTAAAACGCTTCATTATAAGAAAGTATTTAGTACATTTTTGTCTGAAAAAAAAATATAGTAGCATTTTCCGTCAAAGTTTTCCAAATAACATGTATTTACTTGTCATTTGTTAATATGTTTAATTATCTCCCTTCTGTATACACGTATATTCAACGACAAATCAAACAAACAAAATCAAACAGCAACAAATTCATCTTTCTGAACCAACAATATTTCCTTGATAATGCTTAACCTCATATACAACGCATTCTGTGCTACATGTATAATATTTTATCCAGCTGCAAACTGTAGATCCATCGATTTCTACATTTTTTGTCATAGTTTCAACTCTCTCTCTTCTCTCTCAGTCCCACCAGTCACAGTTTAAACTCTCTCTCTCTCTCTCTCTCTCTCACACACACACACACAGACCCTTCAGTGATATGTTTCAAAAATGGTTCATTCTACCTGTTGATGCAGGCCCGCATACAGGGTGGAGAGACGTGCACCCACCCCCCCCCTTTTTTTTGGAAAACTGTTCTCAGACTTGCGGTTTTTTGCCCCCTGCAAATTAACTGAAATTCGCACCCCTCCCCCCTTTTTATGCACCGCCATTCAAAACATTGCCGGGTATTATGTTATACCCTCCGAAGCTTTGAGAGACCGTCATTCCGTCCGTCAGCGCCTCATAGTTTTGTGTCCGCTCCATAACATTGATACCATTTTAGATATCTTCACAAAACTTTACAAATATGTAAAGCACTATCAGACGACGTGCAGAACATTTGAACCGTAACTCTGATTTTCCTACTTTTGGAGTTGTTGCCCTTCCAACATTGAACATAGCCATTTCTGTCATAGTTTCGTGTCCGCTCCACAACTTCGATTACGTTTGGGATATTTACAGGAAACTTCACAGATATGTAAAGCACCATGAGATGACGTGCAGAACGTATCAACCATAACTCTGATTTCCATACTTTTGGAGTTATTGCCCTTTGAACTTTGAATACAGCTTTTTCTATCAGTTTCGTGTCCGCTCCATAACTCTGATTCCATGTGAGATATTTTCACGAAACTTAAAAGATATATAGGGCACTATCAGACGACATGAAGAACATATGTAACTCTCCGTTTCCTACTTTTGGAGTTATTGTCCTTTGAACATTGAACATGGTCATTTCTGTCATAGTTGCGTGTCCGCTCCATAACTCCGATACCCTTTGAGATATTTCCATGAAACTTCAGAGGTATGTAGAGCACCATTAGACTACTTGTAGAACATTATTATGAACACTAACTCTGATTTTCCTACTTTTGGAGTTATCGCCCTTGAACATAGAACATAATCGTTTCTGTCATGTAGTCTGTTTGAAGCACTATATCTCCTTAACCTAATGATTGATTCGGATCAAACGGGCATGGTTACGTCAGCAAACAAATGAAGTATTGGCTTTCAAAAACAGCTTGGTCCAGCTCACCATGCGTTTGAATTGAGGTTTACCGTCCCCATCAACACTACTTAGGTCATTTTGGAGACGTTGCTTCCAAATTTGTGGGACTTTTACCCGACATTGAGATAAAATGACATCTCAAGTCCTGCCGCATAATAAGACCAAAAGGCTTATAAGCATTGGACGGTCTTATCATGTCACTTTGCCTGTGCAGGCTTAGTCCTTCCAAGCGGTTTACCAGTACCCATGTGTCGTCAGTTTGACCACTGTGTAGAAGCACCATGCGGCCCATATATCTCCAAGTCCCGATGGAAATGTTTAAGCCAGAAACATGCAAAGATTTATTTTTACCCACAAGATGCCAATAATAACAACTGTTGTCTACTTTTTGTTTGCTTGTAACTTTGATAGTATTTTTTTGCAATCAGTGTGGACCCAGATCAGAGTGCTCCTAATCAGGATCCACACTAAAATATGTTTGGAAAGTTTGAAAGGCCATGAAGCAGACGACAAAAACAGACAACATTTTCAGAATGCTGTTTTACAGAGCATATTAAGGGTAAGAGAAGTGCTTAAGATATCGTGTATCTGACGTCACTGGGTAGGCTTACAGTAGGGCACGGTCTTCCATGATAATATATTTGTTAATTTGATTGAAAAGTGGCTTAAAGTGGCTTAAAGTCACCTTAAACACTATTTGGGTAATTTTGGAGACACTGTTTCCAGTTTTTTGGAGACTTTTTACCCGACACTGAGATGAAATGACATCTCAAGCCATGCCCCAAACCAACCAAAAGGGTTCATTCTGCTACCCGTTCATAAAACAAGCCAATACAAATACATGCAGATTGTAAATTTTACCGCCTAAAAACGAAACTTTTAAGAAGGAAAAAAAATCTTACTTCTGTTCAAAATACCGATTGTGGGTACAGTATGTTAGAGATTGTGGGTATAGTACGCCTCACCGTGGTGGTTCTAACGAGTACGCACACTCCACATTGTTTGTTTGTTTGATTTGAAGTTTAACGTCCCCGTCAACACTATGTCATTTTGGAGCCATTGCTTCCAATTTTGTGGGACTTTTACCCGACATTGAGATTAAAAATCACACAATCCCTGCCGCCCAATGAAACCATTAAGGTTTATAAGCATGGACGGGCTAACTCATAGCAATTTTCCTGGGCAGGCTTAGACCTTCTAAGCGGATTACCAGTTCTCAAGTGCGGTCAGTATCAGCTTTGCGTCGAAGCATCGTGCAGCCAAATCTATTTCTCCAAGCCCCACTCCACATTGTAGAATTGTAGAACAGAAATAAGAAAAATAAGGTTTACCCCTTACTATATATATATATAAAAGTGGGGTTCAAGGGGGTCAGAAATATATAGGCGTTTTCCTGATGTGGATACTATATTACTGATATGTGTATATGGCAAATATTGTAGACCCTTTTCAAATGTCACATTTTTAAGAGTCTGATCTGGGTCTACACTGTTGGCAAAGGCCTATTTAAAATGAATGTGTGTGTGTGTTTTTAAGCAGTTAATGGATGATAACAAAAAAAGCCATAAATAGGAAGACTTTGTTCATATTTTTGATGGAGTTTTTCTTGGCATCTTTAGAAGGATTTAAAGTTTTGTCTTTTTTTTATACTTCCCAATAAAATTCAGTTTGGACTCACGCATCCAGTGAGTTAAAATATAGAAAGGTATTTTCTTTCAGAACTGCATCCATCTGTTGTGACTGAAACCTCATGTAGCTCTGAAGAGATTTATGGGGCTATTAGCAGGCTACAGTGATCTTATCACTAACTTGTATAAACAATCAATTTCACACTTCAACTTGACCAAAAACTTGTTAGGTGTAGGTTGCGAGCTAAAGTACTTAGTAACAGCTTGACAAAGTGTTCTGACATTTTGGGACTGATGGTTATGAATATGAAATTGTGCAGGATAATTTCTTATGATTAGACACATTCAGTCGAGGGGCTTAGAATGTCCAGAGGAGTGAGTTGGGACTTTGCCTCAACCCTCACCTTCATGAAAGGCCTTATACATCGGAAACCATTCAGATCCCCACCCCTTATACTATGAAGCGTTCGGTGACACCTACCTGAAGATCCCTTACATTCGCCGGGGACCCGTCAGTTCAACCTTTTCTGTAAACGTAAGTGCTTGATTAAAAAAGAATATCCCAGGATTTCATATTAGCATATTATTACACTTCTGCTTCATAGCAACAGTAACTACACAAAACGCAAAAAAATATTATTCTTTTTATCGCAGTTTTTTTTTTCATTATCAGAACCAAGGCAGATCACCAAGAGCACCAGGTAATAGCATGCAGCTAGCATTATTATGCAGTTTTTGTGAAGCATGCTAGATAAAAACATCTTTCCCCAGTTGTTTCCCCATTAGTATTCGATGTAGTTGGCGAAAGCCCAAACTGAAACTATCTAGGAATGTGGTAATTCAGCAATGCATGTATTAGATAGATGAAACGCTTATGGCTATCTAGGAATGTGGTAATTCAGCACTGCATGTATTAGAAAGATGGAACGCTTAAGGCTATAGCATGTTATAGCATTTAAATCAGTCGTCACAGAATTTTCGCTGGATGTGATTTTAATACTTTGATATCAATATATGTTTTCAGTCTTTCTTCTTTTGGCTTTCAAGTTGAAAGTAAACCATATATATGCCTATTACACCTCTGACAGCGCTTTCCATTAATGAATCTTAATTAGGTTCAATTCATTGCTAGATAGACAGTGTAACATATAAATAAATAAACTACAGAGATGAAACAAGGTTGAGGACTCGACAGCATACACCAACAGAAATGCTGGGGCAAAAGAAAACCTGCCTGGGAAAATTGCTGCGAGTCGGCCCATCCTTGTTTATAAACCCTTTTGGTTTCATAGGGATAAGGGATTGAGAAGTCTTTTCATCTCACTGTCGGGTAAAAGTCCCACAAAATTGGATGCAACGTCTCCAAAATGACATAAATAGTGTTGACAGGGACGGCAAATCAACAAATCATGTTGTTTTTTATTTCCATTCGAGAAGCCGGCAGCAGAATAAGGCTGCAGACCCGCTTGACTCAAATATAATTCATCATTTTTATCAGGTGTCTTTCCTTCCACCAAAGAAGAACAGTCCTCTAGTATACAAAGTATTGCCACTTTGGAAAACGTGCAGCCAGGCTTCAATTTAAGAGATGACACTACTATGGACACAGAAACCCCTAAATGCCATGGTGTTTACAGTAGCTGGGAAAAGGTTGATACAACTCCTGAAAAATACGCAAATAGTCCAATCCCACCAACGCACAGAGCTTCCAGGTTCTTCAAGGTGAGTTTTGTGGCTTAGGTCTCTGGTCGGGATCTCGGAGTCAAACTCTTGGTTTCCTTTTGCTCCAGCATTTCCCTTGTTTCATGCGGACGAGTCTTTAACGTTGTTTCATCTTTGTAGCTATATCTGATCATTGCTTTACTTCTGCTTTAGGTAAGTATTCTTTTCAGACAGCATGTATAATATCTAACTCACCAGTCCAAGATCTCCAGCAACATAAATCTCAAACAAATACAGAGATTAAAAAAGAAGACTCGACAACAACACAATTTCAAGGTATCATTCCGTTCTTTTTGTCACTCTGTGTATTTAGCGCTAATACATTTATTATATTGTATGGCAACTTAGCCATATTGTTGGAAACCACGTGTTATGGCTTTCTGCTTCTGGTGATGATGTTATTTGTTTATGCTTCTTTCGCTTTGGTTTCGTTGACCGGAGGTGTATAAGTAATTGTTTAGATTCCTGAGTATTGACTACTCTACTATTTTGCATATGCAAACAAGGTTTAGATATTGTGATGCGTGTGTCATTGAAAATCAAATAAATCCTTCCAGTGTAAAGTTAATATCAAAATCATTTATTTAAACGGCAAAGAAATAGTAGCGTCGATTGTTTTTATTTGTGAAAATGAAAACAGTATGCTTGATGTACCAGGTAAAATTAAAAAGGTGAACTACAACATGACGAAAAATGAAATTGTTAAAATAACTAGACCTTATCGAATGGTTTTTGAAAACTTGCAATCGTGAGCATAATTATGATGTTTCAAATTGCAGAATGGACCTCTGTATGATTTCCAAGCCGAATGTGAAAGCTTTAAAACAATTGACGAACAATCCAATACAGCCCTAGTTGATGTCTCCATGAAGTCGCCATACACTGCTGAAAGCAAAAGGGAGTGTAATGTTGAAGACAGCAGCGATATTTTAAACGTCGAAGAAACGCTGCTAAATGAAGCTAATCAAATAGTTACTGAACCAGAGGTAGGAAATTTTAATTTTATATATTGTTTTCCTGAATACTTAGATAACAATAACACCCTGACATACATGAGATGATCTTCATCTATTACACTCTGGTCGATTTAAGCTTTACAGCAATGATCAATACAGATCCATGTGATTGCTTTTATTTGTGAAAATGAAAACAGTATGCTTGAAGTACCAGGTAAAATTAAAAAGGTGAACTACATAATGACGAAAAATGAAAATGTTAAAAAAGCTAGACCTTATCAAATGGTTTTTGAAAAAAAATTGCAATCATGAGCATAATTATGATGTTTAAAATTGCAGAATGGACCTCTGGATGATTCCAAAGTCGAATGTGAAAGCTTTAAAACAATTGATGAACAATCCAATACAGCGCTAGTTGATGTCTCCATGAAGTCGCCAAACACTGCTGAAAGCAAACGGGAGTGTAATGTTGAGGACAGAAGCGATATTTTAAGAGCCAAAGAAACGCTGCTAAATGAAGCTAATCAAATAGTTACTGAACCAGAGGTAGGAAATTTTAATTTTATGTATTGTTGTTTTCCTGAATACTAATTTAACGATAACACCCTGACATACATGAGATGATCTTCATCTATTACACTCTGATCGCTTGATGATTTACAGCAAGGATCAATACAGATCCATCTGAGATGGGCTCATCGGCTTAAGGAAGGTTCAATTGAATACTCCCGCAAACTGCTTCGAAGATTGTAATACAGTTTAATTGCTGAAACTGTAGATTGTTTGTTTGATGTACAAATCTCAAGCAGAAAGCACTGATATGACAACTGCAATTAAACACATATCAGATGTCTGAAAGTAAAGTAGAGTATTATGCAAGTACAGTTTCTTTGTGAGGTGTCTTCTCTTCCAGTGGGTGCCAAGAGTAGAAACGTCTTCAACTTTGTTTTTGGTATTTCCTGTGTGTAATTCTAATATCTCTGTTTAAATAGTCATTTATTTATGTTTGAGAAAGACATTGTCACTCGGGCATTAAGCTTTTGACGTTGAAATGTCACTTAAGTTCTTTATATAGGTGCTTCATTCCTTTTGGTCACTTTGAGCATACCCTTAATTTCCATAATGATTGTTGCTGTACCTGGGCTTCCTTTTGATTCTTTTTTGTCAGCTTTAGCAGCACTATATTTGAATATCTTGCAGTGGGAGAGTGGATTGTTTTCTTGTGGTTTGTTTTAATTTTACATAAACTACCAAACATATTTAAAACGGTTATGGGTTCAAACCTATGTAAATAGTTGAAAAGATGATTGAAACCAAAATATATGTTTGAAAATATTTAAAATTATGCCTTAAAAATAAGGATATGCGCTGCGAAATCATAATTTTATTGTCGCGTTTAATATTGGAAATAATGACTGCGGCAATTTCACTAGACTGTGTTCCCTATGTTTCATTGCTTTTACCCACAAATATACATTTGTTCGTCATAACGGCAATGGAATAAAACATCAACGATATTTGATAAAACTTATATATCAATTATACAGACATATTGGGGGGGGGGGGGGGCATTAGGGAAATATCACTATGCTTTAACAGTCACAACTTGAAAAAGAAATATTTATATACCATTTATTTTTCAGGCCGAGCATCGGGCTACAACTTTGCAACCTGTGAAGCAGCATATCAATCCACAAATCGTAGCTTTACAAGTCGGGGAAACACAAGTACAAGCCAGTCAATACACCTTACAATCCGATATTGTTGAGAAGAGTCGCTTCGTAGTTGGAGACATGTTTGACCGCGTCGACAGATGTGGAAACTTACTAAAATCAATTACAAATGATGTCATCGTATCTGATGCAGAATATAATGTAGGTCTATCATTACTTGAATTATAATACTGCTTGACTTGTTCGTACAGAAAGTAATCTCGACAGAACTAAGTGCGAGGATATCGGTCATATAAAATCGATTTAAGCCTACACATCCAACACTAGTATAGAAACCTTTTACTCAATGCGGTTCTTCTGTCGTGGTGTTTATTTGTTATAATCTTTCAATATACATATGCATAGCCATTTTGCCAATTGTGCGAAACTTCCGCTTGAACCGTTTTTTTGTATTATCATGACGTGCATTTGGATCTGTACTTCTTTTCCATTAGCATCAAGCTGTGGGGCAATTGTATTGATTACTGATCACTGGCTTTACTTCTGTTCTTATTTTTCGTAATAAAACAAATATACTTCCTTAAATTGTTGAAATGGGGCGTTTACGTTTTTCTCTCTTTGTTGATATTTGTCAAATTCAAAACTGCGCATACATGCACGTAGTTGTTCATGACCGGCTTTATTATAAGTTATTTGTCTTTTTGTAAGTCAAACATTTTGAGACGTTCATAATACTTATCTAATTGCATTATCCAGACGATAAAGAGGACAGAAGTTCTATTAATGCTAAAAAATGACTCGTCTGCACCTGTCTCCTGAAGAAATCAGTAGATTTTGACCAGACCTGCACACCCACGATATGTTGATAGAACATGAACAAAAACGGATTATATTTTGGTGACCTTGACCTTGACCAAATTCCTTGGCATGCTAGCTAAAGGAATGAGTGGTTTAAGACTAAATATAATTAAAGGCAACGATCAACAATGGATAAAATATTCTCTTACTCCCAATCCAAGACAACAAAGGGGGAACAGCACAAACATGAATGCATTCACTTACACATTCGAAACGGGGAGGCTCTTATCTTATTTAAAAGTCACATACACAATCGAAACGGGGAGGCTCTTATTGCCTTGTGTTTCTTCTTTTACGGTGGCTCCGGACTGATATGGTCTTTGATTGTAGCTCCATATTCGAGTAACAGTGCTGATAACATTCTTTACACTTATTAATTAAGCAAGATTTAATCAGGAACGCAGGTCTACCGCGACAGAAGTAAGGGTGAGGATTATGGCCATGCAAAATAGATTTAAGCCCCCCACGGCGCTATCGCTCCCTCAATCACCAAATAAAAATATCCATTATAACCGAGGATGACAGTACTGAGATAAGCTTGGGTAGTCGGAAAAGTTCGAGATACTTAAAATAAACAGATATATTGCCAGTCAACTTTCACAAAAGACCTTACAAAGCACGGTTTATTGCAAATTCTAGCTCTTGCACTACCACTGAACTTTCTAAATTATTAACTTCCTGTCTTACTGCTATTAAAACGCATGTAATTAAATATTGTGATAAAGTCTTTGAAAGATCAGGAAGAAATCTGTTTTGGTCTATAAAAAATTCGAATGAGGTTTTCAATAAATTGAAATCCAGACATTTTCGTGCTTCTAGTCTGTCTACTTACGATTTTTCCACTCTTTATACTACACTTCCTCATAATCTTATAAAAGAAAAGCTTAATGATTTAATTGAATGGGCTTTTCTCAGAGAAGATTCTCTCTATCTTGCATGTAATGCCAGATATGCATTTTTCACTTCTAAAGAGCAAAAGAATTATACACTTTGGTCATGTCAGAAAGTGTGTGATGCCCTCACCTTTCTACTTGACAATATTTATATAAGATTCGGTACTAAGATATTTAGACAAATTGTGGGTATTCCGATGGGTACTAATTGCGCACCTCTTGTGGCTGATCTGTTCTTGTATTGTTATGAAAGAGACTTCATTTTGTCGCTTTCCATTGATAACCAGTCTGAAATTATTGAAGCTTTTAGCTCCACTTCTAGATATTTAGATGATTTATTAAATATTGATAATACCTATTTTGATGGTTTGATCAGTCAGATTTACCCCCTAGAACTTCAGTTAAATAAAGCAAATTCTTCTGATACCGAGGCCCCGTTTTTGGATTTGCATCTATCTATTGTAGATGGATTTGTTTCGTGCAAAATTTATGATAAACGCGATGACTTTGATTTTGAGATTGTAAATTTTCCTTTTTTGGATGGTGATGTTCCTTGGGCGCCATCCTATGGCGTTTATATTTCGCAATTAATTCGATTTGCTAGAGTGTGTAGTCATGTAAATGACTTCAACACTCGTAATAAATTATTAACGGCTAAACTCCTTAATCAGGGTTATCGGTACCATAAACTACGCAAAGCCTTTTCAAAATTTTATAGACGCCATTCTGATTTAATTTCAAAATTCAATATTGGACTTAAATCTCTTCTGACCTTTACAGTGTTGACGGGGACGTTAAACCTCAAATCAAACAAACAAACAAAATCTCTTCTGCAACAAGGTCTATCGGAACCCGAATTTTATGGTGACTTAGTATATAAATTCAGAAAAATATATAACCGCAATGACTTCAGCACCCAATTTCGTAAAATCACTTTTCGATATAAAAAGATTGGGTACAACATGGATATAATACGACAGACTGCATGCATGGTAGTTAACCCAATCACGGTTGGCAACTTTGCTTCCCTCTTTAATTGCACGCCGGTGGGTCAGGCCTCAGATTCTATGACGGCTCCAACGTAAATGCTTATTGAGAATTAGAGAGATCTAATTCAAGGTAATGTTGGTTGGTGCCTGATGCTCTGTCTCTGGTCGGGCCCATCGGAGTCTAACTGTTGGTTTTCTTTTGCTCCAGCATTTCAGTGGTTTCTTGCTGTCGAGTCCTCACCGCTGTCTCACCTCTGTGGTACTTTGATTTTTGTGTTCACGGAGATGTTGCGCTGATGAGTTAGGAGGCCTTCATGCGGACTGAACAAATTGTTTGTCTAAATCGCGACGTAAGTAAGGGCGAGGATTGTGGCCACGTAAAATCGATTTAAGCCCCCCCCCCCCCAGTGGAAATCTTCCACTGACCGTTCCAAGGCGGCTCTTCTGTGGCGATTTATTTATGTTGTTGTTTGTTACTTACTGTATGTATCACTTGACTGTGTCTTTTAATTTTGGATGGCCATATGGCCATTTTGTGGGAAAGTAACTGTCCTTATGGCCTTCCTTTGTTTAGGTTTCCATTATGGTCTGGTCGCTTAATGTTTGTATTTCTTTCCCTTTGGTGTCTTTTATGGGTGGAGTAAGTTAATTGTATCAATTCCTGATCTTTGTTTTACTTCTATAGTCCGGGATTTGAGACCAGATTTCGAAAAATTTAATGCACCCAAAATTCTCACGCTTTGTTTGTGTTGTTTCATTGAGATAGAAGCCTAATCTATATGACATGTGATTATTTAGCAAATTTGATGGGGAAAAGGGGTTGAAAATTGCATGTGTTTACACCCACCCCCATGCGAATGGCATAGTTGGATTAAGTTTAGTTATGTGTAGCTTGCGCTTACAACTGAATGTTGATTTATTGCATCAGCCAAAATATTTGTCAATACCCGAAGATACCAAAATTCATGATATGACGTAACTACAACCGGTGTCACCATAAATTTTGACCACTGAAATTTCACCCCCAGAAATTTGGTAAATTTTACACTATTTTTACGCTAAAGAATTTTTAGTATGTTTTGAAATAATTTCTTTTTCGTCAGTATGCAGGACGGTTATTTTTGCACATGCATGTGAAACTTGATGACTCTGTGTCAATCTGGGCATGAACAATTGACTCAGATACCTAGGGACCCTTTTGCTGGGTTTTTCCTGCTGAGTCAGAGATCGTGATAAAAATCCATATTAAAACATACATAAAATAAATATTTTTTCTGGCTGGTCACAGATGTATCAAAACAGGGGCCAACAGATATAGTTTTGAAAAATTACCGATGTCCATTTCCTTCTGATTCTTATTTAGTGAGGTGAATATACATCACCAAGCATATTTGTCAGCGATGAACTATCAAGTGATTCTCTAAACTGGTGACTTGAATCTATCAACATTTAATAAATACATTGTATATTTCAAGCTTCATTATCCATAGTTTCCAGTTTGTGCTGAAAGCTCCCAAACTAACATCGATATTATTATATTTTAAACACCTAAATGTTACTGGCCACTACAAGGTCTCTATTGAAATCTTACTGGGTTCCTTATTTTCTGGTAAGACGCCCGATTAAAAATAAATAGTAACCGAGCTTTAATGTAATGTAAAGCCACCCCTTAAATATTCTTCCTTCTTCCCTTTTCCAAGGGTAGTGGTATAACCTGCAAACGTGCATCTTACTTTCTACCTTTACATTGCCTTCGATAACCTTGTCCCTTTATTCACCATTAGCTCTTAATTATCCAGTGTCTCTTGTCACACATTACGATAACTCACCCGTGCGACATAGTGCATTTTTCACTTCTCCAAAATGGCTACTTTTCTTATGAAAATCCTTGATATGTTTGTTATAAATGTTCACAACATAGGTTGAGAGTGCTCGTTATTACCGCCTCAGGCGGTTTTAACGAGTACCCACAACATATATCTTGGAACAGAAATAATGTTTACCCCCAGTTTTCTCTATATAAATATGTTTTATAAAAGGGTTACCGCCGCCACACATCCCACACACCAGCTGTAGTGAAGTTAAATATGTTCTATAAAAGGGTTATCCTTTGCAAGCAAGGAATACACCACAGAACTGAAAAATATGGAGTGTATATGTTTTCTGGGCCAGACTATCTAGGTTCGGCCAATTAGGCCTCATCAGTGACCCTAAGCTATTTTCAAATTTCCACAATGAAATCATTGATCCCAAAGGACAAGAAAATATAAATTACACTATGATGTAGGGCAGGGAGACGTTTTACCGCCGCCACACATTCCAACACACCAGCTGTAGATAAGTTAAATATGTTCTATAAAAGGGTTATCCTTTGGAAGCAAGGAATTTGGGTTTAGGTTGGGTTTAGGGGTCTTCATTACACGGACTTGCTCACATGATGCACTGATTAACCTGTTCTTCATCTTCATTTTTACTGATAGTTGTCCCATATATTGATTGTTTTGGTTTAAAGGCACGTCCACCCTTGTTAGTCTTTTTGTGTCCTTTCCCAGAGAAAAGCAATAGAAGTGATAGTAGAGCAAATGAAAGTGAGGGACAGAAGAGAAAGAAGAAAATAAATATAAGTGCAGAAACAGAAGAAATCACAGTACCCCCCTTTACCATTACCTGTTGTAAGAACAGCAGGTCTTGTCCAGCTGTAAGCCAATATCAGTTGGACGCCCTATTGACGCAAGATAAACGTCATCTTTGCCTCACCCAACCAACCTAATTGTCCCATACAGATTTGCCAAAAGGGCCTTCTATGTCAAGCCATCAGAAATTATCATGATTTGACAAACAGAGTGTAGGCAATGATCAGGAACCTATACAAAATATCTCGCATCTCCCATTCAAAACACCAAAACGAAAACGTCACGAATGGAAAGTCAGGAGGACAGGTATCTCCCCACATGGCCAAACAGCTATCCAAAATACAAAAAAAGCATTAGCAATACATACATCTTAAAGACCAGCTATAAAAATAAGAAACCACAAAAGAAGGACCGCCTTGGAATGGGGTCAGTAAGAAGTTTTACGTATGTTGGGGTTTGGGGTGGACACTTTAATTGATTTAAGGTGGCCTCAATCCTCACCCTTGGTTGTCTTGGTTAAAATTCATTAGTTGTTCAGTCTGCATGATGGATTTCTAGCTCATAAATGCAACATCTCCGCGAACATAAAATCAAACGAATAAGGAGACGAGACAACGACGAGGACTCAACAGCATGGGATAGCTAGAATGCTGCAGCAAAGGAAACCCATAGTTAGGCTCCGGTTAGCCCTACCAGAGACAGAGCATCAGGCACCTACCTTCAGGCGTTCTGGTGGAAATCAATTCGTACTTATGAAAGGAACTGAATGACAGGTTAACTAATTTGAGGATGACACCTTATAGGTCAGATATTTTGAACAGGGACGATGTTTGGCTTAATAAATGTAACGATTTCTATGTAAATCAAGCTTCTTCTTCTACACTTTTGTCAAGAAGGGTGGGAACATCGGGTTCAACACAGACTCTCGACTGACCTTTTCTGCATCTTCATGTAACGTGGTCACCACAATTTGCGCATGTTTGCCAAAATACAACCAAAACCAGAGTCATTCAATCAGCAAATAAGCTGAAGTATATCAAAGCCGCAGTTGGAGAATTACATGCTGATATTCAAATTTAGTAGAGTATCTTTTTCTGCAGCAAGTTAATGATAAAAACCAAAACAAACCTATAAAACCTATAAAACATTTATGTAAAATCGTCGTTCAACCATGCAAATACTATGTAATGTTTCTTTTTGTTTGCAGACACATTTCGCAGACCCTCAGTCAAAAGGAGGCTGGATTATTCAGAGGCGTAAACTGATTAAAAAATACGTCTTTCCTATAATACTATCTCGTCTTTCCTATATAATACTTGACCGTTTGAAAAAAGACTGACATAGGGTCGCGTTGTTCACTGAACTTTGTCGTCTTTCAGAGGTATTGCCGTCATGGTAACTTCATACCAAACTACAACTGTTTATCGAATTAATGGTTTATGAAGGCTGGAAAATGCAGCTAAGCCTTAAAGATAACCAAACAAGCGCAATCAGTAAAACAGGAAACTGTGGCTGCTGTATCATGACGACGCCAATTAAATATGGTTTACGCTTGCCATCAAGCTTACGCGACTTTCAATAACTACCCTGAACATAAAGTTATAAATAAGCAGCCCATGGGAAACTACGCTCACCAGAGCTCAAGTGGGCATAAATTATCCCACCTTTGGTGGCCATTTATTTTAATCGACCATAATGGTTTAGTGGAGGCCAATCGAAGGACCATTGCTACCAAATTATTTTTTAAATCAACCATTGTTTTTGTCGCCGTCGCATACATTCTGGTCAGCTTTGAACAATCTCAGCAGGTCTAAAGTCCAAAATGTTGCAAACCAAGGTCTTGTATTTCCTGAGATGCAGAATTCAAAATCACTTTTGGCCATATGTTGGTTTGATGGTTTGACAGTCACACAGATCCCTCAAACAAACTTTGATTTCTCGACCACACTGATGCAGTATATGTAATTTGGTATCGGTTAGCACAGTAGTTTTGGAAAAAATAGTAATATGTAATCTTATCGCCCCAGGATCATTTAGCTCGTTGCAAATATCAACTCTGATGTCATTAGCTGCAACAGAACCAGAAAATCCTGTCTTTGCCATACAAAGCCCTAAGTGACCGTATGTGACCTTGACGTAAGAAAGGTCAAGGTCAACCAAATGTCATCATTTGAACAAATAAGAAAGGGACCGGGTCCCCTATATTGTATATCAAGTTTCAAGGTCATCGGTCTATTGGTTCTTGATAATGGGCGATTTCAAAGGTTTTTTACCATATATGGGCATGGTGGACATTTTGGTCATGTGACCCAGACATTCAGAATATATGTTTGTTCTAACACCCCATGGCGGCTTCACATGTAATTTGGTTCCAATTGGCCTTGTAGTTTCAGAGTAGAAGTCGTTTGGATTTGTTTGGATGTTCAAATGAGAAAAGAGGGTAGGTACATTTATCTCCCCTTTTTATGTCTTTTTCCCCACTTTTTTGATTTTCTAACTCCATTTTCAAGATGCTGAGAGACCTCTCAATAAATTCATATCATAGTTAAGTGTGAGAAAATAAGGTGCATTAAACTCCTTAAATACGGGTGCTACGAATTTCAAATCCCTGACTACTACTTCAATTGCAGAATTTATAAAAAAGATGCGAAAGTGAAAACGTCTTTACTTTTTCTTTTCAGTTCACAGACTTCTGACCAAGAACAAGGTTCTTTAGAACAGGAAGCTGTAACAAGCACAAGCTTAGTGCAAACTGCAGAAGAATATACAATAGCGGAAACAGAGTCTCTTCCAAACCAGGTTAGTTATAAAATAAGCATTAGTTTACCTGTCCACCTTTTTCCTGGACAGACTTATACGTAAGTGGTTAACAAGTACAGCGCGCAATTTTTCACCAGAAACTGACAACTGCCCTTCTTGAATCAGCGGAAGGGAGGTAATGACCACAGGAAAGATTTCATGATCAATCTGTTGCAGACCGCGGCAGGTTTTGAATCTGCCCCCCCCCCCCGATCACCAGTCAGACGCGCATCAGACTGTGCTACCGAGGCCTACCTAAGCTAACAGTATTTATCATGATCTACATTGTTTTCTGTATGTTTTCATTAGACTTTACACTGGAGACGTAAATATAGTCATATGCAAAAGACATAAAAGATGTCTCATCATAACATTAGATGACGTCATGTAAATGCTTCAAAAATATCATTTTGTTAAATTTAGACAAATTCTGCTTTTAAGGTTATTCAGTTAGTTGCAGTTATTTTGTCTTATTATACTCTGGTTAGTCTTTGTGTGTGTGATTTCTGGTTTAACGTCGCTTTCAACAATTTTTCAGTCATATCACGACGGTATCTGGTTGCGACAGGGAGCTCAATGCTCAAGTTTATAGTGCTGCCTCACTGAAGTATCATGTCCCAGACACATTACATGATACCACATCCAGTCACATTATCCTGACACTGGATCGACCAGTCCTAGCTCTACCCCGCAAAATCTGAGTGCCAAGCGAGGAGCAGCTAGTACCATTTTTAACGACTTTGGTATGTCGCGGCCCGGGATCGAACCCGAGACCTCCCGTTCCCCGGAGCGGACACTCTACCAACTGAGCTATCGGGGCTGGTATATATACTCTGGTTAGACAGCACCTTTGATGCTGTTCAAAAGTGGACTAAACACCGCTTTTGAACAGGCCTAAGAGTGGTCTTAAGGGGAACGGGAACGCCTTGCAGATTTTTCCGCCATTTTCCAAAGGGAGACAACTTTCAGGACTTCCTGTTCGCTTTTCTATGACCCTTGTCCCGCTGAAAAAGCGGTCTACTCTTTAAGGAAACATTGAAGGAACTTGCTTCTTAGGAGCAAATTGTTAGCTTTAAGAGTTGACCCCTATTGACACGGGAGACAAAATAATTTTGCAGGAGTTGTCTCCCATTCCCCTTAATATTAGAATTTTTCTGTAATTCCATGCCCACTCAGTTTTATTTGTTATCCCAACCCCTACGGATCAATTACTTGTATTTTTAAACCACGGTTAGTTAACCTTTTTATCTTATCAATATTTCAGACCAGTTCTTGCTACTATTCTTCAACGAATCTCCTGATGAAAGACGAGTTACATCAGCTTTTAAACTACATTCTGCAACAGCTAACTACACCAGTCACTGGACCAAGTGAAGACTCATGCGAGAATAATATAAAAAAGCTCCAATCCTTGTTAATTGTTGTAACAAAACTTTTAATAGGAGTGAAAGATTGGTTGAGCTGAGGCAATGTGACAGATTCCTTCTCCACCAATTTGAGGGTGGCGACAGTGACATTAGATTTTGGACCAGACTTTACTCTTATGGCGAACTGAGGAGTTTTTTTACGTGTATGATAGAGCCAGAAGCCCATAGCCTAAAGTACTGGGTTGCAAACAATTCTATTGAGAAAGAGGACGACAGTGAGAAATGTGGTAGAAAAAGAAGTCTTGCTCCAGTTGATGAAATGTTTTTAACGCTAGTAAAACTGAGACAATGTTCAGCTAACACAGACCTGGCTGAAAGATTTCAAATCAGTGAAATACATGTGTCACGTATTTTTGTAACTTGGGTCAACAGTGTGTTAAGTGGAATTGGCATATGGATGTCACGGGGGAAAGTGAGGCACCATAGTCCACAAGTGTTTAAGGACATTTATAAAGATGTCAGGGTATAATTGACTGCACTGAAATAGCCCTGGAAAGACCATCCGACTTCCCGGTGCAGGCTGCAACATACTCTACATATAAGAGCTGCAATACCTTGAAAGGATTGATAGGCATAAGTCCATTATTCATATCAGACTTGTTTGAAGGGACCCCCAGGTATTAGATTTCCTGCCTTGCCGTGACCCTGGGGGCTCAATTACCACTGGGCACATTGCCGCTGTGGTTTCTGTGCCCACTGGGAAGAGCTAAAGGAAGTACCACCCGTTTGCCGTGGGTGGCGTCCTGTAAGCCGGAAGAAGGGATCCTGGAGGTTGAGGATTACCTGAGGTGGCGGTGACGCGGTGGCGGTACCTCAGGTGCCCAACACGCCTCTTTGGCCTGGCTTTTCGGTGTAGACGTGTGGCCGTGCGGTCCGGCACGGTCAATCGGCTGGTCACGCCAAGACCTAGAGATACCGTTTTGCTTTCTCTTCAACGCTTTTTGTATCTTTCCTGATACCAACCACATGCGCATTTACCTTACCCTGTTCTGTCTTTTTATCTCTAGAAGGCGGTGGCTAAACGGGTCAATCGTGTAGGCATTTTGTTCATACGAGTATATCTCACGTGTATCTCCAACACCTGCAAGTTGGATAACCACTCCATTATGGTGTTCCCTTGTAGGGCTCCACGGAGGGCGGAGAGCACTTGGGACGAAACTAGGATTTTTTCCTTATGGCAAATGGAAAAAAAAACATAACTGCAACCACGCACCTAACCGCAACGCAACTAAACGTAAAAAAGACGAGGATGCATCCGAATCGGATGAACACAGTCAAAATCCAGTCAGCAGTCAAGTTAACAATCTAGTCAGCAGTCTGCTGAACCAAAGTTTGACAATGTTCCGCGTTTTTTGGTCGTCACGTCGCTTGACGATACACGAACTGTATCAAGCCTTTCTCCCTTTGTTATCGAGAAATGTATTGTAGCAATAGCCGGACATCCAAAGAGTATTAAAGCACTCAAATCAGGTCACCTTCTCTTGGAACTCGAGACAAAGCAGCAAGTTGTAAGCCTGCTCGCCACCAAAAAGCTCTTTGATCTTTCAGTAAAAATATCTCTTCACAACACATTAAACTCATCTAAGGGAGTGATTCGCAGTCCAGATGATGATGATTTCGTGTTTAACGACGCGTCAACCCTCTTTATGGGTCATAAGCGTCAAGCGGTTAATGGTTAAATTGCATGAAGAATTATGAGGATATTAAATGTAAAAAGGTAAAGTAGAAGTAAAACAAAGATAAGTATGATATTTATAAAAAATATGAAACAGTTAAATCTTATGAAAAAGTCCAATATCTTTTAAGAATAAAATAATATTATCAACAGGTACATCTTGAAACAATTGTTGCAAAGTGTCAGCTTTGAAGAATAAGTCACGGGACTGTAAAAAGTCTACACATTCAATTAAGATATGTTTAACACTGAATGGCTGATCATATCCTACACAAGAAGGCTGATCATCACCATTCAAAATATAAGAATGAGTAACTCTAGTATGGCCAATGCGCAGTCGTGTTAATACTACATCCTCTTTCCTGGAAAACTGTAGAGAGCATTTTGTTCCAACGACAGGTTTAATGGCATAGAGTTTGTTATTTATTGTACGGTCCCATTCGCTTTGCCATTCCGACAAGATGTATCTGTTGATAAATGGTTTAAAATTATTAAAAGGAATTTACAAAACAGACGGATCAAGATAGAGCGATTCCTTTGCTTTCTTGTCAGCAAATTCATTGCCGACAATGCCAATATGGCTCGGAAGCCAACAAAACAAGATTTGGTGCGTTTTAGAAATTTCATGATGTTTTTCGATCAGTTTTTGTATTTGAGGATTTTTAGATGATGAATGGTCTAAAGCCTTAAGCACAGAAAGTGAATCAGAAAATATAATTGCTGTTTGAAATGATGAAGAACTGATAAAAATCTAAAGCTAGGTCTATTGCTTTGGCTTCAGCTGTAAAAACAGATGAACCATCTGGAAGGCGCAAGGTTTGGTGTGTATCTTTAGAAACATACGCACAACCAACTTTATCTCCTTCTTTGGAACCATCAGTATAGACTTGCTGGTAATCATTGTAACGTGACTGCAGTACCTGAAAGTTTTGTTTGAGTATCAGTGGATTTGAGTGAGTTAGGAGGCCTTCATGCGGACTGAACAAATTAATTGTCTAAATCGCGACGGAAGTAAGGGCGAGGATTGTGGCCACGTAAAATCGATTTAAGCCCCCCAGTGGAAATCTTCCACTGACCGTTCCAAGGCGGCTCTCCTGTGGCGATTTATTTATGTTGTTGTTTGTTACTTACTGTGTGTATCACTTGTGTCTTTTAATTTTGGATTGCCATATGGCCATTTTGTGGGAAAGTAACTGTCCATATGGCCTTCCTTTGTTTAGGTTTCCATTATGGTCTGGTCGCTTAATGTTTGTATTTCTTTCCCTTTGGTGTCTTTTATGGATGGAGTAAGTTAATTGTATCAATTCCTGATCTTTGTTTTACTTCTTCTTTGATTCGGATTTTTTGCCATCATTTTTGTTTGTTTGTTTGATTTGAGGTTTAACGTCCCCGTCAACACTGTAAAAGTCATTTTGGAGACGTTGCTTCCAATTTTGTGGGACTTTTACCCGACATTGAGATGAAATTACATCTCAAGCCCTGTCGCCCAATGAAACCAATAGGGTTTATTAGCATGGACGGTCCGCCTGGCACCACGGTTCCTGGACAGGCTTAGATCCTCTAAGCGGTTTACCAGTACTAGTGTGCGGGCCGGATTCAGCTCTGCGTGCCATCATGTAAGTCAAACAGAATAGAAGGTTTTTTAATACACAAAGATGGAACTTCGGCCGTTTCATGTTTTTGAATATTTTTAAGGTCGATACCTGAATTTTCTAGCGGTGGTATATACGTTATCCAAAAGGTCAAACTAACCGCATGCTTAAAACTAGATTGAACGAGCATTATCGTAGAATGAGTAAGCCTAAGAAAACTGACACTTTCTTGTACCGTCACTTTCGACGTACAGGTCATTCTGTAAATAACATTGTTATACAACCAGTGGAAAAACTTTATTACGATGCAAATTCTACAACTAGATTCAAAATAATCAAAATACATGAAGCTGAACTGAAATGGATTAAATTTTTACAGACCCCTTTTCCACTGGGATTTAATGACAACATTTATCATGAGGGTAATATTTCCAGAATGCCGGACTTTGATATTTTCTCACTCCTGGAATGTCGAAAACGCAGAACTAGATCTCACGGCACCAGGAAAAATGGTAACTTTAAACGTAAATCACGTGCGTTTAAACGAAACAATACTAGACTGAAGTGACTGTCTATTATATTATTAAATCATGGACGCCACTCTATGCTTTCATTTTTAAGTTCATTACCCGTTTCTGTTTTACGTCTTCTGGACACCGAGGCGAATAAATTCTACGATAGTTCTCATCAGTTATATGATGCGGCTCTCTTAACTAGAGGCTATACTCAGCATACTCTCCGTCCTTACATTGATTCTGAAATTAATCATAAACGCCATTTCTTCAAAATATCCTTCATTAATAAGGGTATGGATTTTATAGATTTGCCCAGTATCTTCCGTGAGAGATCCGTACTTTATTCCATTCCTGCTTATTTTCAAAATACTGAAACACCTATAATTTGCTATAAATATAACAAACCTGTTAGATCTATCATTTTTAATTTCAATAAACTTGTTTCAGATCTTGATATTGATACTAATACTCCTGATTCATGTGATTGTAAAAACTCAAAGTATTGCTATTCTGCTGCTGGTCATGTAATTACTGGCAATTTGAAAATTATTCCTGATTCAAGGATAAGGAATATAATTTCTAAAGGACCGAAATATCGGTTTCCTTCAAAAATTGATTTCAGTAAATGTAGAGACGAAATCGCTGCTTCATTGAATGAATTCGGTAATCGATGGTGTAAGCGAGAGTATGTTGAGCATAAAGCCCTAAAGGACTGGAAACTTAGCATTTTAAAACTAGTGAATAAACGCATTTCTTTCTATTCTCAAAATACTAACTTATTACCTCCTAAGCCCAAGACGTCTTTACGTCATCTTAAACTAGGTATTCAAGAATTTCATAAGAAGTTTGTTTTGGCCCCTGCAGACAAGGCCGCTAACAACGTCGTCGTTGTGTGACGGCTCCACTATGTTAACACGCTTAAGCAGGAGCTTGGTGGTACTAAGGCCTATGAACTTCAGCCTTTAGCTGAAGAGAGGGCTATAGTAGATAAACATGTTTGTCTTTCAGCCACCAAGTTTGCTGTGTGTGTTAACGAAGGCCAAGACAAGCTTCCTACGCTATACTGGTTACCAAAACTTCATAAAAAACCTTACAAAGCACGGTTTATTGCAAATTCTAGCTCTTGCACTACCACTGAACTTTCTAAATTATTAACTTCCTGTCTTACTGCTATTAAAACGCATGTAATTAAATATTGTGATAAAGTCTTTGAAAGATCAGGAAGAAATCTGTTTTGGTCTATAAAAAATTCGAATGATGTTTTAAATAAATTGAAATCTAGACAGTTTCGTGCTTCTAGTCTGTCTACCTACGATTTTTCCACTCTTTACACTACACTTCCTCATAATCTTATAAAAGAAAAGCTTAATGATTTAATTGAATGGGCTTTTCACAGAGAAGATTCTCTCTATCTTGCATGTAATGTCAGAAATGCATTTTTCACTTCTAAAGAGCATAAGAATTATACACTTTGGTCATGTCAGAAAGTGTGTGATGCCCTCACCTTTCTACTTGACAATATTTATATTAGATTCGGTACTAAGTTATTTAGACAAATTGTGGGTATTCCGATGGGTACTAATTGCGCACCTCTTGTGGCTGATCTGTTCTTGTATTGTTATGAAAGAGACTTCATTTTGTCGCTTTCCATTGATAACCAATCTGAAATTATTGAAGCTTTTAGCTCTACTTCTAGATATTTAGATGATTTATTAAATATTGATAATACCTATTTTGATGGTTTGATCAGTCAGATTTACCCCCTAGAACTTCAGTTAAATAAAGCAAATTCTTCTGATACCGAGGCCCCGTTTTTGGATTTACATCTATCTATTGTAGATGGATTTGTTTTGTGCAAAATTTATGATAAACGCGATGACTTTGATTTTGAGATTGTAAATTTTCCTTTTTTGGATGGTGATGTTCCTCGTGCGCCATCCTATGGCGTTTATATTTCGCAATTAATTCGATTTGCTAGAGTGTGTAGTCATGTAACTGACTTCAACACTCGTAATAAATTATTAACGGCTTAACTCCTTAATCAGGGTTATCGGTACCATAAACTACGCAAAGCCTTTTCAAAATTTTATAGACGCCATTCTGATTTAATTTCAAAATTCAATATTGGACTTAAATCTCTTCTGCAACAAGGTCTATCGGAACCCGAATTTTATGGTGACTTGGTATTTAAATTCAGAAAAATATATAACCGCAATGACTTCAGTACCCAATTTCGTAAAATCATTCTTCGATATAAAAAGATTGGGTACAACATGGATATTATACGACAGACTGCATGCATGGTAGTTAACCCAATCACGGTTGGCAACTTTGCTTCCCTCTTTAATTGCACGCCGGTGGGTCAGGCCTCAGATTCTATGACGGCTCCAACGTAAAGGCTTATTGAGAATTAGAGAGATCTAATTCAAGGTAATGTTGGTTGGTGCCTGATGCTCTGTCTCTGGTCGGGCTCATCGGAGTCTAACTGTTGGTTTTCTTTTGCTCCAGCATTTCAGTGGTTTCTTGCTGTCGAGTCCTCACCGTTGTCTCACCTCTGTGGTTCTTTGATTTTTGTGTTCACGGAGATGTTGCACTGATGAGTTAGGAGGCCTTCATGCGGACTGAACAAATTATTTGTCTAAATCGCGACGGAAGTAAGGGCGAGGATTGTGGCCACGTAAAATCGATTTAAGCCCCCCAGTGGAAATCTTCCACTGACCGTTCCAAGGCGGCTCTTCTGTGGCGATTTATTTTATGTTGTTGTTTGTTACTTACTGTGTGTATCACTTGTGTCTTTTAGTTTCGGATGACCATATGGCCATTTTGTGGGAAAGTAACTGTCCTTATGGCCTTCCTTTGTTTAGGTTTCCATTATGGTCTGGTCGCTTAATGTTTGTATTTCTTTCCCTTTGGTGTCTTTTATGGGTGGAGTAAGTTAATTGTATCAATTCCTGATCTTTGTTTTACTTCTACTTTGATTGCTGTGGGTTTAGTTTCATACTTATCTACAAATTGAGGTTGAAATGAAATTTTGGATGCCGGGTTAGATGGATTTGCAGTAAGTCTAATAGCATACTGAAGAGAAAGTTTCTCTCTGCGCGAAGTTAAAGATGGTTCACCTGCTTCTACATAAAGGCTTAATACGGGAGAAGTACGGAAGGCTCCCATAGCCAGACGAAGGCCTTGGTGATGGATAGTATCCAAGGATTTTAAATAGGACTTTCTGGCAGAACCATAAAAAACAGACCCATAATCTAATTTAGATCTTATTAAAGACCGGTAAAGATGTAATAAAGTATACCGATCTGCTCCCCAACTTGAATGAGCTAAAACTTTCAAAAGATTCAAAGCTTTTAAGCATTTCGCCTTAAGATAGTTAATATGGGGAATAAAAGATAACTTTTGGTCAAATATGACCCCAAGAAATTTGGCTTCTTCAACAACAGGAATTTGTGATCCGTATAAAAACAGGGAAGGATGGTCGTGTTTCTTCCGAAGCTTACTAAAATGAACACACTGCGTTTTCGACTTGAAGCACTTGAAACCATTTTTATCAGTCCATTCTTCTATTCGTTTTAAATTTTGTTGTAACTTTCGTTCAATTGTTTTCATGTTTTTTGAACGGTAACATATACAAAAATCATCAACATACAATGAACAGTCTGTTTTGTCGTCCAAACATTGTACAATATTATTTATTTGATGTTAAATAGCGTAGTTGAGAGAATACTACCTTGTGGGACACCCTGCTCTTGTGCATAGAGATCTGACAGGGTAGAAACCAAGCGGACTTGAAATACACGCTCACCTAAAAAACTTTGAATAAAACTGGGAAGTTTTCCCCTTAAGCCGAGGTTATGGAGATCTCTCAATATTCCATTACGCCATGTGGTATCATATGCTTTCGCCAAGTCGAAAAAGACAGCTACTACGTGTTCTTTGTTAATGAAAGCATATCGTATAAATGTTTCTAGTCTTATTAAATTGTCGTTGGTACTACGTTCCGAACGAAAACCTGACTGATATTCTGAAATGAGGTTGTCTTTGGAATGCATTGTTCTGATATATTAATTAGTGTATCTGTGAAATCAGAAACACTGTCAGATGATTCATTTAAGTGATCAACTGATAACTCTTCTTCACATAAATTACGGAATAATTCTCAGTCGCCTTTATTCATTTTCCATTTCTGGTTACAGTCCTCGTCTGGTTCGTTTACGCTCTCAATTATAACAGGGAAGTGATCACTTCCGCACTGATCATCATGAACAAACCAGTCATAGTCTAAGAAGAGAGATGGGTGACACAAAGAGAGATCTAAAGAAGATAAATGACCTGTCGCAGGGTGAAGGTAAGTATAAGATTTATCATTCATCAAGCAAAGATCGTTCTTTGCAATAAAATCTTCAACAAGTGCTCCTCTGTTATTGATATCTTTACAGCCCCATAGAATATTTTGACCATTTAAGTTGCCAACTAAAAGATATGGCGATGGAAGTTGACTCCGCAATGAGTCAAGATAAGATGTTCGGGCTTTAAAGACAATGAGGGTGGGATATATGGAGAGCAAATTGTAGTTTCTTTATCCAGAGAAACCGATACTGCTACAGCTTGTAGGTCTGTTTTAATTTGATCTCTCTTTGTGTTAAACATGATTTAACAAAAATTGAACTGCCACCAGATGGTTTGTTACCATCAGAATAGATATAATTGTATGTATTGAAACCCCTGACATCAATGTTGTCTTCAGTTTTTAAAAGTTTCTTGCAAACAAAAAACCGATGGGTTTAATAACGAAATAAGTAATAAGAGTTCATTATAATTTTATTTAAGACCTCGACAATTCCGTTGTATTATTTTGTGTTTTAAATCGAATTTATGGAGAGATTAAAGCTAGAAACTATTATGGAGCTGCAATTGGTGATATAGCTCTGCTACCACCACCTCGTGGTGTTGTTGACCTCGATCTGTTATTGCCACTTGGTGATGATGGAGTTTCATTGAACTCCATATCACTGTCACTCAAAGATCCGAATCTGTTCTGAAATTTTGTATTGTCTCTTTCCATTTTACGTTGTCTGTCTGTTTGTCTTTGAGACAATTGATGTTTTTTGATCGGATCTTCCGATCCCTTATTAGTTCCACCTGAGTCGGGTTTCTCTTTTACATTCGGCGCTGGCTTCGGTACGGTCGCTATCGACCGATCCGAAGCAACCTGGATTGCGCCATTTGATAAATTGGTTGAACTTTGTGGTGCTGGAGTGGATTTACTCCATGCACCAGATTTTTTCAGTTCAGCTATGCATGATTCAGCAGTCTGTGTTGCGGTGCTGGTACATTTTACACCAGCACCCTTTGTGATGCTGGCGAAACTGGTGGTTGGTGTTAAATATGGCTCTTCGACAATTTTCCGCGCTTCTGGGAATGTTATCCCCCTTTGGTATTTGACGGTGAGTATTTCTTTTTCTTTTTTCCACGCCGGACAGTCTCGGGAGAAAACAGCATGTTTGCCATCACAATTTACGCATTTGGGTTCATTTTTGCAATTGAGGTGATTATCAACATGCTTTTCTTCACCACAATTAGGACAGAGTTTTTTCTCTGACATCTGCTTTCGTGATGGCCAAAAGCCTGACAAGAGTAACATCTAAGAGGGTTTGGGATATATGTGTGTGTGTGTGTGTGAATTCGGGTTTAACGTCGCTTTCAACAATTTTTCAGTCATATCACGACGGTGTCTGGTTGCGACAGGGAGCTCAATGCTCACATTTATAGTGCTGCCTCACTGAAGTATCATGTCCCAGGCACATTACATGATACCACACCCAGTCACATTATCCTGACACTGGATCGACCAGTCCTAGCTCTACCCCGTAAATCTGAGTGCCAAACGAGGAGCAGCTAGTACCATTTTTAACGACTTTGGTATGTCGCGGCCCGGGGTCGAACCCCAGACCTCCCGTTCCCCGGAGCGGACACTCTACCAACTGAGCTATCGGGGCCGGTTTGGGATATATACCTCTACATTAATGGAAAGATATGCTACTTTGATTTTCTTGGGTAGAATTGGTGTATTAAAAGTCAACACATAAGTTGCTGTTGGTTTTAGTACACCACTTCTACGGACTTTAATGTTACGAACACCAACAACTCCCTGATCTTTCAAGTTATCGACTATCTCTTCATCTGAACAAGGACGCAGTTCTGGGCTGCGAATCACTCCCTTAGATGAATTGAGCGTGTTATGTAACGAGACTTTAACTTTAATATCAAAGAGTTTGTTGGTGTTTAGCAATCTTACCACTTGCTGTTTCTCTCGACTTCCAAAAGAAGATAATCCGATTTGAGTTGTTTTATACTCTTAGGGTGTCCGGCAATGGAGAGAATACTTTTCTCGGTGACAAAGGGGGAAAGGCTAGATATAGTTCGTGTATCGTCAAGCGACGTAACGACCAAGAAACGCGGAACCTTGTCAAAATTTGGTTCAGCAGACTGCTGACTAGATTGTTGACTTGACTGCTGACTGGATTGTTGACTGTGTTCATCCGATTCGGATGAATCCTCCTGTTTTTTACGTTTAGGTGCGTTGTGGTTAGGTGATTTGCGGTTATGTTTTTTTCCATTAGCCATAATAAAATAAAACTTCTAGTTTCGTCCCAAGTGCTCTCCGCCCTCCGTGGAGCCCAACAAGGGAACACCATAATGGAATGGTTATCCAATTCGCAGGTGTTAGAGATACACGTGAGATATACTCGTATAAACAAAATGCCTACACGATTGATCCATTTAGCCACCGCCTTCTAGAGATAAAAAGACAGAAAAGGGTAAGGTAAATGGGCATATGGTTGGTATCAGGAAAGATACAAAAAGAGTTGAAGAGAAAGCAAAGCGGTATCTCTAGGGCTCGGCGTGACCAGCCGATTGACCGTGCCGGACCGCACGGCCAACCGTCTACACCGAAAAGCGAGGCCAAAGAGGCTTGTTTGGTACCTGAAGCAGCGCCACCTCAGGTAACCCTCAAGCTCCAGGATCCCTTCTTCCGGCTTACAGGACGCCACCCACGGCAAACGGGTGGTACTTCATTTAGCTCTTCCCAGTGGGCACAGAGGCCACAGCGGCAATGTGCCCAGTGGGAATTGAGCTCCCAGGGCCACGGCAAGGCAGGAAGTCTAATACCTGGGGGGGGGGGGGGGCAGTATGATAAGTTTTTGCAGCCCACATTCTCCGGCTTCAAGTACTCACTGAGAGCACTGTGAGGACTATGAAAAGAGTCTTCACTGAGTCTTGCAGTATATCTGATTACATTGTTAAAAGCATTTTCAGGTGTACGTACAGTACAGAAGCTTGTGTACGGTCGAAGCATCCAGAGAAAAAGACGACTTGAGGAGTATGACCACTACAGTTCTGGGACTAAACATACTGCACTTGATGAAAGTGTGATCAAAGAACACCTAAAAGGTCTCTCCCATGAAACAGGATTATTGCAGGTAATATATATACTTAGTCAAAAAATTACTATACCAAGTTTCGGGTGAAACTCACTAGATATCTGACAGCTATTGGGCTAAATTTGGCTGTATACATTTAAATCGGACGTTTAGCTAGAGAATGCTCAAACATACCATTCTGCTTCAGAGTTGTCTTCCAATATGTGCCTAGAGAGATTTTGGTAGAAAATGGACATTGCGCATGCGCAGAAATGTCTTTTTTGTCTAAGATGGAAGACAATATTCTCTGAACATCGCATAACACTCTACTTTCACAATATCTGATGATCTCGCAATATAAGCGAGGTTTTAATTTATGAAATTCTCAAATTATCTCCCTTGCAATTAAAAATATAGCAATTTTCGAACTGCTGTAATTTTTATTCCTGTCAATCAATTTATGCCATTTTTTTTAAACAAGAGGACCAAGATGGTCCTGTATCACTCACTTGAGCTAACAGATTCAAAGTTTCAAGAAGTGCCAACCTTTCCTAAGGATTTATTGGAACACAAAGTGATGACATGGTAAGCATTTTCTGCAATCAAGTAGAATGTAATTCCACGATAAATCAGCTGACCTCACCGATTTTCAAACTCATTCAAGCTTTTATTCCAGACTTGCTTATATGTAACTTTCAAGTGACAAGGTCGAAAATCGGCATTTTCAGCAATTAAAGGGATGTAACTCTATGATAAATAGGTCGATTTGACTGGTTTTAGAACTCCTTCAAGTTTTAATCCCCAGCCACCTTACATATAAGTTTCAGAAAGATCCAATCAAAACTGAAGGGGCTACAGTGATGACAAGGTCGAAAATTGGCATTTTCAGCAAAGGGACGTAACTCTATGACAAATGGGCCGATTTGGCTGATTTTCGAACTCATCCAAGTTTGTATCCCCAGCCACCTGACATATAAGTGTCACAGAGTGAAATTATTGAAACTGGAGTAGAGCTTGTACTTTGGACTTTCTAGTCATTTCCAGTTATTTCCCCCTATTGATAGTCGTTTTCATACTTCATATACTCATCTTTTTCATATATCATTAAGCATTAAGCATTCCCGAGTAGCGTATATCTATTTCCGGTGTCCTTATGTAAGTCTCGTGCGCTTTTCACTTCACTGATTAACACCGCATGCGCACATTCTTACCTCAGCCTTTGTCAGTCTTTCTTTGTCCCTGGCGAAGGTAGGTCTCACGACCACCTGACGGACACCATCTATGTTATTCCTAATTACTTAGGATATTCATAATATTTATACAGGTATGCGTTTACTTTATTTCATTATTATGTTGAACATTTGTAAATTATCATAATTGTCATAATTTCATGAATATTCGTATCTTGCCATTTCGATCTCTCGACCTCGGAGTCAGTCTTTCTTTGTCCCTGGCGAAGGTAGGTCTCACGACCACCTGACGGACACCATCTATGTTATTCCTAATTACTTAGGATATTCATAATATTTATACAGATGACGAGGTCGAGAGGGAGAAGGTTCTGATAACTTCAAAAACATGGAAACACCCAACTTAGTTGTCATCTCTTGAACCCCGAACCCCCTTGAGAGACGGGAGAAGCTCTAACGTTGTATCAACGTCGTTCATCATCATCATGTGGCCACCACCATCTTAAATCCATCAGCCCGTAACAACAAATCTTTCCCGTGACACTGGCGCCCAGCTATAGGTTCACCCTCTTAAGTGACCCCCTGAAGACAGAGTACCAGCTACCCACTTTCGGTGACGTCACAAGACCTCGTTGTCAACATGTGTGCCAAGACTCACTTTTTATAAGTATTTTTCATTTAAATATGTGACTTTGCATCATGGTATGTACCAGTGTGACTTTTATTTAGTGCTTCTTTCTTGATTTATTCATACATTCTGTGCATTAGCTGTCTGTATATCGAAAACACCGAATTAGGTCATCATGTATTTTCTACTTTCGTTTTCGCCCGTGTATTGACTTACCTGTTATTGAAAGTTTTCAGTGACATTTAATTACTTTAACACAATATAAAGTGACTCTCTTTTCTGTCTTCACATAAGACAGATGTATTATATCAGTGACAGTGATCAGTGACTCTCTTTCTTATTTTAAGTGAAAAAAATTGCCTCTGTTACTTACATGTATAGTTTGTTTACATATACATACAATGTACATGTAGATAAACTTACATGACTTATGCAGTGTAGACCTGCTAAATGTTTTGATCTAGTTCACATTCTCTATATTATTAAAACTGACCAACAGATGCACTGTTTTCAGTGTTGTATAGCTTTATTATGTTAAAATTTCTTTGGCAAACAGTGTGTACCCCTTTTACAATGTAATGGAAAGACAAACAGTGTGTACCCCTTTTGCAATGTCCATGTGTCCCTGTCTGTTTGCTGCTCTCGTTCTGTCTTTCTGAGACACATTTCAAGGCATCTGTCCGAAGCGTTTTGTTTCAAACAGTGAAGACTCTGATCATGCCGTGTGGACCCTGATCAGACTATTAGGCGTCATTTATTATTTTATTGTATCAGGTATTTTGAAAAGTGCTATTAACATCAGAAAGCCATTCATAGGCAAAATGCATACCTTTACTTGAGATTTAAGCTTTTTGTGTGACATTTTGCTATTTATGTACATGTATCTTAGATTTTTTTCTATTTTTCTGATACTTTTTCATACATTTTTCAGTTGGTGATTTATCTTCGATGCACAAGTTAAGGTAACCACTAACATCACTTCTCTTGCACTGGTACTTTCTCTTGTTGTATGTCACATTTGGAAGATCATGTGAAGACTGCTTTCTGGTAAGATTAGTTATACCATATTATTATATTCATTCATTTGCACCATTGTACATGTTCCCATCAATCCATTGGTCATTGTATTGGAAAGCAAGCCCTTGAATCAGATACGAAAGTCCGTCTGGTGTTTTTCTTCGGGTACTCGTGTTGTCTCCGCCATTAAAAAAAAAAGTTGGCTTACTCATGCAAGCACATGCAAGCCTCACTTTCTCAAGTTTACATCCTCACCAAACAAGTGTTATTAAATTCTATCATCATGTATTATGCAAATGCAGTGTTGTTGTGTTAAGATTAGTTCATTTGTGCAATTAGGTGAATGTATTGTTGTTTTCTCTTTGCTCTGGTACCCAGCTCTATAGTTGTGTGACATACATTGTAGTACATAGAATTTCTTGCTGTTGTGAAAATTTTCACATCAGTTAGATCTTCTTTATTTATGTGTATCCTTACATTATTGTAAGTGAAGAACCCTGTCACTTTTGAATATTTTGTGGATTTTTATAGTTTAAAAGTGGTACATATTGTGACAGGCAACTTATTATGTGGACAAGTCCATGTAATGTTGTGTTAATAGTTTAGCACAGCTATATATAACTGCCTGTGATACTTTTTGTGCATTTTTTTGTGTTAAATGTACATTTTTGTCACACAGTGACTTATAGAACATTAGTCCATAGAATATTGAAATATTGTATGGAATGTAGTGGGTACCAGATGTACTTTCGGTATTTTAAGATAGTTTTGCATTGCTGCCATTTTGGACGAAGAATTTCTATGGTGATGTCCATGGAATACAGGTAAACCCTGATATTTTGAACTTTTGTCATCATAAAAATAAATTATTTCTGATTTTTTTTTATTTTTTGACTTGTTCAATTTTCTTCAATTGTTTATAGTGAATAATGGCAGGAGGTGAAGGAGTTAATCTTAAATCCATATGGCCTGAAAAGGACATAGACTTCATGGTTGAGATGTTAAGGCGTACAGGCCGCTTTGACATAATTCCTCGCCATGAAGAGGAAATAGAAGAAGAAGAAGAAGAGGTAGAAGAGGAAGAAGAAGATATAACTCATGCTAGTAAGCTTGAGTATGTTGGGGCTACAAGCACCCCTGTGGTGCCTGCTTTAACCACCCAGCCCCAATTTAAAGTTGTTCACCCACCCACACCCATACGGAGGTATCATATTCAACCCCAGCCCAACCCAATGTCTCCAGTTGCCCCGCCCACAACCAGACAAAGGAGTTCAGTTTTCCCTCCCCCACCCAAACAAATCAACCCAGTTGTCCCACCCACACCCAAACCAATGACCCAAGTTAACCCAGCCCTACCCCAAGAATCCCCACTTAGACCCCTGGAGTCAAAGCAAGGTCCATTATATGGCAAACGCTCTCCCAGCCCACCTGCAAGACCCCCATACCCTAAAGAATTTGAACACCTTGAACATAGACCAGACGCTTTAGGTATTGTCCATACTCCTTTAAAAATTAAACAGGAGTACAATCCTAACCCTCATTTTAGGGATTCATATTCCCATGATAGGCTAGACCCATCTGTTCAGCCATCATCAATATATCCTCCCAATCCCCTCCGAGATGAGCCCAGGTAACCCCAAAAGCAGGGCCACAGGGTGACTTTTAGTCCTGAGCTTCCTTTCCACCACTCCAGAAGAGAAGCATATTATAATGCCCCTAAACAACAAGTGGTGGAAGAGGAACACAATATTTCTCCTCCGCCATTTGATAAAACTTTTTCGTATCCAAAAACTAAAAAATTAAATCAAAAGGAAAAATCTACAAAATGTAACTATGTTACACGACCTCCCCCTGTGGAAATAAAACAGGAACCATTGTCAAACCAGAATTATGTTCCTTCTTTAAATACTTTGCCACCCTCAAGTTATTCATTACAGGGTCAAGATTCTTTTAATAGTACCCTTAATAATTCTTTATTAGCAGGCATGCGGGTTCCACAACTTCCATTCTTTTCTGGTGAAAATCAGAAAGGGGATGTTTCCTTTGAAGTCTGGAAGTTTGAACTCAGCTGCCTCATAAGGGAATCCGTTTACCCTGATTCTTTTATTTTACAAGCTGTGAGAAAATCTCTCAAAGGCAAAGCCAGAGATATTTTACTCACAGTTGGTGAAACTGCTTCACCAACAGATATTTTAATCAAACTTGAGGGTATCTATGGCAATGTTTCTTCATGTGAAGTTTTATTGCAACAATTCTACCTGGAGTCACAACTGTCAGATGAGTCAGTTGCTGATTACAGTGTTAGAATTGAAAATCTGTTGCGGAGAGCAACTCAAAACAGATTTATTGACAATCATATTAAAAATGAAATGCTTTGTTCCAAACTTTGGAATGGGCTTAAGGACCCTTTGTTAAAGAATTCTAGTAGGTACAAGTTTGAAGTCGATAAAGACTTCAACAGCCTGCGGAAGTCCATTAGATCCATAGAGCAAGATCTAAATACATCTGCAGTTACAAAGCAGATGACAACTTTGACATCTGTCGGTGACAGTCAAAATGTCAAAGTTGACAAACCATCAAAGCAGATGGCACAGTCCTCTTTTGACAACACTGGTCAAACGTTGGACAACATTGCCAACCAGATGAAAATGCTTAGGGAAAGGACGGATGGGCTTGAAAAGAAATTCAGTGAGGTCTGTCTTGCTTCTCAACCACCAGGCCCATCCACTCTTCCACCTGGTAACAATACCACATCAACCCCTCCTGCCCAACGTGGTTCTTTCAATCAACGTGGTTCTTTTTCAAATCGTGGATACTCTGACAATCGGGGATCTTTTCCTCGTGGTAGGGGCTCTTCTTTCCCAAGGGGAAGAGGTGGCTCTTATCAGAGGGGTAGAGGCTCTTATGGCAGAGGCCAACACCAACAACAAGGGGCTAATCAGCACAATTTTGAAAAGTGCTGATACACAGACTGACTCTGGTTTGAATCATTCAAACTAGAAGGGGTCTTTATTGCGGAGCAAAATAAGGACTCCCCTTTGAACTCTGATAGCTCCAACACTGATCCAACCTTATTTTCACGTATGGTTGGTTCAACAAATGAATCAGAGATTTTTATTAATGGTCAGTCTTGTTTAGCCCTTATTGATTCTGGATCCATGATCACAACAATTTGTGATGATTTTTTATCAACAAATGGATCCAAGGCCTGAGCTGAAAGACATTGCTGATTTTAATTTGAATATTAGTGGAGCAAGTGGCTCAAAAATACCTTATTCGGGATATATTGAAGCGGAAATAAAAATTCCTGAGGTAGAACATATTCCTTTGGTTGTTCCAGTTCTAGTTGTGCCGACTACCAGATACTCTGGCCAAGTTCCGCTGATAGTTGGTACAAATATTATTGGTTCACTCAGGGAAGATGTTGCATCGGACCCAAATATTTCGTCTGCATGGAATAATGCATTTTCCGCTCTTTCATATTCCCAAACAAGGTTTGTTCAATCTACCAACAAAACACCAGTTATTTTAAAGCCCGATGAAACCCGAACATTAACGGGTTTAGTTAGAAATACTTCCACAATGGAAAATGCTGTCACAGAAAACAATATTTTAACTTCTGATTTTAATGTTTGTCCTCGTTTGGTTTCTGTAAAGCCCAATGCAAAGGCAGCTAGAGTCCCTGTTAGAATATGTAATCTTTCAGCCAGGCCTATTACAATAAAACCTAGAAGCCAATTATGTGATTTACATCAGGTAAAAGTTATTGAAAATGTAAATCCGTTTTCTACTTCATTTTCCCAGCGGGCTAGTACTAGTGATAGTCAGGCTGAGGAAATCAAAGTAGATTTGTCAGCGGAGAACTTAACTCCTGAACAGCATACCCAGGCTTCTGATTTACTTAGCCAGTGGAAGCATATTTTTCCACTGGGCCTACAGATCTTGGTTTCACCAATCTGGTGGAACACGAGATCAACTTAAGTGATCCTACTCCATTTAAGGATCCATACAGGCGTATACCTCCTGCAATGTTTGAGGAGGTGCGCCAACATTTAAAAGAAATGTTGGACGCAGGGGCTATACGAGATTCCAAAAGCCCTTTTTCTTCCAACATTGTTCTGGTCCGGAAAAAAGACAATAGCTTACGCTTTTGTATTGATTTCCGGAAACTGAACAACAAGACAATTAAGGATGCCTATGCCTTGCCAAGAATAGAAGAGACCATTGACACGTTGTCTGGCTCGAATTATTTTTCCAAACTCGACTTAAGGTCTGGCTACTGGCAGGTTGATATCAAAGAAGGGGATAAACATAAGACTGCATTCTCTGCCGCCCCCCCCCCCCCCTGGGCTTCTTTGAGTGTAATAGGATGGCTTTCGGGCTTACTAATGCACCTAGCACTTTTCAGAGGCTCATGGAGCGTTGTATGGGGGACCTACACTTGAAGGAATGTCTTATTTCCTTAGGTGATATAATCATCTTCAGTAAGACATTCGATGAACACATTACAAGGCTGCAAAACGTGTTCAAACAGCTTGAGCAGCATGGCTTGAAACTCAAAGCCTCCAAGTGTGAGTTCTTCAAGACCCAGGTGCAATACTTAGGCCACATTGTCAGTGATAAGGGTGTCCAAACAGATCCTGACAAAATTGCTGCATTAAAAGATTGGCCTGCCCCTTCAAATATACAGGAATTGCGTAGTTTTCTCGGTTTTCCGGGTTATTACAGACGATTTGTCTGTAATTACTCCAAAATTGCGAAGCCGCTCAATGACCTGTTAATAGGACACCCAACAACCAAGAAAGCCAAGCGACCTAAGTCTGCAGTTCCTTGGACCTGGGGGCCTGAACAGCAAACAGCTTTCGATACTTTAATCGGAAAGCTGACATCACCACCAATTCTAGCATATTCAGATTATAGCAAAGAGTTCATTTTGAACATCGATGCTAGTGGTGATGGTTTAGGTGCTGTCCTATACCAAGAGCATGATGGTATAGAACGTGTCATAGCGTATGCTAGCAGAGGTCTAAGAGCCAGTGAGTGCAATTACCCTGCACATAAACTTGAGTTTTTGGCCTTAAAATGGGCAGTGTGTGATAAATTCCACGATTTTTTGTATGGAAATACATTCACTGTTAGAACAGACAACAATCCATTGACGTATGTTCTAACAACGGCTAAGTTTGATGCCACAGGCCATCGTTGGCTAGCCGCACTGTCCAGCTACAACTTCAAGCTCATTTACAGGTCTGGCAAGAAAAACCAAGATGCCGATGCCCTCAGTAGATTACCATCTACTGATAAAGAGGTCCTGTTTAATGACGTTATTAAGGCCATCTGCCAGGCGGTATTAGCCCCTCCAGAGGAGGCGCCGGCAGTTGAATGTGTATTGGTTGCGCAGCAGTTTGACCTCACTGGTGAAGAGGTTGGCTCTGACTCTGGTTCAGATTTCAGTCAAGTTGACTGGCGTGCTGAACAAACCATTGACGGCACGTTGAACAGAGTGAAAACCATTGACGGCACGTTGAACAGAGTGAAGACCATTCTTGCCTCTGGACATAAACCTACCAAGAGACAGATTGCTCTTGAGGAGACAGAATGTCAGAAAATCTTGAAGGATTGGGACAGTCTATTTTTCAAAGACGAGGTACTTTACCGTCGTCACTCTTTACATGGCACCTCTGTAAACCAGCTGGTATTGCCTGAGGTTTTCCGGGAGATAGCACTTAATGGTCTGCATGATGAGGCCGGCCATCAAGGCAGAGACCGCACTATGTCCCTGGTAAAATCTCGGTTTTACTGGCCTGGGGTGGATGGTGACATTAAAAAGAAAGTCCGAAACTGTCCCAGATGCATCCGAAGAAAGTCTCGAGAGCGGGCTCCAGCAAAACTTGTGACTATAGAGTCCACTTATCCCATGGACTTGGTATGCATGGATTTTCTGTCTCTTGAGACATCAGCGGGTGGTTACGAAAACATCTTAGTAATCACAGACCATTTCACCCGCTATGCTCAGGCCATACCAACCAAGAATCAAACGGCCAAGACAACAGCCAAAGTTCTCTTTGAAAACTTCATTTGTCACTATGGATTTCCATCCCGCTTACATAGTGACCAGGGCCGCAATTTTGAGAGCCAGGTTATTAAAGAGCTGTGTTCCGTTGCTAACGTTGACAAGTCTAGGACTACCCCCTACCATCCCATGGGTAATGGAATGCCCGAGCGCTTTAACCAGACTCTGCTCAATATGTTGGGTACTTTGGAAGATGACCAGAAGTCAAACTGAAAGTCATACGTTGCGCCCTTGGTTCATGCCTACAACTCAACTCGTCATGAGACCACTGGATTTTCGCCCCACTATCAAATGTTTGGGCGACACCCTAGATTGGCAGTCGATGCTTTTCTAGGCATAAATCCAGAGGGTAGGCATGCTGACCAGACAAAGTTTGCAGCCGATCTCAAAAAGAGGCTCGACTTTGCATACAAAACAGCCACCAAGGAGGCCCGTCGCCAGGGCAGAAGGCATAAGGAAACTTATGACCTCAAAGCTCGGGATGCCCAGCTTTTGCCCGGTGACCGTGTGCTGATTCGCAACGTCGGACTGAGGGGAAAATGGAAGTTGGCAGATAAATGGGAGAAAGATGTGTATTTGGTTGTTGAACAGCCAAATACTGAGGTTCCCGTGTACGTTGTAAAACGTGAACATGGGAAGGGCATCCGACGGATGCTGCATAGGAACCTCTTTCTTCCATTTATGGCCCTTCCAGCATCCAAACCACGCTCCTTGGATACAGATATATCACCAAATAGCAGTTCTCAACCGTTACCGGTTGAGGATACAACTGCCGGTGATATCAATGTTCCAAGTGGAGCTTCAGGTCGTGCAGCCTCACCTCCGCCAGACTCTGCAGATACAGATAGTGCAGACATGCTGGATGCACCGGTATCCCCTAGTGTGGTGATACCCCCAGAGAGGTCGTCATTGGATCCTTTGGCGAAACCCTTTAGTCCGGCTCCGAGGTCTCAACCAGAATTGCGACCGCAAACGCGTACACAAAGGCATAGGCAGAAACCAAGGTGGCAGACAGGAGGGGACTGGTTATTTTAACTTTTTTTTTAGAACTGTTTTAAACTGAATTACAGCTGACATGGTTTCCTGGTTTCCTGTGTGTGTTTTAACTATCTTAATTGAAATGTCGAGACGACATTTTTTTCACAGAGGGGGATGGGAGCGTGTGACAATTACGCTAAATATATTCTGGAGAGAGGCTTCGAAACAGAAAGTTTTCATTTAAACGGGTTGCTGGGTTGCAGTCGAGTGACGATGCATGGCTTGTCATGGCGTCTCTGGAGAGCTTGTATGTTGTCAGATTACCGCTGACACGTGGTGCACTGTACTGCAAACTGGCGAGAAAGTTCTGGTAGGAAAATTGTATTATTGAAAATTTCGCCTTGACATGATTTCGCGCTTGCTTGGACATGGGTTGGTTACAACCTATGTGGGGGCTATCCCAATCAGACCGTGGCCGGTTCGTGCTTCTGGCTTGTGCTTTCGTGGAAAGGTGAATAATTTCGTAAGAAATGAATAGTTCTGTTATATTTCCTCTCTCCAGTCCAGCGCGTAAATAATGTATTTTTATATGACACTTCCATTTTGGCTGTGTTTTAGGATAAGCAATTTTAGCCTGGTTTTAATGTTTAGCCGTTTGAAGCTAAACCAGTAAGGAGTGTCCTATTACGCGCTATCAAAAAAAGATTTTTTGTCTAAGTTCTGTATATAAAGTTTTATCTTTTGCGCTGTGCATACTGTGCAGCATTTATGACAGCGCATTTTGATAAGGGTTTACCTGGCAAAGTGTTAGGTATGATTAACTTCACTTGCTTGATAGAATTAGAAGCAATAGCTTTGTGTTCAGTTATTGTCAGATTGTTTGTTAATACCATACATATCTGGTAAATTTAATAGGCAAGGTTGTTAAGGTGTAATTTAATTTTTTTTAATATAATGCAAATCATTTTTTGTTTATTAATTTAAATGTCGGGACGACATTTCCCGAACAGGGGGAGAATGTCACAGAGTGAAATTATTGAAACTGGAGTAGAGCTTGTACTTTGGACTTTCTAGTCATTTCCAGTTATTTCCCACTATTGATGAGTATTTTCATACTTCATATACTCATCTTTTTCATATATCATTAAGCATTCCCGAGTAGCGTATATCTATATCCGGTGTCCTTATGTAAGTCTCGCGCGCTTTTCACTTCACTGATTAACACCGCATGCGCACATTCTTACCTCAGCCTTTGTCAGTCTTTCTTTGTCCCTGGCGAAGGTAGGTCTCACGACCACCTGACGGACACCATCTATGTTATTCCTAATTACTTAGGATATTCATAATATTTATACAGGTATGCGTTTACTTTATTTCATTATCATGTTGAACATTTGTAAATTATCATAATTGTCATAATTTCATGAATATTCGTATCTTGCCATTTCGATATCTCGACCTCGGAGTCAGTCTTTCTTTGTCCCTGGCGAAGGTAGGTCTCACGACCACCTGACGGACACCATCTATGTTATTCCTAATTACTTAGGATATTCATAATATTTATACAGATGACGAGGTCGAGAGGGAGAAGGTTCTGATAACTTCAAAAACATGGAAACACCCAACTTAGTTGTCATCTCTTGAACCCCGAACCCCCTTGAGAGACGGGAGAAGCTCTAACGTTGTATCAACGTCGTTCATCATCATCATGTGGCCACCACCATCTTAAATCCATCAGCCCGTAACAACAAATCTTTCCCGTGACATAAGTTTCAGAAAGATCCAATCAAACTGAAGGGGCTACAGTGATTTCAAGGTAAAAAATCGGCATTTTCAGCAATCAAAGGAACGTAACTCAAAGACAAATGGGCAGTCTTGGCTGTTATTCGAAGTCATCCTAGGTGCTATCACCAGCCACCTTACATATAAGTTTCGGAAAGATCCGACCAAAACTGAAGGGGCTACTGTGATGACAAGGTCGAAAATTGGCATTTTCAGCAATCAAAGGGACGTAACACAAATGGGCCGACTTGGCCGGTTTTCGATCTCATCCAAGGTTTAATCCCTAGCCACCTTACATATAAGTTTCAGAAAGATCGGATCAAAACTGAAGGGGCTACCGTGATGACAAGGCAAAACATTGGTATTTTCAGCAATCAAAGGGACGTAACTCTATGATAAATGGGCCGACTTTCGAACACATTCGAGTTTTTATCCCTGGCCACCTTACATATAAGTTTCAGAAAGATTCGATAAAACAGAATGGGCTACCGTGGTGAAAAGGTAAAAAATCGGCATTTTCAGTAATCAAAGGGATGTAACTATGATAAATGGGCTGACTTGGCCGGTTTTCAAACTCGTCTGAGGTTTTATCCCCAGCCACCTAACATAAAAGTTTCAGAAAGATCCGATCATAACTGAAGGGGCTACTGTGATGACAAGGTCGAATATCGGCATTTTCAGCAATCAAAGGGAAGTAACACTCTGTTAAATGGACGGACTTGGCAGGTTTTCGAATTCATCCGGGGTTTTATCCCTAGCCACCTTACATATAAGTTTCAGAAAGATACGATCAAAACTGAAGGGGCTACCGTGATGACAAGGTCAAAAATCAGCATTTTCAGCAATCAAAGGGACGTAACTCTATGATAAATGGGCCGACTTGGCCGGTATTCGAACTCATCCGAGTTGTTATCCCCAGCCACGTTACATATAAGTTTCAGATAGATCCGATCAAAACTGAAGGGGGTACGATGATGACAAGGTCAAAAATCGGCATTTTCAGCAATCAAAGGGATGCAACTCTATGATAAATGGACCGACTTGGCCGGTTTTCGAAATCATGTAAGATTTTATCCCCAGCCACCTTACATATAAGTTTCAGAAAGATCCGATCAAAACTGAAGGGGCTACCGTAATGACAAGATAAAAATTCGGCATTTTCAGCAATCAAAGGGACGTAACTCTATGATAAATGGGCGGACTTGGCCTGTTTTCGAACTCATCCGAGGATTTATCCCCAGCCATCTTACATATAAGTTTCAGAAAGATCCGATCAACACTGAAGGGGCTACAGTGATGACAAGGTCGAAAATGGACATTTTCAGCAATCAAAGGGACGTAACTCTATGATAAATAGGCCGACTTGCCCGGTTTTCGAACTCATCCGAGATTTTATCCAAGTCACATCACATATAAGTTTCAGAAAGATCGGATCAAAACTGAAGGCGCTACGGTGATGACAAGCATTTTCCCATAGTAAGTCTATAGGACCTTGTGGTTGCCATAGGAACCAAAGTTTTTGAGCGATTTCGAAAAAAAAAAATATGTCATCAATGCCCCACCAGAGGCATGCTACAGATGAGGAATGATTGAGATCAGCCTGCAGGATAGAGATATAGCTGCTCAAAAGTGTGGACGGACGACCGACGGACGGACGACCGACGGACGGACGGACGACCGACGGACGGACGGACGACCGACGGACGGACGGACGACCGACGGAGGACCCACTATACTATAAGCTACCCTGGAGCCTTCGGCCTAGGTGAGCTAAAACGCTTTTTGTCCACCATTGCTTTTCATCATGATGGTAAAAAATACAGAAAATTCATGTAGCACTATCGATTGCGATTTTCTATGGAGTTCCCATTGAAAGCAGCTTTTGCACACAGCTTCTAGAATTGGAGGTCAATATGTGATAGCCTGTTTCTCGTAGCTGATGCAACTGAAGTTCCAGACGCAAATGGTTACTAAAGAATGTCACATGTATCAAATTTGATGTGTTTACGAAAACAAAAACGAATGGTGCTTTTGCACGGAAAAATGAGTCTTCTTCTCGTATCAAAACATAACAATCTTTGTGTAGTTTTTATCTGTAGTAGCTATAGTAACAGGAGCAATTTTAGGTATAGGAACTGTTTTGACTGAGTAGATATGGTTAACCTGTATCCAAAATAGTGTTGACACGGATGTTAAACCTAAAATCCAACAACATCCATTTTCTTAATTTGTCTTTTTCTGTCATTTCAAGACGCTTTTGTTAATTTCTGCTCAAAGGCATAGGATGTGGGTACTCGCTAGAACCACCTCATTGAGGCGGTTCTAACTAGCACCCACAATCTACGTTTGGAGTATAAATAAGAAAAATATCAAAAATTCATAATAAAATTACCCTTTTTTGACGTGTGGAAAAATGCACTATATCACAATGATGTGTTACCATAAAGTTAAGACTGAATGACAAACAGTGTAGATCCTGATCAGATGTCTCTGATCTCGATCTACATTGTTTGCAAAGATCACAGGGGTTGTCATGTACTGCAGGATAAAAATTAAAGACAGTAAATTTTCAAATAAATTATAAAGAGTTAAAACAAGAACACAGCAATATTTTATATTTAAAATGGTTTTATTTAACTTTCAATCAGCATAATACACCATTGCATCCAAGAAACACATTGTTAAATATAAGACAGCATAAAAGTTGTTTGTTTGATTTGAGGTTTAACGTCCCCTTCAACACTGTATAGGTCATTTTGGAGACGTTGCTTCCAATTTTGTCGGACTTTTTACTCGACATTGAGATGAAATGACATCTCAAGCCCTACCGCCCAATCAAACCAATAGTGTTTATAAGAATGAACGGGCCCACTCGAGCTGCTTTGCCTGGGTAGGCTTAGATCCTCTAAGCGGTTTACCAGTACTTATGTGCGGTCGGTTTCAGCACTGCGTGGAAGCATCATGAAGCCTTACTATTTCATCCAGCCCCGATGAGCGGGGGTCGTGCATAAAAGTTGATAAAATGACTTGTGGATTTAAAGGTGATATAGGTGTGCAATACCATCTTAAAGTTCTGGGACAGACAGGCCTTACATCACACAATGATGTGTCTGGTCAGGATCTTCACTTGCTTGAGAGTGGTAATCTTTATGAAACGGTTCATGCACAGGTTCATTTTGTAAGAGTTGTTTGTGTTGAGGTTTTACGGCCTATTCAACCTAATAGGATCATGTTTATCACAGTCTGTAAACTTCACCACACTTTTACTGGGCAGGCTCTTAGCTGTCTGTTAAGCACTCTTGTGCACATTATTTTGACAGAAGCAGACAATTTCCATTCTTGAATCAGCGTAAGGCAAAGTTAATGATCTCTTAATATTCATTCCGAGATGACAAATGACAAAATCAGGACATTTATGTGTACATGTACATCCATGTTTTTCTGTCTCAGATCCTAAACTCAAGTACAGACACTGCAAATGATGATGAAAGTACAAATCGTAATCAGCATGTTCATCCGCTACCAGAGGAATATAAGAATCTTGTAAGGGCGTGAGGGATGGATTGATGATGATGATGATGATTTCGTGTTTAACGACGCGTCAACCCTCCTGGTGGGTCATAAGCGTCAGTCGGTTAACGGTTTAACGGCATGAATAATTATGACGATATTAAAAGTAAGAAGTCAGAATGATAATGTATAAAAATCTGAAACAGTTAAATCTTATGAAAAAGACCAATATCTTTTAAGAATAAAATAATGTTATCAACAGGTACATCTCGAAACAGTTGTTGCAAAGTGTCAGCTTTGAAATATAAAATACGTGAGGGTGAAATGTCAACACAGTCAATTAAGATATGTTTCACAGTGAATGGCTGATCACAACCTACACAAGAAGGCTGATCATTACCATTAAAAATATAAGAATGAGTAACTCTAGTATGGCCGATGCGCAGTCGTGTTAATACTACGTCCTCTTTTCTGGAAAACTGTGGAGGAGAGCATTTTGTACTAACGACAGGTTTAATGGCATGGAGTTTGTTATTTATTGCACGGTCCCATTCGCCTTGCCATTCCGACAAGATGTATCTATTGATAAATGGTTTAAAATTATTAAAAGGAATTTTAAAAACAGATGGATCAAGATTGAGCGATTCCTTTGCTTTCTTGTCAGCATATTCATTGCCGACAATGCCAATATGGCTCGGAAGCCAACAAAACAAGATTTGGTGTGTTTTAGAAATTTCATGATGTTTTTCGATCAATTTTTGAATTTGAGGATTTTTAGATGATGAATGGTCTAAAGCCTTAAGCACAGAAAGTGAATCAGAAAATAGAATTGCTTTTTGAATTGTTGAAGAACTGATAAAATCTAAAGCTAGGTCTATTGCTTTGGCTTCAGCTGTAAAAATAGATGAACCATCTGGAAGGCGCATGGTTTTGTGCGTATCTTTAGAAACATACGCACAACCAACTTTATCTCCTTCTTTGGAACCATCAGTATAGACTTGCTGGTAATCATCGTAACGTGATTGCAGTACCTGAAAGTTTTGTTTGAGAAGTATCGGATTTGATTCGGATTTTTTGCCATCATGTAAGTCGAACAGAATAGAAGGTTGTTTAATACACCAAGATGGAACTTCGGCGGTTTCATGTTTTTGAATATTTTTAAGGTCGATACCTGAATTTTCCAGCAGTGGTAAAATACGTAATCCAAAAGGTTTAATTGCTGTGGGTTTAGTTTCATACCTATCTACAAATTGAGGTCGAAATGAAATTTTGGATGCCGGGTTAGATGGATTTGCAGCAAGTCTAATAGCATACTGAAGAGAAAGTTTCTCTCTGCGCGAGGTTAAAGATGGTTCACATGCTTCTACATAAAGGCTTAATACGGGAGAAGTACGGAAGGCTCCCATGGCCAGACGAAGGCCTTGGTGATGGATAGTATCCAAGGATTTTAAATAGGACTTTCTGGCAGAAGCATAAACAACAGACCCATAATCTAATTTAGATCTTATTAAAGACCGGTAAAGATGTAATAAAGTATACCGATCTGCTCCCCAACTTGTATGAGCTAAAACTTTCAAAAGATTCAAAGCTTTTAAGCATTTCGCTTTAAGATATTTAATATGGGGAATAAAAGATAACTTTTGATCAAATATGACCCCAAGAAATTTGGCTTCTTCAACAACAGGAATTTGTGATCCGTATAAAAACAGAGAAGGATGTTCGTGTTTCTTCCGTAGTTTACAAAAATGAACACACTGCGTTTTCGACTTGGAGAACTTGAAACCATTTTTATCAGTCCATTCTTCTATTCTTTTTAAATTTTGTTGTAACTTTCGTTCAATTGTTTTCATATTTTTGAACGGTAACATATACAAAAATCATCAACATACAATGAACAATCAGTTTTGTCGTCCAAACATTGCACAATATTGTTTATTTTGATGTTAAATAGCGTAGTTGAAAGCATACTACCCTGTGGGACACCCTGTTCTTGATCATAGAAATCTGACACGGTAGACCCCACACGCACCTGAAACATGCGCTCACCTTAAAAGCTTTCAATAAAAGTGGGAAGTTTTCCTCTTAAGCCAATGTTATGTAGATCTTTCAATATTCCATAACGCCATGTTGTATCATATGCTTTCTCCAAGTCGAAAAAGACAGCTACTACGTGTTCTTTGTTAATAAAAGCATCTCGTATAAATGTTTCTAGTCTTATTAAATTGTCATTGGTACTACGTTCCGAACGAAAGCCCGATTGATATTCTGAAATGAGGTTGTTGGACTCTAAGTACCAGACTAATCTCTTGTTTATCATTCTCTCCAATGTTTTACACAAACAACTTGTCAAAGCTATCGGACGATAATTTGTAGGTTCTGCATGATCTTTCCCTGGTTTCGGAATTGGTACAACTGTAGCTACACGACAGCTCTCAGGACAGACCCCCGTTTCCCAAATATTATTAAAGATATCTAAAAGTGTTGTAAGAGAACTTTTTGGCAGATGCTTAAGCATCTGATAATGAATTTCATCGGGGCCGGTTGCCGTATCATGTGATTTTTCAATGGCTTCAACGAGTTCGGATAAGTTAAAAGGTTTGTTGTATTCTTCGTGATTAAGTGATTTAAAGTTTAGATTTCTTTTCTCTTGGTCCTTTTTGAAATTTCTAAAAGTGTCAGAATAATTACGCGATGATGAATTTCTCAAGAATGTGTGCCAAAGAGTATCTGAAATATCTTTTTTTGTTGAAGCTATTGTGTCAAATTCAGTATTTAAATGTGTAAAACTAGAAGACTTTGTTTTTCCTGAAATTTTTCGTACCATATCCCAAACCTTTTTAATGGGGGTTTTATAGTTCAATTTGGAGACATATTCTCTCCATGACTTTCGTTTGGAAGCTCGGATTGTTCGCCGAGATTTAGCTCTAAAAACTTTTACGTCGTTGAGCTTTTCTGAAGTGGGATTTTTGCAGAACTTATTTAGAGCCTGTTTACGCTTTTTAATAGCTTCTTTACAGTCATTATTAAACCAAGGCTTGCTTTTCTTAGTATTTGTGGAGGTCTTTGGAATGCATTGTTCTGATATGTTAATAAGTGTATCTGTGAAATCAGAAACAATGTCGGATGATTCATTAAAATGATCAATTGATAACTCTTCTTCACATAAATTATGGAATAATTCCCAGTCGGCTTTATTCATTTTCCATTTCTGGTTACAGTCCTCATCTGGTTCGTTTACACTCTCAATTATAACAGGGAAGTGATCACTTCCGCACTGATCATCATGAACAGACCAGTCATAGTCCAAGAAGAGAGATGGGTGACACAAAGAGAGATCCAAAGAAGACAAATGACCTGTCGCTGGGTGAAGGTAAGTATAAGATTTATCATTCATCAAGCAAAGATCGCTCTTTGCAATAAAATCTTCAACAAGTGCTCCTCTGTTATTGATATCTTTACAGCCCCATAGAATATTGTGACCATTGAAGTCGCCAACTAAAAGATATGGCGATGGAAGTTGACTCAGCAATGAGTCAAGATGTTCGGGCTTTAACGAAAATGAGGGTGGAATATATAAAGAGCAAATTGTAGTTTCTTTATCAAGAGAAACCGATACTGCTACAGCTTGTAGGTCTGTTTTTAATTTGATCTCTCTTTGTGGTAAACATGATTTAACAAGAATTGAACTGCCACCAGATGGTTTGCTACCATCAGAATAGATATAGTTGTATATATTGAAACCCCTGACATCAATGTTGTCATCAGTTTTTAAAAAAGTTTCTTGTAAACAAAAAACCGATGGGTTTAATAACGAAATAAGTAATAAGAGTTCATTATAATTTGGTTTAAGACCTCGACAATTCCATTGTATTATTTTGTGTTTTAAATCCATTTTATGAAGAGATTAAGACTAGAAACTATATTGGAGCTGCAATTGGTGATATAGATCTGCTACCACCAGCTCGTGGTGTTGCTGACCTCGATCTGTTATTGCCATTTGGTGATGATGGAGTTTCAGCGAACTCCATATCACTGTCACTCAAAGATCCGAATCTGTTCTGAAATCTAATATTGTCTCTCTCCATTTTACGTTGTCTGTCTGTCTGTTTTTGAGACAATTGATGTTTTTTGATCGGATCTTCCGATCCCTTATTAGTTCGACCTGAGTCGAGTTTCTCTTTTACGTGCGGCGCTGGCTTCGGTACGGTCGCTGTCGACCGATCCGAAGCAATCTGGATTGCGCCATTTGATAAATTGGTTGAACTTTGCGGTGCTGGAGTGGGTTTACTCCATGCACCAGATTTTTTCAGTTCAGCTATGTATGATTCAGCAGTCTGTGTCGCGGAGCTGGTACATTTTACACCAGTACCCTTTGTGATGCTGGCGAAACTGGTGGTTGGTGTTATATATCGCTCATCGACAATTTTTCGCGCTTCTGGGAATGTTATCCCCCTTTGGTATTTGACGGTTAGTATTTCTTTTTCTTTTTTCCATGCCGGACAGTCTCGAGAGAAAACAGCATGTTTGCCATCACAATTTACGCATTTGGGTTCATTTTTGCAGTTGAGGTGATTATCAACATGCTTTTCTTCACCACAATTAGGACAGAGTTTTTTTCTCTGACATCTGCTTTCATGATGGCCAAAAGCCTGACAAGAGTAACATCTAAGAGGGTTTGGGATGTATACCTCTACGTTAATGGAAAGATATGCTACTTTGATTTTCTTGGGTAGAACTGGTGTATTAAAAGTCAACACATAAGTTGCTGTTGGTTTTAGTACACCATTTCTACGGACTTTGATGTTACGAACACCAACAACTCCCTGATCTTTCAAGTTATCGACGATCTCTTCATCTGTACAAGGGCGCAGTTCTGGACTGCGAATCACTCCCTTAGACGAATTTAACGTGTTGTGGAGAGAGACTTTAACCTGAAGATCAAAGAGTTTATTGGTGCTTAGCAGGCTTACAACTTGCTGTTTTTTCTCGACTTCCAAGAGAAGGTCACCTGATTTGAGCTTTTTGATACTCTTAGGGTGTCCGGCTATGGAGTTAATACATTTCTCAATTACGAAAGGAGAAAGGCTGGATACACTTCGTGTATCGTCAAGCGACGAGACAACCAAGAAGCGCGGAACATTGTCGAAATTTGGTTCAGCGGACTGCTGACTGGTTTGTTGACTTGACTGCTGACTGGCTTGTTGACTGTGTTCATCCGATTCGGATGAATCGTCTTGTTTTTTACGTTTAGGTGCGTTGTGTTTAGATGCGTTGCGGTTATTTTTTTTTTCATGAGGCATAAGGAAAAAATTCTAGTTTCGTCCCAAGTGCTCTCCGCCCTCCGTGGAGCCCTACAAGGGAACACCATAATGGAGTGGTTATCCAACTCGCAGGTGTTAGAGATACACGTGAGATATACTCGTATAAACAAAATGCCTACACGATTGATCCGTTTAGCCACCGCCTTCTAGAGATAAAAAGACAGAAAAGGGTAAGGTAAATGGGCATATGGTTGGTATCAGGAAAGATACAAAAAGAGTTGAAGAGAAAGCAAAGCGGTATCTCTAGGGCTCGGCGCGACCAGCCGATTGACCGTGCCGGACCGCACGGCCACCCGTCTACACCGAAAAGCCAGGCCAAAGAGGCGTGTTGGGCACCTGAAGCACCGCCACCTCAGGTAACCCTCAACCTCCAGGATCCCTTCTTCCGGCTTACAGGACGCCACCCACGGCAAACGGGTGGTACTTCCTTTAGCTCTTCCCAGTGGGCACAGAGACCACAGCGGCAATGTGCCCAGTGGGAATTGAGCCCCCAGGGCCACGGCAAGGCAGGAAGTCTAATACCTGGGGGGAGGGATGGATTGAAAAATCCGCCCCAAGGGTCACTGTCCGGCATCACGAGGCTTGCCGAGTGATGCCGGACAGTGATCCCGAGGGACGGATTTTTCTATCCACCCCCACACCCATATTGGATTCTTTTTCTTGCATACCTTCCATTTCTTAGCTCGGATTGTAATGCTGCAGTCACTTCGGTTACCGACGTCCGCCATATTGTGATGGCACTACAGGAATGTTTAGTGACATCACGTAACGTGCATGACGTTAACCTTAAATACGTAGCATATGAGGTCGTATTCAACCAGTGCATATATCAAACACGCGATTATATTCGATTTAGGGTCAGAACACCAGGGTCAGAACATAAATTTCTATCCCAGGGTAAAATCACGGATTTCCTTGTCTGGTGTGCAAGAAATAGTTTGTCAAACACTGCAGGTAAGATCATAGAATGTACATGCTACATGTACAGTAAATGTTTCAGCAAAATGTTAATTAACGACATTGTTACTTTGATCACTATCCCCATCCATCAGGCTTGGAAAAAATAGATTGGGCTTCATGGTGCTTTAATACAGAGCTGATACGGATCCTGCAATGGTTCTTAGAATGCCTCAGCTTGCCCAGGCAAAGTGGTGCAAGGCAAGTTGGACCATCCAAGTGTATGGACTGCTTTCATTGGGCAGCAGGGCCTGAGATGTCATTTCATCTCAATGTTGGGTAAAAGTACCACAAAAATGGAAGCACAATTTTAAAACAAGAGCACCGCATGCAGGTGCCAACGCTAGTCTGCAGTTTCTTTTAGAAAACCAAAGTTCTAAGTCAAACAAGAGCAATCAAATTGCAAGATGGAGTTATAAAACGTGTAGGGAATGTAGCTCTTGTGATGGTGAGTATGTGTATGAAGTTTCATGAAGGTAGGCCAAATACTTTTGGAAATATGGTCAAGGTTAAGGTTTTCGGTTAAATTTTCGAAAAATAGGTCAAAGTTCAAAGGTCAAGGTCACAGATCAAAAAGTGTGGTATCACTGAAAAGGTCTTGTTCCAAGGAACATTCATGTGAAGTTTGAAGGCTCTGTTGTGAATAGTATTAAAATGAGAGCAAAAAATGTGTTTCAGAAAAAAAAATTGGAAAAGGGGAGATAATTCAGCCAAAATCAACAATGTTGTTATGGTCCTTGGTCAAAATGTAGCTCTTGTGATGATGAGTGTGTGTGTGAAGTTTCATGAGGCTAGGTCTAATACTTTTTAAGTTATAGCCCAGGTTACGTTTTTTTGGAACGACGCCAGACGACAACGCAGACGCCGGAGTGATGACAATAGCTCGAAAGTTTTTTTTTCTCAAAAAACAGACGAGTTAAAAAGTACCTAGACTGGGTTGTTTAACCTCAATCAAACCAAATGGTTTTGAACAAATGTATGTATGGCAAACAGTGACGACCCGGGGGTTTACATTGTTTGCAAAGCCTATTTGTCTTAGTAACTACTTATTACGTTAATACTTCAAAATATATATTCGATTTATATTTCAGGCGGCTGTGGCTGAGCAGACAGAAATACAAGAAAAAACTATAGGACAGGCCGAAAATGCCCTATGGTTCTTGCACTAAAAGGGAAGACTAACCGCCAGCTAAGCTAAAAGGTTTGTAGGAAAGGGTTATGCAGCTGCCCTGACCACGGAGGTGATCAGTGTGAAAAAGCCCAGGTTTACTCACATTCCAGCCTTGAAGTACGGAATTGATAATGAACCCTTAGCAATTGAAAAGTATACTGCACAAAAAGGGCACGGGGTTTTAATGTTGAAGTTTCAGCATGTGGTTTGTTTATTGACCTACAATATGGACAGCTTGCAGCAAGCCCAGACAGCCTTGTCACGGACACTTCGGTTACAGTCAGATTAGGATTAGTGGAGGTAAAATGCCTGTATTCGTGTCGAGATATTTCCCCTCTGCAAGCAGTAAAAACAAAGGACAGCATAAGTACATTTCCTGTTAAAATCATAGGGGATAGCATCATAATGAAAGAAAGTCATTCATACTTTTACCAAGTACAGATGCAGATGGGCATTACACAGCGAAAATGTTGCGACTTTGTAATATTTACAAATGCTACCGAAGATATTTTGATCATTCGCGTTGACTTTGGTGACAATTTTTGGAGTAGGCTGAAAGAAAAACTTCTCGATTTTCATGCCATGAACATTGTCCCAGCATTAGTGGCTCAGGGCTTCTATAAGTGAAATCTGATAGTGATTGGAATGTAGAAGCTTATAATTTTCTGGCAGTATCTGACTATTATTGATTCAATAATGATATTTTGCTCTATTTGAACAGACATGTACACGTAAATAATAAATAAATAAACTGACCTAATTAGTGCTGGCTGGGCCGTTAAACCATATCCGTACGACATTGTGCATAATGGCTACTTTCAGATGAAAATCTGTAATATTTTACTTAGGTTGTGGGTTATCGTTAAAACCGCCTCATTTCTAACAATTACCCACAACCTAGTTCTTGGAGCAGAAATGATGTGATGTATACCCCCGTAAACCCCTATTTTATAAAATGAGAATTAAGGGATGTTTATTTCAGGCTTGTTCACGTGATGTCATAGCAACATATAAGGTCGGTATTTTGGGATAATTGAAGGATATTTTTCCCTTATTTCCCCATATAATCCTTTGTTGTGGATATGCATGATGATGATGATGATGATGATTTCGTGTTTAACGACGCGTCAACCCTCAAACGGTTAATGGTTAAACGGCAAGAATAATTATGATGATATTAAAAGTAAAAAGTCAGAATGATAATGTATAAAAATCTTAAACAGTTAAATCTTATGAAAAAGTCTAATTTCTTTTAAGAATAAAATAATGTTATCAACAGGTACATCTCGAAACAGTTGTTGCAAAGTGTCAGCTTTGAAATATAAAATACGTGAGGGTGAAATGTCAACACAGTCAATTAAGATATGTTTCACAGTGAATGGCTGATCACAGCCTACACAAGAAGGCTGATCATCACCATTAAAAATATAAGAATGAGTAACTCTAGTATGGCCGATGCGCAGTCGTGTTAATACTACGTCCTCTTTTCTGGAAAACTGTGGAGGAGAGCATTTTGTACTAACGACAGGTTTAATGGCACGGAGTTTGTTATTTATTGCACGGTCCCATTCGCCTTGCCATTCCGACATCCATTCCGACAAGATGTATCTGTTGATAAATGGTTTAAAATTATTAAAAGGAATTTTAAAAACAGATGGATCAAGATTGAGCGATTCCTTTGCTTTCTTGTCAGCATATTCATTGCCGACAATGCCAATATGGCTCGGAAGCCAACAAAACAAGATTTGGTGTGTTTTAGAAATTTCATGATGTTTTTCGATCAATTTTTGAATTTGAGGATTTTTAGATGATGAATGGTCTAAAGCCTTAAGCACAGAAAGTGAATCAGAAAATATAATTGCTTTTTGAATTGTTGAAGAACTGATAAAATCTAAAGCTAGGTCTATTGCTTTGGCTTCAGCTGTAAAAAATAGATGAACCATCTGGAAGGCGCATGGTTTTGTGCGTATTTTTAGAAACATACGCACAACCAACTTTATCTCCTTCTTTGGAACCATCAGTATAGACTTGCTGGTAATCATCATAAAGTGACTGCAGTACCTGAAAGTTTTGTTTGAGAAGTATTGGATTTGATTCGGATTTTTTGCCATCATGTAAGTCGAACAGAATAGAAGGTTTTTTAATACACCAAGATGGAACTTCGGCCGTTTCATGTTTTTGAATATTTTTAAGGTCGATACCTGAATTTTCTAGCAGTGGTAAAATACGTAATCCAAAAGGTTTGATTGCTGTGGGTTTTGTTTCATACTTATCTACAAATTGAGGTGGAAATGAAATTTTGGATGCCGGGTTAGATGGATTTGCAGCAAGTCTAATAGCATACTGAAGAGAAAGTTTCTCTCTACGCGAAGTTAAAGATGGTTCACCTGCTTCTACACAAAGGCTTAATACGGGAGAAGTACGGAAGGCTCCCATAGCCAGACGAAAGCCTTGGTGATGGATAGTATCCAAGGATTTTAAATAGGACTTTCTGGCAGAACCATAAACAACAGACCCATAATCTAATTTAGATCTTATTAAAGACCGGTAAAGATGTAATAAAGTATACCGATCTGCTCCCCAACTTGAATGAGCTAAAACTTTCAAAAGATTCAAAGCTTTTAAGCATTTCGCTTTAAGATATTAATATGTGGTATAAAAGATAACTTTTAGTCAAATATAACCCCAAATGTTTCTAGTCTTATTAAATTGTCGTTGGTACTACGTTCCGAACGAAAACCTGACTGATATTCTGAAATGAGGTTGTTGGACTCTAAGTACCAGACTAATCTCTTGTTTATCATTCTCTCCAATGTTTTACACAAACAACTTGTCAAAGCTATCGGTCGATAATTCGTAGGTTCTGCATGATCTTTCCCTGGTTTTGGAATTGGTACAACTGTAGCAAAACGCCAGCTCTCAGGACAGACCCCAGTTTCCCAAATATTATTAAAGATATCTAAAAGTGTTGAAAGAGAACTTTTTGGCAGATGCTTAAGCATCTGATAATGAATTTCATCGGGGCCGGTTGCTGTATGTGGATATGCATGAGTTTATAAATTTGGGTATTCTTTTGAAGTGGCCATGCACTTCAAAAGAATACCCAAATTTATAAACCTATGCTGTCATTTTGTTTTGGGTATGCATGCATGTGAACTGCATGTTGAGGCAGTTCAAATGAAAACCCATAATATTATAACTATTTGTTGTGGGTATGCATGTGAACCGTCTTGAACGGGTATGCATGTAAACCGCCTCGTCGTGGCAGTTCAACGAGTCAGTTGAAATATATATATATATATATATATATATATATATATATATATATATATATATATATATATATATATATATATATATATATATATATATATATATATATATATATAGCTGTAAAACCAATGAAACCAGTATGCATCAGGCATTTTAAATGAGTACCTATAATGTATGTGTAGGTGGAGTAAGTTAATTGTATCGATTCCTGATATTTGTTTTACTTCTACTTTAGACAAACTGTAATATGCAGTACGTCGGTCAAACTTACCGCATGCTTAAAACTAGATTGATCGAGCATTATCGTAGAATGAGTAAGCCTAAGAAAACTGACACTTTCTTGTACCGTCACTTTCGACGTACAGGTCATTCAGTAAATAACATTGTTATGCAACCAGTGGAAAAACTTTACTACGATGCAAATTCTACATCTAGATTCAAAATTATCAAAATACATGCGGCTGAACTGAATTGGATTAAATCTTTACAGACCCCTTTTCCACTGGGATTTAATGACAACATTTATCAAGAGGGTAACATTTCCGGAATGCCGGACTTTTGATATTTTCTCGCTCCTGGAATATCGAAAACGCAGAACTAAATCTCAAGGCACCAGGAAAAATGGTAACTATAAACGTAAATTACGCGCTTTTAAACGAAACAATACTAGACTGAAGTGACTGTCAATTATATTATTAAATCATGGACGCCACTCTCTGCTTTTATTTCTAAGTTCATTACCCGTTTCTGTTTTACGTCTTCTGGACACCGAGGCAAATAAATTCTGATAGTTCTAATCAGTTCTATGCTGCGGCTGTCTTAAGTAGAGGCTATACTCAGCATACTCGCCGTCCTTACATTGATTCTGAAATTAATCATAAACGCCATTTCTTCAAAATATCCTTCATTAATAAGGGTATAGATTTTATAGATTTGTCCAGTATTTTTCGTGAGAGCTCGGTGCTTTCTCCCATTCCTGCTTATTTTCAGAATACTGAAACACATATAATTTGCTATAAATATAACAAACCTGTTAGATCTATCATTTTTAATTTCAATAAACTTGTTTCAGATCTTGATATTGAAACTAATACTCCTGATTCATGCCATTGTAAAAACTAAGTGTATTGCTATCCTGCTGCTGGTCATGTAATTACTGGCAATTTGAAAATTATTCCTGATTCTAGGGTAAGGAATATAATTTCTAAAGGACCAAAATATCGGTTTCCTTCTAAAATTGATTTCAGTAAATGTAGAGATGAAATCGCTGCTGCCTTGAATGAATTCGGTAATCGATGGTGTAAGCGAGAGTATGTTGAGCATAAATAAGTTCTGAATAGTTCTGAAAGCCCTAAAGGACTGCAAACTTAGCATTTTAAAACTAGTGAATAAACGCATTTCTTTCTCAAAATACTTACTTATTACCTCCTAAGCCTAAGACGTCTTTACGTCATCTTAAACTAGGTATTCAAGAATTTCATAAGAAGTTTGTTTTGGCCCCTGCAGACAAGGCCGATTACAACGTCGTCGTGACGGCTCCACTATGTTAACACGCTTAAGCAGGAGCTTGGTGGTACTAAGGCCTATGAACTTAAGCCTTTATCTGAAGAGAGAGCTATAGTAGATGAACATATTTGTCATTCAGCCACCAAGTTTGCTGTGTGTGTTACAGAAGGCCAAGACAAGCTTCCTACGCTATACTGGTTACCAAAACTTCATAAAAGACCTTACAAAGCACAGTTTATTGCAAATTCTAGCTCTTGCACTACCACTGAACTTTCTAAATTATCAACTTCCTGTCTTACTGCTATTAAAACGCATGTGATTAAATATTGTGATAAAATCTTTAAAAGATAAGGAAGAAATCTGTTTTGGTCTATAAAAAATTCGAATGAGGTTTTAAATAAATTGAAATCCAGACGTTTACGTGCTTCAAGTCTGTCTGCTTACGATTTTTCCACTCTTTACACTACACTTCCTCATAATCTTATAAAAGAAGAGCTTAATGATTTAATTGAATGGGCGTTTCACAGAGAAGATTCTCTCTATCTTGCATGTAATGTCAGAAATGTATTTTTCACTTCTAAAGAGCACAAGAATTAAACACTTTGGTCATGTCAGAATGTGTGTGATGCCCTCACCTTTCTACTTGACAATATTTATATTAGATTCGGTACTAACATATTTAGAAAAATTGTGGGTATTCCGATGGGTACGAATTGCGTACCTCTTGTGGCTGATTTGTTCTTGTATTGTTGTGAAAGAGACTTCATGTTGTCGTTTTCCATTCTTAAATTATTGAAGCTTTTAGTTCTAATTCTAGATATTTAGATGATTTATTAAATATTGACAATACTTTCTTTGATGGTTTGATCATTCAGATTTATCCCCTAGAACTTCAGTTAAACAAGGCAAATTCCTCTGATACCGAGGCCCCCTTTATGGATTTACATTTATCTATTGTAGATGGATTTGTTTCTTGCACAATTTATGATAAACGTGATGATTTTGATTTCGAGATTGTAAATTTTCCTTTTTTGGACGGTGATGTTCCTCGTGCGACATCGTACGGGGTTTATATTCCGCAGTTAATTCGATTCGCTAGAGTGTCTAGTCCTGTATCCGACTTCAACACTCGTAATAAATTATTAACCGCTAAACTTCTTAATCAGGGATATCGGTATCATAAACTACGTAAAGCCTTTTCTAAGTTTTATAGACGTCATATTGATTTGGTTTCAAATTCAATGTTGGACTTAAAACACTTATGCAACAGGGCCTATCAGAACCCGATTTCTTTGGTGACTTACTATATAAAAGAAAAATACATGCCTGTAATGACTAGTACCCAATTTCGTAAAATCGTTTGTCGATATATAAAGATTGGGTACAACATAAATGTTACTAGAAAAAGGGGTCCATAGGACACGGATGTCCCCGCCAAATGCCATTAATAAAAATATTACAAATGTACTTCAAATCAATCATAAACTATATGCATCAAGGGCAGATAATCCCAAAACTAAAAATGCAAGAGTTGTCTTCTTTGATCAAGACACATCGACTCAGTGTGATGAATGCACCTGTGAAGTTTCATGAATATATTCCATACGGTTTAGGAGTTATGGGCCGGACACGACATACCATTTGACTATATATGGATGTAAGTCAAGGGCAGATAATTCAAAAACTAATCAAGCAGGAGTTGTCTTCATTGTTCATGACAATCGTCCAAGTATGATGGATGCACCTGTGAAGTTTCATGATTATATTCCATACGGTTTAGGAGTTATGGCCCAGACACGGTTTACTATATGGTACTTTGAGTGCTTTAATACTCTTTGGGTGTCCGGCTATGGCGTTAATACTTTTCTCGATAACAAAGGGAGAAAGGCTTGATACAGTTCGTGTATCTTCAAGCGACGTGACGACCACGAAACGCGGAACATTGTCAAAATTTGGTTCAGCAGACTGCTGACTAGATTGTTGACTTGAATGCTGACTGGATTGTTGACTGTGTTCATCCGATTCGGATGAATCCTCTTGTTTTTTACGTTTAGGTGCGTTGTGGTTAGGTGCTTTGCGGTGTTATTTTTTCCATTTGCTATTAAGAAAAAATCCTAGTTTCGTCCCAAGTGCTCCCCGCCCTCCCTGGAGCCCTACAAGGGAACACCATAATGGAGTGGTTATCCAACTCGCAGGTGTTAGAGATACAAGTGAGATATACTCGTATAAACGAAATGCCTACACGATTGATCCGTTTAGCCACCGCCTTCTAGAGATAAAAAGACAGAAAAGGGTAAGGTAAATGGGCATATGGTTGGTATCAGGAAAGATACAAAAAGAGTTGAAGAGAAAGCAAAGCGGTATCTCTAGGGCTCGTCGTGACCAGCCGATTGACCGTGCCGGACCGCAGGGCCACCCGTCTACACCGAAAAGCCAGGCCAAAGAGGCGTGTTGGGCACCTGAAGCACCGCAACCTCAGATAACCCTCAACCTCCAGGATCCCTTCTTCCGGCTTACAGGACGCCACCCACGGCAAACGGGTGGTACTTCCTTTAGCTCTTCCCAGTGGGCACAGAGACCACAGCGGCAATGTGCCCAGTGGGAATTGAGCCCCCAGGGCCACGGTAAGGTAGGAAGTATAATGCCCGAGGGTTGCCTGGAGAAGATGTCTTTTAAAGGTTTTTCTATTTTTAGCTCTGGCGGCCATTTTATTTAACAGAGAATAGCCATTTAGGCAATTTTGAAAGAGCGTCACTCAAGGAACATTCCTGTGAAATTATTTTCAAATTGGGCCATTTGCCTAGGAGGAGATGTCATTGAAATTATTATTTTTAGCTCTTGTGGCCATTTTGTTTAACGGAGCAGAACGATTTAGGCAATTTTGAAAGAGGGTCACTCTAGGAACATTCCTTTGAAATTCTTTTCAAATCGGGCCATTTGCCTAGGAGATGTCATTTAAAGGTTTTTCTATTTTTAGCTCTGGTGGCCATTTTGTTTAATGGAGCGGAACGATTTAGGCAATTTTGAAAGAGGGTTACTCAAGGATCAGTCCTGTGATATTTTCAAATCAGGCCATTTGCCTAGGAGGAGATGTCATTTAAAGGTTTTCTATTTTTAGCTCTGGCAGCCATTTTATTTAACGGAGCAGAACGATTTAAACAATTTTGAAAGAGGGTCACTCAACAAATCGGGCCATTTGCCTAGATGTCATTTAAAGGTTTTCTATTTTTAGCTCTGGTGGCCATTTTGTTTAATGGAGCGGAACGATTTAGGCAATTTTGAAAGAGGGTCACTCAAGGAACATTCCTGTGATATTATTTTCAAATCGGGCCATTTGCCTAGGAGGAGATGCCATTTAAAGGTTTTTCTATTTTTAGCTCTGGCAGCCATTTTATTTCACGGAGCACAACGATTTAAACACTTTTGAAAGAGGGTCACTCCAGGAACATTCCTGTGAAATTATTTTCAAATAGGACAATTTGCCTAGGAGGATATGTCATTTAAAGGTTTTTCTATTTTTAGCTCTGGCAGCCATTTTATTTAACGGAGCGGAACGATTAAGGCAATTTTGAAAGAGGGTCACTCTAGGAACATTCCTGTGAAATTATTTTCAAATCGGGACATTTGCCTAGGAGGAGATGTCATTGAAAGGTTTTTCTATTTTTAACTCTGGTGGCCATTTTGTTTAACGGAGCAGAACGATTTCGGCACTTTTGAAAAATGGTCACTCAAGGAACATTCCTGCGAAATTATTGTTAAATAGATTGAAGGTTTTCTATTTTTAGCTCTGGTGGCCATTTTGTTTAACGAAGCAGAACGATTTAGGCAATTTTGAAAGAGGGTCAATGCTGTGGTGGCCATTTTGTTTAACGGAGCAGAACGATTTAGGCAATTTTGAAAGAGGGTCAATGTCGGTGATCCCTTGCCGTTGCTACATGCTAAACATCTAAACTCTGGGCCCTGTGGCTTCAGAGAAGATTTTTGAACCTTTTTTTTCATTATGAGTATATAGGAGCTAAGGGGCCCCGGGTTGTGGCCAATTTGGACCCTAGGGGCATGATTGGCAGGAATTATGAAGGTGAACACTTGCCATTGCTACATGCTAAATATCTAAGCTCTGGGCCCTGTGGTTTCAGAGAAGATTTTGAAGCTTTATTCCATTATGAGTCTATGGGAGTGAAGGGGCCCCAGGGCGTGGCCCATTTGGAACCCAGGGGCATGATTGGCAGGAATTATGTTGGTGACCACTTGCCCTTGCTACATGCTAAATATCTAAGCTCTTGGCCCTGTGGTTTCAGAGAAGAAGATTTTTGAAGCTTTTTTTCCATTATGAGTCTATGGGAGTGACGGAGCGACGGGGCATGACCCATTGGGAACCCAGGGGCATGATTGGCATGAATTATGTAGGCGACCACTTGCCGTTGCTACATGCTAAATATCTAAGCTCCCCTGTGGTTTCAGAGAAGATTTTTGAACCTTTATTCCATTATGAGTATACAGGAGCTAAGGGGCCCCGGGGGAGTGGCCCTATTTAGACCCCAGGGGCATGATTGGCAGGAATTATGTAGGTGACCACTTGCCATTGCTACATGCTGAATATCTAAGCTCTGGGCCCTGTGGTTTCAGAGAAGAAGATTTTTGAAGCTTGTTTTTCGGGCCTGTCTAAAACGCTGAAAAACACGCTGAATTCAGCAGGTTGCTGATCAGCAGATAGTGACTAAAACGCTGATCTGCTGAAATGCTGAATTTTTATTAAATGTGGTGATCGTGTGTAAATTTCATAATCTTTGTGTTTATGTGTTTATTTATATTTTTATTTATTTTATTCATTTAATTTAATTGTTTATATTTTATGACCCAATTGACAGTGTTGGTGCATTCATAATAAATTGCTGACATCATTAGACACCTATAAAGAGTACTGCCTGTACATATCTGCTTGGGTTATTGAAACGTTGTGTGTGTGTGTGTGTGTGTGCCACGTCACAAAAAATGGCGGAATATTGTTATACCCTCCAGATTTTTTTTGTGTCCGTCCGCCTGATGATTTCGAGTCAATCCATTACCCTGAAACCTAGATAGAAAAGGTCACTAAGGAAAAAAAAAAGTTGGCGCAAAAACAGTGTAAGTGCACTTACCCCATTTTTGCACAAAGTTTTTTAATACCTCAAAAATATAGAATCCTGCTGCTTGATATTTCAGAATAAGCATGTAAGTACCATGCAGAATGTATAAAATGTGACCTATTACCTACCCAGTGCCTTAATTTACTGCATTACCATTTAAAAGGCAAAGAAATAAGGTTTGTACATTTACACCGTTTTAGCGCTGAATGCACTTACACCATTTTTGCACCAAACACACTCGGCGCAGAAATGGTGTATCAACCCTTAAATGCTAAATATTTCTTTTCAAATGCCATTTATTCAACAATAAACGTCACACACAAATGAAAGAAATCGCCATGAAGTTAATAAACCAGCTTATAGTATGGTTTTCTATGCCATTCTTTAATAAAACAGTTTTTGTCTCTCCTTAAAAGTTGCCATTTTGCACTTACAACGTTATTGCACTAAGCAGTGGATAAGCACTGAGGCGTGGCCTAATGCAGTGCTTGCAGAATGTTTTAGAGTATTATGGCTCTTGCTCTTGCTTGATATAAGTGCTGAGGCCTGGCCTGTTGCAGCGTTTTGTATTCTTATGTCGCAAACAGAACATGGCTTCCTATCTCTCTCTCTGTTCAATTTTATGCGCAATTTTTCGTTCCCTGTGTGGCTTCAGTATTTCGCACTTTGTGATTGTTGCACAATTTCCAGCCTGCTTATCTTCTTGTTATAGCGAGCTGTAACGAAAAGGATCGAGGACAAAGTGCCATCGGCTGAATATCAGAGTAATGAACAATCAGACAGCGCGAGTGACGCTCATAGTGAAAGCGAAACAGATACACGTATGTATATAACATGTTTCAAAGTAAACTTCATTTTAAATTCATAATCGCATTACGAGAAGATATTAATTTCAATAAGGCTGTCCTACACAGCTAAAAAAACGTATCTTTTAAAATAAATATAAGATTTTATTTATTTAATTATATTTTAACAGTATTATTATTTTTGGCCATTCTTGAGACATTCAAGCTTGTTTGAAATGTCTATAAAAGTTTCTCCTAATTTTACCATAATACATTTCTCGTAATCGAGGAAAATAATGAATGCCTCTGTACATTCCATTGTTCGCTTCTTTTTTTATTTGGTTTTGGTTTTACGGCCCTTTCAAGATTATTTCACTCATATCGAGCCGATCTTTAATCAGAGGTGGGCGAGAACCGAAGTAACCGGAGAAAAACCACCTGACCTTCCGTTGCAGAACTTGGCATCTCACGTGTGACCCTAGCCAGGCTCGAACCCAAAGCGGTGAGATGCCTAATGATTAAATGTCAGCGCTCTTAACCACTAGGCCAAAGAGGCCCGTTATTCGCTTCTTAAAGTGGGTTTCATTTTAAGTAGCTCGGTTGGTGCCTGATGCTTTGTCTCTGGTCGGGCCCACCTGATGCTCTGTCTCTGGTCGGGCCCACCAGATGCTCTGTCCCTGGTCGGGACCACTAGAGTTCAGCTGTTTTGTGTTCAGCTTTTCAGTTAATCTATGCTGTCGAGCCCTCATAATTATTTCATCTTAGTATTTGTTTGATATTGTTGTACTAACCAGTAAGAAACCCTTCACATGGACCGAACACATCATTCATGAACAACACGGCAGAACATAGGGCGATGACTGCAGCCATGTTGAATGGATTAAAGACTGTGAACTTCACGTATATTTGGGTGGGTGGGTGTCGTACATTATAATCATCATCGTTTGACTTGGCATCTATGTTCTGCTAATATATTTTTGTTTTATTTTTGGATAGTTATTTAACCATTTGGTTAACCCATATATGACAATGATTGTCCAACCTAATGAGTTTGGAGTGGTCCATTTTCCATTATAGGGTGTCAGATTTATTTTTGTGTGTAGTAAGTTTTACAAAACCGTTCGTCCTTTAAGCAGTGAAGACTGAGATCAGACGCCACAAAACGCGGCGTCTAGGTCTACACTGTTTGCCAGTGTCCCGAAAATGGGAAGCTAGGCATATATGGGTTACATTTTTTTTTCGTCTTGTAATGTTTTAATTACGGCCACTTTTGCTTCATGTCTGTGCTTGTTTCCTTTTGGTATTTTTGGATGGAAAATGTAAGGTAATTGTAACGATTCCTGATCATGGCTTTCACTTTTTTCAAAATTGTTTATATCCATAAAAGCTTTAAGTTTGTGACAATTAATGCATTGTATAGTTTCAAATTAAACGATAAAGAAAAACCCATAGCCGACCCCATGCATCAAAACGAAGGAAAGAGACGCACATTTTAACAAATAATAAATCACAGGTGACAAAACGAGGAAGCATTTATTTCCCAAACACGTGGCAACTCGATTACTTTTACTGGGCACAAACAAAATGTTTGTCTAACAAGCTAAATGCCTTGCAGTTTTGACATCTCTTTAAGAATTTAAGTTTCGCTCTGTTGGGTGTTTATCACCTTTAAATGAACGCCAATGGGCAGCTTGATTTTATTCATCTATTTGGTGTGACTAAGGAAACGACATGAAACAACAAACGGTTTTTAATGAATTCAAGTACTGCACCGATTAGCAATAACAAAGAATACACAATCAGAAAGGAAACATTGTAACTCATACGTACTTTAAATGTTCTGTTTCAAGTGATGGTGCCATCAACAACAGCATACAAAGGAGGCCACAGGGTAGTTGACAAAAAGCATGCCTGCTTCTTCTGTGGGAAGTTGGAAATGAGACTACCAAGACATTATAAACGAAAGCACAAGTCAAACCCTATTATTGTAGACATATACAATAAAAGTAAAAAGGAAAGAGAGAAAGACCTTGACAAGCTTCGCCTTGAAGGTAATTATAAGCACAATATTAGAGTTCTCCAAGAGCATAAGGGGAGTCTGATATTACCAAGAAGACCAAGCACCACCGATCAAGAACGATACACGTATGAGGACTACTTGCCTTGTGAATACTGCAAAGGCTTCTTTATATCTCACAATATATGGCGGCACCAAAAGACGTGCAAATTTGTTCCAAAGGACACCATTTCCTCCGAAGGACATAAGAGAAAACAGCCTCAAAGAAATTCTGTGCTATTACTAGAGACATCGATGCCATATAAAACGGAATTAAAAGAAGGATTCATTAAACATGTAATCTATTCACTAACAATAGATAAAATATCAGGAATAATAAAACATGACGATATTATCATGCGGGTCGGTAATTTCATGTTCGACAAATATGGAGGCGCTCAAAGAGATTACATAACCAAGAATTGAGACTCCTTGGGAGACTTGTGGAAGAAATGAGAAAAATATTCGACTGCCCTCATGGCTTTCTGTAAGATTTTTTAAAGCCCAAAAATTTTGATGAAATTGTTTGCGCTGCACGGGCTCTTTCAGAAGCAGAGGAGACAGAGCATACAGTTTCATTCAAAAAGCCCTCAGTTGCTCTGAAAAGCGGGCCTTGCTTCCAAAGGATAACCCTTTTATAGAACATATTTAACTTCACTACAGCTGGTGTGTGGGAATGTGTGGCGGCGGTAAAACGTCTCCCTGCCCTACATCATAGTGTAGATTATATTTTCTTGTCCTTTGGGATCATTGATTCCATTGTAGAATTTTGAAAATATCTGAGGGTCACTGATGAGGCCTAATTGGCCGAAACTAGCTAGTCTGGCCCAGGAAACATATACACTCTATATTTTTCAGTTCTGTAGTGTATTCCTTGCTTCCAAAGGATAACCCTTTTATAGAACATATTTAACTTCACTACAGCTGGTGTGTGGGAATGTGTGGCGGCGGTAAAACGTCTCCCTGTCCTACATCATAGTGTAGATTATATTTTCTTGTCCTTTGGGATCATTGATTCCATTGTAGAATTTTGAAAATATCTGAGGGTCACTGATGAGGCCTAATTGGCCGAAACTAGCTAGTCTGGCCCAGAAAACATATACACTCTATATGTTTCAGTTCTGTAGTGTATTCCTTGCTTCCAAAGGATAACCCTTTTATAGAACATATTTAACTTCACTACAGCTGGTGTGTGGGAATGTGTGGCGGCGGTAAAACGTCTCCCTGCCCTACATCATAGTGTAGATTATATTTTCTTGTCCTTTGGGATCATTGATTCCATTGTAGAATTTTGAAAATATCTGAGGGTCACTGATGAGGCCTAATTGGCCGAAACTAGCTAGTCTGGCCCAGAAAACATATACACTCTATATTTTTCAGTTCTGTAGTGTATTCCTTGCTTCCAAAGGATAACCCTTTTATAGAACATATTTAAACAAATGCTGTGTGATTCTTAAAGGATTGACCCTAAGATCGTCAGATGAAGTCGCGAAAAGAGGCAAATAGACTACAACAACTAATAAAAGACGAATGGGGAGCGAAAGTAACGTCAGTTGCATTAAGGTCCAGAAAACAGCTTCAACGAAATGAAATCATTCTGCTCCCCACACAAGCAGACATTGTCAAATTCAAAGAATATCTTGAAAAGGAGTTGAAACACGCTTAGGAAGAACTTAAAGATGACGAAAAATCTGTAGAATGTTTCAAACGCCTCCAAGCTGTGGTTCTATGCCGAATAATAATCTTCAATAAAAGAAGAAGTGGCGAAGCAAGCAAGATGTTACTTAAAGATTATATATCTAGGCCTATTTGGCAAGAGAATTTAAACGAGGAAATCTACAGCTCTCTTGGTACATTAGAAAAACAACTCGTCAACAGGTATGTATAAAAGGGCAATATAATTCTATATGAGTATATAAAACATTTCTTACCCTTAGTTAACATAATGAGACTTGTGGCCATTTTGTGGGAAAGTAACTGTCCTTATGGCCTTCCTTTGTTTAGGTTTCCATTATGGTCTAGTCGCTTAATGTTTGTGTTTCTTTCCCTTTGGTGTCTTTGATGGGTGGAATAAGTTAATTGTATCGATTCCTGATCTTTGTTTTACTTCTACTTTGTATATCTATAATAAAACATATATACTTAATTGTGAGTCCTAAATGAAACTTTTGGCGGAGCGTCTCGTTTTCAATCTCACTAGACCCATTGCTCAATATAAACATAAGAGGTCCATGATAGACCTTATTTGCTCACCTGAGTTATGATGTAAAAGCATGGAAGATCATCATCTGATGATTGTTCAGTGCAAAACTATCACATCTGCCATTAACATTTCTAGCAAGTTCAGTTTGCACCTAGGGGCACAAGTCTAAATGCCATTGTAAAATTAAAACACTTCTGTCGCGGTTTTTTTTGTTATGGTTTGTCTTTGGGCATCCTATATAAAGCATAGGTAAAATAGCCGTTTCAGGATTTGAAACATGAATTTCAGGATTTGGGAAATTTTTTAACTTACACCCATGTTAACCATTTTGGCATGTTTGGTAAAGAGTCAGATAAGGAACACTTCTGGTTTTGAAATTGGTTCATTGGCCCAGGAGGAGATGTGGTTTAAAGGTTTTTTTTTTTTTTTTTGGTTTCGTAGGCTCCGGATTGAAGCCCCCCCCCCCCCCCCGCCGTAGTTTTACTACTGACCCTCCCAACGCGGTCGTTATTTTGCAGTCTTGTTTGTTATTTGGCTTTGCGTCGTTGGTTCATGTTTCGTCCGTTATTGTGTGTGCCTCAGTGTCACTTTCGATAGGCGACTTGAGACGGCTGCATTCTCTGATTGTGGCCTTTCCTGGCTGACCTTTTCTTTCTAGTTTTTTCTCTTCTATTTTAGCTCTGCTGTCCATTTTGTTCATCGGAGCGGAACCATTTTAGAAAATGGTATAGAGGGTCATGCATGTAACATTTTTTGTGAGGTGTGATTTGACGAAATTATTGATGGACGTACGGACGGACTGACGAACGAGGGGCATAAGCGATCACAATAGCTCACCTTTAGCACTTCTTGCTAAGGTGAGATAACAAGTATATCGCTGAATATCGCGGCAAAAAGATGAAAAAGTTGACGTTAGCTGAACAAATTAAGAAATAACCTTACAGCTGCTGCTACCGATAAGAAACAGTTTTTTTGTTGTTGTTCCGTGCTTCTGGAAATAGCAGTCATGCGATCATGTCCCCATTTAAGTGATCCTTCCCATTTATGACTGACCAATGAACATACAACACAAAAAAAAAACAAAAAAATGAACGTACATTTCATGCATACTTTAGCAACATAACTATTTTATCTGATATGCAATTGCCTGGTATACAATTTGAAACTTTTTTGAGACGAATGAATTTCTTGTTTTTACACTGGATTGTTGACCAACTCATTAAAGGAGTTAAATCAATTCAAATATTTTCAGACTTGATATGGTAGCTATTAGAGGGAAAAGAGGTCGGAATGTCTCCGTTATTCTAACACAAGACGTTAAAAGTGCACTTGATCTCCGTGTACGAATAAGAAACGGTATTATAAGTCCTGACAATCCATACCTCTTCCCACGAGTGTCGGGTAATAAACATTTGCGAGGATGCGACCTCCTCAAGCAACTGGCCACCAAAGCTGAACTACAGTATCCTGAACGCATTGGATCTACAAATATGCGGAAGTATATTGTCATTGTTGTACAGGTAAGCTTATTATCATAGTAAAATATCCCTCCACAATAAGAAATTTAATTTTACTGTACGATAGTAAAGATATGACACACAAAAGCATGTTTCAGCAAATATCATTTCAAAGCAATGGGCTTCTTTACGAGCTACTGATCGTGCAAATTGAGACAATAAATTGTTTAAAATTTGACTAATATAAACAAATGAACGCAGACATTGTCATAGAACTGGCGTTTAATACACCAACTGCGCACAGATTGTGATAGTTTTACCCAAATATAAATAATTTATACGTTCTGTATATGAAAGATTTGTGAATTACCAAAGCTTTAATAGGTATGGTTGGAGTGCTCAGTGTTTTAGCGTATGATGATGTCGCTTTTGAACTGAGATTACTCTATGTTAGTGTTGTTTTCATGTTCACGCATGACTCTGCATTTGCGGTTTGATACAGGGCTAATTGTTGATAGGCTCCGGAAATGAAAATTGAAAAAAAAAAAAAAACGATCAGGAACGGATACAATCAGATCCCAAATCATCCCCAAAATATAACTAAATATGCCTCCACTTTTATTTTCCGGATGCTTAACCTCAATGAAGGACAGCTCGAATGGTTATACCATCTGGGACACACCATCGAAGTCCATAAAGAATTTTACAGAAATCAAAGTGCAGCCATCCAACTTGGTAAAGTTGCAAAGACACTTATAGCAATGGACGATGGTCGCACATTGCCACAGCAGCAAACTGAGGGTCAGTTAATGTTATTAACATTTCATCATCATATTTCTCGAATTCTTACGTGCTTCATCTTGTTTGATCACGGTGGAGACTCTCATCAAGTGCTTGTTTTTCTTTTATGCACCAGGACTGTTCGGGAGGTTCGTATAATTTGTTCATAACGGGTTCAAACGAAACAAAATCGAAAAAATAGATAAAGTTAAAGCAATATTATATATACATTTATTTCATATATATTTATGTAACGGTGTGAGAATTGTTAACAGTTAACTAAAGCAACTAAAGTGCACGCACGTTTAAAGCTCGCCCGACGGAAGAGTGACGTTAAATTCATAACTGTCTAACGACGATCGACGGACTTTTTCAAGGTAAGCACTTTTCATTGACATCCCAAACTTTCGTTGGTAAAGATAAAGTTCCCGTGCAATAGACCTTACTGTCAAAGGCAAATAACTGCGCTTTATATCTTTCAATTTTTCCTTGACAGTCATTTTCATAACGCCGGACGGGCCTTCTCTTGGATCGGCACATAATACTCAGTTGAGGTTGATGCCGTTTTAAGAGATAGAAAGGATCGTCCGCAGTTAATTTTCTCCCATCCCTGAATCGCCTGTGCCACAGACGACGGGCACACTACAGGAATTATTTTTTCCCTGAACTTCTAATCTGATCCTACCTCTCTGTAGGTGTTTTCCTAAGGTGTATGCAAAACTTGATGACACAGCGCAGCTCAACGTCACCTTTCAACGCCATCTTCTTCCGACACTTCAGAAAAAAAACGCTAAACAACTTTGATATTTTTAAGCTCTGAGGTTATTTTATTTTCGATAATGACGTTGACCGGACGTCATTTAGGAATACAGGATTTTCGCGTCTTGTTTTATGATGAAAAAACTTCAGAGAACAATTCCAAAATGACCAAATATTTTATTTATACAATATTTCAGCCTCTTATGGCCTTCATCGACCCATTTATCATATTCAAAATGACGCTGGCAAAGCCAGTTGCAACTGCAATTAATCTCGACCACCTACGTTGCCAAGGATATATGTATTTTGTTAAAAGCGGAAGATATACCATCGGAAAGCTGATGTTAAAACGTTCAGCTAATATGTCTGAAAGAACAAAATGAGGGGAATATCTTGACATTTGACGATTTTATGGACAAACTACATGAACTTCCCAAACAGCCATTCCTTCGTCATATTTGATTTGTTAGTTGAGGATTAATGAGTTGAAAATTTTTTCTTGAAAGAGCTGTCAATTCGGTTCAGTGAATGTTCATCTTGTGTTTGACCCAAACAGCATGTTTGTCTTTCAGCCACCAAGTTTGCTGTGTGTGTTAACGAAGGCCAAGACAAGCTTCCTACTCTATACTGGTTACCAAAACTTCATAAAAAACCTTACAAAGCACGGTTTATTGCAAATTCTAGTTCTTGCACTACCACTGAACTTTCTAAATTATTAACTTCCTGTCTTACTGCTATTAAAACGCATGTAATTAAATATTGTGATAAAGTCTTTGAAAGAAATCTGTTTTGGTCTATAAAAAATTCGAATGAGGTTTTAAATAAATTGAAATCTAGACAGTTTCGTGCTTCTAGTCTGTCTACCTACGATTTTTCCACTCTTTACACTACACTTCCTCATAATCTTATAAAAGAAAAGCTTAACGATTTAATTGAATGGGCTTTTCACAGAGAAGATTCTCTCTATCTTGCATGTAATGTCAGAAATGCATTTTTCACTTCTAAAGAGCATAAGAATTATACACTTTGGTCATTTCAGAAAGTGTGTGATGCCCTCACCTTTCTACTTGACAATATTTATATTAGATTCGGTACTAAGTTATTTAGACAAATTGTGGGTATTCCGATGGGTACTAATTGTGCACCTCTTGTGGCTGATCTGTTATTGTATTGTTATGAAAGAGACTTCATTTTGTCGCTTTCCATTGATAACCAATCTGAAATTATTGAAGCTTTTAGCTCTACTTCTGGATATTTAGATGATTTATTAAATATTGATAATACCTATTTTGATGGTTTGATCAGTCAGATTTACCCCCTAGAACTTCAGTTAAATAAAGCAAATTCTTCTGATACCGAGGCCCCGTTTTTGGATTTACATCTATCTATTGTAGATGGATTTGTTTCGTGCAAAATTTATGATAAACGCGATGACTTTGATTTTGAGATTGTAAATTTTCCTTTTTTGGATGGTGATGTTCCTCGTGCGCCATCCTATGGCGTTTTTATTTCGCAATTAATTCGATTTGCTAGAGTGTGTAGTCATGTAACTGACTTCAACACTCGTAATAAATTATTAACGGCTAAACTCCTTAATCAGGGTTATCGGTACCATAAACTACGCAAAGCCTTTTCAAAATTTTATAGACGCCATTCTGATTTAATTTCAAAATTCAATATTGGACTTAAATCTCTTCTGCAACAAGGTCTATCGGAACCCGAATTTTATGGTGACTGTGTTCACGGAGATGTTGCACTGATGAGTTAGGAGGCCTTCATGCGGGCTGGGCGGGTTGTTTGTCTGGATCGCGACGGAAGTAAGGGCGAGGATTGTGGCCACGTAAAATCGATTTAAGCCCCCCAGTGGAAATCTTCCACTGACCGTTCCAAGGCGGCTCTTCTGTGGCGATTTATTTATGTTGTTGTTTGTTACTTACTGTGTGTGTCGCTTGTGTCTTTTAATTTTGGATGGCCATATGGCCATTTTGTGGGAAAGTAACTGTCCATATGGCCTTCCTTTGTTTAGGTTTCCATTATGGTCTGGTCGCTTAATGTTTGTATTTCTTTCCCTTTGGTGTCTTTTATGGATGGAGTAAGTTAATTGTATCAATTCCTGATCTTTGTTTTACTTCTACTTAGTATATAAATTCAGAAAAATATATAACCGCAATGACTTCAGCACCCAATTTCGTAAAATCATTCTTCGATATAAAAAGATTGGGTACAACATGGATATTATACGACAGACTGCATGCATGGTAGTTAACCCAATCACGGTTGGCAACTTTGCTTCCCTCTTTAATTGCACGCCGGTGGGTCAGGCCTCAGATTCTATGACGGCTCCAACGTAAAGGCTTATTGAAAATTAAAGAGATAATGTTGGTTGGTGCCTGATGCTCTGTCTCTGGTCGGGCTCATCGGAGTCTAACTGTTGGTTTTCTTTTGCTCCAGCATTTCAGTGGTTTCTTGCTGTCGAGTCCTCACCGTTGTCTCACCTCTGTGGTTCTTTGATTTCTGTGTTCACGGAGATGTTGCACTGATGAGTTAGGAGGCCTTCATGCGGACTGAACAAATTTTTTGTCTAAATCGCGACGGAAGTAAGGGCGAGGATTGTGGCCACGTAAAATCGATTTAAGCCCCCCAGTGAAAATCTTCCACTGACCGTTCCAAGGCGGCTCTTCTGTGGCGATTTATTTATGTTGTTGTTTGTTACTTACTGTGTGTATCACTTGTGTCTTTTAATTTTGGTTGGCCATATGGCCATTTTGTGGGAAAGTAACTGTCCATATGGCCTTCCCTTGTTTAGGTTTCCATTATGGTCTGGTCGCTTAATGTTTGTATTTCTTTCCCTTTGGTGTCTTTTATGGATGGAGTAAGTTAATTGTATCAATTCCTGATCTTTGTTTTACTTCTACTTTCCATATGATTTTGACTTAGATACATTTAATTGCACAGTTAATTGTGAAAATCTGACCACAATTTGTACGTTGATTCAACTTTATTCCACCTGATAATTTTAATTTTGTGTAACGATTTCAAAAGTTTTATCACTTTCTTGCTTAATTTCTGCCTAATGCAGTGATACGCAGATTTGCATAATAATGCAAATTAAGCCACTAGTCAAAGACATTTTGGAACGAATATAGTGTACATGACAATAGAAGACGCTTTTATGATTCATATTTAAGGTCTAACCCGTCGGGTCATTGTGCAAAATAAAAGTGAAGGCAATGATCAGTAATCGATGCAATTAACCAACAGCTCCCATCAGAGACACCAGGGGAAAGAAACACAAAGGACAGTTACTTTCCCACAAAATGGCCAATTGGCTATCCAAAACAAAATAATATAAACTGCTTGTAGTGAAATGCAACAAATGCAATACCGTGGTGTGATTATTTTTTTTTACAAAGGTATACGATTATTTGGGCCGTTTTGTGGTATTTAATTTAATTCAGGCAATCCATTCAGATGACTGAATTCCTGCAAAATTAGTTTGAGCATGAATAATGCATTTAAAAAAATGAAGGTGTCAGTAACTATTGCCTTTAAAAATCAAATGGGTAAAAACAATTGTCAGAACACAAACCATATCCCAAAAGTCCAAGGGAAATATTAAAAAATACAGCATACCAATTAATATAAAAAAGAAGTGATTGCAATGATCAGGAATCGATACAATTAACCCACAGCTCCCATCAGACACACCAACGGGAAAGAAACACAAACATGAAACAACTAGACCCTATTGGAAACATCAATAGCTGAAAGCCGAACGGACAGTTACCTTCCAACAAAATGCCCAATTGGCTATCCAAAACAAAATAATATAAGCAAAACACACACTCAAAGACAAATCATAACACAAGTAACCGCGACAGAAGAACCGCCTTGGAATGGTCAATGAAACGAATTCCCCTGGGGCCGGGGGGGGGGGGGGGCTTCGATTTTACGTGGCCACAATCCTCGCCCTTACTTCCGTCACTATTAAGACAAATAATATGTTCAGTCCGCATGAAAAAATAGAATCGATACAATTAACCCACAGCCCCCATCAGAGACACCAAAGGGAAAGATACACAAACACGAAACAAACAGGCCTCCTAACTCATCAGTGCAGCATCTTCGTAACTAAAATCAAACAACCACAGAGATGAAACAACGATGAGGACTCGACAGCAAGAAACCACTGAAATGCTAGAGCAAAAGAAAACCAACAGTTAGACTCCGATGGGCCCGACCAGAGACAGAGCATCAGGCACCAACCAACATTACATAAAATAAGATACGCTCTAATTCTTAGAAAGCCTTTACGCTGGAACCGTCATAGAAGCTGAGGCCTGAGCCACCGGCGTGCAATTCAAGAGGGAAGCAAAGTTGTCAACCGTGAATGGGGTAACTACCATGCATGCAGTATATGTGACTCAGACAGGTGGCAGCTCAGGTATTTTTACTTATGCAAATGTTTATCAGCTTGTTTCTGTGATACTGTCTCCTTGAAATGCGAGTATATGACATGATATGTGTTAGCACTTTTGTCATATTATCGACTATTTCGTATAACAATATTTTTCTTCATAGATCTCCCTGACGATATTGTTATTGAGGATATATCAGAGGATGAGGTGTCTGACGAGGATGTGGAGGCAACTGAAGATGAGCCTAAGAATGGACAACCCGCATTTTCTACACAGAAAGGTACAATGAACATGGGTTTTCCTGTTGTTGATTAAAACATAACAGAAGGCGTTACTTTCGTAACGGTTTTTCAGCTTGCTGTATATTCGATGCTGTTACACATTTAGGTGATTTCATTTTAACTTTTCTGAAAATCCAATTATTTAGTTCAGTAATGGTAACTGAGATTTTTTACCTGTCTGGGGAAAGAGCTACTAGATAGAAGGAATCAATACATTTTTTACCTGTCTGGGGAAAGAGCTACTAGATAGAAGGAATCAATACAATTACCTTACACTTCCCATCCAAGATACAAGAAGGAAAGAAGCACCGACATAGATTGATCGTGTTTCAATATATGGAGAACACCAATCACATAAACTAAAGCTTTCAAACTTAAAGCTCACCCGAGCTTTAAGCTCACCCGAGCTTTAAGAACAGCTTTAAACCGCAGACCAACACTATTGATTGGCAAAAGCGAAGAAGAGGTTTAGAATAAATCGAATAAAGTAACCTTGTGGACACGGTTATATGAAATATACCTGAATCAGCTTTGTGGACACATCATGATGACTTGGTGTAAATTTAGTAACTCTGTGGACACAGTTTAATAAGCAATATACCTAATTTAACTTTATGGACACCACGTGATGAATTGGCGTAACTCCAAATCACTTGCCTTCTTTATTTCAGAATTATATCCAAGCACTTATCCGCGAATTTTAATTTTGATAATTTTCCGTATTTGTTTGATAAAATTCTTGTTGTGGTATTCAAAAGAATCGCCTTGACCGCGCCATTCTGGAAAGGATCCACAACATTATGTATATTTGAAGGAGAAATAAGAAAAAAGTTATGTCCACAAATTTGTAGCAATTAAGCGAAGTCAAAGTTAACGTCACTACAGCTGGTGTCTGGGAATGTGTGGCGGACGTAAAAAGTCTCCCTGCCCTACATCATAGTGTAGTTTATATTTTCTTGTCGTTTGGGATCATTGATTCCATTGTGGAATTTTGAAAATATTTGAGGGTCACTGATGAGGCCTAATAGGATCCACAACATTATGTATATTTGAAGGAGAAATAAGAAAAAAGTTATGTCCACAAATTTGTAGCAATTAAGCGAAGTCAAAGTTAACGTCACTACAGCTGGTGTCTGGGAATGTGTGGCGGACGTAAAAAGTCTCCCTGCCCTACATCATAGTGTAGTTTATATTTTCTTGTCGTTTGGGATCATTGATTCCATTGTGGAATTTTGAAAATATTTGAGGGTCACTGATGAGGCCTAATTGGCCGAAACTAGCTAGTCTGCCCCAGAAAACATATACACTTCATATTTTCCAGTTCTATGGTGTATTCCTTGCTTCCAAAGGATAACCCTTTTATAGAACATATTTATTATTCTGCACACAATATCATCAAAGAGAAAAAAAACATACTATTTGACTAAGTCTGCTGTAATGGTCAGGATATCCAATCAAAACTTTGATGTATTGTGTAGCGCTGTGGTACAGCGGCAAATCATCGGATTGGAGTTCAAGAGGTAGCCGGTTCGATCCCCGCAAGAGCCAAGTGTTGGTTCCTTGAGCAAAAGACCTTATCCACGTTGCTTAGTACAGAGGGGCACATGTAAGATTAATACTAGTTTACTAAATGTTTTACCCTCTATAAATGAAGTAGATTATTATTATTAATATTACCCCTTCTATGACAAAAGGGGCTACCCCATTCATACAATGCTGAGCAACGTAAAATTTCAGTTCAAGCATAAACATCTCACAACCGTATGTTTCAAGTATGTGATAAATTATTCGAATTGTATTAGTAATTTTATGTAAGCAATATTTTTCCTGTTATTAACATTGTAGATTCTGCGAGCAGTAATGCAAAAAAACATGCAAACACTCCAAAATGCAAAGTATCTGCGAGCAGTGGGGCAAAAAAACCTGCAAACACTCCAAGATGCAAAGTACGTATCAATTTCCTTGGTAAGAGTGTACACAGATGTTCCTTAAAATTGTAGGCGAAAGTATTCTAGCTGACATTTGACATACGAAGACTCGTTTCGAGGGCCGGTCCATTCATTTGCCTTCACTTCTATATTCCAAATCATGGACAAACTGCATTGCAAATCGTTGACTGACAGTTTTCCTCATATAAAGGCGGACCTTGTCCCAAATCGATAGTCAATTTTGTTTATTTCAACATCAAGGACCGATTTCGTCAAATAAACCAGCACATTAACGTAACGTTTCGCTGTAAAAATCACTTTACTTTAACCTTCAATATATTGAAAAGAGAAATCATCAGGAACTGATAGTCAGATACCTAACAACCTAACTAAAAGAAGAAAAGTTTGAGTCAGTTAAAAGTCATGATTATTTCTCCAATCAAAGCACTGACAGCACTAATTGGTCGATTTTATCCGAACTGGGAACATTGTCAAGAACGGACACTTAGACTGTTTTATTTAACCCTTGAAATACTGTTCTTGAAATAAATATTTTATGTACTGATCCGACGTCAGGACTAGGTCTATACTGTTAGCTAATGTGCCAGCTCATGAGTCGAGCCAATGTTTTTCTAGATAGCTTTCTTCACACATCACTCTGACGCCCCATTAACAAGAAAAGCGTGAATATAAAGAGACGTTACCCGGATTTCCTACAAATAAGTGATAGTCACGTACACACCTTTAAACTGCTATGCTTAGCACCTTTGAGTCGACGGACAAACAATCGTCCCAAGAAGCCGAACTTCGACTGTATCTCTGCTTTAGAGTACATTCTGCAAATTGTGGCATTAAAATAACTGAACCGGAAGTGAAGCCTACCATAATAGGCACTAATCGAGCTTCAAAAATGTTAATTACTAAATGATAAAACTTTGTGTTCGAATCTAGGAAGTAAGCTTTCAACAAAATCTAAAAAACACGATCGTGTTTTACCACGCAAATAATTGCTTCAATTCTACAAAAATAATCAGCCCTAATTGTGTGATAGCATTGTCTGAATCGGCGCTCGTATTGAGATTGGCCAATAATCTGGGATTCGGCCCTCGATCATCACCCACCTGCGATCAGTGTCTTTCATATATATTACACACTGGTTTTTAGCTGTTGTTTTAATTTATTGTAAAACTACAATAAAGAGAGGTTATAAAAAATTGGCAAACGTTTGATTCATTTTAAATAAATTGACCATGAAACATAGATCTGGTATAATTAATGAAACTATAGTCTATCTATGTTTAGATGTAACCATATACCAAGATTCATGAATCATGAATTATCTATATCTCCGAGAAGAGACCTAAACTAGAATTTCAATGCTCAGTGCCATTGAATTATAATTCTTAATCGCGAGGATTGTGGAGGTTTTTCTGCCGCGGATAATTTTGGTTACGATTTGTCTTTGGGTGCTTGTGTCGCTTATATTATTTTATTTTGGATAGCCTATTGGCCATTTTGTGGGAAAGTAACTGTCCTTTTGGTTTTCCGCTATGGGTGTTTCCAATTGGGTCTGTTGTCTCCATGGTCTAGTGGTTACGCTACTCGCCTTGTAAACTAGGGATCGCTGGATGGATACCGGGCTTCTCCAAACTTTCGGATGTGTCTTTAAACCGAGGCCCCGTCTCCGTATGATCTTAGCTGTTGGTGGGACGTAAAACTCAAACACTCACTGTTGTTTCGTGTTTGTGTTTCTATCCCTTCGGTGTCTCTGATGGGAGCTGTGGCTTAATTGTATCGATTCCTGATCATTGCCTCCACTTCTATATCATTTAAATTAGGTTATAAATTACTTTGTGTTGTTGCCTTTCTTCGGCTATAAGCATGTATCAGTTACTTTCCCACAAAATTGCTGATAGGCTATCCAAAATAAAATAATATATGCGACACAAACACCCAAAGACAAACCATAACAAAAATAAACCGCGACAGAATAACCGCCTTGGAACGGTCAGCGGAAACGAATTCCACTGGGGGGGCTTCAGTCGATTTTACGCGGCCACAACCCTCGCCCCCACCTCTGTCGCGATTAAGACAAATAATTTGTTCAGTTCGCATGAAGGCCCCCTAACTCATCAGTGCAAAACCTATTACACTCCCACATATTCTGTCATTGACAAACTATAGTAACCAGAAAATATAAAGAGTATGTTTAAGCAGCAAATATTATCCGTTCATGGTCATAGTAAGGTTAAATCTCCTTTTTTCGGCTGATGTTCTTCAGCTGTTAGCCAATACTTTACAAGGTTTATGAAAAAATCATCTAAAACTTATCTAAAAACAAATGTTTATTTAAAAGCGTCTATTCCAAGATCACTGCAACGTAAAACTGATCTTGGTATCATGGTGCCGGCTGTATTCTACTAGGTAACATACATAAATGTAGTAATATCATTCTTGGTGTCACAATAATTGACCAACGTTAAGATGAAAAGTACAATTTTGCTATACGTTTGCCTGTGCTGTTACGCTCAGTGGGTATTACATAAGAATCAGATTCCGCTCTGCAAACACATCACCCCTTTCTAAAAGATACACAGTAAAATAAAACGTATTATAATAGATACCACCGCAAATATGTCAGGTTTCGATTAAACTGCTATTTACTACCATTTTTCAGAAGAAACAAATCCATGGCAATGGTAGTAAAAATACCAAAAGACAATGGAGCCAGCAGGAAAAAGCAGCAGTTTCAAGGCAGCTCCAAGGATTTATTAACGTGATGAAATGTCCAGGAAAAGAGTCGTGCATAGCGGCGAAAAACAAAGAAGTGGCTCTCTCTAATAGAGACTGGAGAGCCATAAAATATTTTGTCCATAACAAAATTGAGAAAAAAAGAAAGAGGAAGTGAAAACAGTGACTCATAAGATGAGAACAAAAAAAAAAACCTTGGAAGGCTGATTGTTTGTGCTTTGGGTTTTACGTCCCTTTCATGACTTTTTCACTCACTGTTCATCGATAGTGGATAATTACAGGAATACCCAATTAAAACTCACCGGACATTCCTAAGGCAGAACAATTGAAGAGGGATATTATCAGGAATTGTTACAATCAGATCCCACGGGCCTCCGTGGCCTAATGGATAAGAGCGCTGACTCTTAGTCATTAGGTCTCCCACCGCCGTGGGTTCAAGCCTCGCTCGGGTCACGTGTGAGACGCCAAGTTCTGCAACGGAAGGTCAGGTGGTTTTTCTCCGGGTACTCCGGTTTTCGCCCATCTATGATAAACGATCGGCTCGATATGAGTGAAATAATCTTGAAAGGGCCGTAAAACCCAAACCAAAAAAAAAAATCAGATCCCAAATTCTCCATTCACTATCATTATGGAAAAACGTCGAAACATGGAGTGACGACATTAAACAAAACAGACTACTGGTAAACAGAGTCAGCAACTCTTTCCCAAACAGGTGTTGACTCAGATATTCCAAACGTAACTAAAAAGGAACAACATGCATAATGGGAAAAGAATCACCAACATAACAAGCATTAAATAGGAAGGACAAACGTAACTAAAATGAACAACTACAAAGGGAAAGAATCAGTATCATACGTACATAATTCGGGAATGTATCGGAACCACAAATTTAAAACAGGAAGAAACCACAGCAAAAACACCGAAGTCTGAACTATGATTTCTCTTTTGTGAGCAGATCAGGACTCAAATCTGCATTTGTGAGATCCTTATTGTCATCCCTTCACACAACGAAGTGGTGAGGGATGTATAGTTCATCCCGTACGTAAGTACGTACGTACGTATATTCACCCTTTGCCCTTGCATTAGCGCCTACATTTATCGGTCGATTTTCATATAACTTTGCTTTAATAATATCTCGAGCAAGGTCGACTTTAAAGGTCCAGGGGCTCAATGTCGAGATCACTATGGCTATTTTTACAACAAGAGGGCCATGATGGCCCTGGATCGCTCACCTGATCCTATTGTACAAACGGAATTGTGGGTAATTTATGGTGGAGTGGAGGGTTTGAGCAATTTTGGTTGGACCCAAAGACCATTTCTGTGAAATTAATTCAAAATCAGTCTGCCTGTTTAGGAGTAGAAGTCATTTTGAGAAGTAGAAGTCATTTTTGATGAAATGACTTCTCAAGCCCTGCCGCCCAATGAAACCAATGGGGTTTAAAACTGAACAGTTTGAGCAATTTTGGTAGAGGATCCCCAAAGGAACCTTCCAGTGTGTGTGTGTGTGTGTGTGTTGTGTGTGTGTGTGTGAATTTGGGTTTAACGTCGCTTTCAACAATTTTTCAGTCATATCACGACGGTGTCTGGTTGCAACAGGGAGCTCAATGCTCACGTTTATAGTGCTGCCTCACTGAAGTATCATGTCCCAGACACATTACATGATACCACACCCAGTCACATTATCCTGACACTGGATCGACCAGTCCTAGCTCTACCCCGTAAATCTGAGTGCCAAGCGAGGAGCAGCTAGTACCATTTTTAACGACGATGTTGCACTGATGAGTTAGGAGGCCTTCATGCGGACTGAACAAATTATTTGTCTAAATCGCGACGGAAGTAAGGGCGAGGATTGTGGCCACGTAAAATCGATTTAAGCCCCCCAGTGGAAATCTTCCACTGGCCGTTCCAAGGCGGCTCTTCTGTGGCGATTTATTTATGTTGTTGTTTGTTGCTTGCTGTGTGTAATACTTGTGTCTTTTAATTTTGGATGGCCATATGGCCATTTTGTGGGAAAGTAACTGTCCAGATGGCCTTCCTTTGTTTAGGTTTCCATTATGGTCTGGTCGCTTAATGTTTGTATTTCTTTCCCTTTGGTGTCTTTTATGGATGGAGTAAGTTAATTGTATCAATTCCTGATCTTTGTTTTACTTCTACTTTGGTATGTCGCGGCCCGCGATCGAACCCGAGACATCCCGTTCCCCGGAGCGGACACTCTACCAACTGAGCTATCGGGGCCGGTGGAACCTTCCAGTGAAATAATTTTAAAATCCATCCACTGGTTAAGGAGAAAAAGTCGTTTAAAGCTTTTTCTATTCTTAGCTCTGGCGACCATTTTGTTCACCCGAGTGGAACGGTTTGGGCAATTTTGGTAGAGGGTTACCGAAGGAACATTCCTGTGAAGTAATTTAAAAATCCATCCACTAGTTAAGGAGAAAAAGTCGTTTAAAGCTTTTTCTATTTTTAGCTCTGGCGGCCATTTTGTTCACCCGAGCGGAACGGTTTGAGCAATTTTGGTAAAGGGTCACCCAAGGAACATTCCTGTCAAGTAATTTCGAAATCCATCCACTGGTTAAGGAGAAGAAGTCCTTTAAAGGTTTTTCTATTTTTAGCTCTGGTGGCCATTTTGTTCACCCGAGCGGAATGGTTTGAGCAATTTTAGTAGAGGGGCACCCAAGAAACCTTCCTGTGCAATAATTTCAAAATCCATCCACTGGTTAAGGAGAAGAAGTTGTTTAAAGGTTTTTCTATTTTTAGCTCTGGCGGCCATTTTGTTCACCAGAGCTGAATGGTTTAAGCAATTTTGGTAGAGGGTCATCCAAGGAACATTCCTGTGAAACAATTTTAAAATCCATCCACTTGTTAAGCAGGAGAAGTCGTTTAAAGAATTTTCTATTTTTAGCTCTGGCGGCCATCTTGTTCACCCGAGTGGAACAGTTTGAGCAATTTTGGTAGAGGATCACCCAAGGAGCATTCCTGTGAAATTAGATCAAAATCTGTCCAGCAGTTTTGGAGGAGAAGTTGTTTAAAGCAAAAGTTGACGACGGACGGACGCACGCACGCACGGACGACGGACAAAGACTGATCCCAAAAGCTCACCTTGAGCACTTCGTGCTCAGTTGAGCTAAAAACAAATGTCAGCGCTGCAACGCCTAAATTTATTTTTGTATTTTGATATGATTTCACACAAATGTTGTGTATGGTAATTTCTGAAGGTAGTTTGCCATTCAGGGTGTTTGGTTCAAGGTCAAGGTCACTGTCGTTTTTTTTTTTTTTTTTTTTTTAGAAAAACAAACTTTGTCATCGCTTTAGCGCCTACGTTCATCAGTGGATTGTAATATTAGTATTGTAATTTGCCCATCACGGTCAGACATTATGCTTTCTTCTTAAACTGGCCGCCGGTGGATCAGGGTTCAGACTTCATGATGGCTCTGGCTTAAAGCTATTTATTAGTTGGTCGGAAGCGGAACTTTTTATCATTGTTGCTTGGTCAAACGTGGTTCAACGGTTGATTCACTGATTAGTTAGGAAACCTTTCCTCGGACGGGGCAAATACCACAGTGAAAGTGTGGGTGAGGTTTAGGACCCTGTAAAGTAATTTAAGCCCACCAGTATTTTACTGACCGCTCCAAGTCGGCGCTTTTGCTGTGGATCCTTCCCGTTTTATATTGAGGGTTCTGATTCTGTTCCTAATTATGTATGTTATGTTGGTGTTTCTGATTCTTTCCCTTTTTGTTGTTCATTTTAGTTACGTTTGTCCTACCTTTTTAATGTTTAATATGTATGTGATTCTGGTTATTTCTCCCATTTTGTATGTTGTTGCTTTTAAGTTAGGTTTGGATTATATGAGCCCCCACCTTTTTGGGAAAGAGCTCCTGGCTCGGTTTTTTAGTAGTCTGCTTTGTTGTTTGTCGTAACTCCATGTTTTGACTTTTTATTTGCCTTCACTGCAGCTGGTGTTGTGCCGTGTGGCGGCCGTAAAACGTCTCCCCGTACATCAACCATAGTGCAGTTTATATTTTACTTTTGGTCCTTTGAGATCAGCGTGAATATTCTGGGAAATCAGAAATAAGTTATTGGTTTAGACTCATATTCTAGACATGTTTTTTTTAAATTATTTGGACCCCATTTTGATTTATATCAGTCTTTGAATCGACTGCCTATTCGAAATTCGGAAAAGTGCAGTATTTTTCCTCTGGCTTTCTTTGCCGGATCATTACAGGGTCACTGATGAGGCTTTATTAGCCGAAACTACGTAGTACGACCCATCTTCTTTCTTATGAATGCTTTCATTGCTCTTAAAGGAACTCATTTTTGATTATTTGCCTTCACTGCAGCTGGTGTTGTGCCGTGTGGCGGCCGTAAAACGTCTCCCCGTACATCAACCATAGTGCAGTTTATATTTTACTTTTGGTCCTTTGAGATCAGCGTGAATATTCTGGGAAATCAGAAATAAGTTATTGGTTTAGACTCATATTCTAGACAGGTTTTTTTTTACTTATTTGGACCCCATTTTGATTTATATCAGTCTTTGAATCAACTGCCTATTCGAAATTCGGAAAAGTGCAGTATTTTTCCTCTGGCTTTCTTTGCCGGATCATTACAGGGTCACTTTTGAGGCTTTATTAGCCGAAACTACGTAGTATGACCCATCTTCTTTCTTATGAATGCTTTCATTGCTCTTAAAGGAACTCATTTTTGATTTTTATTTTCTTTCTGCAGCGATATTGTGACGGATTTGGAATCTGATTGTATCAGTTCCTGGTAGCTTCCCTCTTCAATATTTATTCATACAGCTGTATCTGACACATATTTTACATAAAGGGAGCTTGGCACAAGATAAGGGTCAGTGTGGCTTTACCGTCATGCATAAACCATTGCAGTATTGCGTTGAGTTCAGACGGTTGAAAGAGGCGAAGGTAGCATTATCTTTGGCATGGGGACGCTTACATAGATCAGCTTAGTGTCGAACAAGACGAACTGCCTGAAGGAGGCGTGACTATAAAAGGCGTCTTTATTTCTGTTTTTTGTTCACTGTCATTCACCTTTTTATTGTTATCCTCGCTTTACGACTTTTCTCTCTTCTACTTTTTTTCTTTTTGCCCACTTTCATCTTTTCGTCCGTTTTTGTGTAAGACAACAAAAAGTGTCGATATGGACTGATGTATCGACAAATAACAACGCAACGACAAAATTACAACACCCATGCACTGTGTATTGTCTCATATTCATTATTCCGATGTTCAATTCCATGCATGCTATTCCCTAATTTTAATTCACAAACCATTTGTTCTAATTTAAATCGCTGGTCAGAATTAGGACATTTGGTGTGCATATAGGAGGACAGTCTTGTCTCCTTGGTATGCTTTATTAAATGAAAAAATGTCTATGACAACTGTTTTGTTTGTTTGTTTAATTTGATGTTTAGATCCTCTAAGCGGTTTACCAGTACTAGTGTGCGGGCCGGATTCAGCTCTGCGTGGAAGCATCATGCAGCTCATATATTTCTTCAATCTCAAGCCCTGTCGCCCAATGAAACCAATAGGGTTTATTAGCATGGACAGTCCGCCTCGCACCGCGCTTCCTGGCCAGGCTTAGATCCTCTAAGCGGTTTACCAGTACTAGTGTGCGGGCCGCTTTCAGCTCTGCGTGGAAGCATCATGCAGCCCATACATTTCTTCAAGCCCCTGTAGTAAAGTTGTTGAAAGAAACTGGAATCAGGAAAAATACAACCGTCATGCAACAGCTTTAAATGTAGCTTTGGGAAGTGTCTGTTTATGCCAACTTTCTTTTAACTTCAAAAACATTATAGCATACAACCAAACAGTGTGAATCTGAGTTAAACCGATCCTTTAGGAGTAGTCTGATCTTGGTCCATGCTGTTTGTTAATGGACTGCTTCGCTGATGGTATAACATATAAGCATGTGGTGATTTACATTGTGCATTTTGAGTGAATATATGTCGCGTAAATGGCGGCTTTCATTATGTCATTAGCATACAAAATAATATGGTTTGCAATCTCCTTGTTGCTCTTAAGTCGCTAGTATAAATTTCAAAGACGTTTTAAGTCTAGAAGCAGTGACTGAAATTGAAATCTACACGAGTTATTGATATATATATGTTTCCCGGATGTCAGACATCATTTCAAAGACAGTGGAACAAGTTTTGTCTAATGGAATACGGATATATATGATTATCCTCATCTTAAGTGCCCTTATTTGTACTTAAACTAATTAAGACCTCACAACACGCCTATTTAGGTATATTGAAAACTTTACCACCAAAAAAGAAAATGGTCTGATACAAAATTCCGATATTTTTCATTATTTTCCTAAAAAAATAGATTATAGATTGTGGGCATCCGTTACAGCCGACTTGGTGAGGCGGTTCTTACGAGTATCCACAATCTATTTTCTGAGATAACTATTCCGTTTTACTACATAAAAGTGGGGTTTAAGAGGGCCAGAATGATATAGGCGTGTTTTCGTGATGGTGTTGCCTATTTCAGTAATCACAAGACAGGGTTCAGAGATTTAAAGATGCATAGGTATCTGTCAGAGAGCTCCTAAAACTATAACTAGAGCTGCCGCCTAACGGGCGCCAATTATACCCCCGCTACCGACAATTTTTTACAAGTATTTGACCTTGAGGAAGGTCAACGTAAAGGTCAAGGTCAGGTTTGTGTATATCAATCTTAAGTACTAGTGGCAAGGTGTGTGGTGTGTGAATATTAAAGAAATCGGTCAAAGAATAAGGAAGTTATGAGCAATGTTAAAGTTTTTTGTAACGGACCGACGACGACGACAGACGACAAGCTGACTCCTATATACCCCCTTCAAACTTCGTTTGCGGGGGTATAACTAGGTTGATCTATTTATGCCTTTCTGTATGGTGCTGTACAATATATGATGTGTCAAGGATTATATGGATGTTTCTATGTTGCAACAGTTTAGCTGTCGTCATTTTACAATGCAGCAGAAATGAAGGCAGTTTTGAGTGAAAAGGCAGCGGCTCGTTTTTGTCTTAAATGTTTTGTATTGCATGCTAGATTGTGTCTTTACATCAATGTGGTAACATTTTCAATATGACCCGAATCCTTGTTTTGTGCCCGAATGATCTCAATTTTGAGTGAAAATAAGCGTTTTACAAATTCGGGTCATAATTGAAGCTTATTTTTGAATGACCTCGATTTCGAGTAAAATATAGCATCTTTGAACCCTGGTCAAACTGAAGCTGTAAGTGAAAGCTTTGTCAGTCTATTGACAAAAAAAAAAAACAACAACAACAGAACAAGCAATGCATTTTGCATGGTTTATTTCTGAAATGAAACATGGAAGAAAATGTATTTATGATCCGGATCTTGGTATGCGCTTTTAAGCGATCTCGATTTTGAGTGAAAATAAGCATTTTGCATAGACGGGCCATAATTGAAGTTAAACTTCAATGGGTACTTTTTCTTATTGAAAAAAAAAAACAGTCACAAAGCACTTCGTTTTAATATAGTTGATTATTTTATGTAATATAACAAAAACAAATCTCAACATCATCCTATCGTTGCTTATTTCATGAATAACCTCAGTTTTGGAATATATGTAGCATTTTCACCATCCTTTCATAATGCAGGCCAGTCTCGGTAGCGCCCGGCTGGTGATCAGGTGGTCACGGGTTGGATACCTTCCAGTCTGGTAACGTTCTTTCGTGACGTTTGATAATGAAATCTTTCCCATGGCCATTCACTCCCTTCCGCTGATTCAAGAAGGGCAATTGTCCATTTCTGGTGAATGAATGTTCGCTGCCTTAGTTTACCGCTTATGAATATGTCTGCCCGGGAACAGTGGTTAGGGCAAACTGCCCGGCCTCATATGACCAGAATAGTGTTGAACCAATCAAACAAACAAACAAAGATCCATCCATCCAACCAATCATACTAAAAGGACATATAAGGTCATCATTTTGTGTGAAGCACATTACATTAACAAAGCCGTGCAATAAACAACCTGTAAACCCCACCTTTTATTTAAACAAACATTGGTCTACTGGTGTATGCATCATATTTCTGCTCACAAATCTATGTTCAATCGAGCACCCAAACCTTATGATGTCTCGCTAAAATGATGAACATTTTAAATCTCTACTCATCATAAACCAGTAGGTAATAGTCATGCACTCATTACACGTTTACAGAAACCGTGTTCAAACTCTGTTTTTATCGTTCTGCGCATATCACACTTTATATCAATGAAGGTTTGCCAAATTCTGATCAACACAATCTCTGTCAATATTTTAGCTTTGTTGCTAACAATACGGTTAAGATGTGTAACATTAAAGGTTCCATTATATATAATTATGGTCAAAGTAAAATTAATTTTTTGTTATTTCGTTAGGTCCTGCGAATTTAGTTGTCATCTCACAAGTTTGCCACCTTTGCCATTTCTTGTCATTAAAACAACTGAAAGAACCAGTAAACACCACAATCATAACAGTGGCCAACCCACATACCAAATTTCAACAACAAAATGCAAAATGTTTTATCTGTGCAGGTCGCGTTTCATTACATTAACACGCGGAGTCTTTCAAATCGTAAGATCTAGATTTTGTTGATGAAAAAGTTCGGCATTTTGTTATTTTTAGCCTAAATATAGTGTGTTGGTCGTTAGAGGCGTTTCTATCGAGCAAACATAAGACCACTTATATATATATCGGCCCCCGCCCATAGGGGCTTGAAGAAATATATGGGCTGCATGATGCTTCCACGCAGAGCTGAATCCGGCCCGCACACAATGTCGGGTAAAAGTCCCACACAATTGGAGCAACGTCTCCAAAATGACCTTTACAGTGTTGACGGGTACGTTTAACCTCAAATCAAACAAACAATATATATATATATATATAACTATGAAAAAATTAAAGAAACACTGGAATAAAAGTTATTTTTCCTGTATTTTTAACAACCGGTTTCATCCATGATGGAATTTTCAAGTTAACAATGATGTTTATTATTGTACGTTAAAGTGACGTAAAACCTTATATATATATATATATATATATATAGAGAGAGAGAGAGAGAGAGAGAGAGAGAGAGAGAGAGAGAGAGAGGGAGGGGGTTTGAGGGTTATTTTTACACGGGCTTGATAACCTGTTGTTAAGAAGCTGAAATAAACCCTAAGATATATCTTTATGGACACATGTTAATATGGTGTCCATAAGCAAAATAGTGTCCACAAAGTTGAATAAGATCTACGCAAATAAAACTCTATTAATTAGATCAAAGGGACTTTCCTTAGAACATTTCTTTAGAATACTTGTTTCTGTGACCAGTGGTATTGTCAATAATTAACTGATTATCTTGTGTGTCCACAAGCTTGTTAAAATTCGGACGGTTCACAGCGCTTGTAAAATGAGGTTACAAAATTTTCACAAGGATAGTAATGTCGGTATGTGTGTGTGTGTGGTTTGAGTTTTACGCATCATCAACAGCTAAGAGCATACGGAGACAATACCTCAGTTTGAAGTTTCCTCCGAAAGCCTGGAGAAGCCCGGAATCGACCAACGTCTCCTTGGTTTATGGGGCGAGGAGCTTAACCACTAGAACACGGAGATTGCTAGAAGTTGCCAACTCATGTAAGTACTAAATATATTATGGATACTTGTTAGAACTTGCTCTTTTGTAGATGTTATAACTAGTACCAGAACTTTTAAATAATGCTAACCCCTAAACCCCCAGGTTTTTATTTTTACTAACATAGGTTTTTAAGGGTTATCATTTCATAGACTTTTTCACTTGATAATTGTCAGGTTAAGATTGTAAACAGAAAAGACTGGACTATTTTGTATTCTTAGTTTTATTAGCTCGTATGTTTTTTGAAAAAAAACTTTCGAGCTATTGTCATCACTCCTGCGTCTGCGTTGTCTGGCGTCGTCGTTCCAAAAAAACTTAACCTTGGCTATAACTTAAAAAGTATTAGACCTAGCCTCATGAAACTTCATACACACACTCATCATCACAAGAGCTACATTTTGACCAAGGACCATAACAACATCGTTGATTTTGGCTGAATTATCTCCCCTTTTCCACTTTTTTTCTGAAACACATTTTTTGCTCTCATTTTAATACTATTCACAACAGAGCCTTCAAACTTCACATGAATGTTCCTTGGGACAAGACCTTTTCAGTGATACCACACTTTTTGATCTGTGACCTTGACCTTTGAACTTTGACCTATTTTTCGAAAATGTAACCGAAAACCTTAACCTTGACCATATTTCCAAAAGTATTTGGCCTACCTTCATGAAACTTCATACACATACTCACCATCACAAGAGCTACAAGTTTTATAACTCCATCTTGCAATTTGATTGAATTATCTCCCCTTTTCTCTCCGTTTTTTTTAAATTGTTTTTGTCTCTTATTTCAATACTATTCACAACAGAGCCTTCCAACTTCACATGAATGTTCGTTGGGGCAAGACCTTTTCAGTCATACCACGCTTTTTGAACTGTGACCTTGACCTTTGAACTTTGACCTTTTTTTCGAAAAACTTAACCTTGACCATATTTCCAGAAGTATTTGGCCTGCCTTCATGAAACTTCATACTCACACTCACCCATCATCACAAGAGCTACATTTTGTCTATGTGACATGGAAAAACAGACGAGCATGGCGCCGCTTGCGATGCTCTTGTTCTATTTATACATAATCTACAAAGTAAGTAGGTAAGTAGAAATAAAAGAAATACCAACATCACCAAATGAAGTAACATATTCATGCAATCATATGTTATTCGTTTCTGATTACGAATAAGAAAGTATGCCTAGTCAAATTATATTGATTTTTTTTTACCACAGAACTAAAAATATGAAGTGCACGTGTTTTCTGGGACAGACTAGCTAGTTTCGGCCAATTAGGCCTCATCAGTGACCCTCTGATTCTTTCAAAATTCCACAATAGAATCAATGATCCCAAAGGACAAGAAAATATAATCCACACAGATGTAGGGCAGCGAAGCGTTTTACCGCCGCCACACATTCCCACACACCAGCTGTAGTGAAGTTAAATATGTTCTATAAAAGGGTTATCCTTTGGAAGCAAGGAATACACCACAGAACTAAAAATATGGAGTGTACGTTAAACCTGAAATCAAATCAAATAAAAAATTTAAAGTATAAAAGTACTCCAATACCAACATAAATCAATCAGTAATTGACAGCACGCTTTCATACCAATTCACACCTGACTGACTGGCGAGCCGTCTTTAATCCAGTGTTTGATCAAATCAATGCTACTGAATTCCTTCTAGTACCTGGATATTTTATGTGTCAACTTCGACAAAGGGCTGCTTAAACATGATGCAATCTACAAACGAGATTTGATTCATTTATAGTAAATAACCCTTTTTGTACTAAATGCCACTGACTTAGACAGGTGAGGTCATTCTTTTAAGAATGCATAAGCTAGCGGTAAAAAATATCATTCATACTGGAATGACACAGGCTGCTTGAATGGCCAAGAATAATGGTGTTTGTATTATGTTTCAGGCAGGTAGGTCATAATAACACAATCAATATTTTCTGGTCTTTTGGCCCACTGTATACACAGATTACTGTAGACAAAATGGTACTGTTGTTTTTGGCTCACTCTGACAAAGTCCCTTCAGTCTACTTCAATCGCACTAACTGTCACCTTGTAAGAAAGTTATATTCTTAAATATGATCATCTATGTTCTAAAATATGACCCAGAAAACAAGCAGTTATTTTTGGAAAGCATTAATTAATATAATAGAGAAGACTTAATTCAACTTTCAAACACTTTCACAATTTAAATAGCAAACAGTACATGTGCTAGCAATACTTTAGAAAAATGTGAAGCCAGCTGCACTGATTTTGATTCAGCCAATGTGCTAGTGGTACAGCAAACAAGTGATTCATGCCATTTGTAAATCTTCGCCCCCGTCTATTGGGGCTTGAAGAAATTGATTTGGCTGCATGTTGCTTTCACACAGAGCTAAAACTAACCAAACACGAGTACTGGTAAACCGCTTAGAAGGACTAAGCTTGCCCAGGCAAAGTGGTGTGAGTCAGGCTGTCCAATGTATATAAGCCTTGTAGTTTCATAGGGTGGCAAGGCTTGAGATATCATTTCATCTCAATGTCGGGAACAAGTCCCACAAAATTGGAAGCAGCATCTCCAAAATGACCTAAATAGTGTTAATTGGGATGTTAAACCTCAATACAAGCAAACAAACAAACCATTTGTAAAACCTATGAATACAGAGCCAGAAAACTTAACATCGATGACAAGTATTGCATACATAAGACTACATATTCAAATGGTATTTCAGCATCTAAATACAATATCAGCTATCAAATAAATGTTTAACAGCAATTTGCCTTCCATCTATATCATTTCGGGAAGTGTATGCAAGATGATAAATGTGCAAATAGTTTCAGTGTGACTAGTTATGCATTTATTTTGAAGACTAAAGCATTGCAGCAAACAAACAGACAGGGCAAAAACAATATGCCCCGCTATCGCTACCAGCATACCTGAGTTTGGAATAAAATGCTTTAATACTGAAAATGCTTACTAACAACGCAAAATTTAAATATATGTCAGTCTGGGTAACTTAGTCTGAATCCATGATTATCATATGTTATTGCATCTGAGGAAGTAATATCACCATGTAATAAATTAGATAATCTACAAGTGGATAATTTTTTTTTTTTTGGTTTGGGTTTTACGGCCCTTTCAAGATTTTGCCTATGTTATAATGAACCTAGAAAAATGCCGAAAATACTTTAATGGTCTCACAAAACCTTTGTTGTGTGTGTGTGTGTGGGGGGGGGGGGGATAGCGACGTGCGAGTCTCTTTGACCATGTGATGTAAGAAAAAATACCAATACATGGACTGATCAATAATAAGAACAAATCAGAAAATCAGCCTGTCCTTTCACAGATGGCAAATTATTGACTGCTGTTTTATTTTAAACAGGGAAATGTCAACAATAAAAACAATTAAGGAAACAACAGGATTATGAAAGTAATTCCTTAAGCAAACTCAATACACCATTGTGTATTACTGACATTAATATCTTTGTATTGCGCATTTAAAAAAGACCAAATAAAATAGGGTAAAAATATCCACCTTGTCTTATTCCTATTGTGTCATAATACATTTTTTCAGCATAACCGCTTTTGCAATGCTGTAAACACTAACACTCATCGTAATCACTGCATGACTGCATTCATTATATTTATCTCCCTGCTAATGTATGTTCTCATCTACTTTTTAAAACCCAAACTAAAAATCATTCTCTGTCGAACAGTGTATTTTTGTGTGTGTGTGGGGGGGGGGGGGGTGCAAGGGGGAGGGGAATTACGTCAATCCATATGCTAAGCTTTGCATGATAAGGTGACACTATATGGTCATAAAAATACAATAAAATATACTTAAAGAATATCTGGTCCCCTGATATTGCAAATGACTTCATCACAAAAATATACCTAAACTCATATCTGGCAATCAAAAACAATGTTACCGGTTTCTGATTTTTTAAAATGTGTTTGTTATATAGAGGATATATGTGGCCAATTTTATATGTAATGTCTTGGGGTGACAAGATCATCAACACATCTTACACTTGGGATAAATATTTTACTTTTTATAAATTTTCATGAAAATTTTAAGAAATTTTGTAAATAAATTCATGAGAAAAATTAAAAGACCTAGACACATTTATATTTTTGGTATTTTATGAATCCTTGTAGAGTTCTGTTGCCAATCAAAGCAACAAAATTTTAAAATAATCAAGCTTGTTGATTTAAGAATGAAAAGTTCACAGGTGTGTATAACCTCTACAGGGGATTACCTCAGGGAGCTCTCCTGAGAACTACAGTAATTAATCAAATAAAACAAAGTTATATATATAGTTGATAGACCTAAAGTAAACAACAACTGAAGTTTCAAGAAAATCTGTGCGTGGGCAGATTTGGAACTCCCCCTTTGAATGTGATGCGTTAATGCCTCAATTTCAGTGACATTAACACGACGTAATTCATGCTCGGCGCTCGAGGAATCATGCCGTACTGTCTCATTCCTTTTCAAAATAATCACCCCTGTGATCTATACTCTTGTTTAAACGCTTGCACCATTCATTGTCTGTACATTTGCTCTAGTTTAAGGATAACCTAACATGTGTACGTATATATTTGAATACGGAGAGGACAGTAGGTCCTGAAACTCTCACCTGGGACTGCTGAAGTTAAAGTTATTATATTTAGTTTGAGTTGATTGATAATCTGATAGAACAGGTTGAAAACCAGGACAAACTACCTTCCATTGCAAAACCTTGCCTGTCACATGTGACCTCTATGGTTTCAATAACTTTAGTGGCATCCAGTGTTCAAGGAAACGTAGGATATTGATTTCCATACTTTCTGTATATAGCACACAAATATATTAAAAGTAGCAGGGGGATAATGCCTAAGTACCCGCCTCTAAATGAAACCCATAGACGGACCACAGCAAGGCTCAATACGTTCTATAAAAGGGAAGTCTATTGCGACATGTATCGTCGAAGAAAAAGATGGGATGCACGATGCTTCCACACAGAGCTGAACACCCGGGTACTGGTAAACCACTTAGAGGATCTAAGTCTGCCCAGGCAAAGCGGTGTAAGTCGGCCCGTCCATGCTTATGAACCCTACTTGTTTAATTGTGCGACAGGGCTTGAGATGTCTTTACATCTAAATGTCGTCGAAATTCGCACAACATTGGAAGCAACGTCTAAAAATGACATATACAGTGTTGATGGGGTCGTCAAACCTCCAATAAAACAAAGAAACAAACAAACATATATCATTGCAAAGTAACTGCATCATTGCTGCCTTGCTTTCTTTGGTCTTATGATGACATGATTTTGATTACAACTCGCCCAGTTGTTTCAGACATATACTGAATTTGATGACAGACAACATTTGCCAAACTGCCATACTAATAACTTCTATGACGGTTCTAGCATAAAGACTTACATAGAATTAGATTCTCTCTAATTCTCAGTAATGTTGGTTGTTGCCTGATCATGTGCTCTGTCTCTGGTCGGGCCCATCGGTGTATAACTATTGGTATTCTTTTGCTGCAGCATTTCAATGGTTTCTTGCTGCCGAGTCCTCACCATTGTTACATCTCTGTGGTTGATTTTTTTTTTGTGTGTTCACGGAGATGCTGCACTGATGAGTTAGGAGGCCTTCATGAGGACTGAACAAATCATTTGTCTAAATCGCGACGGAAGTAAGGGCGCAGATTGTGGCCACATAAAATCGATTTAAGCCCTCCAGTGGAATTTGTTTAACTGACCATTCCAAGGCGGTTCTTCTGTCGCGGTTTATTTTTGTTATGGTTTGTCTTTGATTGTGTGTATCACTTAGATTATTTTGTTTTCGATAGCCAATTGGCCATTTTGTTGGAACGTAACTGTCCTTATCTCGTTTCAATTTTTGTGTTTCTTTCCCTTTGGTTTCTCTGATGGAAGCTGTGGGTTAATTGTATCGATTCCTGATCATTGCCTTCACTTCTATTTTTCATTCAACTTTGGTGAGAGCCCTCCTCGGTAGCTCAGTCGGATGCGCCTCTGACTGGTGATCAGGTTCGATTCCTTCCGGGGTCGGCAACATTCTTTCGTGGAGATTAATCATGAAATCTTTTCTACGATCATTCTCTCCCTTCCGCTGATTCAAGAAGGGCAGTTGTCAGTTTCTGACGAAGGTACGTATAAAGTAGAAGTAAAACAAAGATCAGAAATCGATACAATTAACACTCCACCCATCAAAGACACCAAAGGGAAAGAAACACAAACATGAAGCTACCAGACCATAATGGAAACCTAAACAAAGGAAGGCCATTAGGTCAGTTACTTTCCCACAAAATGGCCAAATGGCCATCCAAAACAAAAAGACACAAGCAACGCACACAGTAAACAACAAACAAAAACATAAATAAACTGCCACAGAAGAACCGCCTTGGAACGGTCAGTGGATTTTACATGGCCATAATCCTCGCCCATACCTCTATTGCGGTATACACTAATTTTGTTTAGTCCACATGAAGGCTTCCTAACTCGTCAGCGCAACATCTCCGAGAACATACAAATCAAAGCACTACAGAGATGAAACAAGGTTGAGGTCTCGACAGCATACAACAACAGAACTGCCGGAGCAAAAGAAAACCAACAGTCAGACTCCGAGGAAAAGTGTGGATAGGTAAACTGACCGGCTCAAAAACGACCTAAATAGTGTTGACTGGGCTGTTAAACTCCAATACAAACAACTTGGGTGAGCTAAAAAGGTCACTGTATAGTTAATTAGTTATTATTCTTGACATGAACATCAACATGCAGTAAGGCGACTTAAAGCAAAAAGTTCCATGAGCCACTATGCTCAACAGAGTTTTGACGGGCAGTGACCATTAGTAGCCATGCATTTTAACAACCTACAGATATTACGGCCCAATGGCAGTAGAGATGTTCTTTGGATGTGTTGATGTTTGATGACAGTGAACAACCGCCTATCTGAACCTTTGACTCTGGTTAGCGAAAAAACCTGCAACGGCTTATATGATTTATATTTCTATCAAGTCTTTTTCCATTTTGGTTTCCGGCAACCGATAAAAATGAGCAGTAGGCTAAAAATCATATGGCAGACAGAACATTGCTTAAGTAATATTTCTATGGTCAAAATATTGAAAGGCATGTAGTAAATGTCATTTTCAATTTTCCAATAGCACAAATGATGCTACAGATGATTTGTGGGCCCAACTGGCCCAACGCTTTCAGATGAAAGTAGTTTGAAAATGTTGACGCCGCACAACATACAACCCATGGGTCAGTCAACTACTTATCCTGAGCTCCCCGAAAGCCTTCAGTTTTTGTAAACTACAAGAAGTACCGGTACCTGTTCAATTTTCCCTTTCACAAAGCTCGTGCTGGCACTCAGTATAGCTTGGCTAAGTTTACTTGGAGAGTTTACTGGTCCTGGGACATTCAACGGTACCCAGGCACTAATGTTAATGTTTTTCTTCGTCCACAGCGTCTCATCTCCATTTTTTTCTCACAACATTCAGGAAGGCATATGACTTTTCTGTCTCTATCACAGCACTGTTTCTTATTTGGTAGTTTCTGATGGCAGTAATGTTTTCACGGGCACATTTCATGATAAAGTAGCTCCTTTCTTGGCCCTGCTGGTTGGCATATGTTTGCTTTCTTGGCCCTGGTGGTTGGTATAAACGATTTGTCATTTTCGTAAACGTTCTTCACACAAACACGATTCCCTTCTGTGTACACATTTAAACGTGATAGTCGTAGACACTGCTGAGACAACGCGCTCCTTGGTGGCTGCCTTCAACCTCTGTGAAGTGTCACCACCGTCTTGTGTTGTATCTATCATGATCCTGATGTAAGATGCCCAACTTATGCGGAGGTCGCCTTTAAATGGTTTGTTCAGGGAAACATACAGTGGCTGAATAATGTCTCCCCCCAATTTTTTTTTCGGAGAGACGTATTGTTTTTTCCCCGGGCGTCTGTCCGTCTGTCACAAAATCGTGTCCGCTCTATAACTTGAAAACAGTTCAAGCTATCTTCACGAAACTTCATATAAATATTAATCAATATTAGACGACGTGCAGTGCGCAAGAACTATTTCTCTTGCATTTATACTTTTTTAGTTATCTCCCTTGGAAGTTTGTCGGTGTGTGTGTATGGGCAAATCTGTCCAGTCAATATCTTTCTTATTTTCAGATGGATTTTGAAATTACTTGGCAGAAATATTAACAACCATGAGGTAGGTCGGTACCTCAAAGGTCAAGGTCATAGTTGGTCAAAGGTAAAAAAAGGGGCCTTTATTCCTGTTTGGTCAATAACTTTCTTATTTTTAGATGAATTTTGGAATTACTTGGCAGAAATGTTAACCACCATGAGACGATGTGTTGCGGGCACGAGCCAGGTTGGTACCTCAAACAGGTCAAATCTAAAAAAGGGCCATTTTCGTGTTTTGTCAATACCTTTCTTATTTTAGATAGAATTTGGAATTACTTGGCAGAAATGTCATGAGACGATGTGTTGCACGCATGATTCAGTTGTACCTCAAAGGTCAAGGTCATACATAGAGGTCAAATGTTAAAAATGGGCCTTTTTTGTATTTGGTCAATAACTTTATTTTCAGATAGATTTTGAAATTGCTTGTGAGAAATGTTAACCACCATGAGACGATGTGTTGCGCGCATGACCCAGTTTGGTACCTCAAAGGTCAAGGTCATACATAGAGGTAAAAAGGGGCCTTTTTATGTTTGGTCAATAACTTTCTTATTTTTAGATGGATTTTCACATAACTTGGCAGAAATGTTAACCACCATTAGACGATGTGTTGCGTGGATGACCCAGGTTGGCACCTCAAAATTCAAGGTCATACTTATAGGTCAAAAATAAAAAAGGGGCCTTTTTTCGTGTTTTGTCAATAACTTTCTTATTTATAGATGGATTTTGAAATAACTTGGCAGAAACGTTAACCACCTTGAGACGAGCTGTTGCGTGACCCCTGTTGGTACCTCAAAGGTCAAGGTCATACTAAGAGGTCAGAGGTCTAAAAGGGGCCTTTTTTAGTTTTCAGTCAATAACTTCCTTATTCCTGGATAGATTGTGAAATTACTTTGCATATATGTTAACCATCATGAGACGATGTGTTGCACGCTAGACCCAGGTCGGTACCTCCAAGGTCAAGGTCATAAAAAGTCTTTTGTGTGTGTGTGTCCAGTCAATAATTTTTGTTCATGTCTAGATTGACTTTTTTAAGTAACCATGCAGAAAATAGATCATGTGCAAGACTAAGGTCCATACCTCCAATGTCGAGGTCATACCTAGAGATCGAAGGTAAAAAAGGGACAGTCAATGACTTCCTTATTCTTTGATGGGTTATGAAATTACTTGTCAGAAATGATAACCATCATGAGACGATGAATTTTACCTCTTTGTGTACGATCAATAACTTTATTATTTCTCTATGAACTTTTTAAAGTTACTTTGCAGAAACCGGCCCCGATAGCTCAGTTGGTAGAGTGTCCGCTCCGGGGAACGGGAGGTCTCGGGTTCGATCCCGGGCCGCGACATACCAAAGTCGTTAAAAATGTTACTAGCAGCTCCTCGCTTGGCACTCAGATTTACGGGGTAGAGCTAGGACTGGTCGATCCAGTGTCAGGATAATGTGACTGGGTGTTGTCAGGATAATGTGACTGGGTGTTGTATCATGTAATGTGTCTGGGACATGATACTTCAGTGAGGCAGCACTATAAACGTGAGCATTGAGCTCCCTGTCGCAACCAGACACCGTCGTGATATGACTGAAAAATTGTTGAAAGCGACGTTAAACCCGAATTCACACACACACACACACACACAATACTTTGCAGAAATGTTCATCTTCATTAGATGATGTTGCACACCAGACCAAGGTCATTACCTCCAATGTCAAGGTCATACTTAGAGGTCAAAAAGGGGGAGACATGTGTGTAGAAAAACAAATTCTAGTTTCCTATGTGCAGCCTCCTGGTATAATGGTGAGACTGTATTCCCCTTGCGCAAACATTCATGTTTTCTGTAAGATGTTTTCGGAAGGAATCCATGACCAGTAGTGATCGCTTTTTACCAGTGTGTTGGAGATAAATTTTTAATTCACCTTAACATAAGGGTTTTATCCATCCACGCTTTCATTTGCTCACGGCGATGACTTCAAGTTGATAGGTCGTTTCCCCTTGAAGATGATCATTGGCGGGAGGACGACATCAGCTGCACAAACGAATGAAGACAACAGTTAAGTAGCGTTTCTTGCTGCCGGTGGTCCTGATTCGAATGGACTTAGTCAACAGTCGTTCCTGGCCACCAACTCGAAATCCATAGGCGTCTTATCCATGTTGAAGATGGATCTGTCTTAAAAATAATTTTCTCTGTGCCTCTCATTCAAAAAATTGTGAAAGGCAGTTACTTTCAATTCCAAATCAATTGGTAGCCTCCTACGTAGGTCTTGGCGCGAAGGACTAGATCGTGTCTCTTCATGAAATCCACTTTTAATTCCAACTCTAATGGTAGTTTCCGCCCCCAGGTATTAGACTTCCTGCCTTGCCGTGGCCCTTGGGGCTCAATTCTCACTGGGCACGTTGCTGCTATGGTCTCTGTGCCCACTGGGAAGAGCTAACCCGTTTGCCTTGGTGCCGTCCTGTAAGCCGGAAGACGCCATCCTGGAGGTTGAGGGATACCTGAGGTTGCTGTGCTTCAGGTACCCAACACACCTCTTTTGCCTGGCTTTTCGGTGTAGACGGGACGCTGTGCGGTACGGCACAGTCAATCGGCTGGTCGCGCCTTGTCCGAGAGATACCTCTTAACTTTCTCTTCCATTCTTTTTGTATCTTTCCTGATACCAACCATGTGCCCATTTACCTTACCCTTTTCTGTCTTTTTATCTCTAGAAGGCGGTGGCCCAACGGACCATTCGTGTAGGCATTTGTGTATGCGAGTATATCTTAGGTGTATCTCTAATACTTGATAGGGCTCCACGGGGGGGGGGGGGGGTTATGACATCACTTGATGATACACGTTCCGTGTCAAGTCTATCACCTTTCGTCATCGAGAAGAGTATAGTGTCCATATCCGGACAACCAAAAAGCATTAAAAAGCTTAAGTCAGGTGACCTTCTAATAGAAGTCGACAGAAAACAGCATGTAGAATCTCTGCTTAAAACAAAAAAAAAAATTCGATCTCAGAGTAAAAGTGTCCTTACACAATACACTGAATTCCAGTAAACGTGTCATACTCAGTCCAGAATTACGTCCTTGCAGCGATGAAGAAATCATCGAAAACCTGAGAGACCAGGGCGTCATTGGTGTACGTAACATCCAAGTTCGAAGAACTGGTGTATTAAAACCCACCAGTACTTACGTGTTGAGTTCTGCCGAGGAAAATCAAATTAGCCTGTAAATGTAGAGGTATATATTCCAAACCCTCTCAGATGTTACTCGTGTCAGGTTTTCGGCCACCACGAAAGCAGATGCCATGAGAAAAAACTCTGTCAAAACTGTGGTGAAGAAAAACATGTTGATAATCATCAAAACTGTAAGAATGAAGTGTGGGGGCAAACATGCTGTTTTCTCTCGAGATTGTCCGGGTTGGAAAAAAGAAAAAGAAATAGTCAAAAACCAAAGGTCGATAATATTTCCGGAAGCGAGGAAAATTGTTGAAGAACGTTACAAAACACCAAGCACCAGTCACGCCAGCATCACAAAGGGTACTGGTGTTACAGTCACGCACAGTGGTACGCAGACGGTTGAATGGTGCATGGAGTCCTACTCCAGCACCACATAGTTCAACCAATTTGTCAAATAGCGCCATCCGGGTTGCTCCCAATCAATCGACAGCGACCGAACCGAAGCCAGAGAAATCCGACTCTGGTCGGACCAGTAAGGGATCTGAAGAACCGATCCAAATAGATTGCACGCAATTAGGGTTACCACCTGATGAGGGCGATGAAGAATCTATGGATGAAGAAGATGCTCCAAACAGTCCACGCAGGGGTAGTAGAATTACAAGGATACCTACTACAAGTAGTTTCTAATCATGTAAATAGCTCGCCATAAAATGGATCAAAAACACAAAATAATACAATGGAATTGTCGAGGTCTTAAGTCAAACTATAACGAACTCTTATTACTTCTTACTTTATTAAACCCATCGGTTTTTTGTTTGCAGGAAACGTTTTTGAAAACTGATGACTTCGTTTTGATTGATTTGAGTTTTAATGTCCCCGTCAACACTGTAAAGGTCATTTGGAGACGTTGCTTCCAATTTTGTGAGACTTTTACCAGACATTGAGATGAAATGATATCTCAAGCCCTGTTGCCCAATGAAACCAATAGGGTTTATTAGCATGGGCGGTACGCTTGCACCGCGGCTCCTGGACAGGCTTAGATCCTCTAAGCAGTTTACCAGTACTAGTGTGCGGGCCGGATTCAGCTCTGCGTGGAAGCATCGTGCAGCCCATATATTTCTTCAAGCCCCTATGGGCGGGGGCGGTGAAAACTGATGACAACATCGATGTTTGGGGTTTCAATACATATAACTATATCTATTCTGATGGTAACAGACCATCTTGTGGCAGTTCAGTTATTATGTCTCCCCCGAAAATTTTTTTTTCGGAGAGACATATTGTTTTTCCCCCGGGCGTCTGTCTGTTCGTCTGTCACACATTCGTGTCTGCTCTGTAACTTGAAACCCGTTTGAGCTATCTTCACGAAACTTCATATAAAAATAAATCGGCATTAGACGACGTGCAGTGCGCAAGAACTATAACTCTCGCATTTATACTTCTTGAATTATCTCCCTTGGAAGTTTGTCGGTATGTATATATGTATGGGCAAATCGTGTCCGGTCAATAACTTTCTTATTTTCAGATGGATTTTAAAATTACTTGGCAGAAATATTAACAACCATGAGACGATATGCGATGCGCATGAGGCAGGTCGGTACCTCAAAGGTCAAGGTCATACTTAGAGGTCAAAGGTTTTTCGTATTTGGTCAATATCTTTCTTATTTTGAGATGGATTTTTAAATCACCTGGCAGAAATGTTAACCCATATAAGACGATGTGTTGCGTGCATGACCCAGGTTGGTACCTCAAAGGTCAAGGTCATACTTAGAGACCTCTTAGGTAAAAAGGGGGCCTTTTTTCGGGTTTTGTCAATTACTTGCTTATTTTTAGATAGAATTTGAAGTAACTTGGCAAAAATGTTAATTATCATGGGACGATGTGTTAAATGCATGATTCAGTTTGGTGCCTCAAATGTCAAGGTCAAAAAGGGCCTTTTTTCGTATTTGGTCAATAACTTTATTTTTTGATGGATTTTAAAATTGCTTGGCAGAAATGTTAATTAACCACCGTGAGATGACGTGTTGCACGCATGACCCAGTTTGGTACCTGAAAGGTCAAGGTCATGCGTAGAGGTTAAAGGTAGAAAAAGGGGCCTTCTTGTGTTCTGTCAATAACTTTCTTATTTTTAGATGGATTTTAAAGTTACTTGGCAGAAATGTTAACCACCATGAGATGATGTGTTGCATGCATAACCCATGTTGGTACCTCAAATGCCAAGGTCGTACTAAGAGGTCAAAGGACAAAAAGGGGCCTTTTTAAGTGTCCAGTCAATAACTTTCTTATTCCTGGATAGATTGTGAAATTACTTGGCAGAAATGTTAACCATCATGAGACGATGTGGTGCACGCTTGACCCAGGTCGGTACCTCTAAGTTCAAGGTCATACTAAGAGGTCAGAGGTAAAAAAGTTTTGTTTTGTTTGTTTGCAGTCAATAACTTTTTATATTTCTGGATGGACTTTATAAAGTAACCATGCAGAAATGTTCACCGTCATTAGACCATGAGTCATGTGCTAGACCAAGGTCCATACCTCCAATGTCAAAGTCATACCTGGAGGTCAAAGGTGAAAAAAGGGACAGTCAATAACTTCCTTATTCTTTGATGTCATTAGACCATGAGTCATGTGCTAGACCAAGTCCCATACCTAGAGGTCAAAGGTGAAAAAAGGGACAGTCAATAGCTTCCTTATTCTTTGATGGATTATGAAATTACTTGGCAGAAATGTTAACCATCATGAGACGATGTGTTGTACCTCAAAGTTCAAGGCCATACATAGAGGTCAAAGGTAAAAAAGGGCTATTTTGTGTACGGCCAATAACTTTTTTGTTTCTCTATGAACATTTTTAAAGTTACTTGACCATTTTTAAAGTTACTTTGCAGAAATGTTCATCTTCATTAGATGTGTTGCACACAAGACCCGGCTCAATACCTCCAATGTCAAGGTCATACTTAGAGGTCAAAAACGGGGGAGACATATGTGTTTTTGTAGAAAAACCATTTCTAGTTGTTAAATCTTGTTTACCACAAAGAGAGGTAAAATTGAAAAGAGAACTACAGGCTGTGACAGTGTCGATTTCTCTGGATAAAGAAACTACAATTTGCTCGCTATATGTTCCACCCTCGTTTTCAGGCCGAACATCTTGAATCATTGCTGGGTCAGCTTCCATTGCCTTACCTTTTAGTTGGCGACTTCAATGGTCACAACATTCTATAACAGAGGAGCACTTATTGAAGATTTTATTGCAAAGAACAATCTTTGCTTGATGAATGATAAATCTTATACTTACCTTCTACCTGCGACAGGTCATTTGCCTTCTTAAGATCTCTCTTAGTGTCACCCATCTCTCTTCTTAGACTGGTCTGTCTACGATGATCAGTGCGGAAGTGATCACTTCCCTGTTATAATTGAGAGCGTAAACGAACCAGATCAGGACTGTAACCAGAAATGGAAAATGAATAAAGCTGACTGGGAATTATTCCATAATTTATGTAAAAAAGGGTTATCAATCGATCACTTTAATGAATCATCTGACATTGTTTCTGATTTCACAGACTCGCTTATTAAAATGTCAGGACAATGCATTCCAAAGACCTCAACAAATCCTAAGAAAAGCAAACCCTGGTTTAATAATGACTGTAAAGTAGCTATCAAAAAACATAAACAGGCTTTAAATAAGTTCATCAAAAGTCCAACATCGGAAAAGCTAAACGACGTTAAGGTTTTTAGAGCTAAAGCTCGGCGAACAATCAGAGCTTCAAAACGAAAGTCACCAAGATTCTAGCTTGTTTGCATATGTCCTCGACGCTAACTGGCAGTTGCTGGTCCCGCTGCTCTAAGCCCCACACGGCTATCAGGTAGTCATTGTCAGACCCTTTGGTTACTGGACGACCAGACCTGGCTAGGTGACCCTTCTTGGACAGAACCTGTCGTCTCCATAAAAATCAATCTTGCACCAGTCTGAAACCGTACTGTTTGGTATCTTGAATTCGCTGGCTGCAACCGTGACTTAATGTAGTTTGACGAAGCTGGTCACTTCCTTCTTTTGCTTGCTGGTGAAAGTCTTGTTCTGACCACGTTGAATTGGGGTGCAGGACAGTCCATCACACTCTCGGAACTTGGTGGTCTCGCTTAAATTCTGGCTTTTGGCGGCCGGCTGACCAACATCTTCTTCCTCACACTTCTTTTTCGGGCGGACTACAGGGCGCTTAGGAGCGGGATTGTGCTTCCATGAGGTGGAGCATCCTCACTTGATTTAAAAAAAATACGAATCTATCCATTATGAATTACTCGCAAGAAAAGATCAACGGTATACCAAACGTTGGCGAACTTTGGCCAAACTTTGGAAAATAAGGGCGATGATTTTTGCCACGTAAAATCGATTTAAGCTCCCCCCCCCCCGCCCCTCCCTAGTGGAGTTCGTTTCACTGACCGTTCCAATGCGGTTCTTCTGTCGCGATTTATTTTTGTTATGGTTTGTCTTTGTGTGTTTGTATCACTTTTGTTATTTTGTTTTGGATAGCCAGTTTGCCATTATATGGGAAAGTAACTGTCCTTTTGGCTTTCCGCTGTTGATGTTTCCATCAGGGTCTGTTGTTTCATGTTAGTGTTTCCTTCCCTTTGGTGTCTCTGATGGAGTTAATGGTATCGATTCCTGATCATTGCCTTCACTTCTATTTTTCAATAAATCCAAGCAGAAAACATAATAGGGTTAATTATTTCAAGAAAGAGATGCCGCAGAATAACTTAACATTTAATTTTGATTAAGCTAAGAAAGGGCCTTTTATATTAAAATGTAAGCAACCTAAATTCATGAACTTTCAATTTTATTGGTGGAAAATAAAGTATTCGATGGTATTGCTAATATTATAAAACTCCCAGAAGACACTGTTTTAATTAGTCTACAGTACTAGGCAGCTATCTGATTGGTCAACAATACTAGGTAGCTATCTGGTTTGTAACAGTATCAGTTAAGGGGTCTCAGTATCGATCCCGGCCTTCTCCAGACTGTGGGATGAGTCTTTAAACCGAGGTCCCATCTCCGTATGGCTTTAGCTGTTGGTGAGACGTAAAACCCAAACACTCACAGTACAAGTTAGCTATCTGATTGCCATCACTGAGGCTAAACCTCTTGACTGCAGTCATTAAGCTCACTGGTTGGAAGCGTACAGTACACTTAACCCGGATGTTCCGATCTGTATAGTGAACAGATCCTCGTCTTTCGTTATGACCTTGAAGGTGTATGTGCATGGTCTGTCTTCTTATCATATTTGTCAGACCAGATTCGATAGAAATGGTGATATTTTACCTCAGACTCCTAGCAATTGAGCCACTTCTTGACTTGTTCTAGAATTGAGGGTTCAGTCAGCTTTTGAAGTAGGTACGCCACTTCCAATGGTGGTGTTATTGGGGACAGTGTTGTTGGAGGCTGGTGTGGTGTTCACTGCAGCTGTGAGACTGGTGTTAAAGGCTGGTCTGGTGTTGACTGCATTTGTGAGAGTGGTGTTGGTGGTTGGTGTGGTGTTGACTGCAACTGTAAAAGTGGTGTTGGTGGCGGGTTTTGTGTATACAGCAGCTTGGAGACTTGTGCGGTGTTGGCTGCAGTTGTGTAAGTGGTGGCAGAAGCTAGTGTGATGATGACTGGGGCTGTGGGAGTGGTGTTTGAGACTGGTATAGTGTTGACTTTGGCTGAAGGAGTGGTATTTGAGACTGGTATAGAGTTGACTGGCTGAGGGAGTGGTAGCTGAGGCAGATGTGAGAGTGGTGTAGAGGCTGGTATGCTGGTGACTGTGATGTTTGAAGCTTGTATGCTGCTGACAGGCTGCAGATGTGATGGCTGCTGGTATGATGGCAGCTCTGAAAATGGTGTTGGAGGCTGGTATGGTGTTGACTGTAGCTGTGAGAGAGGTGTTTGAGGCTGGTCTCATGTTGTTGAAGGCTGGAATAATGTTGACTGTTGGAGTGGCGACTGATATGATGGTGACTGTGGGAGTAGTGTTGAAGACTGATATGATGCTGACTGTGGCTGTGTTGGTTGAGGCTGGTATGACGTTGACTGTTGGAATGGTAAATATGGCAGCTGTGAGAGTGGTGGAGGTTAGTATGATGTTGAAATCGGAGTTGACAACTGCATCATAACTGGTCTCAAGCTAGGCTGTAATGATGAACTGTCTATGTCATCTGAAAAAAAAAAACACAAGGACTTTGACATTAATAATAATAATAATCGATCTTATTTAAGATTCTTGAATCATCGGAAGGGAGAGAAAGATGGTAGAAAAGATTCCAGGATCAAATCTCCATGAAAGAATGTTTGCCGATCCCCGCAGTCATCGAACCAGTGTCCTCCTGATCACTAGTCAGACGTGCATTGACTGACCTGTACTCTTGGGTTAGGCTTGCTTGTTCGAATACTTAGGTTCATTAATAATGATTTATTAATATGGTAACTCTTTGAATAAAAATGATCATAACACATGTGCAATAGTATGCATGCGGACGACTGGGGTAAATACAATATAGCTGTTCTTATACTTCGTACAGGCAAGCTAAATTTAAGAGTCTGTGATTCAGTTTAAACTCAGCAGTGAGGGGAATGTTTCCGAGCGTACTTGACCTTGTAGTTTGGAAAGTGGTCTTGCGTGTTTCATTTAAGCCTTAAATTCATTAATATCATGCCATGTTACTGTTGATGGAATGTCATTATACTGGTTTATCATTATACTGGTTTGCGATGTCCCTTTTCAGGACCCAAGGCAGTAGGTATTCATATACAGGTACATGGGCTTACTAATTTGAACTGAATATTAAACAAAATAAGCAGAAGGACCCAGTCCAGGTTTCGGCAGCACTCAGACATAACAGCATGATTGTATTATGTCATGTTGCTGATGGCTCTTAGCAAAATAAAAAGTATATGCCCATTCTTACCCTTAGCAACATGCCAAACATCAAACCAATGTCTGATGCCGGGTTGATTGTCTCAGGTATTTCTTGACTGAACTGTGACAAGATCTGTGATGGTAACATTGTGATCAACTGTTAGGAAGTCCAATGATCGTCGGAGACCTTCTAATTCCATTGCGTAGGAGTTGTTGACCTTATTACTCTGAAAAAATTATAAAAACTGTGTCAAATTTGAGTGCAAGCACATTTACCTGAGCAAGCTACTCTGTGGGGTACCTTGGCAAACACTGCAGGCACAGAGAATGTGGCATCTGATCAGGGCTTTTCAATCAAAAATAGAAAAACGAAAAAAATGGGCCTGATACCCCTGATTGTCCAGCATTTAGCAATGGAAGAGTCCACTAGTATACAATTGGTTAACTGGCAACGAAAGAAAAATACAGTACACCCTTGTTAAACCTTGGTGTGCAACAAGTGCATGTTTATAGTCAAGTTGGTCAAAAGAATGCTGTGTTTTGTGCATGTCACAGGCATACCTACAGATAAGGAAAGTATAACTGAAGGATAGTTCTCAACTGATGCTGTGGGTATTTATTAGAAAACCTCGACGATGTGGTTCTAATGGGTACCTACAACATTAGTTTTAATGGAGAAATGAGGAAGACAACTAACCTTCAATTATGAATCACAAAATACTTGGCATTTCTGTTGCTAAGGTCAGAGGTCAACATGCCTTATTATATTTTAACCCTTTTTGTACCAAATGAAATCTTCTACCTTATATACAACACAAGTCCATATCAAAATTAAGGGGTGTCAGGTTGTGTTTTTATACCCGCTTTTTCGAAGAAAATCGGGTATTTTGTTTTCGTACCACAGTTGAGTCCGGCGTCAGTCCGTCCGTCTGTCCGGGCAAACATGTCAGGTTTAGGAGCTAGTGTCCAGATTGATGGGCTAGTGTCCAGATTGATAACAATAGAAAATATTGGAAAATGATTGGTAAACAATAGATTTATTCCGTAAATAAAACGTTTAGGAGGTTAGCCCCTAAACCGAACAAAAGAAATAGCCCTTAAAACCTAACATGTTGGAACGTCCGTCTGTCCGTCCGTAACGTTTCTTGTAAATGGATCTCCTCTGCAACCACTGAAGTTACACATTTGAAACTTTGCATGTGGATAGTACATGGTATGTAGATGGCAGTTGGCTACTTTTTTGTGACCTTGACCCCAACATGACCCCAAGGTCAAATAGTATGATTTGCCATAGCTCCTAAAGTATTCGAGTTACACTCCTGAAACGTGGTTATTGGGTGGCTGTTGGAATATAGAATAAATTGGGATATTTTTGGTGGACCTCAACATAACCACAAGGTCAAAGGTCAAAAGGTATGACTTTGCCATATCTTCTAAACTATAAGAGTTACACTTCTGAAACTTTGCTTATCAGTTAGAATGTTCTTAGCAACTTTTTTTAACTTACATGCAGTTTTGGCTAGCTAATACATAGTCATTAGTGTTATACATAGAAAAAGCGGGTATTTGCGATGGTATAGCATGGACTGCTGATCTAGTCTTCAAAATATATGAAAATGGCTGAACTTTTTGCAAACAGTGTAGGCCCTGATCAGACACAGCGTTCTGCGGCGTCATTTCTTGGCCTGCACTGTTTGTCAGTTACCCGTTTTGGAGTATCTGGTACTAAATGGGTTAATGTTGCGCATAGATACATTTACGTGTATTATCTATAATCTGTTTACTTTGGTGCATGTCCAAAAGACTTAACGTTTAAATGAGTGTGTTTTGCTTCCTATGAAAGAAAATATTGCGTGTTCCATTTACCGCATCTCTAGTTGAGCAACCTTCAATAGAGCTGTTGCAAAGTGTTTTAACTGACTAATCCCCAGTCACAGTAAAAGTCTAGCCGCTGAGGTTCAAGCCCAGTTCAGGTCACCTGTGAGACCCCAATTCAGCGTTCTCACTAGGATTTTGAAAATTGGAGTAAAAATGCTGTCCTCCAGGAACAGTTGGGAGTTTTACCATACTTTTCTATTGAGACTTTCCAAAAAGTTGGAGTCCGAAATGGAAAAGTTGGAGTTAATGAGAGCTCTCTGTCGGTAAGTTCTGCTACCCAAAGTCATGTGGTGTTTTTAAGGGTACTCGGGTTTTAGGTCGGGCTCATCGGAGTCTAACTGTTGGTTTTCTTTTGCTCCAGCATTTCAGTGGTTTCTTGCTGTCGAGTCCTCACCGTTGTCTCACCTCTGTGGTTCTTTGATTTCTGTGTTCACGGAGATGTTGCACTGATGAGTTAGGAGGCCTTCATGCGGACTGAACAAATTATTTGTTTAAATCGCGACGGAAGTAAGGGCGAGGATTGTGGCCACGTAAAATCGATTTAAGCCCCCCAGTGGAAATCTTCCACTGACCGTTCCAAGGCGGCTCTTCTGTGGCGATTTATGTATGTTGTTGTTTGTTACTTACTGTGTGTATCACTTGTGTTTTTAGCTCACCTGACCGAAGGTCATGGTGAGCTTTTGTGACAGTAAGATGTCCGGCGTCGTCGTGCGTCGTCCGTCGTCCGTCGTCCGTCGTGCGTAAACTTTTTCTTGTGAACACACTAGAGGCCACAGTTTTGGTCCAATTATCATCAAACTTGCTCAGAATGATAATCATGACAATATCTCGGTCAAGTTCGAATTTGGGTCATGTCGGGTAAAAAAGTAGGTCAGTAGGTCAAATCATAGAAAAACCTTGTGAACACTCGAGAGGCCACAATTTTGGTCCAATCATCATCAAACTTGCTCAGAATGATCATTGTGACAATATTTTAGTGAAGTTTGAATATGGATCATGTCGGCTTAAAAAGTAGGTCAGCGGGTCAAATCATAGAAAAACCTTGTGAACACCCTAGAGGCCACAATTTTGGTCCAATCATAATCAAACTTGCTCAGAATGATCATCATGACAATATCTTGGTCAAGTTCGAATATGGGTCATGTCCGGTCAAAAAGTAGGTCAGTAGGTCAAATCATAGAAAAACCTTGTGAACACTCTGAAGGCCACTGTTTTGGTCCAATTATCATGAAACTTGCTCAGAATGACCATTGTGACAATATTTCAGTCCAGTTCGAATATGGGTCATATCGGGTTAAAAAGTAGGTCAGCGGGTCAAATCATATAAAAACCTTGTGAACACCCTAGGGGCCACAATTTTGGTCCAATCTTAATCAAACTTGCTCAGAATGATCATCATGACAATATCTCGGTCAAGTTTGAATATGGGTCAAATGGTTCCGGTCCGTTGCACATCTAGGTCACAGGAGCCAAAAACAGATTTTTTTCACCAAAAACTTAAAAAATCTTCTTCTCTGAAACCACAAGGCCCAGGTCTTTGTTATTTGGTATGAAGCTTCATCTAGTGGACCCCTACCAAGATTGTTCAAATTATAGTGCTGGGGCCAAAAATGCCCCCGCACGGGGGCCCTTTGGTTTTACATAGGCTTATATCCTTTCCACTACCATAGCGTATTTTTGCGTAATTGCTGCCAAAAACTTTTTGAACGACCCTCATTCTTTCCCATATTCAACCATACTTTTGATAAGGGTGTTTTTGAATAGGGTATTCCAACAACTGTTTGCAACATGCATATCAATCCTCTAAGAGATACTGGAACAGGACCAGAGGCTTCCAAACCTGGCAAAAAGTCGAAAAAATTAGCCTCTGAAATTGCCATTCTGCCCCATGTTCTTTGAGACGGCGTGCTGTCTGTACGAAACAAGTGCGGCCAAATCAAAGACATGTCGAGAATAGGTACAAAAGAGTGAAACGTACATAAGGTAAAATGATAGAAAACGAGAGGAAAATTAGGTTGAGAAAAACGCAAAAAAAAAAAAAAAAAAAAAAAAAGAAGTCCGTGAGCATGTTTTAGCATAGCGTGACCCCTGCGCCATGACCTATGACGTCATCAGAAAGTTTGTTTTCACATACCGAACAGTACATTTTGTCTTCTATTGAAAACGGGCTAGACAAGACTAAATGAACCAAAAGATCGGGTTCTAGGGCGAAATGTTCTCCCCTACCCCCATTTTAGTCATGGTTTCAAAAATGCCCGGCAGTCCTAAGGATATGGTGAAAAAGTGAAAATCCCTGTAAATTGCCCCGATTTCCTCATATTTCAACAAAATATGTCGAAAAATAAAGATTTCAAGTTTAAAACGGCTAGTTCCGCTGTTCTAAATAACTTCACCATATCCTTTCCACTACCATAGCGTATTTTTGCGTAATTGCTGCCAAAAACTTTTTGAACGACCCTCATTCTTTCCCATATTCAACCATACTTTTGATAAGGGTGTTTTTGAATAGGGTATTCCAACAACTGTTTGCAACATGCATATCAATCCTCTAAGAGATACTGGAACAGGACCAGAGGCTTCCAAACCTGGCAAAAAGTCGAAAAAATTAGCCTCTGAAATTGCCATTCTGCCCCATGTTCTTTGAGACGGCGTGCTGTCTGTACGAAACAAGTGCGGCCAAATCAAAGACATGTCGAGAATAGGTACAAAAGAGTGAAACGTACATAAGGTAAAATGATAGAAAACGAGAGGAAAATTAGGTTGAGAAAAACGCAAAAAAAAAAAAAAAAAAAAAAAAAAAGAAGTCCGTGAGCATGTTTTAGCATAGCGTGACCCCTGCGCCATGACCTATGACGTCATCAGAAAGTTTGTTTTCACATACCGAACAGTACATTTTGTCTTCTATTGAAAACGGGCTAGACAAGACTAAATGAACCAAAAGATCGGGTTCTAGGGCGAAATGTTCTCCCCTACCCCCATTTTAGTCATGGTTTCAAAAATGCCCGGCAGTCCTAAGGATATGGTGAAAAAGTGAAAATCCCTGTAAATTGCCCCGATTTCCTCATATTTCAACAAAATATGTCGAAAAATAAAGATTTCAAGTTTAAAACGGCTAGTTCCGCTGTTCTAAATAACTTCACCATATCCTTTCCACTACCATAGCGTATTTTTGCGTAATTGCTGCCAAAAACTTTTTGAACGACCCTCATTCTTTCCCATATTCAACCATACTTTTGATAAGGGTGTTTTTGAATAGGGTATTCCAACAACTGTTTGCAACATGCATATCAATCCTCTAAGAGATACTGGAACAGGACCAGAGGCTTCCAAACCTGGCAAAAAGTCGAAAAAATTAGCCTCTGAAATTGCCATTCTGCCCCATGTTCTTTGAGACGGCGTGCTGTCTGTACGAAACAAGTGCGGCCAAATCAAAGACATGTCGAGAATAGGTACAAAAGAGTGAAACGTACATAAGGTAAAATGATAGAAAACGAGAGGAAAATTAGGTTGAGAAAAACGCAAAAAAAAAAAAAAAAAAAAAAAAAAAAAAGAAGTCCGTGAGCATGTTTTAGCATAGCGTGACCCCTGCGCCATGACCTATGACGTCATCAGAAAGTTTGTTTTCACATACCGAACAGTACATTTTGTCTTCTATTGAAAACGGGCTAGACAAGACTAAATGAACCAAAAGATCGGGTTCTAGGGCGAAATGTTCTCCCCTACCCCCATTTTAGTCATGGTTTCAAAAATGCCCGGCAGTCCTAAGGATATGGGGAAAAAGTGAAAATCCCTGTAAATTGCCCCGATTTCCTCATATTTCAACAAAATATGTCGAAAAATAAAGATTTCAAGTTTAAAACGGCTAGTTCCGCTGTTCTAAATAACTTCACCATATCCTTTCCACTACCATAGCGTATTTTTGCGTAATTGCTGCCAAAAACTTTTTGAACGACCCTCATTCTTTCCCATATTCAACCATACTTTTGATAAGGGTGTTTTTGAATAGGGTATTCCAACAACTGTTTGCAACATGCATATCAATCCTCTAAGAGATACTGGAACAGGACCAGAGGCTTCCAAACCTGGCAAAAAGTCGAAAAAATTAGCCTCTGAAATTGCCATTCTGCCCCATGTTCTTTGAGACGGCGTGCTGTCTGTACGAAACAAGTGCGGCCAAATCAAAGACATGTCGAGAATAGGTACAAAAGAGTGAAACGTACATAAGGTAAAATGATAGAAAACGAGAGGAAAATTAGGTTGAGAAAAACGCAAAAAAAAAAAAAAAAAAAAAAAAAAAAGAAGTCCGTGAGCATGTTTTAGCATAGCGTGACCCCTGCGCCATGACCTATGACGTCATCAGAAAGTTTGTTTTCACATACCGAACAGTACATTTTGTCTTCTATTGAAAACGGGCTAGACAAGACTAAATGAACCAAAAGATCGGGTTCTAGGGCGAAATGTTCTCCCCTACCCCCATTTTAGTCATGGTTTCAAAAATGCCCGGCAGTCCTAAGGATATGGTGAAAAAGTGAAAATCCCTGTAAATTGCCCCGATTTCCTCATATTTCAACAAAATATGTCGAAAAATAAAGATTTCAAGTTTAAAACGGCTAGTTCCGCTGTTCTAAATAACTTCACCATATCCTTTCCACTACCATAGCGTATTTTTGCGTAATTGCTGCCAAAAACTTTTTGAACGACCCTCATTCTTTCCCATATTCAACCATACTTTTGATAAGGGTGTTTTTGAATAGGGTATTCCAACAACTGTTTGCAACATGCATATCAATCCTCTAAGAGATACTGGAACAGGACCAGAGGCTTCCAAACCTGGCAAAAAGTCGAAAAAATTAGCCTCTGAAATTGCCATTCTGCCCCATGTTCTTTGAGACGGCGTGCTGTCTGTACGAAACAAGTGCGGCCAAATCAAAGACATGTCGAGAATAGGTACAAAAGAGTGAAACGTACATAAGGTAAAATGATAGAAAACGAGAGGAAAATTAGGTTGAGAAAAACGCAAAAAAAAAAAAAAAAAAAAAAAAAGAAGTCCGTGAGCATGTTTTAGCATAGCGTGACCCCTGCGCCATGACCTATGACGTCATCAGAAAGTTTGTTTTCACATACCGAACAGTACATTTTGTCTTCTATTGAAAACGGGCTAGACAAGACTAAATGAACCAAAAGATCGGGTTCTAGGGCGAAATGTTCTCCCCTACCCCCATTTTAGTCATGGTTTCAAAAATGCCCGGCAGTCCTAAGGATATGGTGAAAAAGTGAAAATCCCTGTAAATTGCCCCGATTTCCTCATATTTCAACAAAATATGTCGAAAAATAAAGATTTCAAGTTTAAAACGGCTAGTTCCGCTGTTCTAAATAACTTCACCATATCCTTTCCACTACCATAGCGTATTTTTGCGTAATTGCTGCCAAAAACTTTTTGAACGACCCTCATTCTTTCCCATATTCAACCATACTTTTGATAAGGGTGTTTTTGAATAGGGTATTCCAACAACTGTTTGCAACATGCATATCAATCCTCTAAGAGATACTGGAACAGGACCAGAGGCTTCCAAACCTGGCAAAAAGTCGAAAAAATTAGCCTCTGAAATTGCCATTCTGCCCCATGTTCTTTGAGACGGCGTGCTGTCTGTACGAAACAAGTGCGGCCAAATCAAAGACATGTCGAGAATAGGTACAAAAGAGTGAAACGTACATAAGGTAAAATGATAGAAAACGAGAGGAAAATTAGGTTGAGAAAAACGCAAAAAAAAAAAAAAAAAAAAGAAGTCCGTGAGCATGTTTTAGCATAGCGTGACCCCTGCGCCATGACCTATGACGTCATCAGAAAGTTTGTTTTCACATACCGAACAGTACATTTTGTCTTCTATTGAAAACGGGCTAGACAAGACTAAATGAACCAAAAGATCGGGTTCTAGGGCGAAATGTTCTCCCCTACCCCCATTTTAGTCATGGTTTCAAAAATGCCCGGCAGTCCTAAGGATATAGGGAAAATCTTTAAAAATCTTCTTCTCTGAAACCACAAGGCCCAGGACTTTGATATTTGGTATGAAGCTTCATCTAGTGGACCCCTACCAAGATTGTTCAAATTTGAGTGCTGGGACGAAAAATGCCCCCGCCACGGGGCCCTTTGGTTTTACATTGGCTTATATAGGGAAAATCTTTAAAAATCTTCTTCTCTGAAACCACAAGGCCCAGGTCTTTGATATTTGGTATGAAGCTTCATCTAGTGGACCCCTACCAAGATTGTTCAAATTATAGTGCTGGGGCCAAAAATGCCCCCGCCCCAGGGCCCTTTGGTTTTACATAGGCTTATATAGGGAAAATCTTCAAAAATCTTCTACTCTGAAACCACAAGGCCCAGGACTTTGATATTTGGTATGAAGCTTCATCTAGTGGACCCCTACCAAGATTGTTCAAATTATAGTGCTGGGACAAAAAATGCCCCCGCCACGGGGCCCTTTGGTTTTACATTGGCTTATATAGGGAAAATCTTTAAAAATCTTCTTCTCTGAAACCACAAGGCCCAGGTCTTTGATATTTGGTATGAAGCTTCATCTAGTTGACCCCTACCAAAATTGTTCAAATTACAGTGCTGGGGCCAAAAATGCCCCCGCCCCGGGGCCCTTTGGTTTTACATAGGCTTATATAGGGAAAATCTTAAAAAATCTTCTTCTCTGAAACCACAAGGCCCAGGTCTTTGATATTTGGTATGAAGCTTCATCTAGTGGACCCCTACCAAGATTGTTCAAATTTTAGTGCTGGGACAAAAAATGCCCCCGCCACGGGGCCCTTTGGTTTTACATGGGCTTATATAGGGAAAATCTTTAAAAATTTTCTTTTCTGAAACCACAAGGCCCAGGACTTTGATATTTGGTATGAAGCTTCATCTAGTGGACCCCTACCAAGATTGTTCCAATTTTAGTGCTGGGGCCAAAAATGCCCCTGCCCCGGGGCCCTTTGGTTTTACATAGGCTTATATAGGGAAAATCTTTAAAAATCTTCTTCTCTGAAACCACAAGGCCCAGGACTTTGATATTTGGTATGAAGCTTCGTCTAGTGGACCCCTACCAAGATTGTTCAAATTATAGTGCTGGGACAAAAAATCCCCCCCTGCCACGGGGCCCTTTGGTTTTACATAGGCTTATATAGGGAAAATCTTTAAAAATCTTCTTCTCTGAAACCACAAGGCCCAGAACTTTGATATTTGGTATGAAGCTTCATCTAGTGGACCCCTACCAAGATTGTTCAAACTATAGTGCTGGGGCAAAAAATGCCCCTGTCCCGGGGCCCTTTGATTTTACATAGGCTTATATAGGCAAAATCTTTAAAAATCTTCTTCTCTGAAACCGCTAGGCCCAGGTCTTTGATATTTGATGTGTAGCTTCATCTAGTGGACCTTTGACAAGATTGTTCAAATTTTAGCCTTTGTTGATGTTTGGTATGAAGCTTCACCTTTAAGACCTCCCTCAACATTATGTACATTAAAGCCCTGGGGCCCACTTGTTACACTATGGATCAGGTGAGCGATCCAGGGCCATCATGGCCCTCTTGTTTAATTTTGGATGGCCATATGGCCATTTTGTGGGAAAGTAACTGTCCATATGGCCTTCCCTTGTTTAGGTTTCCATTATGGTCTGGTCGCTTAATGTTTGTATTTCTTTCCCTTTGGTGTCTTTTATGGATGGAGTAAGTTAATTGTATCAATTCCTGATCTTTGTTTTACTTCTACTTTATCATATCGGTGTCTGGAGATATAGGTTTGGCTGCATGATGCTTCCATGCAGAGCTGAAACTAAACACACAAGTACTGCCCAGAAGGACTAAGCATGCCCAGGCAAAGTGTTGCAAGTCAGACCTACAAATCTGACTGTGCATGAGTACTGGTAAACCGTAAACGTCCTGGCAAAGTGGTGTGATGATGATGATGATTTCGTGTTTAACGACGCGTCAACCCTCTTTGTGGGTCATAAGCGTCAAACGGTTAAAGGTTAAACGGCAAGAATAATTATGATGATATTAAAAGTAAAATATCAGAATGATAATGTATAAAAATCTGAAACAATTAAATCTTATGAAAAAGTCCAATTTCTTTTAAGAATAAAATAATATTATCAACAGGTACATCTCGAAACAGTTGTTGCAAAGTGTCAGCTTTGAAATATAAAATACGTGAGGGTGAAAAGTCAACACAGTCAATTAAGATATGTTTCACAGTGAATGGCTGATCACAACCTACACAAGAAGGCTGATCATCACCATTAAAAATATAAGAATGAGTAACTCTAGTATGGCCGATGCGCAGTCGTGTTAATACTACGTCCTCTTTTCTGGAAAACTGTGGAGGAGAGCATTTTGTACTAACGACAGGTTTAATGGCATGGAGTTTGTTATTTATTGCACGGTCCCATTCGCCTTGCCATTCCGACAAGATGTATCTATTGATAAATGGTTTAAAATTATTAAAAGGAATTTTAAAAACAGATGGATCAAGATTGAGCGATTCCTTTGCTTTCTTGTCAGCACATTCATTGCCGACAATGCCAATATGGCTCGGAAGCCAACAAAACAAGATTTGGTGTGTTTTAGAAATTTCATTATGTTTTTCGATCAATTTTTGAATTTGAGGATTTTTAGATGATGAATGGTCTAAAGCCTTAAGCACAGAAAGTGAATCAGAAAATATAATTGCTTTTTGAATTGTTGAAGAACTGATAAAATCTAAAGCTAGGTCTATTGCTTTGGCTTCAGCTGTAAAAATAGATGAACCATCTGGAAGGCGCATGGTTTTGTGCGTATCTTTAGAAACATACGCACAACCAACTTTATCTCCTTCTTTGGAACCATCAGTATAGACTTGCTGGTAATCATTGTAACGTGACTGCAGTACCTGAAAGTTTTGTTTGAGAAGTATTGGATTTGATTCGGATTTTTTTCCATCATGTAAGTCGAACAGAATAGAAGGTTGTTTAATACACCAAGATGGAACTTCGGCGGTTTCATGTTTTTGAATATTTTTAAGGTCGATACCTGAATTTTCCAACAGTGGTAAAATACGTAATCCAAAAGGTTTAATTGCTGTGGGTTTTGTTTCATACTTATCTACAAATTGAGGTGGAAATGAAATTTTGGATGCCGGGTTAGATGGATTTGCAGCAAGTCTGATAGCATACTGAAGAGAAAGTTTCTCTCTGCGCGAGGTTAAAGATGGTTCACCTGCTTCTACATAAAGGCTTAATACGGGAGAAGTACGGAAGGCTCCTATGGCCAGACGAAGGCCTTGGTGATGGATAGTATCCAAGGATTTCAAATATGACTTTCTGGCAGAACCATAAACAACAGACCCATAATCTAATTTAGATCTTATTAAAGACCGGTAAAGATGTAATAAAGTATACCGATCTGCTCCCCAACTTGTATGAGCTAAAACTTTCAAAAGATTTAAAGCTTTTAAGCATTTCGCTTTAAGATATTTAATATGTGGAATAAAAGATAACTTTTGATCAAATATGACCCCAAGAAATTTGGCTTCTTCAACAACAGGAATTTGTGATCCGTATAAAAACAGGGAAGGATGTTCGTGTTTCTTCCGTAGTTTACAAAAATGAACACACTGCGTTTTCGACTTGGAGAACTTGAAACCATTTTTATCAGTCCATTCTTCTATTCTTTTTAAATTTTGTTGTAACTTTCGTTCAATTGTTTTCATATTTTTTGAACGGTAACATATACAAAAATCATCAACATACAATGAACAATCAGTTTTGTCGTCCAAACATTGTACAATATTGTTTATTTTGATGTTAAATAGCGTAGTTGAAAGAATACTACCCTGTGGGACACCCTGTTCTTGATCATAGAAATCTGACAGGGTAGACCCCACACGCACCTGAAACATGCGCTCCCCTAAAAAGCTTTCAATAAAACTGGGAAGTTTTCCTCTTAAGCCAATGTTATGTAGATCTTTCAATATTCCATAACGCCATGTTGTATCATATGCTTTCTCCAAGTCGAAAAAGACAGCCACTACGTGTTCTTTGTTGATAAAAGCATCTCGTATAAATGTTTCTAGTCTTATTAAATTGTCATTGGTACTACGTTCCGAACGAAAACCCGATTGATATTCTGAAATGAGGTTGTTGGACTCTAAGTACCAGACTAATCTTTTGTTTATCATTCTCTCCAAAGTTTTACACAAACAACTTGTCAAAGCTATCGGACGATAATTTGTAGGTTCTGCATGATCTTTCCCTGGTTTGGGAATTGGTACAACTGTAGCTACACGCCAACTCTCAGGACAGACCCCCGTTTCCCAAATATTATTAAAGATATCTAAAAGTGTTGTAAGAGAACTTTTTGGCAGATGCTTAAGCATCTGATAATGAATTTCATCGGGGCCGGTTGCCGTATCATGTGATTTTTCAATGGCTTCAACGAGTTCGGATAAGTTAAAAGGTGTGTTGTATTCTTCGTGATTAAGGGATTTGAAGTTAAGTTTTCTTTTCTCCTGGTCCTTTTTGAAATTTCTAAAAGTGTCAGAATAATTACGCGATGATGAATTTCTCAAGAATGTGTGACCAAGAGTATCTGAAATATCTTTTTTTGTTGAAGCTATTGTGTCAAATTCAGTATTTAAATGTGTAAAACTAGAGGACTTTGTTTTTCCTGAAATTTTTCGTACCATATCCCAAACCTTTTTAATGGGGGTTTTGTAGTTCAATTTGGAGACATATTCTCTCCATGACTTTCGTTTTGAAGCTCGGATTGTTCGCCGAGCTTTAGCTCTAAAAACTTTTACGTCGTTTAGTTTTTCTGAAGTGGGACTTTTGCAGAACTTATTTAGAGCCTGTTTACGCTTTTTAATAGCTTCTTTACAGTCATTATTAAACCAAGGCTTGCTTTTCTTAGTATTTGTGGAGGTCTTTGGAATGCATTGTTCTGATATATTGATAAGTGTATCTGTGAAATCAGAAACAATGTCGGATGATTCATTTAAGTGATCAACTGTTAACTCTTCTTCACATAAATTATGGAATAATTCCCAGTCGGCTTTATTCATTTTCCACTTCTGGTTACAGTCTTCATCTGGTTCGTTTACGCTCTCAATTATAACAGGGAAGTGATCACTTCCGCACTGATCATCATGAACAGACCAGTCATAGTCTAAGAAGAGAGATGGGTGACACAAAGAGAGATCTAAAGAAGACAAATGACCTGTCGCAGGGTGAAGGTAAGTATAAGATTTATCATTCATCAAGCAAAGATCGCTCTTTGCAATAAAATCTTCGACACGTGCTCCTCTGTTATTGATATCTTTACAGCCCCATAGAATATTGTGACCATTGAAGTCGCCAACTAAAAGATATGGGGATGGAAGCTGACTCAGCAATGAGTCAAGATGTTCGGGCTTTAAAGAAAATGAGGGTGGAATATATAAAGAGCATATTGTAGTTTCTTTATCCAGAGAAACCGATACTGCTACAGCTTGAAGGTCTGTTTTTAATTTGATCTCTCTTTGTGGTAAACATGATTTAACAAAAATTGAACTGCCACCAGATGGTTTGTTACCATCAGAATAGACATAGTTGTACGCATTGAAACCCTTGACATCAATGTTGTCATCAGTTTTTAAAAAAGTTTCTTGCAAACAAAAAACCGATGGGTTTAATAACGAAATAAGTAATAAGAGTTCATTATAATTTGATTTAAGACCTCGACAATTCCATTGTATTATTTTGTGTTTTAAATCCATTTTATGAAGAGATTAAGACTAAAAACTATATTGGAGCTGCAATTGGTGATATAGATCTGCTACCACCAGCTCGTGGTGTTGCTGACCTCGATCTGTTTTTGCCGTTTGGTGATGATGGAGTTTCAAACTCCATATCACTGTCACTCAAAGATCCGAATCTGTTCTGGAATCTTATATTGTCTCTTTCCATTTTACGTTGTCTGTCTGTTTGTTTAAGAGACATTTGTTTTTTCGGATCTTCTGATCCCTTATTAGTTCGACCTAAGTCGAGTTTCTCTTTTGCATGCGGCGCTGGCTTCGGTACGGTCGCTGTCGACCGATCCGAAGCAACCTGGATTGCGCCATTTGATAAACTGGTTGAACTTTGTGGTGCTGGAGTGGATTTACTCCATGCACCAGATTTTTTCAGTTCAGCTATGTATGATTCAGCAGTCTGTGTTGCGGAGCTGGAAACTTTTACACCAGCACCTTTTGTGATGCTGGCGTAACTGGTGGTTGGTGTTGTGTATCGCTCATCAACAATTTTCCGCGCTTCTGGGAATGTTATCCCCCTTTGGTATTTGACAGTGAGTATTTCTTTTTCTTTTTTCCATGCCGGACAATCTCGAGAGAAAACAGCATGCTTGCCACCACAATTGACGCATTTGGGTTCATTTTTGCAGTTTTGATGGTTATCGACATGTTTTTCCTCACCACAATTTGGACAGAGTTGTTTCTTCTGACATCTGCTTTCGTGGTGACCAAAAACCTGACAATGATAACATCTGAGAGGGTTTGGTATATACACCTCTACGTTAACAGATAGATATGCAACTTTTATTTTCTTGGGCAGAACTGGTGTATTAAATGTCAACACGTAGGTACTTGTTGGCTTTAATACACCACTTCTACGAACTTGGATGTTACGTACACCAATGACGCCTTCATCTCTTAAATTCTCAACAATCTCGGCATCGTTGCACGGACGTAGCTCTGGGCTGCGGATGACACCTTTACATGAATTGAGTGTTTTGTGCAACGATACTTTGACGTTGAGATCGAAGAGCTTTGTGGTACCAAGCAGGTTTTTGACCTGCTGCTCTCTCTCGACTTCCAAGAGGAGATCACCTGACTTCAGTTTTTTTATACTTTTTGGATGTCCGGCAATGGACACTAAACTCTTTTCGATAACAAAGGGTGATAAATCTGACACCGTACGTGTATCATCGCGTGATGTCATCACCAAGAAGCGCGGAAAAGTGTTGAGCTTTGGAGTTTCAACTTGCTGACTAGACTGCTGACTTGACTGCTGACTTGACTTCTGACTTGACTTCTGACTGGGTTCATCCGTTTCGGATGAATCCTCGTCTTTTTTACGTTTAGCTGCGTTGCGGTTATGTTTTTTTCCATGAGGCATAAGGAAAAAATTCTAGTTTCGTCCCAAGTGCTCTCCGCCCTCCGTGGAGCCCTACAAGGGAACACCATAATGGAGTGGTTATCCAACTCGCAGGTGTTAGAGATACACGTGAGATATACTCGCATAAACAAAATGCCTACACGATTGATCCGTTTAGCCACCGCCTTCTAGAGATAAAAAGACAGAAAAGGGTAAGGTAAATGGGCATATGGTTGGTATCAGGAAAGATACAAAAAGAGTTGAAGAGAAAGCAAAGCGGTATCTCTAGGGCTCGGCGCGACCAGCCGATTGACCGTGCCGGACCGCACGGCCACCCGTCTACACCGAAAAGCCAGGCCAAAGAGGCGTGTTGGGTACCTGAAGCACCGCCACCTCAGGTAACCCTCAACCTCCAGGATCCCTTCTTCCGGCTTACAGGACGCCACCCACGGCAAACGGGTGGTACTTCCTTTAGCTCTTCCCAGTGGGCACAAAGACCACAGCGGCAATGTGCCCAGTGGGAATTGAGCCCCCAGGGCCACGGCAAGGCAGGAAGTCTAATACCTGGGGGCAAAGTGGTGTGAGTTGGACTGTCCATGCATATAAAACCCTATTGTTTTCATTGGGCAGCAAGAATTGAGATGTCAGGTAAAACTCCCACAAAATGGAAGCAACATCTCCAAAATGACCTAAATAGTGTTGACCATGTTGACGGAAACGTTTGCCCCAAATCAAACAAAAACAAAACCATGGTGTGATTTCCAGTCCTACTAAAATCTGAATGATTTGTTTTCAGGTTAAACATCCTGTCAACACTGTACATGTCATTCTGGAGACGTTGCTTCCAATTTTGTGGGACTTTTACCCAACATTGAGATGAAATGACATCTCGAGCCATGTCGTTCAATGAAACCAATAGGGTTTATAAGCATGGACTGTTCAACTTGGCCTGGACAGGCCTATTAGGTCTTCAAAGCAGTTTTACCGGTACTCGTGTGCAGTCGGTTTCAGCTCTGCGTGGAAGCATCATCACGCAGCACATCTATTTCCTCAAGCCCCGATGGGCGGGAACCGTAAAAAACGATTCAAACGCAATGTACTTTTTCTTTTGCTTCATTTGGCACAAAATCAGTCTCGCATACATCCTCTTTGTCAGTCTGTGTTTGAGGATCAAGTAATTCGCCTTCAGGAGTCCAATCTGGGTCCCTTCCATGTTCTTAATCAAGAGAGATCGAGTCGTTCAAACTGACATCAGCCCTTGTAGTTATTGATGGCATTTCAATTCTTCTTGTGGGGGTCTGTGTCTCCTTATTTACCATTTTAACGGTATTCTGAATACCTGCATGCCTCCTTCTCTGAAAGCAGAATCAACATAATAGCATGAATATGCTGAATATAAACCACAAAGACTTGACATTTCATGTGATTCTTCCTCAAAGACCGGAAGATTCATGTGAAATATCTGATGCTATATCTAGTGGACCCCTACCAAGATTGTTCAAATTATAGTGCTTGGGCCAAAAATGCCCCCGCCCTGGGGCCCTTTGGTTTTACATGGGCTGATATAGGGAAAATCTTCATCTCTGAAACCACAAGGCCCAGATCTTTGATATTTGGTGAGAAGCTTCATCTATTGGACCTCTTTCAAGATTGTTCAAATTATAGCCCTGGGGCCAAAAATGCCCCCACCCCGGGACCCTTTGGTTTTTCATAGGGAAAACCTTTAAAAATCTTCTTCCCTCAAACAACAAGGCCCAGGTCTTTGATATTTGGTATGAAGCTTCACTTAGTGGACCTCTTCCAAGATTGTTTAAATTATAGCACTTGGGTCAAAAATGCCCCCCCCCGCCTCCCAGTGGGCCTTTGTTTTTTATTTAAGCTTATGTAGGAGAAATCTTTAAAACCTTTCTCCTCTGAAACCGCAAGGGCCAGGCCTTTGATATTTGGTATGAAGCTCAATCTAATGGACCGCTACCAAGAGTGTCCAAATTATAACCCTGGGACCAAAAATGCCCCCACCCCGGGAGGGGGCCTTTGGTTTTGCATAGGCTTGTATAGGGAAAATCTTTAACAAATCTTCTTCTCAGAAACTGCAAGGCCGAGGTCTTTGATATTTGGTGTGAAGCTTCATCTATTGGACCTCTATCAAGATTGTTCAAATTATAGCCCTAGGCCCAAAACTGCCCCCACCCCGGGACCCTTTGGTTTTTCACAGGGTTAATTAGTGAAAATATTTAAAATTCTTCGTCTCTGATACCACAAGGCCCTGGTCTATGCTATTTGATATGAAGCTTCACCTAGTGGACCTCTACCAAGATTGTTCAAATTATAGCCCTGGGGCCAAAAATTCCCCCACCCGGGGGCCTTTGGTTTTACATAGGCTTATACATGGAATCTCTTTAAAAATCTTCTTCTCTGAATCCGCAAGGCCCAGATCTTTGATATTTGGTGTGAAGCTTCATCTAGTGGACCTCTTTCAAGATTGTTCAAATTATAGCCCTGAGGCCAAAAATGTCCCCACCCCGGGACCTTTGGTTTTTCATAGGCTTATATAGGGAAAACCTTAAAAAATCTTCGTCTAAAACCAGAAGACCCGGGTCTTTGATATTTGGTATGAAGTTTCATCTAGTGGACCATTACCAAGTTTGTTCAAATTACAGCCCTTGGGGCTAGAATGTTCTAGAGACACTAATTCTCAGGTGAGCGATTAAGGGCTCTCTAGGCCCTCTTGTTTACCTTTAACCTCTATGTATGACCTTGACCTTTGAGGTACCAACCTGAACCATGCGTGCAACACATCGTCGCATGGTGGTTAAGATTTCTGCCAAGTAATTTTAAAATACATCTAAAAGTAAAAAAGTTACTGACCAAACAGGTGAGCGATTAAGGGCTCTCTAGGCCCTCTTGTTTACCTTTAACCTCTATGTATGACCTTGACCTTTGAGGTACCAACCTGAAACATGCGTGCAACACATCGTCGCATGGTGGTTAAGATTTCTGCCAAGTAATTTTAAAATACATCTAAAAGTAAAAAAGTTACTGACCAAACACGAATAAAAGGCCCCTTGTTGACCATTGACCTCTAAGTATGACCTTGACCTTTGAGGTACCGTCCAGCGTCATTCGCGCCACACATCGTCTCCTGGTGGTTAATATTTCTGCCAAGTAATTTCAAAATCTATCTGAAAATAAGAAGTTTTTGACCGGACACGATTTGCCCTTCCAAGGGAGATAACTCAACAAGTATAATGCGAAAGTTATAGTTCTTGGGCTCTGCACGGTGTCTAATATTGATTAATATTTATATGAAGTTTCGTGAAGATAGCTTGAACGGTTTTCAAGTTATAGAGCGACCGGCGGACAGACAGACGCCCGGGGGATAAACAATGTCTCTCCGAGGGGGGAAATAATGATAAAAAGATAATCACAAATGACTACAGCGATGTCGGAGAACAAAACAAACACCATAAGCTGGAATTTATATACATATACTTTTTTTTGGGGGGGGGGGGGGGTGGGTACCCATATATTTTCAGATGTAAGAATAAACAGAACATTACAGATTTATAATGAAAACAGCTATGAGAGCGACACACACATTAAAAACAAACACACGGTATCAGGTTACTATCTAGTATTTTTTTACATAAAATAAAGAACTTAGAATAATATCATTGATACACACGTATAATTGATGGCAAGGGTTTGATGAGTTTAAAATCATTTAGAGAAATATTAAGTCGGATAAAGTCATCACCAAAAAGCTTCGAAGTAAAACTTTTCATTGCTTCGTTCATAAGACAGGCTGTTGCGTTGTTAATAGTTTATACTTAGATTGCAAGTATCTGCTTGTTTGTTTGAGGTTATACGTCGCCATCAACAGTGTATAGGTCATTTTGGGGACGGTGCTTCCATTTTTGTGGGATTTTTACCAGACACAGATGAAATGATATCTCAAGCCCTGTCGCCCAATGAAACCAATAGGGTTCATAAACATGGACTCGCACCGCTTTGCCTGGGCATGCTTAGATCCTCTAAGTGTTTTATCAATATTCATGTGCGGTCGGTTTCGGCTGTGTATGGAAGCATCATTCAGCCCATCTATTTCCTCAAGCCTCGATCGGCGGGGCCGAGATTTCAAGTTTACAATATATGCAGTAATGGCTTTTACTGATTGTCTCCGAATCGACAATGCACAAGCCATTATTTATACCAGAAAGTAAGTATTCACGGTGCTCATAGTTCAAGGGGAGTTGCTTTTCCCATGCGTCATAACTAAGGGCCGTAGACCGGCCCTCTACAAGTTTTTTGGGGTCGATTCACTTTTGCTGTCGGTTGGCGGTTTAGCCCTTGGGTGGCGATATTTGCATGACGGTCCAAATGGGCAATGACCTTTAGCCTGCCACAATTTACATTCCTCCACTGACGTTGAAAAGTTATTTCCCGTTTTGGCGTTTAGGAATCAGGAGCTGTAATTCCATATTAGGAGAAAAGGTATCCCACTGAAATTGATGTTCTGCTTGAAGTTCTCTGTAAGCATGGTTTTTGTTTGATTTGAGGTTTAACGTCCCCGTCAACACTGTAAAGGTCATTTTGGAGACGTTGCTTCCAATTTTGTGGCACTTTTACCCGACATTAAGATGAAATGACATCTCAAGCCCTGTCGCCCAATGAAACCAATAGGGTTTATTAGCATGGACGGTCCGCCTCGCACCGCGGTTCCTGATAGGCTTAGATTCTCTAAGCGGTTAACCAGTTCTAGTGTGCGGGCCGGATTCAGCTCTGCGTGGAAGCATCGTGCAGCCCATATATTTCTTCAAGCCCCATATGGGCGGGGGCGGACTGAAAAGCATGGTCATAGCTCAAGACGCTGTTCCATTCGTATTTCTCCGCGAATTCAAATATTTCGTTGTATAAGGTAGAAGTAAAACAAAGATCAGGAATCGATACAATAAACTTACTCCACCCATCAAAGACACCAAAGGGAAAGAAACACAAACATGGAGCGACCAGACCATAATGGAAACCTAAACAAAGGAAGGCCATAAGGACAGTGTCTTTCCCACAAAATGGCCATCCAAAATAAAAAGACACAAGTGATACACACAGTAAGTAACAAACAATACCATAAATAAACCGCCACAGAAGAACCGCCTTCGAACGGTCAGTGGAATTATTTCCACTGGGGGGCTTAAATCGATTTTACGTGGCCACAATCATCGCCCTTACTTCCACTCCAGCACCACAAAGTTCAACCAGTTTATCAAATGGCGCAATCCAGGTTGCTTCGGATCGGTCGACAGCGACCGTACCGAAGCCAGCGCCGCACGTAAAAGAGAAACTCGACTCAGGTCGACCTAATAAGGGATCGGAAGATCCGAACAAAAATCATCATCAATTGTCTCAAAAACAGACAGACAGACAACGTAAAATGGAAAGAGACAATATTAAATTTCAGAACAGATTCGGATCTTTGAGTGATAGTGATATGGAGTTCGCTGAAACTCCATCATCACCAAGTGGCAATAACAGATCGAGGTCAGCAACACCACGAGCTGGTGGTAGCAGATCTATATCACCAATTGCAGCTCCAAAATAGTTTCTAGTCTTAATCTCTTCACAAAATAGATTTTAAACACAAAATAATACAATGGAATTGTCGAGGTCTTAAATCAAATTATAACGAACTCTTATTTCTTATTTCGTTATTAAACCCATCGGTTTTTTGTTTGCAAGAAACTTTTTTAAAAACTGATGACAACATAGATGTCAGGGGTTTCAATACATATAACTATATCTATTCTGATTGCAACAAACCATCTGGTGGCAGTTCAATTTTCGTTAAATCATGTTTACCACAAAGAGAGATCAAATTAAAAACAGACCTACAAGCTGTAGCAGTATCGGTTTCTTTGGATAAAGAAACTACAATTTGCTCTCTATATATCCCACCCTCATTTTCTTTAAAGCCCGAACATATATCCCACCCTCATTTTCTTTAAAGCCCGAACATCTGGACTCATTGCTGAGTCAACTTAAATCGCCATATCTTTTGGTTGGCGACTTCAATGGTCACAATATTCTTTGGGGCTGTAAAGATATCAATAATAGAGGAACACTTGTCGAAGATTTTATTGCAAAGAGCGATCTTTGCTTGATGAATGATAAATCTTATACTTACCTTCACCGTGCAACAGGTCATTTGCCTTCTTTAGATCTCTCTTTGTGTCACCCATCTCTCTTCTTGGACTATGACTGGTCTGTTCATGATGATCAGTGCGGACGTGATCACTTCCCTGTTATAATTGAGAGCGTAAACGAACCAGATGAGGACTGTAACCAGAAATGGAAAATGAATAAAGCCGACTGGGAATTATTCCATAATTTATGTGAAGAAGAGTTATCAGTTGATCATTTTAATGAATCATCCGACATTGTTTCTGATTTCACAGATACACTTATTGATATATCAGAACAATGCATTTCAAAGACCTCCACAAATACTAAGAAAAGCAAGCCTTGGTTTAATAATGACTGTAAAGAAGCTATTAAAAAGCGTAAACAGGCTCTAAATAAGTTCTGCAAAAATCCCACTTCAGAAAAGCTAAACGACGTAAAAGTTTTTAGAGCTAAAGCTAGGCGAACAATCCGAGCTTCCAAACGAAAGTCATGGAGAGAATATGTCTCCAAATTGAACTATAAAACCCCCATTAAAAAGGTTTGGGATATGGTACGAAAATTTTCAGGAAAAACAAAGTCTTCTAGTTTTACACATTTAAATACTGAATTTGACACAATAGCTTCAACAAAAAAAGATATTTCAGATACTCTTGGGAGCACATTCTTCAGAAATTCATCATCGCGTAATTATTCTGACACTTTTAGAAATTTAAAAAAGGACCAAGAGAAAAGAAATCTAAACTTTAAATCCCTTAATCACGAATAATACAACAAACCTTTTAACTTATCCGAACTCGTTGAAGCCAGTGAAAAATCACATGATACGGCAACCGGCCCCGATGAAATTCATTATCAGATGCTTAAGCATCTGCCAAAAAGTTCTCTTTCAACACTTTTAGATATCTTTGATAATATTTGGGAAACGGGGGCCTGTCCTGAGAGCTGGCGTGTAGCTACAGTTGTACCAATTCCGAAACCAAGGAAAGATCATGCAGAACCTACAAATTATCGTCCGATAGCTTTGACAAGTTGTTTGTGTACAGCATTGGAGAGAATGATAAACAAGAGATTAGTCTGGTACTTAGAGTCAAACAACCTCATTTCAGAATATCAATCCGGTTTTCGTTCGGAACGTAGTACCAATGACAATTTAATAAGACTAGAAACATTTATACGAGATGCTTTTATTAACAAAGAACACGTAGTAGCTGTCTTTTTCGACTTGGAGAAAGCATATGATACATGGCGTTATGGAATATTGAAAGATCTACATAACATTGGCTTAAGAGGAAAACTTCCCACTTTTATTGAAAGCTTTTTAGGGGAGCGCATGATTCAGGTGCGTGTGGGGTCTACCGTGTCAGATTTAGAACTATGATCAAGAACAGGGTGTCCCACAGGGTAGTATTCTTTGAACTACGCTATTTAACATCAAAATAAACAATATTGTACAATGTTTGGACGACAAAACTGATTGTTCATTGTATGTTGATGATTTTTGTATATGTTACCGTTCAAAAAATATGAAAACAATTGAACGAAAGTTACAACAAAATTTAAAAAAATAGAAGAATGGACTGATAAAAATGTTTCAAGTTCTCCAAGTCGAAAACGCAGTGTGTTCATTTTTGTAAACTACGGAAGAAACACGAACATCCTTCCCTGTTTTTATACGGATCACAAATTCCTGTTGTTGAAGAAGCCAAATTTCTTGGGGTCATATTTGATCAAAAGTTCTTTTATTCCCCATATTAAATATCTTAAAGCGAAATGCTTAAAAGCTTTGAATCTTTTGAAAGTTTTAGCTCATACAAGTTGGGGAGCAGATCGGTATACTTTATTACATCTTTACAGGTCATTAATAAGATCTAAAATAGATGATGGGTCTGTTAATTATGGTTCTGCCAGAAATTCTTATTTAAAATCCTTGGATACTATCCGTCACCAAGGCCTTCGTCTGGCCATGGGAGCCTTCCGTACTTCTCACGTATTAAGCCTTTATGTAGCCTCGCGCAGAGAGAAACTTTCTCTTCCGTATGCTATTAGACTTGCTGCAAATCCATCTAACCCGGCATCCAAAATTTTAATTCCACCTCAATTTGTAGATAAGTATGAAACTAAACCCACAGCAATCAAACCTTTTGGATTACGTATTTTACCACTGCTGGAAAATTCAGGTATCGACCTTAAAAATATTCAAAAACATGAAACCGCCGAAGTTACATCTTGGTGTATTAAAAAACCTTCTATTCTGTTCGACTTAATGATGGCAAAAAAATCCGAATCAAATCCGATACTTCTCAAACAAAACTTTCAGGTACTGCAGTCACGTCACGATGATTACCAGCAAATCTATACTGATGGTTCCAAAGAAGAAGATAAAGTTGGTTGTGCGTATGTTTATAAAGATACGCACAAAACCATGCGCCTTCCAGATTGTTCATCTATTTTTACAGCTGAAGCCAAGGCAATAGACCTTGCTTTAGATTTTGTCAGTTCCTCAACAATTCAAAAAGCAATTATATTTTCTGATTCACTTTCTGTGCTTAAGGCTTTAGACCATTCATCATCTAAAAATCCTCAAATACAAAAATTGATCGAAAAACATCATGAAATTTCTAAAACGCACCAAATCTTGTTTTGTTGGCTTCCGAGCCATATTGGCATTGTGGGCAATGAATATTCTGACAAGAAAGCAAAGGAATCGCTCAATCTTGATCCGTCTGTTTTTAAAATTCCTTCCCCCAGGTATTAGACTTCCTGCCTTGCCGTGGCCCTGGGGGCTCAATTCCCACTGGGCACGTTGCTGCTGTGGTCAATGTGCCCATTGGGAAGAGCTAAAGGAAGTACCACCCGTTTGCCGTGGGTGGCGTCCTGTAAGCCGGAAGAAGGGATCCTGGAGGTTGAGGGATACCTGAGGTTGCGGTGCTTCAGATTCCCAACACGCCTCTTTGGCCTGGCTTTTCGGTGTAGACGGGAGGCTGTGCGGTCCGACACAGTCAATCGGCTTGTCACGCCTTGCCCTAGAGATACCGCTTAACTTTCTCTTCCATTCTTTTTGTATCTTTCCTGATACCAACCATGTGCCCATTTACCTTACCCTTTTCTGTCTTTTTATCTCTAGAAGGCGGTGGCGCAACGGACCAATCGTGTAAGCATTTTGTTTATGCGAGTATATCTCACGTGTATCTCTAACACCTGCGAGTCGGATAGCCACTCCATTATGGTGTTCCCTTGTAGGGCTCCGCGGAGGGCGGAGAGCATTTGAGATGAATCTTAAAAACCTTCTTCATGGGTCCCCCTCTTTCTAGTAACCGCAACAAAACCAAACGTAAAAAAGATGAGTCATCGGAGTCTGACTCCGATGAACCAAGTCAGCAGTCTGTACCACCAAATGTTCCTCGCTTCTTGGTCATGACATCACTTGATGATACACGTACGGTGTCAAGTTTATCGCCTTTCGTCATCGAAAAAAGTATAGTGTCCATGGCCGGACAACCAAAAAGCATTAAGAAGCTTAGGTCAGGTGATCTGCTTATCGAAGTCGAAAGAAAACAGCATGTAGAAGCTTTGCTTAAAACGAAAAAAATATTTGACCTGAAAGTAAAAGTTTCCCTCCACAATACACTGAATTCCAGTAAAGGTGTCATACGCAGCCCTGAATTACGTCCTTGCAGTGATGAAGAAATCATCGAAAACCTCCGAGACCAAGGCGTCATTGGTGTACGTAACATACAAGTTCGTAGAAATGGTGTATTAAAACACACCAGTACTTACGTGTTGACTTTTAATACACCAGTTCTGCCCAAGAAAATCAAAGTAGCATATCTTTCCGTAAATGTAGAGGTATATATACCAAACCCTCTCAGATGTTACTCGTGTCAGGTTTTCGGTCACCACGAAAGCAGATGTGAGAAGAAAAAACTCTGTCCAAACTGTGGTGAAGAAAAACATGTTGATAATCATCAAAACTGCAAGAATGAAGCCAACTGCGTAAATTGTGGAGGTAAACATGCTGTTTTCTCTCGAGATTGTCCGGCATGGAAAAAAGAAAAAGAAATACTCACCGTCAAATACCAAAGGTCGATAACATTTCCAGAAGCGAGGAAGATTGTTGAAGAACGTTACAAAACACCAAGCACCAGTTACGCCAGCATAACAAAGGGTGCTGGTGTTAAAGTCGCAAATAGTGGAACGCAGACTGTTGAATCTTGCATTGCTGAACTGAAAAAATCTGGTGCATGGAGTACTACTCCAGCACCACAAAGTTCAACCAATTTGTCAAATGGCGCAATCCAGGTTGCTTCGGATCGGTCGACAGCGACCGAACCAAAGCCAGCGCCGCATGTAAAAGAGAAATCCGACTCCGCTCGGACCAATAAGGGATCGGAAGAACCGATCCAAAAAGATTACACAAAGATAGGGCTACCCTCTGACGAGGACGATGATGAACTAATGGATGATGATGACTCTCCAACCAATCCTCGCAAGGGTAGCAAAATTACAAGGATACCTTATATAAGGTAGGTTAATTTCGTCGATAACGACGCATTAGTTTCTAGTCGTATAAATATCTCTCCATAAAATGGATCTAAAACACAAAATAATACAATGGAATTGTCGAGGTCTTAAGTCAAATTATAACGAACTCTTATTGCTTCTTACTTTATTAAACCCATCGGTTTTTTGTTTGCAGGAAACTTTTTTGAAAACTGATGACAACATCGATATTAGGGGTTTCAATTCATACAACTATATCTACTCTGATGGTAGCAGACCATCTGGTGGTAGTTCAATTATTGTTAAATCTTGTTTACCACAAAGAGAGATCAAATTAAAAACAGAACTACAGGCCGTGGCAGTGTCGGTTTCTCTGGATAAAGAAACTACAATTTGCTCTCTATATATTCCACCCTCATTTACTTTAAAGCCCGAACATCTTGAGTCGTTGCTGGGTCAGCTTCCATCGCCGTATCTTTTAGTTGGTGACTTCAATGGTCACAACATTCTGTGGGGTTGTAAAGATAACAACAACAGAGGAGCACTTATTGAGGATTTTATTGCACAGAACGATCTCTGTTTGATGAATGATAAATCTTATACTTACCTTCACCCTGCGACAGGTCATTTGTCGTCTTTAGATCTCTCTTTGTGTCACCCATCTCTCTTCTTAGATTATGACTGGTCTGTCCACGATGATCAGTGCGGAAGTGATCACTTCCCTGTTATAATTGAAAGCGTAAACGAACCAGATGAGGACTGTAATCAGAAATGGAAAATGAATAAAGCCGACTGGGAATTATTCCATAATTTATGTGAAGAAGAGTTATCATTTGATCAATTTAATGAATCATCCGACATTGTTTCTGATTTCACAGATACACTTATTAATATATCAGAACAATGCATTCCAAAGACCTCAACAAATACTAAGAAAAGCAAGCCTTGGTTTAATAATGATTGTAAAGAAGCTATTAAAAAGCGTAAACAGGCTCTAAATAAGTTCTGCAAAAATCCCACTTCAGAAAAGTTAAACGACGTAAAAGTTTTTAGAGCTAAAGCTCGGCGAACAATCCGAGCTTCCAACCGAAAGTCATGGAGAGAATATGTCTCCAAATTGAACTACAAAACCCCCATTAAAAAGGTTTGGGATATGGTACGAAAAATTTCAGGAAAAACAAAGTCTTCTGGTTTTACACATTTAAATACTGAATTTGACACAATAGCTTCAACAAAAAAAAGATATTTCAGATACTCTTGGTCACACATTCTTGAGAAATTCATCATCGCGTAATTATTCTGACACTTTTAGAAATTTCAAAAAGGACCAAGAGAAAAGAAATCTTAACTTCAAATCCCTTAATCACGAAGAATACAACACACCTTTTAACTTATCCGAACTCGTTGAAGCCATTGAAAAATCACATGATACGGCAACCGGCCCCGATAAAATTCATTATCAGATGCTTAAGCATCTGCCAAAAAGTTCTCTTACAACACTTTTAGATATCTTTGATAATATTTGGGAAACGGGGGTCTGTCCTGAGAGTTGGCGTGTAGCTACAGTTGTACCAATTCCAAAACCAGGGAAAGATCATGCAGAACCTACAAATTATCGTCCGATAGCTTTGACAAGTTGTTTGTGTAAAACATTGGAGAGAATGATAAACAAGAGATTAGTCTGGTACTTAGAGTCCAACAACCTCATTTCAGAATATCAATCGGGTTTTCGTTCGGAACGTAGTACCAATGACAATTTAATAAGACTAGAAACATTTATACGAGATGCTTTTATTAACAAAGAACACGTAGTGGCTGTCTTTTTCGACTTGGAGAAAGCATATGATACAACATGGCGTTATGGAATATTGAAAGATCTACATAACATTGGCTTAAGAGGAAAACTTCCCAGTTTTATTGAAAGCTTTTTAGGGGAGCGCATGTTTCAGGTGCGTGTGGGGTCTACCCTGTCAGATTTCTATGATCAAGAACAGGGTGTCCCACAGGGTAGTATTCTTTCAACTACGCTATTTAACATCAAAATAAACAATATTGTACAATGTTTGGACGACAAAACTGATTGTTCATTGTATGTTGATGATTTTTGTATATGTTACCGTTCAAAAAATATGAAAACAATTGAACGAAAGTTACAACAAAATTTAAAAAGAATAGAAGAATGGACTGATAAAAATGGTTTCAAGTTCTCCAAGTCGAAAACGCAGTGTGTTCATTTTTGTAAACTACGGAAGAAACACGAACATCCTTCCCTGTTTTTATACGGATCACAAATTCCTGTTGTTGAAGAAGCCAAATTTCTTGGGGTCATATTTGATCAAAAGTTATCTTTTATTCCCCATATTAAATATCTTAAAGCGAAATGCTTAAAAGCTTTGAATCTTTTGAAAGTTTAAGCCCATACAAGTTGGGGAGCAGATCGGTATACTTTATTACATCTTTACCGGTCTTTAATAAGATCTAAATTAGATTATGGGTCTGTTGTTTATGGTTCTGCCAGAAAGTCCTATTTAAAATCATTGGATACTATCCATCACCAAGGCCTTCGTCTGGCTATGGGAGCCTTTCGTACTTCTCCCGTATTAAGCCTTTATGTAGAAGCAGGTGAACCATCTTTAACTTCGCGCAGAGAGAAACTTTCTCTTCAGTATGCTATTAGAATTGCTGCTAATCCATCTAACCCGGCATCCAAAATTTCATTTCCACCTCAATTTATAGATAAGTATGAAACTAAACCCACAGCAATCAAACCTTTTGGATTACGAATTTTACCACTGCTAGAAAATTCAGGCATCGACCTTAAAAATATTCAAAAACATGAAACCGCCGAAGTTCCATCTTGGTGTATTAAACAACCTTCTATTCTGTTCGACTTGCATGATGGAAAAAAATCCGAATCAAATCCGATACTTCTCAAACAAAACTTCCAGGTACTGCAGTCACGTTACAATGAATACCAGCAAGTCTATACTGATGGTTCCAAAGAAGGAGATAAAGTTGGTTGTGCGTTTGTTTCTAAAGATACGCACAAAACCATGCGCCTTCCAGATGGTTCATCTATTTTTACAGCTGAAGCCAAAGCAATAGACCTAGCTTTAGATTTTATCAGTTCTTCAATAATTCAAAAAGCAATTATATTTTCTGATTCACTTTCTGTGCTTAAGGCTTTAGACCATTCATCATCTAAAAATCCTCAAATTCAAAAATTGATCGAAAAACATCATGAAATTTCTAAAACACACCAAATCTTGTTTTGTTGGCTTCCGAGCCATATTGGCATTGTCGGCAATGAATATGCTGACAAGAAAGCAAAGGAATCGCTCAATCTTGATCCATCTGTTTTTAAAATTCCCTTTAATAATTTTAAACCATTTATCAACAGATACATCTTGTCGGAATGGCAAGGCGAATGGGACCGTGCAATAAATAACAAACTCCATGCCATTAAACCTGTCGTTAGTACAAAATGCTCTCCTCCACAGTTTTCCAGAAAAGAGGACGTAGTATTAACAAGACTGCGCATCGGCCATACTAGAGTTACTTATTTTTATATTTTTAATGGTGATGATCAGCCTTCTTGTGTAGGTTGTGATCAGCCATTCACTGTGAAACATATCTTAATTGACTGTGTTGACTTTTCACCCTCACGTATTTTATGTTTCAAAGCTGACACTTTGCAACAACTGTTTCGAGATGTACCTGTTGATAATATTATTTTATTCTTAAAAGAAATTGGACTTTTTCATAAGATTTAACTGTTTCAGATTTTTATACATTGTCATTCTGACTTTTTACTTTTAATATCATCATAATTGTTCATGCCGTTTAACCATTAACCGTTTGACGCTTATGACCCACAAAGAGGGTTGACGCGTCGTTAAACACGAAATCATCATCATCATTTTAAAATTCCTTTTAATAATTTTAAACCATTTATCAACAGATACATCTTGTCGGAATGGCAAGATGCATGGGACCATGACATAAATAACAAACTCCATGCCATTAAACCTGTCGTTGGAACAAAATGCTCTCCTCCACAATTTTCCAGGAAAGAGGATGTAGTATTAACGCGACTGCGCATTGGCCATACTAGAGTTACTCATTCTTATATTTTGAATGGTGATGATCATCCTTCTTGTGTAGGATGTGATCAGCCATTCACTGTTAAACATATCTAAATTGAATGTGTAGACTTTTCACAGTCCCGTGACTTATACTTCAAAGCTGACACTTTGCATCAATTGTTTCAAGATGTACCTGTTGATAATATTATTTTATTCTTAAAAGATATTGGACTTTTCCATAAGATTTAACTTTTTTACTTTTAGTATCCTCATAATTCTACATGCCATTTTACCATTAACCGCTTGACGCTTATGACCCACAAAGAGGGTCGACGCGTCGTTAAACACGACTTCATCATCATTTATTCTGAAAAGAATTTGAACTTTTTCATAAGAGTTAACTGTTTCAGATTTTTATACATAAACAATCTGATTTTTTTTACTTTTAATATCCTCATAATTCTTCATGCCGTTTAACCATTAACCGTTTGACGCTTATGAACCACAAAGAGGGTTGATGCGTCGTTGATCACGAAATCATCATCAATGGTAGCTTCCGCGCTGCAGAAGTCTTGGCGCGAAGACTAGATCGTGTCTCTTGATGAAACCCTCTGCCCAGTTTCTGCTGGCGCTGAATTTTCATCAGCCACCAATATTCTAGCTTGGTTGAATATGTCCTCGATGCTAACTGCCAGTTATTGGTCCCGCTGCTCTAAGCCCCACACGGCTATCAGGTACTCATTGTCAGACCCTTTGGTTACTGGACGACCAGACCTGGCTAGGTGAGCCTTCTTGGACAGAACCTGTCGTCTCTATCAAAATCAATCTTGCACCAGCCTGAAACCGTACTGTTGGGTATCTTGAATTCGCTGGCCGCAACCGTGACATCATGTAGTTTAGCGAAGCTGGCCACTTCCTTCTTTTGCTTGCTGGTGAAAGTCTTGTTCTGACCACGTTTAGTTGGGGTGCAGGACAAGGACAGTCCCTCACACTCTCGGAACTTGGTGGTATCACTTAAATTCTGGTGTTTGGCGGCCGGCTGACCAACAACTTCATCACGCTTCTTTTTCGGGCGGACTACAGGGCGCTTAGGAGCGGGATTATGCTTCCATGACTGAGGTGGAGCATCCTCAGTTGATTTAAAAAAAGTATATCCATTATGAATTACTCACAAGAAAAGATCAACGGTATACCAAACGTTGGCAAACTTTGGGAAATAAGGCCGAGAGCTTTTGCCACGTAAAATCGATTTAAGCCCCCCAGTGGAGTTCGTTTTACTGACCGTTCCAATGCGGTTCTTCTGTCGCGATTTATTTGTAATGGTTTGTCTTTGTGTGTTTGTATCGCTTATGTTATTTTTTTTGATAGCCAGTTGGCCATTTTATGGGAAAGTAATTGTCCTTTTGGCTTTCCGCTGATGATGTTTCCATCAGGGTATGTCGTTTCATGTTAGTGTTTCCTTCCCTTTGGTGTCTCTGATGGAGTTAATTGTTTCGATTCCCGATTCCTGATCATTGCCTTCAATTCCATTTTTCAATAAACTAAGCAGAAAACATAACAGAGTTAATTATTTCAAGAAAGAGATGCCGCAGAATAACTTAACATTTAATTTTGATGTAGCTAAAAAAGGGCCTTGTATATTAAAATAGAAACAGCCTAAATTCATGAATTTTCAATTTTATTGGTGGAAAATAAAGTATTCGATGATATTGCTAATAATATAAAACTCACAGAAGACAATGTTTTAATTAGTCTACAGTACTAGGTAGCTATCTGGTTTGTTACAGTTCCAGTTAAGGGGTCTCAGTATCGATCCCGGGCTTCTCCAGACTTTCGGATGAGTCTTTAAACTGAGGTCCCGTCTCCGTATGGCATTAGCTGTTGGTGAGACGTAAAACCCAAACACTAACTCACAGTACCAGTTCGCTATCTGATTGCCATCACTGAAGCTAAACCGCTTAACTGCAGTCATTAAGCTCACTGGTTGGGAGCGCACAGTACACTTAACCTGGATGTTCCGATCTGTATAGTGGACAGATCCTCGTCTTTTGTTATGACCTTGAAAGTGTATGTGCGTGGTCTGCCTTCTTATCATAATTTTCAGACCAAATTCGATAGAAATGGTGATATTTACCTCCGACTCGTAGTAATTGAGCCACTTCTTGACTTGTTCTAGAATTGGGGGTTCAGTCAGCTTTTGAAGTAGGTATACCACTTCAAATGGTGGTGTTGTTGGAGGCTGGTGTGGTGTTCACTGCAGCTGTGAGAAAGGTGTTAAAGGCTGGTCTAGTGTTGACTGCATCTTTGAGAGTGGTGTTGTGTTGACTGCAACTGTAAAAGTGGTGTTGGAGGGCGGGTTTTGTGTTGAATGCAGCTTGTAAACTGGTGCGGTGTTGGCTGCAGTTGTGTAAGTAGTGGTAGAAGCTACTGTGATGATGACTGGGGCTGTGGAAGTGGTGTTTGAGACTGGTATAGTGTTGACTTGGCTGAGGGAGTGGTAGCTGAGTCTGGTGTGAAGATGATGGAAGATTTGAGAGTGGTGTAGAGTCTGGTATGCTGGTGACTGTGATGTTTGAAGCTGGTATGCTGCTGACTGTGGCTGCAGATGTGATGGTGGCTTCTGGTATGATGTTGACTGTGGAAGTTGCAGCTAATTTGATGATAATAGTAGCTCTGAAAATTGTGTTGGAGGCTGGTATGATGATTACTGTAGCTGTGAGAGAGGTTTTGAAGGCTGGATTAATGTTGACTGTGGGAGTGGCGACTGATATGATGGTGACTGTGGGAGAAGTGTTGGAGACTGATGGCTGTGGGAGTGGTGGTTCAGGCTGGTATGATGTTGACTGTGGGAATGGTAATTATGGCAGCTGTGAGAGTGGTGGAGGTTAGAATGATGTTGAGTGAGTGAGTGTTTCAGTTTTACGTCCCACCAACAGCTAAGGTCATACGGAGACGGGACCTCGGTTTAAAGACTCATCCCAAAGTCTGGAGAAGCCCGGGATCGAACCTGCGACCCCTGGTTTACAAGGCGAGTAACGTAACCACTCGACCACGGAGGCTTCTAGAATGATGTTGAAATCGGAGGTTACAACTGCATCATAACTGGTCCCAAGCTAGGCTGTAATGATGAACTGTCTATGTCATCTTGAAGGTGTATGTGCGTGGTCTGCTTTCTTATCATAATTTTCAGACCAGATTCGATAGAAATGGTGATATTTACCTCAGACTCGTAGTAATTGAGCCACTTTTTGACTTGTTCTAGAATTGAGGGTTCAGTCAGCTTTTGAAGTAGGTATACCACTTCCAATGGTGTTGTTGTTGGAGGCTTTGTGGTGTTGTTGGAGGCTGGTGTGGTGTTCACTGCAGCTGTGAGAAAAGTGTTAAAGGCTGGTCTGGTGTTGACTGCATCTGTGAAAGTGGTGTTGGAGGTTGGTGTTGTGTTGACTGCAACTGTAAAAATGGTGTTGGAGGGCGGTGACTGTGATGTTTGAAGCTTGTATGCTGCTGACTGTGGCTGCAGATGTGATGGTGGCTTCTGGTATGATGTTGACTGTGGAAGTTGCAGCTGATTTGATGATAATGGCAGCTCTGAAAATGGTGTTGGAGGTTGGTATGATGTTTACTGTAGCTGTGAGAGATGTTTTGAAGGCTGGATTAATGTTGACTGTGGGAGTGGCGACTGATATGATGGTGACTGTGGGAGAAGTGTTGGAGACTGATATGATGCTGACTTTGGCTGTGGGAGTGGTGGTTCAGGCTGGTATGATGTTGACTGTGGGAATGGTAATTATGGCAGCTGTGAGAGTGGTGGAGGTTAGAATGATGTGCGGTGTTGGCTGCAGTTGTGTAAGTAGTGGCAGAAGCTACTGTGATGATGACTGGGGCTGTGGGAGTGGTGTTTGAGACTAACATAGTGTTGAATTTGGCTGAGGGAGTGGTAGCTGAGTCTGGTGTGAAGATGATGGCAGATGTGAGTGATGTAGAGGCTGGTATGCTGGTGACCTTGATGTTTGAAGCTGGTATGCTGCTGACTGTGGCTGCAGATGTGATGGTGGCTTCTGGTGGTGTTAAAGGCTGGTCTGGTGTTGACTGCATCTGTGAAAGTGGTGTTGGAGGTTGGTGTTGTGTTGACTGCAACTGTAAAAGTGGTGTTGGAGGGCAGTGACTGTGATGTTTGAAGCTTGTTTGCTGCTGACTGTGGCTGCAGATGTGATGGTGGCTTCTAGTATGATGTTGACTGTTGAAGTTGCAGCTGATTTGATGATAATGGCAGCTCTGAAAATGGTGTTGAAGGCTGGTATGATGTTTACTGTAGCTGTGAGAGAGGTTTTGAAGGCTGGATTAATTTTGACTGTGGGAGTGGCGACTGATATGATGTTGACTGTGGGAGAAGTGTTGGAGACTGATATGATGTTGACTGTGGCTGTGGGAGTGGTGGTTCAGGCTGATATGATGTTGACTGTGGGAATGGTAATTATGGCAGCTGTGAGAGTGGTGGAGGTTAGTATGATGTTGAAATCGGAGGTGACAACTGCATCATAACTGGTCCTAAGCTAGGCTGTAATGATGAACTGTCTATGTCATCTGAAAAAAAACAACAAGGACTTTGACATTTCCTATGTCGTAATGAAAATATCGGTATTTGTTGTGCGGAACCACAAGAAGTGCCATAGGGAAATTGTCCAGGGCTGAAACCTACCGCACAAGTATTGATAACCACTTGGAAGGTCTAAACCTAGGCCTGGCTAATCGGAACTGAAAAGATGTCGATTACTACCATTGTGATCGATAATCGATTAGTATTCACTGAAGCCAGCTATTTTAGACAAAGCTTTGAGTAGTAAATTGTAATTATAACATAATCTATTACATGCAAATCAGGCGGCCCCGGCCTATCATATTCTAGACAGGTTTTTACCGGCCCCGATAGCTCAGTTGGTAGAGTGTCCGCTCCGGGGAACAGGAGGTCACGGGTTCGATCCCGGGCCGCGACATACCAAAGTCGTTAACAATGGTACTAGCTGCTCCTCGCTTGGCACTCAGATTTGCGGGGTAGAGCTAGGACTGGTAGACCCAGTGTCAGGATAATGTGACTGGGTGTGGTATCATGTAATGTGTTTGGGACATGATACTTCAGTGTGACAGCACTATAAAAGTGAGCATTGAGCTCCCTGTCGCAACCAGACACCGTCGTGATATGACTGAAAAATTGTTGAAAGCGACGTTAAACCCGAATTCACCCCATTTTGATTTATATCAGCCTTTGAATCGACTGCCTATTCGAAATTCGCAAAATTGCAGTATGTTTCCTCTGGCTTTCTTTGCCAGATCATTACAGGATGAGGCTTTATTAGCCGAAACTACGTAGTATGACCCATCTTCTTTCTTTTGAATGTTTTCATTGCTCTGAAAGGAACTAATATTTGATTTTTATTTGCCTTCACTGCAGCTGGTGTTGTGCCGTGTGGCGGCCGTAAAACGTCTCCCCGTACATCAACCATAGTGCAGTTTATATTTTACTTTTGGTCCTTTGAGATCAGCGTGAATATTCTGAGAAATCAGAAATAAATGATTGGTTTAGACTCATATTCTAGACAGGTTTTTAATTATTTGGACCCCATTTTGATTTATATCAGCCTTTGAATCGACTGCTTGTTCGAAATTCGCAAAATTGCAGTATGTTTTCTCTGGCTTTCTTTGCCGGATCATTACAGGGTCACTGATGAGGCTTTATTAGCCGAAACTACGCAGTATGACCCGTTTTCTTTCTTTTGAATGTTTTCATTGCTCTTAAAGGAACTCATATTTCATTTTTATTTGAAGAAACAGATGGGCTGCATGATGCTGCCAGGCAGAGCTGAAACCGACCGTACCCGAGAACTGGTAAACCACTTAGAGGATTTAAGACTGTCCAGGCAAACCGGTGCGAGTCGGCCCGTACATGCTTGTAAAAAAATGGTTTCATTGGGCAACAGAGCTTGAGATGTCATTTCATCTCAACGTCGGGTAAAGTCCCACAAATTGGAAGCAACGTGTCTAAAATGACATATACAGTACTGATGGGGACGTTAAACAAACAAAACAAGCAAATCAGAAATGAAATTCACTTTTGTGGAATTTATCAATACACGATTAGTTGTGGGAGCCTTACCAAAGCCTGCCTTGGCAAAGTGTTGCCAGTTGGTGTATATATATAAACCCTATTGGTTTCATTGGGCAGCAGGGAATTAGATGTCAATTCATCTTCTAAATTTCGGAGATTGGAAGCAATGCATACAAAATGACTTAGTGTTGACAGGGACTTTAAACCTCAATCAAACAGACAAGCCAATACTTGCAAGTCTTGTCTGTTGATTACTGAGCTCAGTGGAAACGAGCTTGACTGATGAAAAGGGGGTCACATGTTAAAAACCTATCACATCTGCTACTTTATTACATGAAGATTCTGAAATCTTCTGCAGTCATTCTCCTCCTTCCACTGACTCACCCTAAAATGTCATACTACCATGTATCTGACCTCTCTACAACAGCCATCTATCTAGTACAAGAACCAGATATATATACAAACACAGATATTTCGGGCCCAAAATTAGGACAGTAGAAGTGAAACAAAGATCAGGAATCGATATAATTAACTTAGTCCACCCATCAAAGACACCAAAGGGAAAGAAACACAAACATGAAGCGACCAGACCATTATGGAAACCAAAACAAAGGATGGCCATAAGGACAGTTACTTTACCACAAAATGGCCATCCAAAATTAAAATACAATAGTGATACACACAGTGAGTAGTAACAAACAACATAAATAAATCGCCACAGAAGAACAGCCTTGGAACGGTCAGGGGGGGGGGGGGGCTTAAATCGATTTTACGTGGCCACAATGCTCGCCCTTACTTCCGTCGCGATTTAGACAAATAATTTATTCAGTCCGCATGAAGGCCTCCTAACTAATCAGTGCAACATCTCCGTGAAAACAAATAATCAAAGAACCACAGAGGTGAGACAACGGTGAGGACTAGACAGCAATAAAAAACACTGAAATGCTGGAGCAAAAGAAAACCAACAGTTAGACTCCGATGGGCCCGACCAGAGACAGAGCATCAGGCACCAACCAACATTTTCTTGAATTAGATCTCTCTAATTCTCAATAAGCCTTTACGTTGGAACCGTCATAGAATATGAGGCCTGACCCACCGGCGTGCAATTAAAGAGGGAAGCAAAGTTGCCAACCATGATTTGGTTAACTACCTTGCATGCAGTCTGTCGTATAATATCCATGTTGTACCCAATCTTTTTATTCGAAGAATGATTTTACGAAATTGGGTGCTGGAGTCATTGCCTTTATATATTTTTCTGAATTTATATACTAAGTCACCATAAAATTCAGGTTCCGATAGACCTTGTTGCAGAAGAGATTTAAGTCCAATATTGCCCCCAGGTATTAGACTTCCTGCCTTGCCGTGGCCCTGGGGGCTCAATTCCCACTGGGCACGTTGCTGCTGTGGTCAATGTGCCCACTGGGAAGAGCTAAAGGAAGTACCACCCGTTTGCCGTGGGTGGCGTCCTGTAAGCCGGAAGAAGGGATCCTGGAGGTTGAGGGTTACCTGAGGTGGCGGTGCTTCAGGTTCCCAACACGCCTCTTTGGCCTGGCTTTTCGGTGTAGACGGGTGGCCGTGCGGTCCGGCACGGTCAATCGGCTGGTCACGCCGAGCCCTAGAGATACCACTTTGCTTTCTCTTCAACTCTTTTTGTATCTTTCCTGATACCAACCATATGCCCATTTACCTTACCCTTTTCTGTCTTTTTATCTCTAGAAGGCGGTGGCAAAACGGATCAATCGTGTAGGCATTTTGTTTATGCGAGTATATCTCACGTGTATCTCTAACACCTGCGAGTTGGATAACCACTCCATTATGGTGTTCCCTTGTAGGGCTCCACGGAGGGCGGAGAGCACTTGGGACGAAACTAGGAATTTTTTCTCATGGCTCATGGAAAAAAACACAACCGCACCAACGCACCTAACCGCAACGCACCTAAACGTAAAAAAGACGAGGATTCATCCGAATCGGATGAACACAGTCAAAATTCCAGTCAGCAGTCAAGTCAACAATCAAGTCAGCAGTCTGCTGAACCAAACTTTGACAATGTTCCGCGTTTCTTGGTCGTCACGTCGCTTGACGATACACGAACTGTGTCAAGCCTTTCTCCCTTTGTTATCGAGAAAAGTATTGTCGCCATAGCCGGACACCCAAAGAGTATTAAATCACTCAAATCAGGTGACCTTCTCTTGGAACTCGAGAGAAAACAGCAAGTTGTAAGCCTGCTCGCCACCAAAAAACTCTTTGATCTTTCGGTAAAAATATCTCTTCACAACACACTAAACTCATCTAAAGGAGTGATTCGCAGTCCAGAACTGCGTCCTTGTTCAGACGAAGAGATCATTGATAACCTGAAAGATCAAGGGGTTATTGGTGTTCGTAACATCAAAGTCCGTAGAAATGGTGTACTAAAACCAACAGCAACTTATGTGTTGACTTTTAATACACCAATTCTACCCAAGAAAATCAAAGTAGCATATCTTTCCATTAATGTAGAGGTATACATCCCAAACCCTCTTAGATGTTACTCTTGTCAGGCTTTTGGCCATCACGAAAGCAGATGTCAGAGAAAACAACTCTGTCCTAATTGTGGTGAAGAAAAGCATGTTGATAATCACCTCAACTGCAAAAATGAACCCAAATGCGTAAATTGTGATGGCAAACATGCTGTTTTCTCCCGAGACTGTCCGGCGTGGAAAAAAAGAAAAAGAAATACTTACCGTCAAATACCAAAGGGGGATAACATTCCCAGAAGCGCGGAAGATTGTCGAAGAGCGATACATAACACCAACCACCAGTTTCGCCAGCATCACAAAGGGTGCTGGTGTAAAATGTACCAGCTCCGCAACACAGACTGCTGAATCATACATTGCTGAACTGAAAAAGTCTGGTGCATGGAGTAAATCCACTCCAGCACCACAAAGTTCAACCAATTTATCAAAAGGCGCAATCCAGGTTGCTTCGGATCGGTCGACAGCGACCGTACCGAAGCCAGCGCCGAATGTAAAAGAGAAACCCGACTCAGGTCGAACTAATAAGGGGTCGCAAGATCCGATCAAAAAACATCAATTGTCTCAAAGACAAACAGACAGACAACGTAAAATGGAAAGAGACAATATAAAATTTCAGAACAGATTCGGATCTTTGAGTGACAGAGATATGGAGTTGACTGAAACTCCATCATCACCAAGTGGCAATAACAGATCGAGGTCTGCCACACCACGAGCTGGTGGTAGCAGATCTATATCACCAATTGCACCTCCATAATAGTTTCTAGTCTTTAAATATCTCTCCTTAAAATGGATTTAAAACACAAAATAATACAATGGAATTGTCGAGGTCTTAAATCGAATTATAATGAACTCTTATTACTTATTTCGCTACTAACCCCATCGGTGTTTTGTTTGCAAGAAACTTTTTTAAAAATTAATGACAACATAGATGTCAGGGGTTTCAATACATACAACTATATCTATTCTGGTGGTAACAAACCATCTGGTGGCAGTTCAATTTTTGTTAAATCATGTTTACCACAAAGAGAGATCAAATTAAAAACAGACCTACAAGCTGTAGCAGTATCGGTTTCTCTGGATAAAGAAACTACAATTTGCTTTCTATATATCCCACCCTCATTTTCTTTAAAGCCCGAACATCTTGACTCATTGCTGAGTCAACTTCCATCGCCATATCTTTTAGTTGGCGACTTCAATGGTCACAATATTCTATGGGGCTGTAAAGATATCAATAACAGAGGAGCACTTGTTGAAGATTTTATTGCAAAGAACGATCTTTGCTTGATGAATGATAAATCTTATACTTACCTTCACCCTGCGACAGGTCATTTGTCTTCTTTAGATCTCTCTTTGTGTCACCCATCTCTCTTCTTGGACTATGACTGGTCTGTTCATGATGATCAGTGCGGAAGTGATCACTTCCCTGTTATAATTGAGAGTGTAAACGAACCAGATGGGGACTGTAACCAGAAATGGAAAATGAATAAAGCCGACTGGGAATTATTCCATAATTTATGTGAAGAAAAGTTATCAATTGATCATTTTAATGAATCATCCGACATTGTTTCTGATTTCACAGATACACTTATTAACATATCCATAATGCATTCCAAAGACCTCCACAAATACTAAGAAAAGCAAGCCTTGGTTTAATAATGACTGTAAAGAAGCTATTAAAAAGCGTAAACAGGCTCTAAATAAGTTCTGCAAAAATCCCACTTCAGAAAAGCTCAACGACGTAAAAGTTTTTAGAGCTAAAGCTCGGCGAACAATCCGAGCTTCCAAACGAAAGTCATGGAGAGAATATGTCTCCAAATTGAACTATAAAACCCCAATTAAAAAGGTTTGGGATATGGTACGAAAAATTTCAGGAAAAACAAAGTCTTCTAGTTTTACACATTTAAATACTGAATTTGACACAATAGCTTCAACAAAAAAAGATATTTCAGATACTCTTGGGCACACATTCTTGAGAAATTCATCATCGCGTAATTATTCTGACACTTTTAGAAATTTCAAAAAGGACCAAGAGAAAAGAAATCTAAACTTTAAATCCCTTAATCACGAAGAATACAACAAACCTTTTAACTTATCCGAACTCGTTGAAGCCATTGAAAAATCACATGATACGGCAACCGGTCCCGATGAAATTCATTATCAGATGCTTAAGCATCTGCCAAAAAGTTCTCTTACAACACTTTTAGATATCTTTAATAATATTTGGGAAACGGGGGTCTGTCCTGAGAGCTGGCGTGCAGCTACAGTTGTACCAATTCCGAAACCAGGGAAGGATCATGCAGAACCTACAAATTATCGTCCGATAGCTTTGACAAGTTGTTTGTGTAAAACATTGGAGAGAATGATAAACAAGAGATTAGTCTGGTACTTAGAGTCCAACAACCTCATTTCAGAATATCAATCGGGCTTTCGTTCGGAACGTAGTACCAATGACAATTTAATAAGACTAGAAACATTTATACGAGATGCTTTTATTAACAAAGAACACGTAGTAGCTGTCTTTTTCGACTTGGAGAAAGCATATGATACAACATGGCGTTATGGAATATTGAAAGATCTACATAACATTGGCTTAAGAGGAAAACTTCCCAGTTTTATTGAAAGCTTTGTAGGGGAGCGCATGTTTCAGGTGCGTGTGGGGTCTACCGTGTCAGATTTCTATGATCAAGAACAGGGTGTCCCACAGGGTAGTATTCTTTCAACTACGCTATTTAACATCAAAATAAACAATATTGTGCAATGTTTGGACAACAAAACTGATTGTTCATTGTATGTTGATGATTTTTGTATATGTTACCGTTCAAAAAATATGAAAACAATTGAACGAAAGTTACAACAAAATTTAAAACGAATAGAAGAATGGTCTGATAAAAATGGTTTCAAGTTCTCCAAGTCGAAAACGCAGTGTGTTCATTTTTGTAAACTACGGAAGAAACACGAACATCCTTCCCTGTTTTTATACGGATCACAAATTCCTGTTGTTGAAGAAGCCAAATTTCCTGGGGTCATGTTTGATCAAAAGTTATCTTTTATTCCCCATATTAAATATCTTAAAGCGAAATGCTTAAAAGCTTTGAATCTTTTGAAAGTTTTAGCTCATACAAGTTGGGGAGCAGATCGGTATACTTTATTACATCTTTACCGGTCTTTAATAAGATCTAAATTAGATTATGGGTCTGTTGTTTATGGTTCTGCAAGAAAGTCCTATTTAAAATCATTGGATACTATCCATCACCAAGGCCTTCGTCTGGCCATGGGAGCCTTCCGTACTTCTCCCGTATTAAGCCTTTATGTAGAAGCAGGTGAACCATCTTTAACCTCGGGCAGAGAGAAACTTTCTCTTCAGTATGCTATTAGACTTGCTGCAAATCCATCTAACCCGGCATCCAAAATTTCATTTCCACCTCAATTTGTAGATAAGTATGAAACAAAACCCACAGCAATCAAACCTTTTGGATTACGTATTTTACCACTGCTAGAAAATTCAGGTATCGACCTTAAAAATATTCAAAAACATGAAACGGCCGAAGTTCCATCTTGGTGTATTAAAAAACCTTCTATTCTGTTCGACTTACATGATGGCAAAAAATCCGAATCAAATCCAATGCTTCTCAAACAAAACTTTCAAGTACTGCACTCACGTTACAATGATTACCAGCAAGTCTATACTGATGGTTCCAAAGAAGGAGATAAAGTTGGTTGTGCGTATGTTTCTAAAGATACGCACAAAACCATGCGCCTTCCAGATGGTTCATCTATTTTTACAGCTGAAGCCAAAGCAATAGACCTAGCTTTAGATTTTATCAGTTCTTCAACAATTCAAAAAGCAATTATATTTTCTGATTCACTTTCTGTGCTTAAGGCTTTAGACCATTCATCATCTAAAAATCCTCGAATTCAAAAAATGATCGAAAAACATCATGAAATTTCTAAAACACACCAAATCTTATTTTGTTGGCTTCCGAGCCATATTGGCATTGTCGGCAATGAATATGCTGACAAGAAAGCAAAGGAATCGCTCAATCTTGATCCATCTGTTTTTAAAATTCCTTTTGATAATTTTAAACCATTTATCAACAGATACATCTTGTCGGAATGGCAAGGCGAATGGGACCGTGCAATAAATAACAAACTTCATGCCATTAAACCTGTCGTTAGTACAAAATGCTCTCCTCCACAGTTTTCAAGAAAAGAGGACGTAGTATTAACACGACTGCGCATCGGCCATACTAGAGTTACTCATTCTTATATTTTTAATGGTGATGATCAGCCTTCTTGTGTAGGTTGTGATCAGCCATTCACTGTGAAACATATCTTAATTGACTGTGTTGACTTTTCACCCTCACGTATTTTATATTTCAAAGCTGACACTTTGCAACAACTGTTTCAAGATGTACCTGTTGATAATATTATTTTATTCTTAAAAGAAATTGGACTTTTTCATAAGATTTAACTGTTTCAGATTTTTATACATTATCATTCTGACTTTTTACTGTTAATATCATCATAATTATTCATGCCGTTTAACCATTAACCGTTTGACGCTTATGACCCACAAAGAGGGTTGACGCGTCGATAAAAAGACGAAATCATCATCATCAAGTCCAATATTGAATTTTGAAATTAAATCAGAATGGCGTCTATAAAATTTTGAAAATGCTTTGCGTAGTTTATGGTACCGATAACCCTGATTAAGAAGTTTAGCCGTTAATAATTTATTACGAGTGTTGAAGTCAGATACATGACTACACACTCTAGGAAATTGAATTAATTGCGAAATATAAACGCCATAGGATGGCGCACGAGGAACATCACCATCCAAAAAAGTAAATTTACAAAGTTATCTCGTTTATCATAAATTTATCTAACCCATCTACAATAGATAGATGTAAATCCAAAAACGGGGCCTCGGTATCAGAAGAATTTGCTTTATTTAACTGAAGTTCTGGGGGGTAAATCTGACTGATCAAACCATCGAAATAAGTATCATCAATATTTAATAAATCATCTAAATATCTAGAAGTGGAGCTAAAAGCTTCAATAATTTCAGATTGGTTATCAATGGAAAGCGACAACATGAAATCTCTTTCATAACATTACAAGAACAGATTAGCCACAAGAGGTGCGCAATTCGTACCCATCGGAATACCCACAATTTGTCTAAATTACTTAGTACCGAATCTAATATAAATATTGTCAAGTACAAAGGTGAGGGCACAGGGTTCATGTCCCATTCAAATGCTGGTGAGAAAGCCTTTTCAGATTTTCATTTGCCCCCTGAAAATTTGATCAGCCCAGGTATCTTAAGAGCAAAATTGTGTGAGTTTGAATAGCCTATATAGAGGGCCCAGCTGAAACTTAATTCAATTTCAGCCTATCACCTATAGTTTCTTCATAATGAAATATAAGAATCTTATATGGGTGTGAGGGGTGGATGGAAAAATCCGTCCCAAGGGTCACTGTCCGGCATCACGAGGCTTGACGAGTGATGCCAGACAGTTATCCCGAGGGACGGATTTTTCTATCCACCCCTCAAACCCATATTGGATTCTTTTTCTTGCATACCTTCCATTTCTTAGCGCGGATTTTTAATGTTGCAGCCACTTCGGTTACCAACGTCCGCCATATTGTGTTGACACTGCAGGAATGTTTAGTGACGTCACGTAACGTGCTGTGACGTCAACCTTAACGACGGCGCATACGAGGTCGTAATCAACCAGTGCATTCATCAAACACGCGATTATATTCGATTTTGGGTCGGAACACCAGGGTCAGAACATAAATTTCTATCCGAGGGTAAAATCACGGATTTCCTGGTCTTGTGTGCAAGAACAAACTATCCAAAAACTATCTCTGTATCGAGGTGGTTGCTGTATGAAGGTTTAAAGAGCATTTACAAAGAAATTTAAAAAATTCTTTGTATGAAGCAGGGTGAAAGCAGGCACAAGGAGGGTCATTTTATTGAAAACCGCATGAAAAATTCCCATTCGTTCCAACGTTATGCTCCTTTGTATTTGATACATACCTATTTACCTCTAAGAGTAACCTCCCCTGAATTTTCTTTGATTTAACCCACAATGCAATATTCTTTGATGTCATAGTCGCTTTAAACTTTTTAAAGTAAGTTCATACAGGTTTGTTCATACCCTTTGATTACTGTGTATCTTGTTCATAATTTAGGATAGAAATAAGAAATTTTATTTCGAAATTCAAGCTTAAATTAACAACTAAAGTATTTTTAAAAATATTTAAAACTACCCTTTAGTTCAAAATTTCATTCCATCTAGTTAATGTAAGTGTTTTTACATGCCTTTCAAACAGATCAGTAAGTTCTGTTTATAATATCATCCTCTTGCAAATGCAGGAACTTGAATTTAAATTATTTTTATTATCCCCGAAGGGGGAGCCATATAGTCGCCGCTTTGTCCGTCACACTCTATATCTCTAAAAGTATTAAAGGTATTTAAGTGAAACTTGATATAGAGGGCAATGAGGGGAATCGTAGAATAAAAGAACCATAACCCTGTCACCAGTATTTGTGGAGTTACTTCCCTTAATTATTTCAATGAAAAGATTGTCCGTCTGTCACACTCTATATCTCTAAAAGTATTAAAGGTATTTAAGTGAAACTTGATATACTGATAGAGGGCGATGAGGGGAATCGTAGAATAGAAGAACCATATCCCTTTCACCAGTATTTATGGAGTTACTACCCTTCTTAACTATTTCAATGAAAAGATTGTCCGGAGCATATCTCTGAAAGTATAGAAGGGATTTAAGTGAAACTCAATACGTTGAAATATGGTCATCAGAGGACGTGCAGAGAACAAGAACTGTAACTCTATTACAAGTAATTACAGAGTTATTTCCCTTTTTAGTTTTTGATATATTAAGCTTGTCCGGAGCATATCTCTAAAAGTTTTAAAGGTAATTGAGTGAAACTTGATACACTGATAGGGCGCTATGAGAGAAATCGCAGAATGCAAGACGCATAACCCTGCCAATTTACGGAGTTACTTCCCTTCTTAATTAGGGCCCCACACAGTATTTTGGGTGCCCTATAGTATTCTCCTTGTCAGTCAGTTTCAAATCTAAACCAAAACATTTAACCGGTTATAACTTCAAAAGTATTATCCCTACTCCCATGAAACTTCACACTCGTACTAACAATCACAAGACCTACATTCTTACAAACCATATTAATTTTGTCTGTGTGTTTGTCACACCCTAACCAAAAAACTTAATCTCAGTCATAACTTCAAAAGTATTTGCCCTACTCTCATGAAACTGCACGCACTTACTTACTATCACAAGACCTACATTCTGATAAAGGGCCATAACTATATTGCTTTTCGGTGTGTGTTTCTCAGGCCATAACCAAACAACAAACTCGGTCAAATTTTTAAAAGTATTTATCCTACTCTCATGAAACTTCACACACATACCCTCACAAAACCTACATTCTGACAAAGGGCCATTATTATGTTGCTTATTTTCACTGAATTGTCTCCCCTTTTTTTTTTTAAAAAAAATATCTCCTGTTGTTTCATAACCATGGGTAATAGGGCTTTCATATTTCACATATGTATTCCTTGTAACATTCTTCATTGGCAATCACTTACTAGGGAACACAAAACTGGGTTTCTTTGTCTAATGGAAAACTGGGTTTCTTTGTCTTATGGTTTAAGATTTACATGCCCTTGCACGGAAGGGGCCTTACATTTCTCCTTAATTTTGCCGTCTTTGTTGAAAATTACTGACTAGGGAATTCTTAGACTTTTGGTTAAACTCATTTGGTACCAGAAACCCCAAAAAGGGGTAAGTGGCAAACAGTGCAGGCCCAGATCAGATGCCACGGAACGCATGTTTGTCACGCCTTAACCAAAAAACTTAACCTTGGTCATAACTTCAAGAGAATTATCCCTAATCTTATGAAACTTCTCTCTATCTTGCATGTAATGTCAGAAATGCATTTCTCACTTCTAAAGAGCATAAGAATTATACACTTTGGTCATGTAAGAAAGTGTGTGATGCCCTCACCTTTCTACTTGACAATATTTATATTAGATTCGGTACTAAGTTATTTAGACAAATTGTGGGTATTTCGATAGGTACGAATTGCGAACCTCTTGTGGCTGATCTGTTCTTGTATTGTTATGAAAGAGACTTCGCAATTAATTCGATTTGCTAGAGTGTGTAGTCATGTAACTGACTTCAACACTCGTAATAAATTATTTACGGCTAAACTCCTTAATCAGGGTTATCGGTACCATAAACTACGCAAAGCCTTGTCAAAATTGTATAGACGCCATTCTGATTTAATTTCAAAATTCAATATTGGACTTAAATCTCTTCTGCAACAAGGTCTATCGGAACCCGAATTTTATGGTGACTTAGTATATAAATTCAGAAAAATATATAACCGCAATGACTTCAGCACCAAATTTCGTAAAATCATTATTCGATATAAAAAGATTGGGTACAACATGGATATTATACGACAGACTGCATGCATGGTACTTAACCCAATCACGGATGGCAACTTTGTTTCCCTCTTTTAATTGCACGCCGGTGGGTCAGGCCTCAGATTCTATGACGGCTCCAACGTAAATACTTATTGAAAATTAGAGAGATAATGTTGGTTGGTGCCTGATGCTCTGTCTCTGGTCGGGCTCATCGGAGTCTAACTGTTGGTTTTCTTTTGCTCCAGCATTTCAGTGGTTTCTTGCTGTCGAGTCCTCACCGTTGTCTCACCTCTGTGGTTCTTTGATTTTTGTGTTCACGGAGATGTTGCACTGATGAGTTAGGAGGCCTTCATGCGGACTGAACAAATAATTTGTCTAAATCGCGACGGAAGTAAGGGCGAGGATTGTGGCCACGTAAAATCGATTTAAGCCCCCCAGTGGAAGTCTTCCACTGGCCGTTCCAAGGCGGCTCTTCTGTGGCGATTTATTTATGTTGTTGTCTGTTACTTACTGTGTGTATCACTTGTGTCTTTTGGTTTTGGATGGCCATATGGCCATTTTGTGGGAAAGAAACTGTCCTTATGGCCTTCCTTTGTTTAGGTTTCCATTATGGTCTGGTCGCTTAATGTTTGTATTTCTTTCCCTTTGGTGTCTTTTATGGGTGGATTAAGTTAATTGTATCAATTCCTGATCTTTGTTTTACTTCTACTTTTCATGCTGTCGCTTTCCATTGATAACCAATCTGAAATTATTGAAGCTTTTAGCTCCACTTCTAGATATTTAGATGATTTATTAAAATTTGATAATACCTATTTCGATGGTTTGATCAGTCAGAGTTACCCCCCCCCCCCCGAACTTCAGTTAAATAAAGCAAATTCTTCTGATACCGAAACACCGTTTTGGATTTACATATATCTATTGTAGATGGGTTTGTTTCGTGCAAAATTTATGACAAACGCGATGACTTTGATTGTGAGATTGTAAATTTTCCTTTTTTGGATGATGTTCCTCGTGCGCCATCCTGTGGCGTTTATATTTCGCAATTAATTCGATCTGCTAGAGTGTGTAGTCATGTATCTGACTTCAACACTCCTAATAAATTATTAACGGCTAAACTTCTTAATCAGGGTTATCAGTACCATAAACTACGCAAAGCATTTTCAATATTTTATCGACGCCATTCTGATTTAATTTCAAAATTCAATTTTGGACTTAAATCTCTTCTGCAACAATGTCTATCGGAACCCGAATTTTATGGTGTCTTAGTTTATAAATTCAGAAAAATATATAACCGCAATGACTTCAGCATCCATTTTCGTAAAATCATTATTCGATATAAAAAGATTGGGTACACCATGGATGTTATACGACAGACTGCATGCATGGTAGTTAACCCAATCACGGTTGGCAACTTTGCTTCCCTCTTTAATTGCATGCCGGTGGGTCAGGCCTCAGATTCTATGACGGTTCCAACGTAAAGGCTTATTGAGAATTAGAGAGATCTAATTCAAGGTAATGTTGGTTGGTGCCTGATGTTCTGTCTCTGGTCGGGCACATCGGAGTCTAACTGTTGGTTTATTTGCTGTCGAGTACTCACCGTTGTCTCACCTCTGTGGTTCTTTGATTATTTGTGTTCACGGAGATGTTGCACTGATGGATTAGGAGGCCTTCATGCGGACTGAACAAATTATTTGTCTAAAGCGCGACGGAAGTAAGGGCGAGGATTATGGCCACGTAAAATCGATTTAAGCCCCCCAGTGGAATTCTTTCCACTGACCGTTCCAATGCGGTTCTTCTGTGGCGATTTATTTATGTTGTTGTTTGTTACTACTCACTGTGTGTATCACTTGTCTTTTTATTTTGGATGGCCATTTGGCCATTTTGTGGGAAAGTAACTGTCCTTATAGCCATCCTTTGTTTTGGTTTCCATTATTGTCTGGTCGCTTAATGTTTGTGTTTCTTTCCCTTTGGTGTCTATGATGGGTGGAGTAAGTTAATTGTATCGATTCCTGATCTTTGTTTTACTTCTACTTTTCACACACATACTTACCATCACAAGACCTACATTCTGACAAAGGAGAATAACTCCTGTGTTTGTCACACCTAAACCAAAAACCTTAACCTCGGTGATAAATTCAAAAGTATTTTGTCTACTCTCATGAAACATCACACACATAATTACCATCACAAGGCCTACATCCTGACAAATTGCTTTTGGGTGTGTGTTTGCCAGGCCATACCCAAACATCTTAAACTCTGGTTCAAAATTTTAAAAGTATTTGTCCTACTCTCATGAAACTTCGTTCACACACATACTAACATCACAAAAACCTACATTCTGACAAAGGGCCATAACTATATTGCTCATTTTCACTAATTATCTCCCCTTTTTTAAAAAAAATATCATGTTTCACATGTGTTTTCCTTGTGACATTTTACATTGAAAATCACTTACTAGGGAACACAAAACTGAGTTTCTTAGCCTTATGGTTTAGGATTTACAGGTCCTTGCAGGGAAGGGGCCTTACATTTCTCCTTTTTTTGCATTCCTTGTTGAAAATCACTACCTAGTTTCTTTACTTCTACTCAAAACATCAGCTGAGGGTACTCATTAGGACCTCCTCATTCAGACGGTTCTAACGAGTACCCATAACCTTCAAAGAAATCTTATCAAACTTCAAAGTGTATAGGATCATTTCACTTAAAATATCTTGAGAAATTCGTCATCGCGTAATTATTCTGACACTTTTAGAAATTTCAAAAAGGAGCAAGAGAAAAGAAATCTAAACTTTAAATCCCTTAATCAAGAAGAATACAACAAACCTTTTAACTTATTCGAACTCGTTGAAGCCATTGAAAAATCACATGATCCGGCAACCGGCCCCGATGAAATTCATTATCAGATGCTCAAGCATCTGCCAAAAGTTCTCTTTCAACACTTTTAGACATCTTTAATAATATTTGGGAAACGGGGGTCTGTCCTGAGAACTGGCGTTTAGCTACAGTTGTACCAATTCCGAAACCAGGGAAAGATCATGCAGAACCTACAAATTATCGTCCGATAGCTTTGACAAGTTGTTTGTGTAAAACATTGGAGAGAATGATAAACAAAAGATTTGTCTGGTACTTAGAGTCCAACAACCTCATTTCAGAATATCAGTCGGGGTTTCGTTCGGAACGTAGTACCAACGACAATATAATAAGACTAGAAACATTTATACGAGATGCTTTTATTTACAAAGAACACGTAGTAGCTGTCTTTTTCGACTTGGAGAAAGCATATGATACAACATAGCGTTATGGAATATTCAAAGGTCTCCATAACATTGACTTAAGAGGAAAACTTCCCAGTTTTATTGAAAGCTTTTTAAGAGAGCGCATGTTTCAGGTGCGTGTGGGGTCTACCGTGTCAGATCTCTATGATCAAGAACAGGGTGTCCCACAGGGTAGTATTCTTTCAACTACGCTATTTAACATCAAAATAAACAATATTGTACAATGTTTGGACGATAAAAACTGATTGCTCATTGTATGTTGATCATATGTTACCGTTCAAAAATATGAAGACAATTGAGCGAAAGTTACAACAAAATTTAAAAAGAATAGAAGAATGGACTGATAAAAATGGTTTCAAGTTCTCCAAGTCGAAAACGCAGTGTGTTCATTTTCGTAAACTACTTAAGAAACACGAACATCCTTCCCTGTTTTTATACGGATCACAAATTCCTGTTGTTGAAGAAGCCAAATTTCTTGGGGTCATATTTGATCAAAAGTTATCTTTTTTTCCCCATATTAAATATCTTAAAGCCAAATGCTTAAAAGCTTTGAATCGTTTTAAAGTTTTAGCTCATACAATTTGGGGAGCAGATCGTTATACTTTATTACATCTTTACCGGTCTTTAATAAGATCTAAATTAGATGATGGGTCTGTTGTTTATGGTTCTGCCAGAAAGTCCTATTTAAAATCCTTGGATACTATCCATCACCAATGCCTTCGTCTGGCTACGGGAGCCTTTCGTACTTCTCCCGTATTAAGCCTTTATGTAGAAGCAGGTGAACCATCTTTACCTTCGCGCAGAGAGAAACTTTCTCTTCAGTATGCTATTAGACTTGCTGCAAATTCATCTAACCCGGCATCCAAGATTTCATTTCCATCTCAATCTGTAGATAAGTATGAAACTAAACCCACAGCAATCAAACCTTTTGGATTACGTATTTTACCACTGCTAGAAAATTCAGGTATCGACCTTAAAAATAATCAAAAACATGAAACGGCCGAAGTTTCATCTTGGTGTATTAAAAAAAAACCTTCTATTCTGTTTGCCCCCCCAGGTATTAGACTTCCTGCCTTGCCGTGGCCCTGGGGGCTCAATTCCCACTGGGCACATTGCCGCTGTGGTCTCTGTGCCCACTGGGAAGAGCTAAAGGAAGTACCACCCGTTTGCCGTGGGTGGCGTCTTGTAAGCCGGGAGAAGGGATCCTGGAGGTTACCTGGGGTTGCGGTGCTTCAGGTACCCAACACGTCTCTTTGGCCTGGCTTTTCGGTGTAGACGGGTGGCTGTGTGGTCCGGCACGGTCAATCCGCTGGTCACGCCGAGCCCTAGAGATACCGCTTTGCTTTCGCTTCAACTCTTTTTGTATCTTTCCTGATACCAACCATATGCCCATTTACCTTACCCTTTTCTGTCTTTTTATCTTTAAAAGGCGGTGGCTAAACGGATCAATCGTGTAGGCATTTTGTTTATACGAGTATATCTCACGTGTATCTCTAACACCTGCGAGTTGGATAACCACTCCATTATGGTGTTCCCTTGTAGGGCTCCACGGAGGGCGGAGAGCACTTGGGACGAAACTAGATTTTTTTTCCTTATGCCTAATGGAAAAAAACATAACCGCAACCACGCACCTAACCGCAACGCACCTAAACGTAAAAAAGACGAGGATTCATCCGAATCGGATGAACACAGTCAAAAATCCAGTCAGCAGTCTGCTGAACCAAACTTTGACAATGTTCCGCGTTTCTTGGTCGTCACGTTGCTTGACGATACACGAACTGTGTCAAGCCTTTCTCCCTTTGTTATCAAAAAAGTATTGTCGCTATAGCCGGACATCCGAAGAGTATTAAATCACTCAAATCAGGTGACCTTCTCTTGGAACTCGAGAGAAAACAGCAAGTTGTAAGCCTGCTCGCCACCAAAAAGCTCTTTGATCTTTCAGTAAAAATATCTCTTCACAACATACTAAACTCATCTAAAGGAGTGATTCGTAGTCCAGAGCTGCGTCCTTGTTCAGACGAAGAGATCATTGATAACCTGAAGGATCAAGGAGTAATTGGTGTTCGTAACATCAAAGTCCGTAGAAATGGTGTACAGCAACAGCAACTTATGTGTTTACTTTTAATACACCAATTCTACCCAAGAAAATCAAAGTAGCATATCTTTCCATTAGCGTAGAGGTATACATCCCAAACCCTCTTAGATGTTACTCTTGTCAGGCTTTTGACCATCACGAAAGCAGATGTCAGAGAAAACTCTGTCCTAATTGTGGTGAAGAAAAGCATGTTGATAATCACCTCAACTGCAAAAATGAACCCAAATGCGTAAATTGTGATGGCAAACATGCAGTTTTCTCCCGAGCTGTCCGGCGTGGAAAAAAACAAATACTCACCGTCAAATACCAAAGGGGGATAAAATTCCGAGAAGCGCGGAAAATTGTCGAAGGGCGATACATAACACCAACCACCAGTTTCGCCAGCATCACAAAGGGTGCTGGTGTAAAATGTACCAGCTCCGCAACACAGACTGCTGAATCATACATAGCTGAACTGAAAAAATCTGGTGCATGGAGTAAAGTAGAAGCAAAACAAAGATCAGGAATTGATACAATTAACTTACTCCACCCATAAAAGACACCAAAGGGAAAGAAATATAAACATTAAGCGACAAGACCATAATGGAAACCTAAACAAAGGAAGGCCATAAGGGCAGTTACTTTCCCACAAAATGGCCATATGGCCATCCAAAATAAAAAGACAAAAGTGATACACACAGTAAGTAACAAACAACAACATAAATAAATCGCCACAGAAGAGCCGCCTTGGAACGGTCAGTGATAATTTCCACTGGGGGGCTTAAATCGATTTTACGTGGCCACAATCCTCGCCCTTACTTCCGTCGCGATTTAGACAAATAATTTGTTCAGTCCGCATGAAGGCCTCCTAACTCATCAGTGCAACATCTCCGTGAACACAAAAATCAAAGAACCACAGAGGTGAGACAATGGTGAGGACTCGACAGCAAGAAACCACTGAAATGCTGGAGCAAAAGAAAACCAACAGTTAGACTCCGATGGGCCCGACCATCTTCAGCACCACACAGTTCAATCAATTTATCAAATGGCGCAATCCAGGTTGCTCTGGATCGGTCGACAGCGACCGTACCGAAGCCAGCGCCGAATGTAACAGAGAAACCCGACTCGGGTCGAACTAATAAGGGATCGGAAGATCCGATCAAACAAGAGGTCCATGATGGACCTAATTCGCTCACCTGAGTCAAGTTGTATTATCTTTTGATGATGTTTTTATTTTTGTCTATTCGCTATTTGTTCAATGTCGCAGAACCATTTAAGAACTTAGGTGGAGATTTTTTAAAATTTTTCTTAAATTCAGTCACTGTGTTCAAAGGATGTGGATTCTCAGCATCAAAAACGCCTCGAGTGTGGAGAAGCTTGGGACTGAACCAATGAAACTTGGTTTATTAGGCAAGTAGTTTAAGCATTTCACCATAGAAGCTTCTAAACTAATTTTCTGATAACATGAAATTGTGTTAGTTTGCACTGGAGTTTTTGTATTTAAATATAAATGAAGTTAAGTTTTGTTTTTAGAAATTTCGAGCATAAACACTTAAGTTTGTTATGAAGTCAGTTTTATTTTGGGAAACAATAGCATATTTCAAGGCACTGACAGCACTGGTTGGCCAATTGTGTTGGAATGTAGACTAGGAAAATGATCCTGAATTGCGGTATAGACTGTTTACATTTCGTTTATTACTTGTACATTTCTTTACTGTAAGCAAAATGTGTAAATTCCGATTGGACGCCACATTCTGCAGCATCTGACTCAAAATTTCCTGCACTGTAAGTAACAAAGTAGACTTTGATCAGACAGAGGCCATATTCTGTGGCATCTGTTCTAGGTCTACACTGTTTTGTCAACCTCAACCCCTAATATGGAAAATGGCAGAACCTTTTACAAACAATGTAGGCCCAGATCAGACGTTAAGTTCTGCAGCATCTGATCTGGGCCTTCACTGTTTGCCAATCCCGGGTTGCCAGTATCCCATTCTAAGTTTTCGGCACAAACTGGGTAAAAATGATGTAATGTATTCCTATAAATTCACAAACTGAATGTAAGTGTAAATCTTGATCAGACGGCTTCTTTAGAAGCCAAGAAGCCATCTGATCAGAATCTACATTGTTTGAAAGATAAGGCATATCCAGGCTCAGCAGGGCAAGGGTTAATTTGTTTGTTTGTGTTGAGCTTTACATCTCTGTCAACACTATTTAGGCATGCCAATAGTTTATGCCAGCTTGATTCTTTTCTGTGCCTTGGCTCAGAATTCATTTATTAATACTGTAATTAAATCTCTATAAGTGCATCTTGCATCACTGTTGTGTCCAACTGATATTGGCTCACAGTTGGACAAGGCCTACTGTCCTTGCTGCAAGTATGGGTAGAGGGGGGAATGTTATTTCTTCTGTTTCTATATACACTTCCTTCCATTCATTTGCCTCTTCTCCTCTGTCCCTCACTTTCATATCCTCTACTATCTCTCCTACTTCTTTTCTCCATTTCTCTGAGAGGACACAAAATGACCCACAAGGATTGTGTCATTAAACCCAAAACAGCCAATCAGTCAAATCTTTAGTTCATAGAGCTGTAGATATGGTGGTTATTTAGTGGTACATTAGCTAAAGTCTCCCTTATTTTTGATAAAAATGTATGGTGTGTATATATTCATTAAGAGCAAGGTGGTTCTAATAAATACCCACAACATATGTTTTATTGATAAGGAAAATTATCCTTTAACTATCAACATATACCAACCTTATCTACATCACTCCATCTAAGCCTGTCCAGGAACCGCGGTGCGAGGCGGACCGTCCATGCTAATAAACCATATTGGTTTCATTGGGCGACAGGGCTTGAGATGTCATTTCATCTCAATGTCGGGTAAAAGTCCCACAAAATTGGAAGCAATGTCTCCAAAATGACCTTTACAGTGTTGACGGGGACGTTAAACCTCAAATCAAACAAACAAAACCATCAAAAATAAATAGTTTTTGGTGCTGATTCTGTATACTGCAGCACAGATCCTTAAGCCACCTATATTATTTTCAAGAGCCTAGTAGTTATCTAGCCCATGTTTGCAGCCCTGTTTATAACTAGGTCAAACACCTGGGTCCTAACCTCTAAGTGACTTCTATTATACAATGAGAGCCAGAGACACTGCACAATTTAATATGTATACCTTCTGGCATAACAATAGTAGTCACTTCACAGTTTGTTTTGAGTCCTACTGATTCATACCATATTATGCAAGCAGTGACAGAGCTATGTATAATAGTCTTATCTTCAACTGCCTGTTGATATTTTGACAGGTCTAAAACCTTGTTGTTTTTATATAAATGTACTATTTCAAAGAATGATTAAGATGTTTCTGTTTAACCCTTCAGAATTATCTTCTGCTTTGTGTTGGCTGGTTACTTTAAAGTCATTATTGCAAACAGTGTGGATCCAGATCAGACTGGTCCTATTATGCCCTTTTTGTTTAAATTGAGATTTAATGTCCCAGTCAACACTATTTAGGTCATTTTGAAGATGTATCCAATTTTGTTGGAATTTTACCCAACACTGAGAAGACTTCTCAAGCCCTGCCACCAAAAGAAACCAATTTAGTTCATGTGCATAGATTTCCAAATTGCACCAACTTGCCTGGGCAGGCTAGACCTAAAATAATAATATCCAACAGCCATTGTGTTCAGCAAGGGAAACCATTTTAGCAGCTTTGGTAAAAGGTCACCCAAGGAACATTTCAGTAAAATTTTTCTAAATCTAGCCACTGGCCTAGGAGAAGCTGTCATCTGAAGGTCTTTTCTATTTTTAACTCTGGTGGCCAGTTTGTTCGTTGGAATAAAACCATTTTCGCAAGTTTGGAAGAGGGTCACCCTAGGAACATTTCTGAAAAAGTATGGCAGCCATTTTGGTCAACAAAGCAGAACCGTTTTAGCAATTTTGGTAGAGGGTCAGCCAAGGACTGTCTCTGTGAAATTATTTCGAAATCAGGCCATTGGCCTAGGAGGAGATGTTGTTTAAAGGTTTTCTATTTTTAGCTCTGGTTGCCATTTTGTTCAGCGGAGTAGAACCATTTTAGCAATTTTGGTAGAGGGTCACCCGAGGAACATTTCTGTAAAATGATTTTGAAATCGGGCCATTGGCGCAGGAGCAGATATCGTTTAAAGGTTCTTCTATTTTTATATCTGGTGGCCATTTTGTTCAGCAGAGCAAAAACATTTTAGCAATTTTGGTAGAGGGTTACCCAAGGAATATTTCCGTGAAATTATTTTGAAATCGGGCATTGGCCTAGGAGGAGATGTCGTTTAAAAGTTTTTTCTATTTTTAGCTCTGGTGGCCATTTTGTTCAGCCGAACGAAACCGTTTTAGCAATGTTGGTAGAGGGTCAGACAAGGACCCTCTCTTTTAAATTATTTTGAAATCGGGCCATTGGCCTAGGAGATGTGATTTAAAGGTTTTTCTATTTTTGGCTCTGGCGGCCATTTTGTTCAGCCATGCAGAACCATTTAAGCAATTTTGGTAGAGGGTCACTCGAGGAACATTTCTGTAAAATGATTTTGAAATCCGGCCATTAGCTTAGGAGGAGATATCGTTTTAAGGTTTTTCTATTTTTAGATGTGGTGGCCATTTTGTTCAGCAGAGGGGAACCATTTTAGCAAATTTGGTAGAGGGTCACCCAAGGAACAATTCTGTGAAATTATTTTGAAATCAGGACATTGGCCTAGGAGATGTCGTTTAAAGGTTTTTCTATATTTAGCTCTGGCAGCCATTTTGTTCAGCGGAGCAGAACCATTTTAGCAATTTTGGTAGAGGGTCACCCGAGGAACATTTCTGTGAAATGATATTGAAATCCGGCCATTTGCCTAGGAGGAGATGTCGTTTTAAGGTTTTTCTATTTTTAGATGTGGCGGTCATTTTGTTCAGCAGAGCGGAACCATTTTAGCAATTTTGGTAGAGGGTCACCCAAGGAACATTTCTGTGAAATTATTTTGAAATCGGGACATTGGCCTAGGAGGAGATGTCGTTTAAAGGTTTTTCTATTTTTAGCTCTGGCAGCCATTTTGTTCAGCGGAGCAGAACCATTTTAGCAATTTTGGAAGAGGGTCACCAGAGGAACAATTCTGTGAAATGATATTGAAATCCGGCCATTTGCCTAGGAGGAGATGTTGTTTTAAAGTTTTTCTATTTTTAAAATGTGGCGGCCATTTTGTTCAGCAGATCGGAACCATTTTAGCAATTTTGGTAGAGGGTCACCCAAGGAACATTTCTGTGAAATTATTTTGAAATCGGGACATTAGCCTAGGAGGAGATGTCGTTTATAGGTTTTTCTATTTTTAGCTCTGGTAGCCATTTTGTTCAGCGGAGCAGAACCATTTTAGCAATTTTGGTAGAGGGTCACCCGAGAAACATTTCTGTGAAATGATTTTGAAATCCGGCCATTTGCCTAGGAGGAGATGTCATTTAAAGAAATTGTTGACGGACGGACGGACGACGGACAAAAAGCGATCCCAATAGCTCACCTTGAGCACTTCGTGCTCAGATGAGCTAAAAATAAGATCTATTGTAGATCCATTATCTGTTGTGGGTCTATCCATCAACTGTTCACAATTAAATAGTTCAAACATAAACTGTTCAATATTTGTCTTTTTCTGCTGCATATCTATGTTGAAATCACCAATAATGATCAAAGGCTTGCTTGGATTTACACATGGAAGTAGTTCTTTTTCAAAGTTTTGGACAAATGCTGAAAAAGGTGAGTTTGGGGATTTGTACACTACAACAATCTGTATGCTGAAAAGGTCATGATGACTGTCAATAAAAGTTAGTTCCAAATCATTTGAGCTATAAGAGTAGCATCTTAATACTGTGACACCATTTCTTACATACACTGCAGAGCCACGTGATGGTCTAACTGAATCAGTTCTCCATTGCTGATCATTTCTTATCATATCAAAGCCTTCAATTGAATATAATTTTGAGTCATCTTTTTCGCACAATCTGCTTTCGGAGATACCAACCACATGAGCTGACAAGATGCTTCTATCATGTCTTACACAGATCCAGAATAGCACAATCATTCAGTCGCTTCATTTCTGTTTCAACTTGTTGATCAACCTTCAATGCATCTTTATTGAAATTCAGTATATATAGATTTTGCATTGATCTTACCCTGCTTAGAGCAACATAATGCAGATGCGGAACTTTCCTTGTCTTGTTTTGTGTTAGGTCAATCACTACTTTATCAAGAGTAGTTCCTTGAGCACGATGAACTGATCGACCTGCTGCTGGCTGCAATGGAAATTGAATTCTCTGGACAGTAGCATTTTTATTGACTCGACCATATACAATTCAATGTCCGTTCAATGTCAAACACTGGTGTCCAAGATTCTGCTATATGTTCATTGTAGAATCGTCTATACTGCTTTCTCCTCTGAACCCCAATTTGTGGATCATCAAACTGGACCCATATGATACTTGGTCTGCTAGTGTCAGCCTGTCTGTAATCTATAAACTTTATCACACAAGAAGCCCCATTTGCCAGTCCATCTTCAGTATTAACATTTACTGTCAAATCATAAATCATACCAACAACAATAACCAGTGATTGATGCAAGTTTGCTGTGTGGCTCGAATCTTTTGGCAGTTTACTCAGTAACTTCTTTTGATCTGTATGGGACATATCTGGAGAAAGAACTACATCATGACAAGTGACAGTAACTTTTTCTGTTTTGAGATCATTAATAACCTCAGCATTGAAAGTGTGCATAAACTTATTTTCTGCAAACAGGTGGGGAGCACTCTTGGGATAACTTGCAGAATCTTTGGAAATTTGACAGGATTTTATTTTTTGCATGTCCGACTCTGTAAGATTATCATGTCTTAGCCTATTTAACAGTTCTGTGAATTCAAGATCATCTTTCTGTCTCATTATTTCTGTCAGTTCAAACATACTGAAATGCTCCTTCCAAAGATTTGTTGCTAAAGCAGATGCCCCATGTGTCAAGTCATTGAAAATCCAATTTCCTCTTACAGGCTGTAACTGATAAAGATCACCAACAGCTATGATAATAATGTTTCCAAAAGGTTTTTTGGACCCAGTAAGATCCTTAAGTCTCTGATCAATAAATTCTAACAATGTATTTCCTACCATTGATATCTCATCTATTATCACAACAGACAAATTCCTGTACTTCGATCTAAATGTATCCAGGGTATCACAATTCAGTGTCTGATTTGACTGCATGAACTTTTGACGAAATGCTGTAGAAATAGTTGATCCTCCAATGTTAAAAGCTGCTTTTCCAGTAAAAGCACATAGAAGGACTCTAATATCATCTGGATTCTCACCCTCTTTGAGATTTAGTAATCTGTACAATGTCTGGTATAATGCCCGTATAACAACACTTTTTCCCACACCAGCACCACCACTCAACAATGCAAACAATGGTGCATCTTTTGTTTTGATCCAGTGAATGACATGATTGTAGAAATATTTCTGTTTTGAATTCAGTGACCTCAATAGCTCATAGTATGGATCTTCTGCGAGAAGATTTGTGTTCTGTTCAATTCTAGTGACTGAACATGAACTGCCTATTTCAGTTCCAATATCATAGTTGCACTGCTCAGCTACCCGGTCTGGATTAAAACAGACAAATTTTTCAGAGTCAACTGGCTGTTCCTCTGCAGTCTCAGATTCAATTTGTTCAGTTCCAGGTGATATTTCATCGAAAGCATCTTGCATAGCATTTTCTGCCATTTCTCTTGCTAACTCTAGTTCTTCAACATGGTGTTCATATTCTTGGCACTTACAATCAATCCTTCGTCTAACAGCTGTGTAATGTTCTTTATATGAATTGTATGTGCTGATCAAATCTGTTTTTTCATTTCTCCAAGGCAAAAACAGAAGAAGCTTTTCACGAAAATGATTTTCCTCGTCCGATTTTTGGCTGAATCTCACATACCTCAGAATCTTATTCTTTTTTCTGCGTCTAATTTTCATTCCATTTTTAAGCCGGAGTACAGTGAGACTATCATCAAATTCCTCTGAATCACTTTCAATGTCTCTGTCATCATTTACATCTTCATCCCTTTCTGCTGCAGAGTCATCATTTGGATAAATAATATCTAACTGTGAAACGTAGTCTGCTAGACACCAATTTTCCAAAGCTTTTGGCCTCTTAGAATACCTTTTAATGGCATTTTCTGAAACAATATCTGTTGAATCTTCAGGCATTTCATCAAGCACAGTTTTGGATTTAATAAGCTGTATACGTTTGTCTGGTAAGGATGTATTAACAAATACAACCTGCCTTGTGCTATTTGTCAACGGCATCTGAAGAACCAAATATACAGCTTCTTGAGCACTTACTTCTACACTGTTTGAAAAAGCATTTCCAATATGCCTTACTTGCCTTTTGATATCAAAGTTGCCATTTCTCGCTTCTTTAGAAGCAGCATGCATTAAAGAGCTCATACCTCTTTGAGATTTGCTAATATATGATACAATGTACATAGCGCAGGCATATGGATCTAAAATGAACTGAATATCAATATTTGCTTTCCAAGCCTCTAAAACTGCTTCATTATATAAATTCAAGCGGATATCCTTTGGATGTCTTCCTAGAAAAACTTTTGTTGTAGCCAATGTACTTCTGATGCATTTTATGTATTCTGCTTCTGGAAGATCAACAACTTCATCAAGAAATTCATCATAACTCATGTCATATCCATCTTTCTGTTCATTCATTTTTTGTTGTATTTTTGCATACATTTTTTTGTATTTGTCAGTATCTGAATCAAGTGGTTCCAGAACCATTGTTTTTGGCAAAGGAGGGAGGGGATACCCAAACCGACATATTTTGTCTACTTTTTTTCTGCATGTTCGTGAATGTTTGTGCACTTGTAATTGGACAAGATCAGCAAGCTGCTCATTACTTGAGGAGCACTTCAAATACTTATCAACATATGCTGTGATGTCATTAACACTGTTTATCTTATATTTTGGTGAATTTTCTACCCATGCTATCAAATGTATATGAGGTGACCCTCGCTGTTGAAATTCAACTCTGTAAAAGTAATCAGTGATAGTGCCAATAGGATTACGAATACTTTTCAAAACAAGCTTTATAAATTGTTGAACTCGGTGATCAAAGTATCTTGAACAAGTCACAGGATCTTTTTGAATAAGTTTTGTCTTCTGTTCCCAGGTCAATTCACTTATTTCATCATCACTATAATCAGTATTGTTGTTTAATTTTGCTAACATCTGTAGAAGGTCTGACCACCTGGTATCAGCAGATGACAATGACATAAACCATGTTGGTAAACCTAACTGACGTATCATTGCAAACACATCTTTTTTTCTAGTCTCAAGGTAGGCTGGAGAATTTCTGAGCTGTCTGAAGATATAGTAACCTTGGTCCTTCTTAACAATATTTCCCCCAGGTATTAGACTTCCTGCCTTGCCGTGGCCCTGGGGGCTCAATTCCCACTGGGCACGTTGCTGCTGTGGTCAATGTGCCCACTGGGAAGAGCTAAAGGAAGTACCACCCGTTTGCCGTGGGTGGCGTCCTGTAAACCGGAAGAAGGGATCCTGGAGGTTGAGGGTTACCTGAGGTGGCGGTGCTTCAGGTGCCCAACACGCCTCTTTGGCCTGGCTTTTCGGTGTAGACGGGTGGCCGTGCGGTCCGGCACGGTCAATCGGCTGGTCACGCCGAGCCCTAGAGATACCGCTTTGCTTTCTCTTCAACTCTTTTTGTATCTTTCCTGATACCAACCATATGCCCATTTACCTTACCCTTTTCTGTCTTTTTATCTCTAGAAGGCGGTGGCTTAACGGATCAATCGTGTAGGCATTTTGTTTATACGAGTATATCTCACGTGTATCTCTAACATCTGCGAGTTGGATAACCACTCCAGTATGGTGTTCCCTTGTAGGGCTCCACGGAGGGCGGAGAGCACTTGGGACGAAACTAGAATTTTTTTCTTATGGCTCCTGGAAAAAAACATAACCGCAAATCACCTAACCGCAAATCACCTAACCACAACGCACCTAAACGTAAAAAACAAGAAGATTCATCCGAATCGGATGAACACAGTCAACAATCCAGTCAGCAGTCAAGTCAACAATCTAGTCAGCAGTCTGCTGAACCAAATTTTGACAATGTTCCGCGTTTCTTGGTCGTTACGTCACTTGACGATACACGAACTGTATCTAGCCTTTCCCCCTTCGTCATCGAGAAAAGTATTCTCTCCATTGCCGGACACCCTAAGAGTATAAAACAACTCAAATCGGGTGATCTTCTCTTGGAAGTCGAGAAAAAACAGCAAGTGGTAAGCCTGCTAAACACCAACAAACTCTTTGATCTAAAAGTTAAAGTCGCTTTACATAACACGCTCAATTCATCTAAGGGAGTGATTCGCAGTCCAGAACTGCGTCCTTGCTCAGATGAAGAGATAGTCGATAACCTTAAGGATCAGGGAGTTGTTGGTGTTCGTAACATTCAAGTTCGTAGAAATGGTGTACTAAAACCAACAGCAACTTATGTGTTGACTTTTAATACACCAATTCTACCCAAGAAAATCAAAGTAGCATATCTTTCCATTAACGTAGAGGTATACATCCCAAACCCTCTTAGATGTTACTCTTGTCAGGCTTTTGGCCATCACGAAAGCAGATGTCAGAGAAAAAAACTCTGTCCTAATTGTGGTGAAGAAAAGCATGTTGATAATCACCTCAACTGCAAAAATGAACCCAAATGCGTAAATTGTGATGGCAAACATGCTGTTTTCTCCCGAGACTGTCCGGCGTGGAAAAAAGAAAAAGAAATACTTACCGTCAAATACCAAAGGGGGATAACATTCCCAGAAGCGCGGAAGATTGTCGAAGAGCGATACATAACACCAACCACCAGTTTCGCCAGCATCACAAAGGGTGCTGGTGTAAAATGTACCAGCTCCGCAACACAGACTGCTGAATCATACATTGCTGAACTGAAAAAGTCTGGTGCATGGAGTAAATCCACTCCAGCACCACAAAGTTCAACCAATTTATCAAAAGGCGCAATCCAGGTTGCTTCGGATCGGTCGACAGCGACCGTACCGAAGCCAGCGCCGAATGTAAAAGAGAAACCCGACCCAGGTCGAACTAATAAGGGGTCGCAAGATCCGATAAAAAAACATCAATTGTCTCAAAGACAAACAGACAGACAACGTAAAATGGAAAGAGACAATATAAAATTTCAGAACAGATTCGGATCTTTGAGTGACAGTGATATGGAGTTGACTGAAACTCCATCATCACCAAGTGGCAATAACAGATCGAGGTCTGCCACACCACGAGCTGGTGGTAGCAGATCTATATCACCAATTGCACCTCCATAATAGTTTCTAGTCTTTAAATATCTCTCCTTAAAATGGATTTAAAACACAAAATAATACAATGGAATTGTCGAGGTCTTAAATCAAATTATAATGAACTCTTATTACTTATTTCGCTACTAACCCCATCGGTGTTTTGTTTGCAAGAAACTTTTTTAAAAACTGATGACAACATAGATGTCAGGGGTTTCAATACATACAACTATATCTATTCTGATGGTAACAAACCATCTGGTGGCAGCTCAATTTTTGTTAAATCATGTTTACCACAAAGAGAGATCAAATTAAAAACCGACCTTCAAGCTGTAGCAGTATCGGTTTCTCTGGATAAAGAAACTACAGTTTGCTCTCTATATATCCCACCCTCATTTTCTTTAAAGCCCGAACATCTTGACTCATTGCTGAGTCAACTTCCATCGCCATATCTTTTAGTTGGCGACTTCAATGGTCACAATATTCTATGGGGCTGTAAAGATGTCAATAACAGAGGAGCACTTGTCGAAGATTTTATTGCAAAGAACGATCTTTGCTTGATGAATGATAAATCTTATACTTACCTTCACCCTGCGACAGGTCATTTGTCTTCTTTAGATCTCTCTTTGTGTCACCCATCTCTCTTCTTGGACTATGACTGGTCTGTTCATGATGATCAGTGCGGAAGTGATCACTTTCCTGTTATAATAGAGAGCGTAAACGAACCAGATGAAGACTGTAACCAGAAATGGAAAATGAATAAAGCCGACTGGGAATTATTCCATAATTTATGTGAAGAAGAGTTATCAGTTGATCACTTAAATGAATCATCTGACATTGTTTCTGATTTCACAGATACACTTATTAACATATCAGAACAATGCATTCCAAAGACCTCCACAAATACTAAGAAAAGCAAGCCTTGGTTTAATAATGACTGTAAAGAAGCTATTAAAAAGCGTAAACAGGCTCTAAATAAGTTCTGCAAAAATCCCACTTCAGAAAAGCTCAACGACGTAAAAGTTTTTAGAGCTAAAGCTCGGCGAACAATCCGAGCTTCCAAACGAAAGTCATGGAGAGAATATGTCTCCAAATTGAACTATAAAACCCCCATTAAAAAGGTTTGGGATATGGTACGAAAAATTTCAGGAAAAACAAAGTCTTCTAGTTTTACACATTTAAATACTGAATTTGACACAATAGCTTCAAAAAAAAAAGATATTTCAGATACTCTTGGTCACACATTTTTGAGAAATTCATCATCGCGTAATTATTCTGACACTTTTAGAAATTTCAAAAAGGACCAGGAGAAAAGAAAACTTAACTTCAAATCCCTTAATCACGAAGAATACAACACACCATTTAACTTATCCGAACTCGTTGAAGCCATTGAAAAATCACATGATACGGCAACCGGCCCCGATGAAATTCATTATCAGATGCTTAAGCATCTGCCAAAAAGTTCTCTTACAACACTTTTAGATATCTTTAATAATATTTGGGAAACGGGGGTCTGTCCTGAGAGTTGGCGTGTAGCTACAGTTGTACCAATTCCGAAACCAGGGAAAGATCATGCAGAACCTACAAATTATCGTCCGATAGCTTTGACAAGTTGTTTGTGTAAAACATTGGAGAGAATGATAAACAAGAGATTAGTCTGGTACTTAGAGTCCAACAACCTCATTTCAGAATATCAATCGGGCTTTCGTTCGGAACGTAGTACCAATGACAATTTAATAAGACTAGAAACATTTATACGAGATGCTTTTATTAACAAAGAACACGTAGTGGCTGTTTTTTTCGACTTGGAGAAAGCATATGATACAACATGGCGTTATGGAATATTGAAAGATCTACATAACATTGGCTTAAGAGGAAAACTTCCCAGTTTTATTGAAAGCTTTTTAGGGGAGCGCATGTTTCAGGTGCGTGTGGGGTCTACCCTGTCAGATTTCTATGATCAAGAACAGGGTGTCCCACAGGGTAGTATTCTTTCAACTACGCTATTTAACATCAAAATAAACAATATTGTACAATGTTTGGACGACAAAACTGATTGTTCATTGTATGTTGATGATTTTTGTATATGTTACCGTTCAAAAAAATATGAAAACAATTGAACGAAAGTTACAACAAAATTTAAAAAGAATAGAAGAATGGACTGATAAAAATGGTTTCAAGTTCTCCAAGTCGAAAACGCAGTGTGTTCATTTTTGTAAACTACGGAAGAAACACGAACATCCTTCCCTGTTTTTATACGGATCACAAATTCCTGTTGTTGAAGAAGCCAAATTTCTTGGGGTCATATTTGATCAAAAGTTATCTTTTATTCCACATATTAAATATCTTAAAGCGAAATGCTTAAAAGCTTTGAATCTTTTGAAAGTTTTAGCTCATACAAGTTGGGGAGCAGATCGGTATACTTTATTACATCTTTACCGGTCTTTAATAAGATCTAAATTAGATTATGGGTCTGTTGTTTATGGTTCTGCCAGAAAGTCCTATTTAAAATCCTTGGATACTATCCATCACCAAGGCCTTCGTCTGGCCATGGGAGCCTTCCGTACTTCTCCCGTATTAAGCCTTTATGTAGAAGCAGGTGAACCATCTTTAACCTCGCGCAGAGAGAAACTTTCTCTTCAGTATGCTATCAGACTTGCTGCAAATCCATCTAACCCGGCATCCAAAATTTCATTTCGACCTCAATTTGTAGATAAGTATGAAACAAAACCCACAGCAATCAAACCTTTTGGATTACGTATTTTACCACTGCTGGAAAATTCAGGTATCGACCTTAAAAATATTCAAAAACATGAAACCGCCGAAGTTCCATCTTGGTGTATTAAACAACCTTCTATTCTGTTCGACTTACATGATGGAAAAAAATCCGAATCAAATCCAATACTTCTCAAACAAAACTTTCAGGTACTGCAGTCACTTTACAATGATTACCAGCAAGTCTATACTGATGGTTCCAAAGAAGGAGATAAAGTTGGCTGTGCGTATGTTTCTAAAGATACGCACAAAACCATGCGCCTTCCAGATGGTTCATCTATTTTTACAGCTGAAGCCAAAGCAATAGACCTAGCTTTAGATTTTATCAGTTCTTCAACAATTCAAAAAGCAATTATATTTTCGGATTCACTTTCTGTGCTTAAGGCTTTAGACCATTCATCATCTAAAAATCCTCAAATTCAAAAATTGATCGAAAAACATCATGAAATTTCTAAAACACACCAAATCTTGTTTTGTTGGCTTCCGAGCCATATTGGCATTGTCGGCAATGAATATGCTGACAAGAAAGCAAAGGAATCGCTCAATCTTGATCCATCTGTTTTTAAAATTCCTTTTAACAATTTTAAACCATTAATCAACAGATACATCTTGTCGGAATGGCAAGGCGAATGGGACCGTGCAATAAATAACAAACTCCATGCCATTAAACCTGTCGTTAGTACAAAATGCTCTCCTCCACAGTTTTCCAGAAAAGAGGACGTAGTATTAACACGACTGCGCATCCGCCATACTAGAGTTACTCATTCTTATATTTTTAATGGTGATGATCAGCCTTCTTGTGTAGGTTGTGATCAGCCATTCACTGTGAAACATATCTTAATTGACTGTGTTGACTTTTCACCCTCACGTATTTTATATTTCAAAGCTGACACTTTGCAACAACTGTTTCGAGATGTACCTGTTGATAATATTATTTTATTCTTAAAAGAAATTGGACTTTTTCATAAGATTTAACTGTTTCAGATTTTTATACATTATCATTCTGACTTTTTACTTTTAATATCATCCTAATTATTCATGCCGTTTAACCATCAACCGTTTGACGCTTATGACCCACAAAGAGGGTTGACGCGTCGTTAAACACGAAATCATCATCATCATCTTAACAATATTCTCTGTGTAGTTTGAATCTCTGGCTTGTGCTGCTGTGATACTTTCTCCACCTATCTGACATCTTCTTAAAGCGAGGTTAACTTTGTCATTTAACTGTTTCATCTGAATTTTTTTCAATTTGAAAAAAATATTTGGAACACTATTTGCTGCTCTTCTATCATTACTTCTTAATTCCCACTTAGCAATGTCACTGTAATGCACTGGTGTGGAACGTTCATGATTTTCTAGGCGCCTCTGGCCACAAAATATGGTTGGAAAACACAAAGTATTCAGAATCTGCATCTTGATAGATACTAAGGGGTCGCTGGTTTTCTCCAGGAGCAAATGTTAATGTGCAGCTTCTGTTTTTAGCTCACCGGACCGATAGGTCAGGTAAGCTATTCTACTACCCCCGGCGTCGGCGTCGGTGTAGTTTTGTGTTAAAGTTTTTTAGAAGCTCATTTCTTTTTTATGCCTACATGGATTGAGTTTATATTTGGTATCATGATAGATACTGGTGTAAAGTTTTTATTTGCAATATCAGTAGCCATATCCGTGACCTTGGGGTCAAGGTCACAGACTTAGAATTCTAATTTTCAAGTTTTTGTGTTAAAGGTTTTAGGAGTTCATTACTACTTTACCTTCTGATGGATTTAGTTTATACTTAATCTCAATTATTAAGCAGCAGCATCAGCTTTCATGACCGTAACCTTGGGTCAAGGTCACATACTTTGAATGTTATGGTAATTATGGTAATTTCTTTGTTTTAACATAACTATGGAGCCGTTTGAGATAGAGCCTTCATATTTGGCATGTGGGTTCCTTGTGACATTGCCTTCCCACACATACAAACAATTTTGACCTGTAACCTTGACCGTAACCATGGGTTCAAGGCCACAAGTAGGGTAAAAATGGGGGCACCAATCTAGTCCTCAGGACTATTTTCCACTCTCTGACGTCATATCCGGCGGCCATCTTGGATCACGTGACATCCGGTCGGCCATCTTGGATGACGTATTTCCGACCGCCATCTTGAACCGTCGTCACGTCCTGTCGGCCATCTTGGATGACGTCATAACGCGCCACTTTTATCGCGGTCGAATTTATTGGGGTGAAAAAACGCGCCATTTTTTTTTTTCGCGCGCTTTCGTGTGCTATATTGTCCATGCACCTTCTAAGCGCAACTTCGGTCATTACCCCTTATGATCCCCTGTCTGGGGTTTAAGCATTGGGCGGGGGGGGATGGGGAGGGGACCTTTTTTCGAGCCCTATAGCGATACTGTATTAACTCCTATGACTGCCGGATACGCTCTATAACCGCGTTTATTGTTTTAACACGCTCTTGCCGGTTATCCTCAATACTACCTCCTCACTGCCTCCTCACTACCTCCTCACCGCCTCCTCATCGCTTCTTACTTCGGAAAACGAGTGTTCGGTACCTTATCGACCCTTTAAAACATCTTCAACAGTCATTCAACACGCATGCCCTGGTTACCCTCACTACTTCCAGGTTACCGGCTTGCACTGGTAACCCTCACTGCCTCCTCACCGCCTCCTTACTTCCTCCTCGACGTCTCCTCACTACCTCCTCATTACCTCCTCACTGCCCCTCATTACCTCCTCAACACCTCCTCAACACCTCCTCACTACTTCCTCCACTGCCTCCTCACGGCCTCCTCACTACCTTCTCATCGCTTCTTACTTCGGTGAATTAGTTTGGGCTTGTTCGACGTTGGCCTTATCGTCCCTTTAAAACATCTTCAACAGTCATTCAACACGCATGCTCTGGTTACCCTCACTGCCTCCACCGGCTTGCACTGGTAACCCTCATTGTCTCCTCACCGCCTCCTCACTACCTCCTCATTAACTTCTCACCGCCTCCTCACTACCTCCTCATTACCTCCTCACCGCCTCCTCACCGCCTCCTCATTACCTCCTCACCGCCTCCTCATTACCTCCTCACTACCTCTCACTGCCTCCTCATCGCTTCTTACTACGGAGAACGAGTTTGGACATGTTCGGTGTTGCCCTTATGGACCCTTTAAAACATCTTCAACATTCATCCAACACGCATGTCCTGGTTACACTCACTGCCTCCAGGTTACTGACTTGCACTGGTAACCCTCATTGCCTCCTCACCACCTCCTCATTACCTCCTCAATGCCTCCTCACTACCTCCTCATTACCTCCTCACCACCTCTTCACTAACTCCTCAACGCCTCCTCACTACCTCCTCATCGCTCCTTACTATGGAGAACGAGTTTGGGCATGTTCGGTGTTGCCTTATCGTCTCTTTAAAACATTTTCAACAATCACTCATTATGCTAACGCTTGTTACCCTCACCTGTCCCCAGTTACCCCTCACTGCCTCCTCACTACCTCCTTACCGCCTCCTCACTACCTCCTCACAGCCTCCTCACTACCTCCTCACAGCCTCCTCACTCACTCCTCAATTCCTCCTCAATACCTCATCGCTTCAAGGGCACTTTGGCGGACGCCATGGCTATATTTGTGCCTATTGTTTTAGCATGCTTGTTACAGTCACTGACTCCCGGGTACCCTCACTACCTCCTCACTGCCTCCTCATCGCCTCCTCACTACCATATTACCTCCTCTTCACTATCTCCTCTTACCGTCTTTAGTCAGTGCCCCCGCATTCTTCTCTTCCCATATCTGGGTGTATGGAGGCTATGTGTGTGTGCTAGGTGGGAGCTCAATGTTTCGACCTAGTCATAAAGGGTTGAGAACAGTCTCGATCCGGTTTGGGCAGGATTAATCCGGATTTTTCTTTTATACAATTAAATGTTATGTATCTTCCTCCTCCTCCTCATTTATGCGAAAATCTCCGAAGCGGCCACATCGAGTAGCATTTCAGGACATATTAATATATTTTCTTTTTAACACAAAAATAACGAAAAAGTATCATGTATGCTTGCCAAATTTGTTCCAAACAGTTCAAAAGGGGAGACAACATGCGTCGACACGTTAAAACCGTTCATGGGGACTTTAAAGATGATGACACGATAGATGATAGTGAGAGTCGAGAAACCTTAGAACTGGAAGAAGGCGACGATAAAAATGGTGGCGATGACACGAGTTTACAGGATTACACGGATGAGGAGGAGGAAATGGAGGCGGAGGAGGAGGAGGAGGAGACAATAGAGGACAGTAAAGAAGCAGATTCAGATGACGCTTGGCGTTTATTGATTGAGGAGGTGTATGAGCGTTGCCAGTCAGAGTTTAATGAAAGAGTCGCCAAGTACATGCTGGACAAAGGGAAAGACCAAGAGGCAGCTAGGAAGAAAGTGTATGATATTATGTTACCCACGTACAGAAAAGTGCTGGCGAACGTTTTTGTCAACGAAATGTTGTGGTTTGAAGCCATGAAAAAAGATCGTACTTACCTTACTGTTAAACATACGGTATCCGATTTGAAACTTTACGACGATTACGACACCGAGGAAGCTTGGAAATCTGCCGTCAACAAACGCAAATTTTTGTTTGACAGAATCTTAAAAGAATACGACCCGCCAGAAGTATCAGACACCAGGGATTATGATAGAAAATCCGAAAAACAAGGAAATATAGCGGAAAATAACAATTCACAGGAAGGTAGAGGAAGTGACAGATTAAAAGTCAACTTAGTGAGTCCATCGGAAGCGATCGCATTGAGAGCTAAGGATGAGTTATTACGCGAAGGCAGAAAACGTGGATTCGATGGTTTTACGCCGGAAGACACAGCTGTGATAGAAACGATGAAAAAAACAAAGAAGCCGAACACCCTGGACAATTGTACAGAATGTGTAAAAAAACAACCTATGAACCTGGACTCGACATAAAATATGTCACTTTTTTATTGTCAAATATGTACATGTACTATGGTGTTTTTTTTTTTCCTATTTTTTTTTTGGAAAACCCAATAAAGAAAAAAAAAAGCAATGTTACGTCTTATTTGATATTTCTTTCCGATATCTGGTCAATATTCTATGTTCGTCCTTGCCTCCTTAATTTCTTCTTGAACAGTCATTTTGTGTTATTTTAACTTTTTAAAACATTTGTTATATGTGCAGTTGTTGAACAGAATCCCCAGTGCCCAAGTGACAGAATATCGTTTGCTCAATACTTTCACTTGTGTATTTTAAGTATTGACAAAAGTCGCCTATACACATTTTATAATAATTCACAATTTTACAAGGTCACATAATTTACTACACCTTTGTACTTAGTTAACTTAACAATGAAAAAAAAGTATAATAGGATGGGGCATTTCAATGTGAAATCAGATACTATTGAATCGTGTAATTGATGTATTAAGGAGGCGAAGGACAACAAGCCCAAACTCCTCTAGAGGCGATGGTGTTAAAACAATCAACACGGCTATAGTATCCGACAGTCATAGGAGTTAATGCAGTATCGCTCTAGGGCTCGAAAAAAGGTCCCCTCCCCATCCCCCCCCCGCCCAATGCTTAAACCCCAGACAGGGGATCATAAGGGGTAATGACCGAAGTTGCGCTTAGAAGGTGCATGGACAATATAGCACACGAAAGCGCGCGAAAAAAAAAAAAATGGCGCGTTTTTTCACCCCAATAAATTCGACCGCGATAAAAGTGGCGCGTTATGACGTCATCCAAGATGGCCGACAGGACGTGACGACGGTTCAAGATGGCGGTCGGAAATACGTCATCCAAGATGGCCGACCGGATGTCACGTGATCCAAGATGGCCGCCGGATATGACGTCAGAGAGTGGAAAATAGTCCTGAGGACTAGATTGGTGCCCCCATTTTTACCCTACTGCCACATACTTTGAATTATTATGGTAATTATGGTATTTTTTTTGTTTTATCATAACTTTAGAACCGTTAGAGATATAGCCTTTATATTTGGCATGTATGTTCCTTGTCACATTGTCTTCCCACTCGCACAAAAAAATTGACCTGTCACCTTGACCCTTGACCATTTGACCTACTTATCATAACTTTTTAACCATTTGAGATAGAGCCTTCATATTTGGCATGTATGTTCCTTTTGGCATTCCCTTTCCACTCATACAAAAAATTTTGACCTGTGACCTTGACCCTGGACCTTTGACCTACTTTGTCATAATTTTTTAACTATTTGAGATAGAGACTTCATATTTGGCATGTAGGTACTTGTGACATTGCCTTAGCACTCATACAAAAAAAATACCGATGACCTTGACCTTTGACCTACTTGATCATAACTTTGTAACCATTTGAGATAGAGCCTTCATATTTGGCATGTAGGTTCCTTGTGACATTGCCTTAACACTCATACAAAAAATTTTGACCTGTGACCTTGACCTGTGACCTTCTTTATTATAAATTTCTTACGGTTTGAGATAGAGCCTTCATATTTGGCATGTAGGTTCCTTGTGACATTCACTTTTCACTCATACAAAAAATTTTGACCTGTGACCTTGACCATAGACTTTTGACCTACTTCATATTTGGCATGTAGGTTCCTTGTGACATTGCCTTACCGCTCATGCAAAAAAATACCTGTGACCTACTTTATTATAACTCGTGACCTTGACCCTGGACCTTTGACCTACTTTGTCATAATTTTTTAACTATTTGAGATAGAGACTTCATATTTGGCATGTAGGTTCCTTGTGACATTGCCTTAGCACTCATACAAAAAAATATCTGTGACCTTGACCTTTGACCTACTTTGTCATAACTTCATAACCATTTGAGATAGAGCCTTCATATTTGGCTTATAAGTTCCTTGTGATATCACCTTTCCACTCATACAAATTTTTTTATCTTTGACCTACTTTATCATAACTTCGTAACCATTTGAGGTAGTACCTTCATACTTGGTATATAAATTCCTATATTTTCAACAGATTTTAATAGAACTTCACACAAATGTTGCTCATGATAATATCTCGAGCAGGTCATGGCCTCAAGGTCAAGGTCACTGTGGCTATTTTTAGAAAAACTTTGTTATCGCTCCAGAGCCTATATTTTTCATTGGAATTTTAGTATAACTTCACACAAATGTTGCTTATGATAATATCTCGAGCAGTTCATGGCCTCAAGGTCAGGGGCACTGTGGCTATTTTTAGATAAACTTTGTTATCGCTCTGGCGCCTACATTTTTCGACTGATTTTAATATAACTTCACACAAATGTTGCTTATGATAATACCTCCAGCCAGTTAGACTTTCAAGGTCATGCCTCAAGGTCTAGGTCACTATGGCTATTTATTGTTACCATTTGAAATAGAGACTTCATATTTGGCATGTAAGTTCCTTGTGACATTGCATTATCACTCATACATTGGAAGCAATGCCTTTAAAATGAACTAAATAGTGTTGACAGGGATGTTAAACCTCCAAACGAACAAAATCTTTGCTGCGAGTCTGTCCGTCCATGCTTATAAACCCTATTGGTTTTATTGTGCGGTAGGGATTGAGATGTCATTTCATCTCAATGTCGGGTAAAAGTCACACAAAATTGGAATCAATGTCTCAAAAATACCAAATAGTGTTGATGGGGATGCTAAATGTCAAATCAAACAAAATCATTAACAGATGTAGTAATTGACATTTTCCTATGATGCCAATCACATGCAGATACAAAAGATAAACCTGCCTTTCATTTCTAAAAGATCTCTTTATGCACATATACATGACCTTACAGGTTTTCATGTATATTTTTACTGACATAAGATAGTAGGCTGATCAGCTTGTATATCTGCACTAACTTTATGAATGGCATGTATGCAAATTCTGGGAATTTGTGTCCCAAAATTATATTTTATACGATAAAGAACAAACTATTTTAGTGTAAACTTTTCTTTTTTCGCATTAATTCTCTTTAAATCAACAACAAAAGTCATTGCAAATGCAAAAAATATAACATTTTATACAAATCTGCATAAAACAATTATATTCAGGGTTCTCATTAATAACCGATTGTAGATTGAAATAGTCTGTTGTAATTGAATTTCAATCGGTTGTTTTTATCAAAATTACTATTAATAGTGAATAAAAATCTATATTCTCTGATTGGTTCTAAATTCACTTGGATCTGTTTCTTAACCTTTAACCTGCTGAATATTCCATTAAGCCACACCCATTTCTGATTACTTGATGCATTTCTACATATTTATAAACTGAATGTCAAATTGTAGATCCTGATCAGATTGCTTCTTCAGAAGCCATCTGATCTGGATCTACACTGTTTGCAAATATAGGGCTTGTCGCCAACAGCAGGGTAAAGGTTAAGTTCTTAATGAAAACCCTGATATTTATTTACAAACTTCAAAGAAATGCATCTATTTTAACATTATTCTGCTCATGATCAACATCACTGTAGGTATTTTTTACACTGTGGCTTTTTATAGAAATACTCTGTTATCGCTTAAGCACTGTGGCTATTTTTGAAAAAAAAAATGTTTTTCCTTTAGCACCTACATTTATTGATGGATTTTAATGTAACTTATTACTGTGTTGTAAATGATATCTTTAGTGGGTTACACTTTGAATGCCATATGGTTCAAAGACAGATTTTAACAGGTCAGGATAAAGACTTCGTGTTTGTGTTTCTTTCCCTGTGGTCAAGTGTGACTTTGATATTTCATCTGTGTATCAGTCTTTGGTGGGGGGAGTAAGTTAATTGTATCGATTCCTGATCTTTGTTTTACTTCTACTTTAACCACTCAGGAGAGCACTAAAAAGACAGGTTTATGATCTGAAAAATGACATTCAAGAGCACCAGTGGATATGACATGTGTTTCTTCACTGATGTATATATGGTCCAGTAAACTATTTGTATCAGTGGTTGGCTCCCTGACATACTGCTTCCAGCCTACACATTGTAAAATTCGGTGTGTTGGTTTATCCAGCAGGTCCACATTTAGGTCTCCTGTCAAAATAGCAGTTTCTCCTTTTTGTGTATTGCATTTTGTTTTTGTTTCTTCAATTACTTTTTTTAGTTCTGGCCATTTTGCCTTTGGTGAAGAGTACATAATTGCTAACTTCAGATGAGATATATTTTGTAGTCCTGTGACAATGTCAAGGACAACTGCCTCTATTACTGATTCTGCAGAGGTATGATATACCTTGTGGTATACAGATGAAATATCAATGTCACACTTGACATAAACTGCTATTCCATAAGCTTTTAAAGGGCAGTCAAATCTGTATAGATTAAAACCATGGATGTTGTAATTTTCCGTTTCGTTAGATGTTTTCAGTTTGGTTTCCGAACATGCAATTATGTCTGAACCTGTGTATTGAATATCTTGCAACATGTCACCTATGTGTTTTTTCAGTGACCTCACATTTTGGAATAGTAACTTTAGCTGTGGTCTCTTAACACTTGTGTAGCATGTGAGAGGAGAAATCATTCTCATACTGGTGTTTAATCTGTCAATTTCATATTTAACAAGAGGATCAGTATTAATACCCTTCTCATTTAACTCTCTTAAATATAACTTGTCAAGAGTTTTCACTCTACTTAATGCAACATAATGTCCATGTGGGAGTGATCTTCCTGTAAAGTCAAGTACAGCTGACTCCATGGTGATGACATGTCTTTGCTGCAGCAAGCCGAAGAGGAAATTGTTCCCTCATTGCTACAACAGACTTGTATTTACCCACTGGAAATTGTCTCTTCACTTTAAATATTGGTGTCCAGTAGTTCTGAGTGTTACCATTATAAAGCTGCTTGTTATTATTTCTACATTTTTTTCCAATAGCTTCATCTTCAAATTGTACCCAAAGGTGCCCAATTTTACCATTTTCTGAAATTCGTCCAACAGCTGTTATGATACACCCAGCACTATTTGTCAAACCATCTTCAACATCAATATTGCATGATACTTCATTTCTAAGTCCTATTGCAGACTTGAAGAGTTTACTTAATCCCATTGTTTTGCTGACATCATTTGGTATGGATTGCTTCACTCTGTCTTTCACAGTTTTTGTTACATCTCCAAGAATCACATCTAAAGCATGAACTACAATTCTGGAGCTGTTTGGAGAAGATTCATAAACAATGTTGTTATGGCTGTCAACTAGTTTGTTTGATAGGAAGATGTGTGGAACGTTGAATGGATATTCTGGGTTAAAAATATCTCTATTAATATGCCTGGATTTCAAAACTCCAATGTCTTCCTTTGTATGCTTACCTTCTCTCAGCCTATTAAGCAGAATTGCAAATTCTTCAGAGTCTTTCTGTCTCATAATCTGAACTAAATGAAACACTCTAAAATTCTCTGTCCATAGATTTGATGCTAAAGGCCCATAATCCTGATGAAGATTTTCAAAAATCCATGCATCAAATACTGGTTTTAGCTGATAGAGATCTCCAACTGCCAGTATTGATAAGCCTCCAAATAACTTTGATGAGCCCATTACCTGTTGAAGGCGGTGGTTAATAAAGGCTAGCATTCTGTTGCCAACCATGGATATTTCATCTATTATTAATAATTTTACTGATAGAAATTTACAACTTAATGTATTGAGCTTTTCACTAGACAGAGATTTGTACTGAAGTTTTTGGCTCACTGGTATTTTCAATAGAGTATGCAGTGTGTTTCCTCTGATAAGAAAAGCAGCAGTGCCTGTTGGAGCAGCGAGAAGAATCTTTGCCTCATCCAGGTTTGAGTTTATGTCCTTGTTATAAAATCTTAACATACTCTGGTATATAGCATTCACAACAACTGTCTTGCCTACTCCAGCCCCACCTGTCAGGAAAAGATGCAGGGGCTCATCACTGGTTTTCAGACTGTGAAGTACAGATAGGAAAAACTCACGTTGTTCTGTATTGAGTGATCTAATCAATGCACTATATTCATTATCTGGCATGTAATGAGAAAGGACTTCTTCATTTGGACCTGTTTCACTTGCTGCTACTGGAATTTCTGAGTGCTCTGATAATATAGTATTTGGTGGGGCATATTCTGGGTAAATATCACATACACCCTCCTCCTCATCTTCTCTTTCTGTTTGTTGTGCTGTAGGAGCTACCCTGTCCCATTCATCTTCAAGACTGTCTTCTTTTCTTTTCTCAACATCACTCATTGCTTCATCAAGTTCCGGCCAATTGTGATTGTATTCCCTCATAGTCTGTTTAATTTCGGTTGATTTCAACACCATTTCAAATTTCTCTTCATATGTTTCACATGTACCTATAATATTAGCCTCTTTTCTCCAAGGGTGAAACAGCAATAGTGCTTCTCTGAAATAGTTTTCTGAGTCCATGCTGTGTTGATACCGTACATACCTTATTACTATGGGTCTTGTTCTCTTCTTCAAAATTGTGCCATCTTCACATTTGTACTCATCTACATATGAATTTTCTACAGATTCTTTTTCTGTATTCTTGTCGTCATAGTTTGACTTGTCTTTATACACAACTTTGTACCAAGAACTAAAATCTGCAAGACAAAGCTTTTCCAACTTTCTTGGTCTTTTAGCATACCGTTTAATGATACTAGTTGTTTCAACATCAGTTGAATCATCTGGCAAGCTCTGAATAACTTTAAAACTTTTCCAACATGATAACCCGTTCCTTCTCTGGAGACGTGTTGATAAAAATGACATCCCTAGAGGCACATTTCATTGGCAGCTGCAAGATAAAGTAAACTGCTTCCTGAGCTGATACTTCTACATGAGTCAAAAATTTCTGGCCAATAGATCTAATTTGGCTTCGTATATCTAAGTTACCTTCTCTGACTTCTTTTGCTGAATTCATCAGCAAAAGACTCATTCCTCTTTGAGCTTTGGCAATATAGGTGACAATATATACAGCACATGAATAAGGGTCTATTACAAACTGAATATCCATATTCGCTCTCCAGCATTGAAGTAATACTCGATTGTAGCTGTTAATTCTAATTTCATGAGTTTCCCTTTTCAAGAACACTTTAGTAGAGGCTAAAGTAGATCTTATAGATTTTATATACGCCTCTTTTGACAAACTTAGATCTTTTAGGAATTCCTCAAATTCCATTTTTTTCCATTCTTCATTTCATCCAAAGCTTGTTTTATCTTTTCATAGTTACTCTTGTATGTCTTCTTTTCTTCCTCTGGTATGTCAGCATCTAGCGGCTGTAAGATGCAAGTTTCTGGCATAGGGGGTAAAGGGAAACCAAATCTGCATTCTGTCTTGTTTCTTTTCTTGCATGTCCTAGAATGTGCATGTTGCTGCAGTGTTACCAGCTCTTCCATCTCATTCATACTGCATGACACATTCTTATCCACAAAGGATATCACATCAGCTACAGACTCTTCAGTCTCTTCCAGTACTGGTGCACATTCTACCCATACCAGCATGCGAATATGAGGTGACCCTCTCATTTGGAACTCCACTTTGTAAAAATAATCCAATAATTTCCCAATTGGACTGTTACAATTATGCAATATATCATTTATAAGCCTTTTTACTTGATGATCAAAATGACGAGCACATGTCACAGGATCACTTTTTATAAGGTCAGATTTCTCAAACCAGTTGAGTTCAGAGGCTTCTACTTCTGAAATGACTTTCCCATAGACTGTCTTAGAGAGAATTTGCAACAAATGTAACCACCTAGTTTCTGCCGATGAAAAGGACATAAACCAGGTGGGAATGCCTAAACATCTTATCATGGCAAATATATCCTTTTTGGTTTGCTCCCAGTATGGTGGTGAGCCCCTCAAGTCTTTGAAAGCACGGAAACCTTCATCTAGGCGGCACAACTTCTGTACATTTTCATCTGATTTCAAAAATGATGCTGTTAACTCTTGATTATGTTTTGTTTTGCGAATGCACAAGTTGGCCTTGTCTAAAATATGTTTTGTTTGTAGCTTTTTATACTTAAAGAAAATATTTGGAATGTGTCTTGCCATTCTTCTGTCTGATCTACGAAGTTCAGATTTACAAATATCACTGTAATTAATATTCACTTGTCTGTCCATATTCTCTGCTCTTGATTGCCCACAAAACAAAGTTGGAAAGGCAAGCTCCTCTGCATGTTTGTCCATAAAGACACTTATAGGACTATTTCCTTCAGCAGGTGCAAATGAATAGACTCTATGGGCTTCATCAGTTACATCTTGTGGTACTAGTACAGTATCCTGGCTACCAATTGGAAAATCATCATTATCTATTTCATCCCAAGGATCAGCTTCTGCTATTTCTTCATTAACATTTTCTATAGTTGTTTCATCTGTTTGCATGTCAGCTTCAGAAGGTTTCCAGGATTCATTTAAAACTACTCCTTCTTCCTGATATAATGAACTGTTTTTCACTAACCAGTTGACAGCACCGATAACTTGGCCGGGACGGATGTTTCTAAAATCTACATGATGTTTGTAGGAAAGTTTCCTTTTAAGCTTTATTGGTATACATTCTTGTTGGTCCAAATTCCTTGGCAGTTGTAATACTGTCTTATTGACATCAGCTGGCACATTCACAACATTTCCATTTAGACTCAGCTGTCCTCCTCTGGGCAGCTGATGAATCCTCATAAACGGAATTCTAGGTGCAACAAGCCTTTCTTCCATATCTGTCAAGTCTAATTCAGGGGGTTTGGATGGAAATTTTAAAAGATTTGCTGTTGCACATTTTGGAATTTTTCTATTTTTTGCAGCATTATAGCAAGTAAGGCAAATCCACTCTTTATTATCAACACTTTTGATACCAGTAAATACTTTTTCTTGTAGAGTTCTGTCTAAGTTGGAATAATTAGGAATTAGTCTGACTGTTTCTCTGTAAAACATCTGACTACAGCATGTGCAAATATACAGTGGACCATTTGAAACACTATCATGAAATGTTTTGATAAGCAGATCTGATGGTACATGTTTTTTCTTTTCAAGTTTCATTTTATTTTCTGCTTTCCTTCTTTGGTTGTCTTGTCTTATCAGTTGTTTATGTTCTTTCTCCCAATATCTGCTGTTTTTGTTTTTCCTCTTCTGGATATTCTCAGCCTGCCTTTCTTCAGAATCTTTTCTGACTTGCTGCTTATGAAGTTTTTCTTGGACCCTATTCTGAAGGTTTGCTCTTTTCCTAGCACTATCTTTCTCCCTTTGTTCATTGTCTTTTCTGACTTGCTGTTTATGAAGTTTCTCTTTGACCCTGCTCTGGGGATTTTCTCTTTTCCTAGCATTACCTGTCTCCCTTTCTTCAGTGTCTTTTCTGACTTGCTGTTTATGAAGTTTTTCTTTGACCCTGCTCTGAGGATTTTCTCTTTTCCTAGCATTTACTGTCTCCCTTTCTTCAGTGTCTTTTCTGACTTGCTGTTTATGAAGTTTTTCTTTGACCCTGCTCTGAGGATTTTCTCTTTTTCTAGAATTTCCTTTCTCTCTTTCTTCTGAATCTTTTCGGACTAGCTGTTTATGGACTTTCTCTTGCACCCTACTCTGAGGATTTTCTCTTTTCCTAGCATTACCAGTCTCCCTTTCTTCAGTGTTTTTTCTGACTTGCTGTTTATGAAGTTTTTCTTGAACCCTGCTCTGAGGATTTTCTCTTTTCCTAGCATTACCTGTCTCCCTGTTTTCAGTGTCTTTTCTGACTTGCTGCTTATGAAGTTTTTCTTGGACCCTGCTCTGAGGATTTTCTCTTTTCCTAGCATTACCAGTCTCCCTTTTTTCATTGTCTTTTCTGACTTGCTGTTTATGAAGTTTTTCTTTGACCCTGCTCTGGGGATTTTCTCTTTTCCTAGCATTACCTGTCTCCCTTTCTTCAGTGTCTTTTCTGACTTGCTGTTTATGAAGTTTTTCTTTGACCCTGCTCTGAGGATTTTCTCTTTTCCTAGCATTTACTGTCTCCCTTACTTCAGTGTCTTTTCTGACTTGCTGTTTATGAAGTTTTTCTTGGACCCTGCTCTGGGGATTTTCTCTTTTTCTAGAATTTCCTTTCTCTCTTTCTTCTGAATCTTTTCGGACCAGCTGTTTATGGACTTTCTCTTGCACCCTACTCTGAGGATTTTCTCTTTTCCTAGCATTACCAGTCTCCCTTTCTTCAGTGTTTTTTCTAACTTGCTGTTTATGAAGTTTTTCATGGATTCTGCTCTGAACATTATGTCTTTTCCTAGCATTTTCTTCTTCTCTTTCCATCGAATCTTCCCTTACCTTCCTTTTGTGTACTCTGGCTTGTTTTTTATACATTTTATTAGACCTTTTTCTGGCATTTTCCTCTTTTCTATAGTTATCATCAATTCTTTTTCGACGTTTTCTTCCTTTATCAAAAACTTTACGTCTATCTTCAGTTCCTTCATATTGTAAGCTGTGTTTCACAACAGGAAATGGACAAATTTCCCTATGCTTAAGGCACAGTTGCAAATGCTTTCTTATTTGACCAATGTCATAATTCTGTGTCTCTGGTGGAATACCAAAACAAAGAGAAAATGCAAATGCAACAGCAAATGCTCCACATGCTGGATCGGTTCCTTGTTGTGTCACAGGAATAAAATCCACTCCATTCTGTTCTTGTTGGCCATAAAGTAATCTCAGCTGGGGCATTATTTGGTAAGTATGTTCAAGTCTATACAAAGAATCATACACAGATATGCGTGATGAATCTGGAGTGTAAATAGAGGTTACCCAGTGCTCTCCTGTGTTATGAATGTTAATTGATGATTGATTATTTGGTACAGGTGGTCTAGCAAGAGATGGATTCAATAAAAACAAACTCATTTCGGCTGGTGTAATATGACCATGAAAATTTGATCCACTATAGTTCCTTATCAGTTCTAATGATTCTGTAATAATGTCATCTGTGATTAGATGGCCACTTTTACAAACTGCTGCAAGGTTGGTTTCAGTAATGTGTTGGGTTCCAGTAATGTGTTGGGTTCCTTTAGGTTCAACAGTAGTTGTTTTAGATATGTTTTTTATTATTTCTTTTTCTTTGCTACATTTTTTTTTTATAACAAACATGATTGAAAAAACGCTGATATGTACTGTAAATAGCGTTACATGACTCACAAAATGTGCACTTATGATTCTGTAAGGTTTTATTTGATTTATATACTTTTTTGCATTTACAGCATTGATATTTTGTGTCAACATGAGAAAGTTTTAAATTTATATCTGATTCTGAGCATATATGACTTTGAAACCTTTGAAATGTGCTAAATAATGTCATGCATTTTGTACAAAAACTACATTTGTGTTTTTCAAAAGTCTTTGTTGATTTATATCTCTTTTTACAGAGTATACAGTAATGTTCAACTTTTTCTTGTTTAGTTGATATGGTATCACCCTTCCTTTCATACCTATTTCCTGAAGAGCAACGTCTTGAACAATCATGTTGAAGATAACATATATATGACTCAAACAGTCTGTCGCATTGATGACAATAGTTACATCTGTGGGTTTGAAGGCTTTTTGATGACTTAAAGAACTTTTTACAGGAAGGGCATTGGAAAATACTGTTACCATCCATGCCGCTTTATTTCAGATGAGATACATCAGAGAAACCATAGAAACCATTTCCATTCTGTCTGCACTGGTCTGAAAAAAGAAAAAAGTCAACCTTGATCCAAATTATATCATGAATTTTGGCTTTTAAAAACTAGGTATATAAAATCATACAAATACCTAAAAGTATGAGACCTATTTAAAAAAACAGGTCTCATACCTTTAGGTATTTGTACGATTTCAGGTTTTGACAGCTTGATTTCTCTTGATATCAGGCTTTGATTTTTTCTCCAATATTCTGTTTAAAACCCTTATACTGCTGAATAAATTTATAGACTCACCTATTTTTTCACTGAACCAATTAAATTAATTAATGAAATTTATTCATGTATTCACAAAGTCCATGACAAATAATGCAGATCCTGATCAGATGTCTTATCTGGATCTACACTATTTGCAAAGGTAAACATTCTTGTGTTCAGCAGGATAAGGCCTTTCCGGCATGGGAAAACTTTGACAATATGAGGCCTATTTTGAATAAATGTTGACGGGGTCGATGTCATATGGCCACCATGCTTATATAAGAAAAATCCTTATTCAAATGATAACACTCAGATTACCTTTATCTATTATATGCCAAGGTTACATTTGGTTCCATACATTTGTGTTTGAACTCAGGATTTTTTTAAAACTATTACAATTCCACAAAATTGGAAGCAACATCTCCAGAATGACCTGAATAGTATAGGCAGGAACATTAATCCTCAAATCAAACAAAATTTGCAACCATCTAAAAAAGTAATAAGGAAAACAAATTGAAATAGAATGCAGTCAATGGAGCACCATCGCAAATTCCCACGCTTCTTCGCAGGGACTTAGTACCAGCTTCTTCGCAGGGACTTAGTACCAAATACCCCTCCCACAGGATCCCAGTCTGACAAGAGGGTCAAAATTTTACTTGTATTATATTCTACTAACTAGAATGTGGTCGATGGGGCGCCATTGCAAATCCCCACGCTTTTACCGCAGGGACTAAGTTCCAAAAACCCCTTCCACAGGGCCTCCAATCTGATTCCAGGGTAAAAATTTTACTTGTATTATATATTCTACTAATCATCCCCTTCAATTTGATATGCCACATGAATATGTTCCGAAAAACTTAAATTTTGACCTTTTGACCCCTCCCACCCAGCCCCAATCTGACCCTAGGGTCAAAATTTTACTTGCATTGTATTCCACTAATCATCCCCTTCAATTTGATATGCCACATGACTATAATATGTAAAAGTTCAATTTTGACCCCCCAACCCCCAAAGTTCGACCCCTTGGGCATGACCCAGGGGTCGGAGCCAAAATCCCGTTCGATATGTTTTACATATTCCATTAATCATTACTTCTGCAAAGTTTGGTATCAAAATCTATAAAATTGACTTTGGAATTTAACTTTATTGATATTTGACCTTTTGATCCCTCCCCAAGGCCACTGGGGCGGGGGCCAAAAATAAATGTGACGTTGCACACCCTGCTCATGTAAGGAACTTACACACCAAATTTGGTTGGATTCCGACCAATAGTTTAGGAGGAGATAGCATAACAGACGGACGGACAGACAGACGGACGGAGGCGATTTTAATATCCCCTTCGCTAAAGCGTGGGGATAATCATAGCTTTCAATTTGATATGCCACATGACTATATTCTGCAAAACTTAAATTTTGACCTTTTGACACCTCTCCTAGGGCCCCAATCTGACCCTAGGCTACTTATCATCCTCTTTAATTTGATATATTACATGACTATATTCCGAAAAACTTTAATTTTGACACCCAGACCCCCAAAGTTAGACCCCTTGGGTATGACCCTGGGGTCAGAGCCAAAAATGCTGTTCAATATGTTTTACATATTACTTTAAGCATTACTTCTGCAAAGTTTGGTATTTTACAGGGACTTTTACTTGTATTATATTCTACTAAACATACCCTTCAATTTGGTATGACACATTACTATATTCTGAAAAAATTAAATTTGACCTTTTTGCCCCTTCCCCAAGGACCCCAGTGTGACCATTAAATCAAAATTTTATTTGAATTGTATCCTAATAATCATATTCTTCAAATTGATATGCCACATGCCTGTATTCTGAGAAATGACCCCCCCCCCCAACCATAAGGTCCAATTGTTTCGCCTGATGCTATTCAGTGTACTTCTATATGTTTCATATATTTCATTAATTATTACTTTTTGCTTGGAGAAATAGATGGGCTGAACGATACGTCCACGCAGAGCTTGGAATGTAGAGTGTAGTGGTCTCATTTGATGTGACCTTGACATCAACATGACCCCAAGGTCAAAGGTCAAAAAGTAGGACTTGGTCATATCTTCTAAACCATCAGATTTACACTTCTGAAACTTGGTCATTGGAAAGTCCTTGGGATGAAGAGTGTAATGGGCCCCTTTCAGTGTGACCTTGACCCCAAGGTCAAAGGTCAAAAAATAGGATATGATCATATCTTATTACAGGTTTTATAATGCACAGGGTCATATTGTGATGTACGCTTTAACAGATGATTAGTAGAAAATAATACAAATAAAATTTTTACCCTAATGACATTTAGGCCCTGGGGGAGGGGTTTTTGGAACATAGAGTCCTTGCAGAGAAATTGTGAGGATTTGCGATGGGGCGCCACCGACAGCATTCCAGTTACAAAGTTTTAATACACATTGACATGTTGCAAAACTGGCCTCTGTAGCTCATTTGGATGAGCATCCAATTGATGGTCAGAAGGACACTGGTTCAATACCTGCCAGGCATGCAACATGCTTAAAGAGATCAATCTTTTCTACAGTCATTCTCTCCCTTCCGCTGATTCAAGAAAGGCAGTTGTCAGTTTCTAGCAAGCGACTACACTGAACAGATTAACCGCTTACATATAAGCCTACCTAGGAAAAGTATAGAGTATAGATAGACTCAAAGATGACCTAAATACTGTTGACTGGGCTATTAAACTTCAATACAAATGACCTTTGGCAACAAAACTATCCAGTTAAATTCTAGCATCATCTAAATTATGAACACCATTTCTTACTTATGACAATTTTTGCTGTCATTTCTTGTGATAACAAAAGTTTACCCAAAAAGAGACATTCAACTTATGATTAATCTCACTGTAGAAGTTTCCATCTAATACATTTGGAATGGTCCATTTTTAATGATAGAGATGGTAGTTTTCCTCATTTGTGGTGAATTTTGAAGAAAAATATCTTAACTTTCATTAAACAGTGTAGACCCAGATCAGACTGCACATTTTGCAGCTTCTGATCTAGGCCAGCACTATTTGCTATTGTCAAAAAAGGGGGCCCGCTAGGCATATATGGTTTAACATTAACTCATTGTGTACTTGTGGAATATATAAACATGGTAATTGTTCTTGCATTATTGAATTTATCAAACAACTTGAAGAAAACTTTTAAAATGTTAGGATTTGATAAATAGCTTCATAACTGGCAAACAGCACAGACTCTTTTGATATGTCACATTTTGCAGTGTCTCATCTGGGTCAATACTGTTTGCTCAAGCCTGCATGTGCAAATACATAAAGTACAGGGAAAGCCTGACTGATTAAATTATGAAAAGTCATCAGTGATTACTAATCGATTATTGATCACAATCACAGGACTGATTTTAGCTCTGATTAGCCAGCTGTAGCTATACATTGGACAAGTCCATTTGCATTATTGAGTTACCGGATCTCAAAAAAAAAATTCTGTTTTTTTTATGCCCCCGCATCAGTAGATGCCGGGGCATATAGTTTTTCGGTTTTCCATACGTGCGTCCGTGTGTACGTGCGTACGTCCGTCTGTACGAATGTGTGTACATACGTACGTAATCCTGTTAGACTCAGGTTAAGGTGTTTGTACCAGGTAGAACTTAAGCTCATATTTTCCAAACCATGCAATGGATCTAGTTCATATTTAGTATGATGATAGATATTGGTCCAAAGTTTTATTTGGCAATACCCCCACTCATACCCATCACCTCAAGGTCAAGGTCATGGACTTAGAAATTTTTAATGTTAAAGACTCAGGTTAAGGTGTTTGTACCAGGTAGAACTTAAGCTCATATTTTCCAAACCATGCAATGGATTTAGTTCATGTTTAGTATGATGATAGATATAGGTCCAAAGTTTTATTAGGCAATACTCCCACTCATACCCATCACCTCAAGGTCAAGGACTTAGATATTTTTAATATTAAAGACTCAGGTTAAGGTGTTTGTACCAGGTAGAACTTAAGCTCATATTTTCCAAACCATGCAGTAGATTTACTTCATATTTAGTATGATGATAGACATAGGTCCAACGTTTTATTAGGCAATACCCCCACTACCATACCCATCATCTCAAGGTCAAGGTCATGGACTTAGAAATTTTTAATTATTTGGAAGGATCATATTACTTTTTAAAGGTAAGGTTGTTAATACCCCCAGCCATGCCAAGGACCTATAGGACAATTTTCTAGTTTATTGGGGGGGGGGTGAAATGGGGCCCCTGGCGGGGGCATCCGTGTCGTATTGACACATTTCTAGTTTTATCCTATATTCATACTCCTATGTCATGTGTACACTTCTAGAGCCAAATACAGCTTCAGAACTTTGTGAAAATGGTCGTTTTCATTCGTGTTTACCCTTCACTCTGAACATATATTTGGAATTTCTGTTCTAAAAATAAATCTTCTCACTTTACACATACATGGCGACAATATCAGGGTCGTTACTTATGGCATGGTATTCAGACTCATTTTTTTTTCCGATTCAGGCATGGCCTAAGCAAACTATGCCAAAAATGAATGTCACATAATGTCATATATGGGGATTCTATTTTTGTCACGAACTAAAAAATAGATCTAACTAGTGTTGAAGCCCTAGTTAGGGAATCACTTTCAAATTTGTTTACCCGTCATCATAATTTTTTGCACTTTTCCTTAAAATGCATTCATTTGTATTGTTTTAAAGGTGGGTTATTGAGCTACCGGGTCTTAATTTTTTTTTCTGGACTTATCCTCAGTTCATACTCCTTTGTCATGTGTACACTTCTGGAGCCAAATAAAGCTTCAGAACTTTGTGAAAATTGTCGTTTTCATTCGTGTTTACCCTTACTCTGAACATGTGTTCGGTATTCCTGTTCTAAAAATAAATCTGTCACTTTAGACATACATGGCGACAATTTCGTCTGAGCATCGTTACTTATGGCATGGTATTCAGCATTATATTTTTTTCCGGTTCAGGCCAAAAATGAACGTCGCATAACGTCATATATGGGGATTCTAAAAATAGATCTAACTGGTGTACATAGCCTAGTTAGGGAATCCCTTTCAAACTCGTTTACCTGTCATCATAATTGTTTGCATTTTTGCATAAAATGCATTTATTTGTATTGTTTTAAAGAAAAATACTGGTTATATGTATTTTATTTTTGGAATCATTTTTACCGATAGCTCAATTACCAACCTTTAAAGAAAAATACCAGCTATATGTATTTTATTTTTGGAAGCAGTTTTTACCAATAGCTCAAAAATGCCCCTTTAATTTTGAAATCTTTAATTAATACGATAAAATCAACTCACTTTTAATGTGTTTTTTTTTTTCATTTTTCTTTTCCAGTTTCATCATCTTTTGCCTCTGGCTCGGGCTTCACAACATAATCTTCGACATCTGTGTCTGAAAATTCTGGATCTTTCTGTAAAAAATGAATACAATTCTTCCTAAGAAAATTATGGTGGTTTACTAATATAATGTAATACACTGAAGAAATTTTAAAATTAAAAAATTTTAATATTTCTTATTTCTGCTCAAAACATTGTAGGCACTCAATAGAACCACCTCATTGAGGCAGTTCTATCACATGCCTACAATCTGTGTATTAGAGCAGGTAAAAGAATAATAATGTTTATCCCTGTACACCCTAGTTTTACTATATAAAAGTAAGGTTTAAAGGGGAGGGCAAAATTATATATGCATATTTTCTTCACGCTATAATAACTTACAATTTTCTGTCCGTCCTATAACATCATTATTTTGTAATTAAAATCTATAAAAAGCCTGTATTTTCATGAAAATTTCTATATATTTCACTTTTTGAACCTTACCGCAACCTTGACCTATAGTTCATGGTTCAGTGACTTTGTAAATTATTGCAACCACCCTAACTTTCACCCTTATGAAAGAGTTCATTTCTTGAGAACTATTAGAGCTCCACTAATTATACCCGCGCTTTTCGAAGAAAAAGCAGGGATAATGTATTACCCCCAATCTGTCGTCGGTCCGTCTGTAATGTCCCACCAAATCTCCTACACCATACGATCTAGAATCTTGAAACTTTCACATGTAATACAAATGTAGCTCTATGGCTGAGGAGTTTAGCAATATAGTAAAAATTTTGATCTGACCCCCAGGCAGGGGATGCAGCCCAACTTTGCCCGAGGGGTACAAATTCATTTTCTTGAAACAGTCATATTGCATATAAAATCGAAGGTAATGAATAGTAGAATACGCTGATGCAAAAATTTTGCTCCCGGGACATGTCTGGGGGTCACCAGAGGTCAAAAAAGGATTTTGCATCAATTTTTTTATTATCATGTAACTACTCCTAGACTTTTTGAGCTAGTGTCTTGATGTCACATTCATTAGCCCTATGAATGAGAACTGGGAGAACGTAATCCGAAATCTGACTTGACGCCCTGGGGTGAGGCCAGGGGGGTGAGCCCTAGGAGTCAAAATTACTTTTTGCACAAACATAGTCATGTTGCATATCAAATTGAAGGTATTGAAGAGTGGAATACAGCGGTGCATAGATTTTTCCCAGGGGACATGTCTTGGGTTCACCAGAGGTCAAAAAGTAGGATTATGGGTCCTTTCAATTATCACTCAATGTCTAGTATTTGGGGTCCTTTTAATGTGACAATATTTCAGCGTGGGGATATGCGATGGCTCACCATCGACTTGCTCTAGTTATACTTGGCAAGCATTCATCTGACCTTCACCTATATTTCCTGGTTCACTAATATTGTAAATTATTGCGAACACCCTAATTTTCACTATAATGTAAGACTCCATATCTTGAGATCTATTAGAGCTTTATTAATTATCTTTAGTACAAGCTTGCATCTAGGAACTGCAACTTCAACGCAAGCACCCTTATATGACCTTAACCCGTATTTCATGATTCAGTTACTTTGCACCCCGACAGGCGCAACCTAGCCTTCGGCAGAAGTTTTGTTGAATACAGTCATGTGACATATCAAATTGAAGAGTATGATATGTAGAATATAATAAAAGTAAAATTTGCACAATAGGAGCAGACTGGTGCCCAGGAGAAAGGGATTTTGGTACTTAGTCCCTGCAAATGTATTAACTTGTGATGCCATGCCATAGAACGCAGTTTAGTCATAGTTTTATCATTATTCAATTTCATACAGTCTGACCAAAATAGTGTTGACAAGGATGTTAAACCTCAAATCAAACAAACATTGATACCTGCTTTTGTTCAGATTGATCAGGAAATTTTTTCTATGGGCATTCTTTCACTTCTACTTATTCAAGAAGGGCAGTTTAGTTATAAGCCTGTCAAGGAAAAGTTTGGATAGGTAAATTGACTTTAGCATTAGTGTGTGTGTGAATTAGGGTTTAACGTAGCTTTCAACAATTTTTCAGTCATATCACGACGGTGTCTAGTTGCGACAGGGAGCTCAATGCTCACTTTTATAGTGCTGCCTCACTGAAGTATCATATCCCAGACACATTACATGATACCACACCCAGTCACATTATCCTGACACTGGGTCGACCAGTCCTAGCTCTACCCCGTAAATCTGAGTGCCAAGCGAGGAGCAGCTAGTACCATTTTTAACGACTTTGGTATGTCGCGGCCTGGGTTCGAACCCGTGACTTCTTGTTCCCTGGAGCGGACACTCTACCAACTGACTTTAGCATTAGTTTGATATATCAGACATGGAGATAATGAATCAACTGTACCTGGGTCTGTGTATTGGCATCTTTTGTTTCTGTTTTTATTTTCATCAACTCCATAAGTTTTCTGCTTAATTCCTCTACAACTGATTTTATATCTTCTTGCAGATTTTCCAGCATCTCAAATCCTTCAATCATTCCTTTACAGTCCATATTTGAACACGCTTTTTTTATTTCTTTTGTAGCCGTACAAATCTTGGCCATTTTCAATTTAATGTTCCCTGATAGCTCTTGGGCTACCTTCATCTCAAAATAATTTAACAAGCTCATCACCTTTTTAGTAGAGCACTCAACCACTCTTTATTTATGTGCTGTCTGCTGTGTGTCCTCATGTCTTACTTTATGTAGATTATCAATAGCTTTATTTAACTCATCTAGTGCCACTTTTATTTTACTCAACGTACTCTGAATTTCTGACATGTTTCTGAAAAAGAATACCAAAATGTAAAGGGTATGATATTGTTGTGCCTGCTATTAATATTGCTCGATATAGGTATCAATTTTTCCATTCGTCCGTCCATTCTGTTCATCAATATGTCAACATTTGAGACCTTCCATGGTCAAGTTTATATCTCAAGAACTATTTATAAGAGCTTAATAAATGTTACTAGGTACAAACATGTATCCATGTATGGCAGCTTCAATGCAAGCATCCATATTTGACCTTGACCTACATTTCATGGTTCATTGACTAGGTGAACATTTATGACCATGCTACTCTTCACCCAAACGGTCAAGTTTATTTCTCAAGTTACTTGGTACAAACTTGCATCTTGATATGGCAACTTCAATGCAATCATCAATATTTGACCTCAACCTACATTTCATTGTTCATTCACTTTATTAAAATTTACGACAACGTAGCGTTCACCCAAATAGTCAAGTTTATTACTCAAGAACTATTAAAGTTTGATTAATATTACTCTTGTCATCTTGTCATAAGGAACCTTCAAGTCAAATATGAGGGCTCTACATCAAACATGAGTTCTAGTAATAGTGCGACAGGGATTGAGATGTCATGTCATCTCAATGTCGGGTAAAAGTTCCAAAAATTGGAAGCAACGTCTTCAAAATGACATAAAGTGTTGATGGGGACGTTAAACCTCAAATCAAACAAATATCTCATGGTGGGTACAAGTCACACAAAATTGGAGGCAATATCTCCAAAATGACCTAAATAGTGTTCACGGTGATGTTAAGCATGTTAGACTCTGGTTAAGGTATTTGTCACAGGTAGAACTTCTGACCTATATATATCATCATATCAAATTGTATGGTTTGAAAAATATAAGACTAAGTTCATATTTGGTATGATAATAGCTATAGGTCCGAAGTTTTATTTGGTGATACCCCAGGGCGGCGGCGTCTGTCATGTTGACACATTTCTAGTTTCCACAAAAAATAAATACCAAAAATCCTTCCTCAGAGCCCCAATCTGATCAAACTGTCAAAATTTAAATTTTGATATTCTACCAATCATCCCCTCTCATTTGCTTTTATTATGCTACCACCACGGAATGAACAGAGATCTTTGCTTGTATTGAGCCAAAAGTAGCTGGGTAAACTTTCTTCTTATTTATGCTATACCTCTTGCTTATTTACGTACTTAAATATTTATGGTATTTTTTGTACTATTCTCTTGTTATTCCCACGTTTTTCGAAGAAAAAGTGGGGATATTGTTATCGCCTATGTCTGTCCATCTGTCTGTCTGTCTGTCCCGCTCTCTCCTCCTAAACTGTTGATCCGAATCCAAATATGGTGTGTAGTTTGCTTACATGGGTAGCTCGTGCAACGGCAAATTTAATTTTTGGCCCCCGCCCTCGGGGCCTTAGAGAGGGATCAAAAGGTCAAATATCAATAAAATTGAAATATAAATTCAATTTTATTGATTTTACTACAAAACTTTGCAGAAGTAATTATTAATGAAATATTTAAAACATATTGAACAGGATTTTGGCTGCGAACCCTGGGTCATGCCCCACGGGGTCACTTTTGGGGGGTCGGGTGGGGGGGGGGGGGTGGGGGTCAAATGTGGGATATCAAATCGAAGGCGATGATTAGGAGAATACAATAGAACCGATATTTTGATGTTGGGGTCAGATTGGGGCCCTGGAGGAGGGGTCGGGTCAGATTGTGGCCCTGGGGAAGGGGTCAGGGGTCAGATTGGGGCCCTGGGGGAAGGGGTCAGGGGTCAAAATTTAAGTTTTTTCAACATAGTTTGAAGGGTATGATTACTAGAATATAATAGATTAATTTCAAAAAGTACACTTTAGGGGCCATTTGTCCAAAGGACCGCTAGCCCAACCAGCCCACCAGTATTCAGACCGCCAACCATCCTAGCCAGGAAAATATCTAAAATGTTGGTAATTTTTGCTGAAAAAAACGTGAGCAGCCTATGCATTTGCAGAAACTGCTCTAATCCCCCCCCAGCAAAAACATAAAAAGCTTTTTCACAGTTTGGGACCTAATTTTTAACGAGCTAAAGACATTGTAAGGTCCGAACAAAGCTGGTCTTGCGTCATTTTATGTATATTTCTATATTCATTCACAAACCTGTCATGTATTTCACGTGATTAGAGGGCATGTAACTGTTAGTCGACTAATATAATATGTTCTATAAAAGGGATATCCTTTGGAAGCAAGGAATACACCATAGAACCAAAATTTATGGAGTGTATATGTTTTCTGGGCCAGACTAGCTAGTTTCGCCCAATTAGGCCTCATAAACCTTTCTAGCATCAGTATCCCGCTGAATACAATGGCCACTACCTTTACAGTGTAGATTTAGATCAGGTAATTTTTCTCTGATCAATTTGTGGATTAAAAAAATATCAAGTTATTCAAAAGTTCCATATTCAGAATAAGTGTAATACCGGTAGTAGCTAAATTAATCTTTTCAGCGGGGTAAGTAATAAGGCGAAATCACATTCTTGGTATCAGACATAGTAAATTTTAATAAGGTTTTAAGAGCTCATATTTTCCAAACCATTTAATGGACTGGGTATATAAATTTTAATGCAGTGACACCTATGACAATGACATTATGGACTCTTTAACCTGCTGAATATTCAATTAAGCCACACCCATTTCTGAATTTTAACCAATCATATTACTTGATACAGTTTATTTCTACATATTCATAAAGTGAATGTCAAACAACGTACATCCTGATCAGATGGCTTCTTCAAAAGCCATCTGATCTGGATCTACACTGATTGCAAAGATAGGGCTTGTCGCCTACAGCAGGATAAAGGTTAAATATTTCCTATGGTGTGGAATGATAGCTGTTCTTGAACATGTTTTTATGCCCCCGCCATTTAAGAATAGGATAGCATGTATTATCATCACTGTCTGTACATATGTACATCCTGTACGTCCCAAAACCTTGGTTTCCATGCGATAGTTTTTGAAGGGATTGACGGATTGAATTCAAAATTTTATACACAGATATATAATCATTAAATACAGGTAAAGTTGATTTTTGGGTAAAATCAACCATTTATTAGGAGAATTACGCTCGTTATCAACATATGTAAAAATTTGCTTTCCATTTACTGCCAACCCCTTTCTCAATTGTTAAATTTTTTTTGTTTGTATACAATTTTAAAGGCCCAGTCAACACTAGGTAAGTTTTGACTGAGGTACAGACACCAGCATTTTGTCTTAGGTAATGCACATCAGATCTAATCATTTGCATCAATTTTGGAAGCAAACTAAGCCTTATTCTGCTGAATATTCAGTTAAACCACATCCATTTCTGATTTTAAACCAATCATATTGCTTGATTTAATTTATTCATAGAAATTCATTAACTGAATGTCATAGAGTGTAGATCCTGATCAGATGGCTCTGAACCGGATCTACACTGTTTGCAAATTTAGTACTTGTCGTGAACAGCAGAATAAGGGTTAAACAAGGGTTAAACAGTTTATGCCAATTTCATTTTAATCAAAATTTTAAATAGAATAAAATCTACTTACAATCTTATTCCTTTAGATTCCAATTTTTTTTTAAATTTATTATTTGATAATACCACAAGCGCATGTAACATAAAATTATACATCTATAAACAAATCTGCATTTATATATATATATATATATGTACATACTATTACTCAAAAGTTCACTCACTAAATGGGCATGCAAACTCTTTGAATTCGTTTAACTAAAATACCTAATACTTGGCAGAAAGGCAAATGAGCGCAAGAAATACCGTATTCTTCCTATTTAGAGCACTGTGTGCTTAAAACATTGAAAAATAGGACACATAAATCCTTATCATTTGCTGTTCACAATCTATGTCAGGTGGTTCTGATCAAAATCTACACACTTTGACTTTCATTTCATGAATTTGTGGAAATAAATTACATCAATAAATCTGATTAATTCAAACTCATAATTGGATGTGTCTTAATTATCCCCACATTTTTTTTTCAAAGAAAAAGTGTGATATTGTTATCACCTCCATCTGTCTGTCTGTCTAACTGTCTGTCCATTCATCTGTCTGTCAGTTTATCTCCTATCAACACTTTTCCTGCACAGACTTATACTTAAACAGTTTACCAGCACAGTGCACATTCTTTAACCAGAAACTGACAACTGCTATTTTTGAATCAGCACAAACGACCATAGAAAATATTTCATGATTAATCTCCACGACAGAATATTGCCCACCCCCGCTTATTGGGGCTTGGACAAATAGATTTGGTTGCACAATGCTTCCACGTACAGCTGATACCAATCACACATTAGTACTGGTAATCTCTTTAAAAGGTCTAAACCAGCCCAGGAAAACTGCTATGAGTCGACCAGTACATGCATATAAACCTTCTGTTTTTTTTTTTCTTTTTTCTCCTATTACTGCTTCTCGCTCACATCTGAGAATTATGAGCAGGACTTCCTGGGTGATAACCAGTACTTTATTTTATTTTATTTATTTTTAAACAATGTGGATGAACTGTCTTGCTCAAGGACACACCACTTTGGCCAGCATGAGGATCGAACCCGCACCCTCTCGATCACTAATCCGATGCTCTAACACTACACCAAACCATTTTTTGATTTGGCTGTAGGCATTGTGATGTCATGTCATCTCAATGTCGGGTAATATTCCAACAAAATTGAAAGCAGCTTCTCCAAAATGACCTTAATTGTGTTGACGGGGACATTAAACTTCAAATCAGACAAATAACCCGTGCAGGTATCGACCCCGCATCCTGCTGAACACCAATTAGATGTGCATCCAACTGAGCCAGAGCTATGTCAGGCTCATCCGTTCACAGATCAGGCTGCACATTTAAACAGGCCACTTTCTTCTAAACACAAACTTAAAATAGGTTAACCCTTCTGCAAACCTGTATACACAACAGTAAATTGGTCTCTGAATACTTAGGAACGGGCCTCCGTGGCCTAATGGATAAGAGCGCTGACTCTAAGTCATTAGGTCTCTCACCACCCTGGGTTCGAGCCTCGCTCGGGTCACGTGTGAGACGCCAAGTTCTGCAATGGAAGGTCAGGTGATTTTTCTCCGGGTAATCCAGTTTTCGCCCACTTATGATTAACAATCGGCTCGATATCAGTGAAATAACCTTGGAGCCGTTAAACACCCCCCTCTGAATACTTAGGATAATTACCCAGCTAAAATTTAAATATGGCATAAGATAGTTTTTTCTTGATACAGCCATATTTAATCTGATAAAGACAACTCACTATTAGCAATCCGAATTCAACATGATTTTTTCTGTAGTATTTAGAAAATATTTTCTTACCACCTACTTTCTAAATTTATATTAGAAAAAAAATATATGCCATGAAAATGTTCCTTAATTTTTGGTTTTGGACATACAAATATATGAAAACTATGGTAACTAATAAATAACTAAGGTATGATAGATAGATAGATTTTTTTTTTATTTGGGTTTTACGGCCCTTTCAATATTATTTCACTCACATCGAGCCAATTGTTAATCATAGTTGGGTGAAAAACCGGAGGACCCGGAGAAGAAACACCTAACCTTCCGTTGCAGAACTTAGCGGATAGATAGATGACAATGCAGACTAGATCGGACTGCTTTGATCGGATTCTTCATTGCTCATGATAGACACTTCATATTTGGCATGTAGGTTCCTTGTGACATTGCCTTCCCACTCATACAAAAAATACCTGTGACCTTGACTTTTGACCTACTTTATCATAACTTTGTAACCATTTGAGATACAGCCTTCATATTTGGCATGTAGGTTCCTTGTGGCATTGCCTTAACACTCATACAAAAATTTTCACCTCTGACCTTGACCTGTGACCTACTTTATTATAAATTTCTCACCATTTGAGATAGAGCCTTCATATTTGGCATGTATGTTTCTTGTGACATTCCCTTTCCACTTATACAAACAATTTTGACCAGTGACCTTGACCCTGGACTTTTGATATACTTTTACCTAATATTTTAACTATTAAAGATAAAGACTTCATATTTAGCATGTAGCTTCCTTGTGACATTGCCTTACCACTCATAAAAAAAAATACCTGTGACCTTGACATTTAACCTACTTTATCATAATTTTCTTACCATTGGAGATAGAGCATTCATATTTGGCATGAATGTTCCTAGTGTCATTGCCTTACCACTTATACAAATTGTTTTTACCTGTGACCTTGACCTTTGACCTTTTGACCTACTTATCATTATTTTCTAATCATTTGAGGTAGAGCCTTCATATTTGCCATGTAGGTTCCTTGTGACATTGCCTTAACACTAGCTTTCTTACTTGATATGTAGGTTCCATGTCACATTGCCTTCCCATTCTTTTATAAAATTTTGACCTGTAACCTTGATCCTGGTCCTGTGATCTTCTTTTTTGATAACTTCTTGACCATTTGAAATAGAGCCTTTATATTTGGCAAGTTTTGATTCGTTGATTCATGTCTAAGGGTTAAATGGAATTAAAAGTGATAATAATGAGTCAAACTTGAATCATACGTGAGCCCCAAATATTGATATAGCACTGGTTTCTTTCCTAGTGACTTTGTTTCTATTATGAGTCTGAAAATTTGACTTTGCACGACTAGTCTAAGCGCGACTTCCGGTGAGCTATCCTGTCCGGCGACAGGTCTTGTCAAGATTACCATCATCAAGAAGTGTATCAATATTACCCACATTTTCCTGTGTGTTACCTTCAGCATCAGAATCATATAAGTCATCACAAGTATTACCTTCTTGTACTTCTTGAAAATGACTGGCATCCTCAGCAGTTATGTGTACATCATTAGATGAATTTTCAGAACTGGACGGCTCCATGAATTCTTTCACAGTTTCAAAACAATCCTGTGTTACAGTGTTTACCCAGTTTTCATCAACATGGGCACCAGAATTCTGATATAATTTGCTGTGATTCATAAGCCAGTGCAATGCTACTAAAACTCGTAGAGATCGGATATTTTCTGTGAATACACACGATTTGTGTGACAATCTTTTCTTCAGTTTCACAGGAACAGTTACATTTTCATCAAACGGACGTGGAAGTGCATCCACCACAGGTTAAATTTCCACCGGTACATTCACAACATTACCTTTAATAGAATATTGCCTACCTCGTGGTAACTCTCTCATTTGCATGAATGGTATTCGCAGTGCAATTAATCTTTCTTCTAGTTGATGAAGTTCCAGTTCTTTTGGTTTTTCTGGCCATTTGAAACCATTTATAACAGATAATTTGGGAACTCTGTGGTTCATCAAACTATTCCTACATGTTATGCAAATCCATTTTGCATTGTCTACAGATAATTTACCAGACAAATACTGCGAGTCAAACCAGTTTGAATTTGCTGATAATCTGCTGACACTCTCTTTAAACCAAGTCTGGTGACGGCAACTGCAAATGTAAATAGGACCAACAGATACTTTTTTCATGAAAAAGTTTTATACATGCACTGATATCAGCACCAAACTTCCTACACTTAGCAGCTTTTGTTTCAGCTTCATAAAACATTGTATTTTTACGTCTATTAGATTTTCTTTTACAATCTTTAGTGTTTTCAGACATTTTTTTTCTATCATCAGATCTCCAAATTTGTTTGCGAATCCTCTCAGTTTCTAAAACATATGGATCGGCTCTGGCTTTTTTCTTTGAGTTTCTCTGAAAATTAAGTTCTTTTTCTTTGAACTTTAAACAACCTCTTGCTTTGCTTTTGGCATCCCTTTCTTTTTCTTTAAAATCTTTAGCTTTTCTAGCACATCTCATTGACTTCAATGTTCTCTGTCTCTCTTGGACTGCTATTTCAGCATTCTGCCTTGTTTTTCTTTTAGCGACAGTTTCTTTGTTTTTAAAAGCCACAGATTTTCTTACATGTCTCATTGACTTCAACGTTCTCTGCCTCTCTTGGATCTTTACTTCATCTTTCTGTCTTGAACTACTTTTTGCAACTCTTTCCTTTACTTTAAAATCTGTACGTTTCCTAGCATTTCTCATTGATTTCAATGTTCTTTCTCTCTCTTGGACCTTTACTTCATCATTCTGCCTTGAACTACTTTTTGCAACTCTTTCCTTCACTTTAAAATCTGTACGTTTCCTAGCATTTCTCATTGACTTCAATGTTCTTTTTCTCTCTTGGACCTTTACTTCATCATTCTGCCTTGAACTACTTTTTGCAACTCTTTCCTTTACTTTAAAATCTGTACGTTTCCTAGCATTTCTCGTTGATTTCAATGTTCTTTCTCTCTCTTGGACCTTTACTTCATCATTCTGCCTTGAACTACTTTTTGCAACTCTTTCCTTCACTTTAAAATCTGTACGTTTCCTAGCATTTCTCATTGATTTCAATGTTCTTTTTCTCTCTTGGACCTTTACTTCATCATTCTGCCTTGAACTACTTTTTGCAACTCTTTCCTTTACTTTAAAATCTGTACGTTTCCTAGCATTTCTCATTGATTTCAATGTTCTTTCTCTCTCTTGGACCTTTACTTCATCATTATACCCCCACAAATGAAATTTGGGGGGGTATATAGGAGTGAGCTTGTCGGTCTGTCTGTCGGTCTGTCTGTCGGTCGGTCGGTCGGTCTGTTGACTTGGTTTCCAGACGATAACTCAAAAAGCGCTTCACCAATTTTTATAATTTTTGGTACACTGATGTAACATCATAAAATACAGGTCAAGTTCGATTTCCACTACAATTCGTCAATTTTCGACATAGTTATGGCCCCTTTCAAGTGAAAAAATTGCAAAATGCGCTGATGTACTATCAAGGCAGTTTGCAAAATGCGCTGATGTACTATCAAGGCAGTTTTTGTGGGGGTATTCATCACCTTTAGTGATAGCTCTAGTTCTGCCTTGAACTACTTTTTGCAACTCTTTCCTTCACTGTAAAATCTGTACGTTTCCTAGCATTTCTCATTGATTTCAATGTTCTTTTTCTCTCTTGGACCTTTACTTCATCATTCTGCCTTGAACTACTTTTTGCAACTCTTTCCTTTACTTTAAAATCTGTACGTTTCCTAGCATTTCTCATTGATTTCAATGTTCTTTCTCTCTCTTGGACCTTTACTTCATCATTCTGCCTTGAACTACTTTTTGCAACTCTTTCTTTTTCTTTGAAATCAACATATTATCTAGCAGATCTCATTGCCTTCAAATTTCTTTGTCTCTCCTTGAACTTTATCTTATCTATCTGCCTTGAAATCCTTTTAGCAATTTTTTCCTTTTCTCTGAAATCATTTGACTCTCTTAAGGATTTCATAGAATGGTATGTGTATTTTCTCTCCTTGCTCCTACGTTCATTTGTTGACCGTACAGCTTTTCTGGTCATATTTTCAATGTCTTTAAAACCAACTGATTGTCGTTGCTTTTGTTTATACAAACGTTGATACTTTTTTCTGTCCGTTGTACTTTTTGTATCTTTCTGCTTACAGTAGTTTTTCAGCTGCTGATCTTTGAAGTATCTATCTATTAAAATATTACAACTGTCTTCTTTCGAGAAAGGCTGTGATGTCAATTTTGTCCTCAAGTTATCATCAGAACTTGTTTTCTTTTCATTGTTACTTGTGACTGTTTTCCATGAGTATTTTTTTATTTTTAGAGCCTGCTTCCTTCTTAAGAGCAGCATGTCTCATATATTCTGTATCTGTTTTTTGGTCAGAAAACCTGTTACATCCAGGAGGGTTTATCCTCATACAAACAGGTAACATATCAAATTGTGCTGAAATATCTATTAACATACTATCATAAACTGCATACAAGAAGGAAACAAGATCTTCAAGACAGCGAAAGGAAACTAATACAGATTTTCCATCTGGACATAACAAACCATCTGACCCATGTGAATGTGAGTCAAAAAAGTAATATTCATCATCCTTTTTGAATATAGCTGAACATACAGAACCAATCATAAACAATATATGAGAAGATATCTGAAATGCAGTATTAAGTGCTTCATGAAGGGATGGCAGGCCTGAATCAGCAAACTGTTGGATGAAAACACCTGAAATAATGTCATATTTGTCAATAATGATCTCTTTGTCAAATAGAGTAACACTTTTTGGAAGTTCCTCAAAGGTTAAAAGTTTACTCCTGAACACTCCTTTAGCTTTTAATTCAAATAACAATTTGTTATACAATTTGTCACCCTGTACAAGCACTTGATCCAAGTTTTGCTTTGTGCATAAATGTGAGAACTTAGCGAATATTAGTGCAGAAAGCCCATTTACAGTACACTGACTTCCACGTGATTATTGGCTGAACATACAATCAGCCTGATTGAATGATCCGCTGATAAATGAAATGCATTGTGACGGCCCAAGAAGTTGCAAAGATGGCATAATATCTTCCTCATTACCGAATGGTGTTGCTGTATAATGAAAGTGATCTAATAAATTACATGTCTGAGATCTTGGTACATTGACCATATCAGAATTTTCCATATCAGTATCAGATACTTCAGTTCCAATGCATGCTGTTTCAAGAATAACAGAGTCATGATCACAGTTTAAGCAAGTTTCCACAATGACTTCAGAAATATTGGGTCAATTGTTTGCATATTTGAGCAAGTCATTTGAGTATCTGAACAGGTTTCAAAGATAGTTTCTTGTGTAAATTTATCAACAGTTTCATTTCCAGTTTCTTTTATATTTTCATTGGCAGTTTCATGGCAAATTTCAATGACAGTTTCTTTGATAGTTTCATTTTGTGAACTTGGCTCAGATGACACAACCATCCATCTGGGACAGCCATGCACAAGTCTGTCTTTATCAATGTGTGACAGACAGGTAGGGCGGGCTTTGCCCCCATCTGAATATTTGCAGCCCTGTAGCTCAGATGGCATGGACGATAAATCGACCAGAGGCACTGATCTTGATGGATCAGTAGGGGTGGTGAGGCACATTTTTTTGGTTGAGCGAGTCCCAGGACGCATAGTTGAAAATTTGTAAAAAAATCACTGGAGGCCCTCATCTTTTGCTAGACAAACCAAATGATGGGATGCCATAACTGTTGTATCAGCTAGAGGCACAGAGGCACAGATCCAGAAGGACCCGAAGGGTTGGGAACACCCTCATCCCATCTTTCTCCACTCTTCACAGACATACGCCTCTCCATCACTTTCTTCTGAGCAGCTGACCTTCTGTGATTCTGCTTACGAGGCATGGCGTCAACCTAGAAATACATGAAAACAAAGCATTAGAACAAACATTTTCTTTATGTTAGCATCATTTGACACATTGTTACAGAAAGTTTGTGAATTCTTTGCAAAATGCAAAATGCTTAAAGCAAGATGGCAAATGCTCTAAGATACCATTGCTGAGGTTATTTGAGGTCAGCAGAAAACATTGTGCCAGTGAGGGGAAATTGCTCATCATATTGCTTCTTGTATGTTAGCGCTGGAAGTAAGTGCACATGATACTCTGTGTGTGTGTGTGTGTGTGTGAATTTGGGTTTAACGTCGCTTTCAACAATTTTTCAGTCATATCACGACGGTGTCTGGTTGCGACAGGGAGCTCAATGCTCACGTTTATAGTGCTGCCTCACTGAAGTATCATGTCCCAGACACATTACATGATACAACACCCAGTCACATTATCCTGACACTGGATCGACCAGTCCTAGCTCTACCCCGTAAATCTGAGTGCCAAGCGAGGAGCAGCTAGTACCATTTTTAACGACTTTGGTATGTCGCAGCCCGGGATCGAACCCGAGACCTCCCGTTCCCCGGAGCAGACACTCTACCAACTGAGCTATCGGGGCCGGTACATGATACTGTGTGTTTGCATACATATCTAGTAGTCGGTGTCATGAAATGGCTGTGACTCTGATATTGTGGCCATTCCAAGCAATTTCTCTGCAAGCCAAAATGTTCTCAATATTTTGTAATACTATGAAAACCAACTGTTTATCGAGATTTTCTTATATGTGTTCAGATTTACTGAGTGGACAAAAGTTTTAGAGTCATTATACACAATGGCTTTCATTTAAAATTTAGTCTTTGTGAAAAAGCAACAATCAGCAACCTTTATTATTAAAGAATAATTAGACAATGATCTTATGCAAAAAAAAACAAGTTGGAATACTGTAATCCTTATAAATGCACTGATTTGGAAGTTATGGTGATGTATGTTAAGACTCAAACTTACGTCTCCACGTACTTCACCATAGTGCAGATTATATTTTTATTTTCTTTGGATGCACTGAGTCCATTGCAAGTAATTTAAAAATCGAGTACCACTGAAATCGATGCTAGGGGGCATATTCAGCCTTGCAGACAACAGTGCTGTCTATGAAGAAACTCAATAAAACCGAGTTTCCGGTTTTCATTCTAATATGTATTCTTTGCTTCCGCAGTTAACCTTTTTCATTAATTTTACATAGTGACTGTGTACAGATTCTAGTAACATCTTTAATTACTTTCATGAAATGTTACCTTGTATCTGTAAAAATGTTTATTTTGCAATGAATTATATTGAAGGATATCATGTATAAAGCCGGCGTTGATAGCTCTGTAGGATGCACATCCGATTGATGATCAATAGGTTGTCGGTTTGATACCTGTTGCATTGGCAACATTCTTTCCTAAGAGTTGACAATGCAATATTTTCTACCACCTTTCTCTCCCTTCTGCTGATTCAAGTCTTCTGGTGAAAAATTGTACTAGTCAATGCTTATAAATAAACCTGTCCATGAAAAGCGTGGTTCAGTAAACTGACTGGCTCAATGTGACCTAAATAGTACTGACAGGTTCATTAAACTTCAAAACAAACAAGCAAAAACCATGTTTAACCCTTATTCCACTGAAAACAACAACCCCTACCTATGCAAACAATCTAGATCCAGATCAGATGTCTTCTTCAGAAGGCTTCTGAAGAAGCCATCTAATCAGGAGCTACACTGTTTGTCATGCAGTTTATAATTTGATTGGTTGATAGTTAGCAATGGGTGTGGCTAAATTAATTTATTCAGCGGAATAAGGGTTAAAACTGACAATAATTACCAAGTATGTCTATTGAAATATTTTTCAGTCAAGAGTTATTGTAAACACCTCCTCCTCTGCTTAATCTTGAATGAACACCACCACAACACAAACGAATAGTTCAAGCACTCTCTCAATTACTTGAGTCACTGCTCTTTGTAAAACAAATTATGAGTCTTTAACTCTTTCACAAACAAATGTAAATTATAAGTTCAAACACACAATATAAACACAGAGTAAAATATGTAATAATCCAATCTATGTAGCACTTTTCACCTAAAACAGAGAATATAAAGTACACATGTCCAATATGCATTAACACTTTCCCTGACCCTAAAACTTTTTTTTTCACAGCAGACCACTTCCGAAACAGCGAGAAAAACATGAGCAATTTCACATTTTTCTTGATGTTTTCAGCAATATTCATTCTACTGTGTATCAGGAAAAGTGTCAATGCATGAGAAATGATAGAAAAATTTGTTGATTAAGGATAAAAGCTTAATGAAGACAAAACCACTAAAGCTCGCATAAGGCATAAGCTTATTTTACTTGGTAAAAGTCTCACTGCCCTACATCATAGTGTAGTTAATATTTTCTTGTCCTTTGGGACAATTGATTCCATTATTGAATTTTGAAAATAGTTGAGGGTCACTGATGAGGCCAAATTGGCCAAAAGTAGCTAGTCTGGCCCAGAAAACATGTACACTCCATTATTTTCCAGTTCTGTGGTGTATTCCTTATAACCCTTTCCAGAACAGCTGGAGTCTGGGAATGTTTGGCAGCCGTAAAAAGTCTCCCTGCCCTACATCATAGTGTAGTTTATATTTTCTTGTCCTTTGGGATCATTGATTCCATTGTTGAATTTTGAAAATATTTGAGGGTCACTGATGAGGCCTAATTGGCTGAAACTAGCTAGTCTGGCCCAGAAAACATGTACACTCCATAATTTCCAGTTCTGTAGTGTATTCCTTACTTCCAAAGGATAACCCTTTCTAGAACATATTTAAAGGAGTTGGTTCATGCTATGTTTTGAATTGTGTGTGTGTATTTTTATGACACAAAGTCACCTGATAGGGTGAGATGGTTCTATTTTGTGCTGTGGCTTTTCCTGAGTAACATTTGCTTTCTGTTTTGTCTTCAAAAATATTATAATTCAAGATTATTTCTTTGTAAAAAAATAACATATCTGTATGGATATTTATAATATTCTCCATAGTGATCAAGAAGGCAGTTATATTCCAGGAAGAGACCCCTAAACCACATGGGTGAAGGCAAAATATTACTTCTATAACAGCAAGACTTCCTTTTGCTGGCTCTAAATGTAGAAAATACCAACAAATAATGCCAATGTTAAAGATGTTATTCTTTTTAACTTGATCAATGTCAAGAAAGGCTTTCCAAATTTCTGACTGTTACATGTAGAAAATACTAATCTTCACCCATGGCACATTACCTGGTACACCTGCGATACCCTTTTTCAAATATCTCCTCCAGGATGAACATTTTACACACAACTTTCAGCAAACAGTATGCTTGACTCCTCAAAGAAAACTTCACATGCAACTTTCAGCAAACAGTATGCTTTACTCCTACAAGGAATTGTCTTTTCAACATTTGGCTAATTCAAGTTCCCTGATAGGCAAAACTGTACTGAAAATGGTTCTTGCCGGAGGATGCTCTGTATTGTGCACAAAACTTAAGAATCTTTGTCAGACAGATTAAATTTTTAATTGAAGTGCATATGAAAAGTTTAAGCGAAGCTTTTTTGCTATACATGCAGAAACTTTTCTTAAAAAGTTGCAAGCTGGAGGAGATATTTCAAGGCTTAACCCATTGTATGCTAGTAGACTCTTCCATTGCTGTATTTTGGACAAGTCCATTTGTCGTCTAAAGGGTGTCAGGCATATTTTTTCATTTTTTTTTCTTTTTTTTTTGACGAAAATTCTGTTGGCAAATAGTGAAGGTCCTGATCAGACGCCACTTTCTGTGACGTGTGATCTGGGCTTGCACTGTTTGCCATGGTAAACTTTAAGGGGTTTCCCGCATACAGTGTGTTAAGTAGGCAAATTATTCGGGTACGACATTAAATGAGATGGTTCTGAAGTTTTTGCTGAGCCAGTGCTATTTATTGTTCCATTTCAGTCAGTAAAATGTTTTTTTCACCAATAATACAATAAGAATGTCTTCCCTCTCTTCCTGAAATGAAAAACACAAGATTTGATCATACATGTATAATCTAGAGATTATAAAGTACCCCAAACAAACACTTAAGCCAAGCAAAACTATACTAGCTAGTTTGGTAGAGGGTCACCTAAGCAACATCCCTAAAAACTATGATTGAGATTGGCCAAAGGGTTCAGGAGTTGGCATTAAAGCAAATGTTTGATGAATTTCTATTTTTAGTTTTTGTGGCCATTTTGCTCATTGGAGTGGAACAGTTTTAGCTAGTTTGGTTAAGGTTCACCTCAGCAACATTCCTATGAAGTTTGAATGAAATTGGCCCAAGTGTTTAGGAGTTGGGATTTAAAGCAAATTGTTGAAGATTTTTTCTATTTTAGCTCTTGTGGCCATTTTGTTCATTGAAGCAGAACCGATTTAGCTATTTCAGTAGAGGGTCACCTAAGCAACAGTCCTATAAAAATAGAAGTGAAGGCAATTATCAGGAATCAATACAATTAACCCACAGCTCCCATCAGAGACACCAAAGGGAAAAAGCACAGACATGAAACAACTAGACCCTACTGGAAACATCAATAGCGGAAAGCCAAAAGGACAGTTACTTTCCCACACCTTTGACCTCTAAGTATGGCCTTGACACTTGAGGTACACCTTTGACCTCTAAGTATGGCCTTGACACTTGAGGTACAACACATTGTCTCATTACGGTAGCAACTATTTCTTTCCCTCTAGCAACCATCTTGGCAGATGTTGCTCTTTTCGGCCGACGGTCATGTGGTGCATCTTCTGTTGAGCCTAGCCCACAGCTGAATTTCTTACACCAAAGAAAAACTGTCTTGAAAGACATTTCATTATGCCCATAAACCGAACTTATTTATCAAAAATGTCTTTGCACCATATACCAAGAATACAACGATTCTAAATACATGTATAGGACCGTATTTCAACGGGGTACTCTGACCTTCTTCCAACCATGTTTTGTATTAGTATACAAGAGTAGACAGTGTTTATCGAACGATATACATGGCTAAAATGCACTGATTTTAACAGGTTTGGTATCATGTATAGGTAAAATGTTTTTCTACGCTGTGATATTTATTTCCAGGTGATTTTCGCATTAGTGTTTGAGAAAACGTTCTACTTGCATTCATATTTGAACAGTCCTCGTAATTTCATAATCCATCAAAGAATAAGAATGTTATTGACCGTACACAAAAAGGCCCGTTTGACCTCTAGGTATGACCTTGACATTGGAGGTATGGACCTTGGTCTTGCACAAAACTCACCATCTAATGAAGTTGAACATTTCTGTAAGGTTACTTTAAAAAGTCGATCCAGAAATAACTAGGGCGTCATTGCAGTACGTAACATCCAAGTTCGTAGAGATGGTGTATTGAAGCCAACAGGTACTTACGTGTTGACCTTTAATACACCAGTTCTGCCCAAGAAAATCAAAGTAGCATATCTTTCGGTTAACGTAGAGGTATATATACCAAACCCTCTCAGATGTTACTCATGTCAGGTTTTTGGCCACCACGAAAGCAGATGTCAGAGGAAACAACTTTGTCCAAACTGTGGTAAAGACAAACATGTTGATAATCATCAACACTGTAAGAATGAGGCCAAATGCATCAATTGTGGTGGCAATCATGCTGTTTTCTCTCGAGATTGTCCGGCATGGAAAAAAGAAAAAGAAATACTCACTGTAAAATACCAAAGAGCGATAACCTTCCCAGAAGCGCGGAAAATTGTTGAGGATCGAAACGCAACACCAACCACCAGTTACGCCAGCATCACAAAGGGTGCTGGTGTAAAAGTGTCAAGCTCCGCAACACAGACTGTTGATTCATACATAGCTGAACTGAAAAAATCTGGTGCATGGAGTAAATCCACTCCAGCGCCACAAAGTTCAACCAAGTTACCAAATGGCGCAATCCAGGTTACTTCGGATCGGTCGACAGCGACCGTACCGAAGCCAGCGCCGCATGTAAAACAGAAACTCGACTGCGGTCGAACTAATAAGGGATCGGAAGATCCGAAAAAGCAATTGTCTCTAAAACAAACAGACAGACAACGTAAAATGGAAAGAGACAATATAAAATTTCAGAACAGATTCGGATCTTTGAGTGACAGTGATATGGAGTTTGAAGCTCCATCATCACCAAGTAGCAATAACAGATCGAGGTCTGCAACACCACGAGCTGGTGGTAGCAGATCTATATCACCAATTGCAGCTCCAATATAGTTTCTAGTCTTAATCTCTTCATAAAATGGATTTAAAACACAAAATAATACAATGGAATTGTCGAGGTCTTAAATCAAATTATAACGAACTGTTATTACTTATTTCGTTATTAAACCCATCGGTTTTTTGTTTGCAAGAAACTTTTTTAAAAACTGATGACAAAATGGATGTCAGGGGTTTCAATACATACAACTATATCTATTCTGATGGTAACAAACCATCTGGTGGCAGTTCAATTTTTGTTAAATCATGTTTACCACAAAGAGAGATCAAATTAAAAACAGACCTACAAGCTGTGGCAGTGTCAGTTTCTCTGGATAAAGAAACTACAATTTGTTCTCTATATATCCCTCCCTCATTTTCTTTAAAGCCCGAACAGCTTGACACATTGCTGAGTCAACTTCCATCGCCATATCTTTTAGTTGGCGACTTCAATGGTCACAATATTCTATGGGGCTGTAAAGATATCAATAACAGAGGAGCACTTGTCGAAGATTTTATTGCAAAGAGCGATCTTTGCTTGATGAATGATAAATCTTATACTTACCTTCACCCTGCGACAGGTCATTTGTCTTCTTTAGATCTCTCTTTGTGTCACCCATCTCTCTTCTTGGACTATGACTGGTCTGTTCATGATGATCAGTGCGGAAGTGATCACTTCCCTGTTATAATTGAGAGTGTAAACGAACCAGATGAGGACTGTAACCAGAAATGGAAAATGAATAAAGCCGACTGGGAATTATTCCATAATTTATGTGAAGAAGAGTTATCAATTAATCATTTTAATGAATCATCCGACATTGTTTCTGATTTCACAGATACACTTATTAACATATCAGAACAATGCATTCCAAAGACCTCCACAAATGCTAAGAAAAGCAAGCCTTGGTTTAATAATGACTGTAAAGAAGCTATTAAAAAGCGTAAACAGGCTCTAAATAAGTTCTGCAAAAGTCCCACTTCAGAAAAGCTCAACGACGTAAAAGTTTTTAGAGCTAAAGCTCGGCGAACAATCCGAGCTTCCAAACGAAAGTCATGGAGAGAATATGTCTCCAAATTGAACTATAAAACCCCCATTAAAAAGGTTTGGGATATGGTACGAAAAATTTCAGGAAAAACAAAATCTTCTAGTTTTACACATTTAAATACTGAATTTGACACAATAGCTTCAACAAAAAAAGATATTTCAGATACTCTTGGGCACACATTCTTGAGAAATTCATCATCACGTAATTATTCTGACACTTTTAGAAATTTCAAAAAGGACCAAGAGAAAAGAAATCTAAACTTTAAATCCCTTAATCACGAAGAATACAACAAACCTTTTAACTTATCCGAACTCGTTGAAGCCATTGAAAAATCACATGATACGGCAACCGGCCCCGATGAAATTCATTATCAGATGCTTAAGCATCTGCCAAAAAGTTCTCTTACAACACTTTTAGATATCTTTAATAATATTTGGGAAACGGGGGTCTGTCCTGAGAGCTGGCGTGTAGCTACAGTTGTACCAATTCCGAAACCAGGGAAAGATCATGCAGAACCTACAAATTATCGTCCGATAGCTTTGACAAGTTGTTTGTGTAAAACATTGGAGAGAATGATAAACAAGAGATTAGTTTGGTACTTAGAGTCCAACAACCTCATTTCAGAATATCAATCAGGCTTTCGTTCGGAACGTAGTACCAATGACAATTTAATAAGACTAGAAACATTTATACGAGATGCTTTTATTAACAAAGAACACGTAGTAGCTGTCTTTTTCGACTTGGAGAAAGCATATGATACAACATGGCGATATGGAATATTGAAAGATCTACATAACATTGGCTTAAGAGGAAAACTTCCCAGTTTTATTGAAAGCTTTTTAGGGGAGCGCATGTTTCAGGTGCGTGTAGGGTCTACCGTGTCAGATTTCTATGATCAAGAACAGGGTGTCCCACAGGGTAGTATTCTTTCAACTACGCTATTTAACATCAAAATAAACAATATTGTACAATGTTTGGACGACAAAACTGATTGTTCATTGTATGTTGATGATTTTTGTATATGTTACCGTTCAAAAAATATGAAAACAATTGAACGAAAGTTACAACAAAATTTAAAAAGAATAGAAGAATGGACTGATAAAAATGGTTTCAAGTTCTCCAAGTCGAAAACGCAGTGTGTTCATTTTTGTAAACTACGGAAGAAACACGAACATCCTTCCCTGTTTTTATACGGATCACAAATTCCTGTTGTTGAAGAAGCCAAATTTCTTGGGGTCATATTTGATCAAAAGTTATCTTTTATTCCCCATATTAAATATCTTAAAGCGAAATGCTTAAAAGCTTTGAATCTTTTGAAAGTTTTAGCTCATACAAGTTGGGGAGCAGATCGGTATACTTTATTACATCTTTACCGGTCTTTGATAAGATCTAAATTAGATTATGGGGCTGTTGTTTATGGTTCTGCCAGAAAGTCCTATTTAAAATCCTTGGATACTATCCATCACCAAGGCCTTCGTCTGGCCATGGGAGCCTTCCGTACTTCTCCCGTATTAAGCCTTTATGTAGAAGCAGGTGAACCATCTTTAACCTCGCGCAGAGAGAAACTTTCTCTTCAGTATACTATTAGACTTGTTGCAAATCCATCTAACCCGGCATCCAAAATTTCATTTCGACCTCAATTTGTAGATAAGTATGAAACAAAACCCACAGCAATCAAGCCTTTTGGATTACGCATTTTACCACTGCTAGAAAATTCAGGTATCGACCTTAAAAATATTCAAAAACATGAAACGGCCGAAGTTCCATCTTGGTGTATTAAAAAACCTTCTATTCTGTTCGACTTACATGATGGAAAAAAATCCGAATCAAATCCAATACTTCTCAAACAAAACTTTCAGGTACTGCAGTCACGTTACAATGATTACCAGCAAGTCTATACTGATGGTTCCAAAGAAGGAGATAAAGTTGGTTGTGCGTATGTTTCTAAAGATACGCACAAAACCATGCGCCTTCCAGATGGTTCATCTATTTTTACAGCTGAAGCCAAAGCAATAGACCTAGCTTTAGATTTTATCAGTTCTTCAACAATTCAAAAAGCAATTATATTTTCTGATTCACTTTCTGTGCTTAAGGCTTTAGACCATTCGTCATCTAAAAATCCTCAAATTCAAAAATTGATCGAAAGGCATCATGAAATTTCTAAAACACACCAAATATTGTTTTGTTGGCTTCCGAGCCATATTGGCATTGTCGGCAATGAATGTGCTGACAAGAAAGCAAAGGAATCGCTCAATCTTGATCCATCTGTTTTTAAAATTCCTTTTAATAATTTTAAACCATTTATCAACAGATACATCTTGTCGGAATGGCAAGGCGAATGGGACCGTGCAATAAATAACAAACTCCGGGCCATTAAACCTGTCGTTAGTACAAAATGCTCTCCTCCACAGTTTTCCAGAAAAGAGGACGTAGTATTAACACGACTGCGCATCGGCCATACTAGAGTTACTCATTCTTATATTTTTAATGGTGATGATCAGCCTTCTTGTGTAGGTTGTGATCAGCCATTCACTGTGAAACATATCTTAATTGACTGTGTTGACTTTTCACCCTCACGTATTTTATATTTCAAAGCTGACACTTTGCAACAACTGTTTCGAGATGTACCTGTTGATAATATTATTTTATTCTTAAAAGAAATTGAACTTTTTCATAAGATTTAACTGTTTCAGATTTTTATACATTATCATTCTGACTTTTTACTTTTAATATCATCATAATTATTCTTGCCGTTTAACCATTAACCGTTTGACGCTTATGACCCACAAAGAGGGTTGACGCGTCGTTAAACACGAAATCATCATCATCATCACCAGAAATAACTAGACAAAGTGCCCAGTGGGGCACGTATACCCCCGGCAAGTGCCATCACCTCAGCTGAAACTGGCAATGTCAAAAGCTTCTTTGCATATACAGGCCATATTCCATATAAAGTAATGCTATAGACATATCCTGTACCAAATACAAAGAGAATCTAACATGGTTACAGAGCTATCGGCAATGAAAAAAGTTGAATGCAAAACTTTGACGGAAAATAATTTATAATGTATGCAAACAAGAGTTATGGTTCTTGTGTTCTGCACATCCTATTATTTTGCTTTATATTTGTTTGAAGTTTCATGAAATTATCTCTAACAGTTTTAACACAAGTGTGTGTGGTAAAAATTACAAGTTATAATTTTCAAAGGGCAATAACTCTGAAAGTAGAAAAGCAAGAGTTATGGTTTGTGTGTTCTGCATGCCGTCTCATGGTGATTAACATTTGCGAGAAGTTTCATGAAAATACGTCAAGCCGTTCAAAAGTTATGGAGCGGACAGGAAGATGTTAACAGAAACATAATTTACTATGTTCAAAGAGAAATAATTAAAGTATGTTCAAAGAAGAATAATTCATAAAGAATGAAAACCAGAGTTATTGTTCTTGTGTTCTGCCCATCCTATTATTGTGCTGTACATTTGTTTGAAGTTTCATGAAATTATCACAAACGTATTTGAAAGTTACAGAGCGGACACAAGTGAATGGTAAAAATGGCCATTTTCAATATTTAAAGGGCAATAACTCTGAAAGTAGGAGCGCAAGAGTTACGATTCATGTGTTCTGCACGTTGTCTCATGGTGTTTACATTTATGTGAAGTTTCATGAAAATATGTCGAGCAGTTTAAAAGTTATGGAGCGGACAGGAAAATGTTAACAAACACACACAGAAAAGATGAAAACTATATACCCCCATGGCATACTCCCTTTGCCCCCAGGTATTAGACTTCCTGCCTTGCCGTGGCCCTGGGGGCTCAATTCCCACTGGGCACGTTGCTGCTGTGGTCAATGTGCCCACTGGGAAGAGCTAAAGGAAGTACCACCCGTTTGCCGTGGGTGGCGTCCTGTAAGCCGGAAGAAGGGATCCTGGAGGTTGAGGGTTACCTGAGGTGGCGGTGCTTCAGGTGCCCAACACGCCTCTTTGGCCTGGCTTTTCGGTGTAGACGGGTGGCCGTGCGGTCCGGCACGGTCAATCGGCTGGTCACGCCGAGCCCTAGAGATACCACTTTGCTTTCTCTTCAACTCTTTTTGTATCTTTCCTGATACCAACCATATGCCCATTTACCTTACCCTTTTCTGTCTTTTTATCTCTAGAAGGCGGTGGCTTAACGGATCAATCGTGTAGGCATTTTGTTTATACGAGTATATCTCACGTGTATCTCTAACATCTGCGAGTTGGATAACCACTCCAGTATGGTGTTCCCTTGTAGGGCTCCACGGAGGGCGGAGAGCACTTGGGATGAAACTAGAATTTTTTTCTTATGGCTCCTGGAAAAAAACATAACCGCAAATCACCTAACCGCAAATCACCTAACCACAACGCACCTAAACGTAAAAAACAAGAAGATTCATCCGAATCGGATGAACACAGTCAACAATCGAGTCAGCAGTCAAGTCAACAATCTAGTCAGCAGTCTGCTGAACCAAATTTTGACAATGTTCCGCGTTTCTTGGTCGTTACGTCACTTGACGATACACGAACTGTATCTAGCCTTTCCCCCTTCGTCATCGAGAAAAGTATTCTCTCCATTGCCGGACACCCTAAGAGTATAAAACAACTCAAATCGGGTGATCTTCTCTTGGAAGTCGAGAAAAAACAGCAAGTGGTAAGCCTGCTAAACACCAACAAACTCTTTGATCTAAAAGTTAAAGTCGCTTTACATAACACGCTCAATTCATCTAAGGGAGTGATTCGCAGTCCAGAACTGCGTCCTTGCTCAGATGAAGAGATAGTCGATAACCTTAAAGATCAGGGAGTTGTTGGTGTTCGTAACATTCAAGTTCGTAGAAATGGTGTACTAAAACCAACAGCAACTTATGTGTTGACTTTTAATACACCAATTCTACCCAAGAAAATCAAAGTAGCATATCTTTCCATTAACGTAGAGGTATACATCCCAAACCCTCTTAGATGTTACTCTTGTCAGGCTTTTGGCCATCACGAAAGCAGATGTCAGAGAAAAAAACTCTGTCCTAATTGTGGTGAAGAAAAGCATGTTGATAATCACCTCAACTGCAAAAATGAACCCAAATGCGTAAATTGTGATGGCAAACATGATGTTTTCTCCCGAGACTGTCCGGCGTGGAAAAAAGAAAAAGAAATACTTACCGTCAAATACCAAAGGGGGATAACATTCCCAGAAGCGCGGAAGATTGTCGAAGAGCGATACATAACACCAACCACCAGTTTCGCCAGCATCACAAAGGGTGCTGGTGTAAAATGTACCAGCTCCGCAACACAGACTGCTGAATCATACATTGCTGAACTGAAAAAGTCTGGTGCATGGAGTAAATCCACTCCAGCACCACAAAGTTCAACCAATTTATCAAAAGGCGCAATCCAGGTTGCTTCGGATCGGTCGACAGCGACCGTACAGAAGCCAGCGCCGAATGTAAAAGAGAAACCCGACCCAGGTCGAACTAATAAGGGGTCGCAAGATCCGATAAAAAAACATCAATTGTCTCAAAGACAAACAGACAGACAACGTAAAATGGAAAGAGACAATATAAAATTTCAGAACAGATTCGGATCTTTGAGTGACAGTGATATGGAGTTGACTGAAACTCCATCATCACCAAGTGGCAATAACAGATCGAGGTCTGCCACACCACGAGCTGGTGGTAGCAGATCTATATCACCAATTGCACCTCCATAATAGTTTCTAGTCTTTAAATATCTCTCCTTAAAATGGATTTAAAACACAAAATAATACAATGGAATTGTCGAGGTCTTAAATCAAATTATAATGAACTCTTATTACTTATTTCGCTACTAACCCCATCGGTGTTTTGTTTGCAAGAAACTTTTTTAAAAACTGATGACAACATAGATGTCAGGGGTTTCAATACATACAACTATATCTATTCTGATGGTAACAAACCATCTGGTGGCAGCTCAATTTTTGTTAAATCATGTTTACCACAAAGAGAGATCAAATTAAAAACCGACCTTCAAGCTGTAGCAGTATCGGTTTCTCTGGATAAAGAAACTACAGTTTGCTCTCTATATATCCCACCCTCTTTTTCTTTAAAGCCCGAACATCTTGACTCATTGCTGAGTCAACTTCCATCGCCATATCTTTTAGTTGGCGACTTCAATGGTCACAATATTCTATGGGGCTGTAAAGATGTCAATAACAGAGGAGCACTTGTCGAAGATTTTATTGCAAAGAACGATCTTTGCTTGATGAATGATAAATCTTATACTTACCTTCACCCTGCGACAGGTCATTTGTCTTCTTTAGATCTCTCTTTGTGTCACCCATCTCTCTTCTTGGACTATGACTGGTCTGTTCATGATGATCAGTGCGGAAGTGATCACTTCCCTGTTATAATAGAGAGCATAAACGAACCAGATGAAGACTGTAACCAGAAATGGAAAATGAATAAAGCCGACTGGGAATTATTCCATAATTTATGTGAAGAAGAGTTATCAATTGATCACTTAAATGAATCATCTGACATTGTTTCTGATTTCACAGATACACTTATTAACATATCAGAACAATGCATTCCAAAGACCTCCACAAATACTAAGAAAAGCAAGCCTTGGTTTAATAATGACTGTAAAGAAGCTATTAAAAAGCGTAAACAGGCTCTAAATAAGTTCTGTAAAAATCCCACTTCAGAAAAGCTCAACGACGTAAAAGTTTTTAGAGCTAAAGCTCGGCGAACAATCCGAGCTTCCAAACGAAAGTCATGGAGAGAATATGTCTCCAAATTGAACTATAAAACCCCCATTAAAAAGGTTTGGGATATGGTACGAAAAATTTCAGGAAAAACAAAGTCTTCTAGTTTTACACATTTAAATACTGAATTTGACACAATAGCTTCAACAAAAAAAGATATTTCAGATACTCTTGGTCACACGTTTTTGAGAAATTCATCATCGCGTAATTATTCTGACACTTTTAGAAATTTAAAAAAGGACCAGGAGAAAAGAAAACTTAACTTCAAATCCCTTAATCACGAAGAATACAACACACCATTTAACTTATCCGAACTCGTTGAAGCCATTGAAAAATCACATGATACGGCAACCGGCCCCGATGAAATTCATTATCAGATGCTTAAGCATCTGCCAAAAAGTTCTCTTACAACACTTTTAGATATCTTTAATAATATTTGGGAAACGGGGGTCTGTCCTGAGAGTTGGCGTGTAGCTACAGTTGTACCAATTCCGAAACCAGGGAAAGATCATGCAGAACCTACAAATTATCGTCCGATAGCTTTGACAAGTTGTTTGTGTAAAACATTGGAGAGAATGATAAACAAGAGATTAGTCTGGTACTTAGAGTCCAACAACCTCATTTCAGAATATCAATCGGGCTTTCGTTCGGAACGTAGTACCAATGACAATTTAATAAGACTAGAAACATTTATACGAGATGCTTTTATTAACAAAGAACACGTAGTGGCTGTCTTTTTCGACTTGGAGAAAGCATATGATACAACATGGCGTTATGGAATATTGAAAGATCTACATAACATTGGCTTAAGAGGAAAACTTCCCAGTTTTATTGAAAGCTTTTTAGGGGAGCGCATGTTTCAGGTGCGTGTGGGGTCTACCGTGTCAGATTTCTATGATCAAGAACAGGGTGTCCCACAGGGTAGTATTCTTTCAACTACGCTATTTAACATCAAAATAAACAATATTGTACAATGTTTGGACGACAAAACTGATTGTTCATTGTATGTTGATGATTTTTGTATATGTTACCGTTCAAAAAATATGAAAACAATTGAACGAAAGTTACAACAAAATTTAAAAAGAATAGAAGAATGGACTGATAAAAATGGTTTCAAGTTCTCCAAGTCGAAAACGCAGTGTGTTCATTTTTGTAAACTACGGAAGAAACACGAACATCCTTCCCTGTTTTTATACGGATCACAAATTCCTGTTGTTGAAGAAGCCAAATTTCTTGGGGTCATATTTGATCAAAAGTTATCTTTTATTCCACATATTAAATATCTTAAAGCGAAATGCTTAAAAGCTTTGAATCTTTTGAAAGTTTTAGCTCATACAAGTTGGGGAGCAGATCGGTATACTTTATTACATCTTTACCGGTCTTTAATAAGATCTAAATTAGATTATGGGTCTGTTGTTTATGGTTCTGCCAGAAAGTCCTATTTAAAATCCTTGGATACTATCCATCACCAAGGCCTTCGTCTGGCCATGGGAGCCTTCCGTACTTCTCCCGTATTAAGCCTTTATGTAGAAGCAGGTGAACCATCTTTAACCTCGCGCAGAGAGAAACTTTCTCTTCAGTATGCTATCAGACTTGCTGCAAATCCATCTAACCCGGCATCCAAAATTTCATTTCGACCTCAATTTGTAGATAAGTATGAAACAAAACCCACAGCAATCAAACCTTTTGGATTACGTATTTTACCACTGCTGGAAAATTCAGGTATCGACCTTAAAAATATTCAAAAACATGAAACCGCCGAAGTTCCATCTTGGTGTATTAAACAACCTTCTATTCTGTTCGACTTACATGATGGAAAAAAATCCGAATCAAATCCAATACTTCTCAAACAAAACTTTCAGGTACTGCAGTCACGTTACAATGATTACCAGCAAGTCTATACTGATGGTTCCAAAGAAGGAGATAAAGTTGGCTGTGCGTATGTTTCTAAAGATACGCACAAAACCATGCGCCTTCCAGATGGTTCATCTATTTTTACAGCTGAAGCCAAAGCAATAGACCTAGCTTTAGATTTTATCAGTTCTTCAACAATTCAAAAAGCAATTATATTTTCGGATTCACTTTCTGTGCTTAAGGCTTTAGACCATTCATCATCTAAAAATCCTCAAATTCAAAAATTGATCGAAAAACATCATGAAATTTCTAAAACACACCAAATCTTGTTTTGTTGGCTTCCGAGCCATATTGGCATTGTCGGCAATGAATATGCTGACAAGAAAGCAAAGGAATCGCTCAATCTTGATCCATCTGTTTTTAAAATTCCTTTTAACAATTTTAAACCATTTATCAACAGATACATCTTGTCGGAATGGCAAGGCGAATGGGACCGTGCAATAAATAACAAACTCCATGCCATTAAACCTGTCGTTAGTACAAAATGCTCTCCTCCACAGTTTTCCAGAAAAGAGGACGTAGTATTAACACGACTGCGCATCGGCCATACTAGAGTTACTCATTCTTATATTTTTAATGGTGATGATCAGCCTTCTTGTGTAGGTTGTGATCAGCCATTCACTGTGAAACATATCTTAATTGACTGTGTTGACTTTTCACCCTCACGTATTTTATATTTCAAAGCTGACACTTTGCAACAACTGTTTCGAGATGTACCTGTTGATAATATTATTTTATTCTTAAAAGAAATTGGACTTTTTCATAAGATTTAACTGTTTCAGATTTTTATACATTATCATTCTGACTTTTTACTTTTAATATCATCATAATTGTTCGTGCCGTTTGGCCATCAACCGTTTGACGCTTATGACCCACAGAGAGGGTTGGCGCGTCGTTAAACACGAAATCATCATCATCATCATCATACTCCCTTTGCCGGGGGTATAAAAAAAATTATTGACTGGACACAAAAAAAAAACTTTTTGGACCTTTGACCTCTTAGTATGACCTTGACCTTGGAGGTACTGACCTGGGTCTAGCACACAATGCATCGTCTCATGATGGCTAACATTTCTGCCAAGTAATTTCACAGTTCATCCAGGAATAAGAAAGTTATTGACTGAACGCTAAAAAAGGCCCCTTTTTGACCTTTGACCTCTTAGTATAACCTTGACCTTTGAGGTTATGCAAGAGACACATTGTCTCATTGTGGTTATTATTTCTGCCCAGTAATTTCAAAATCCATTTACAAATAAGAAAGTTATTGACAAACACGAAAAAAGGCCCCTTTTTACCTTTGATCTGTAAGTATGACCTTGACCTTATAGATACCGACCTGGGTCATACGCGCAACACATCGTCTGATGGTGGTTAACATTTCTGCATGCAAAGTAATTTCAAAATCCATCTTTAACTGAGAAAGTTATTGACTGAAAACAAAAAAGGCCCCTCTTTTTACCTTTGACCTGACCTCTATATATGACCTTGACCTTTTAGGTACCAAAATGGGTCATGCGTGCAACACATTGTCTCAAGGTGGTTAACATTTCTGCCAAGCAAATTCAAAATCCATCTTAAAATAAGAAAGTTATTGACCAAACACGAAAAAAGGCCCCTTTTTACCTTTGACCTCAATGTATTACCTTGACCCTTGAGGTGCCAATCTGAAACATGCGTGCGACACATCGTCTCATAGCAACAATCCTATGAGGTTTGAATGAAATTTTCGCAAGGGTTTATGAGAAATTGGACCAAAGGTATAGGAGGAGTTGTCATTTAACGATTTTTGTATTTTTAGCCTTTGCAACCATCTTGTTCTGCCGATCGGAACAATTTTAGCTTTTTTGGTAGTAGGTCACCTAAGCAACATTCCTATGAAGTTTGATTGAAATTAGCCCAAGGGTTAAGAAGGAGTTAGCATTTAAAGCAAACTGTTGACATTTTTCTATTTTTAGCTCTGGTGGCCATTTTGTTCATCGGAGCAGAATCATTTAGCTATTTTGGTAAAGGGTTACCTAAGCAACATTCCTATAAGGTATGAATGAAATAGGCCCAAAGGTATAGGAGGAGTTGTCATTTAAAGGTTTTTCTATTTTTAGTTCTGGTGGCCATTTTGTTCAGCCGAGCCAAACCATTTTAGCTATTTTGGTAGAGGGTCACCTAATCAACATTCCTATGAAGTTTGTTTGAAATTGTTCCAATGGTTTAGGAGGAGTTAGCATTTTAAAGCAAATTGTTGACATTTTTCTATTTTTAGCTCTGTTGGCCATTTTGTTCATTGAAGCAGAACCATTTTAGTAAAGGGTCACCTAAGAAACACTCCTATGAAGTCTGAATGAAATTGGCCCAAAAATATAGGAGGAGTTGTCGTCTAAAGATTTTTCTATTTTTAGCTCTGGAGGCCAACTTGTTAAGCATAGCGGAAAGATTTGAGCTATTTTGGTAGAGGGTCACCTAAGCAACATTCCTGTAAAGTTTGATTGAAACTAGCCCAAGGGTTTAGGAGGAGTTAGCATTTAAAGCAAATTGTTGACGCCGCACGACACACGACGCACGACGGACATTGACCGATCACTTCGTGCTCAGGTAAGCTAATAACATTCCTGTGAAGTTTGAATCACATTGGCCCAAGGGTTAAGGAGGAGTTCGTATTTGAAGCAAATTTGAGATATTTTTCTATTTTTAGCTATGGTGGCCATTTTGCTCATCAGAGCAGAACCGTTTTAGCTAATTTGGCAGATGGTCACCTAAGCAACAGTCCTATGAAGTTTGAATGAAATTGGCCCAAAGGTACAGGAGGAATTGTCATTTAAAGATTTTTCCTTTTTTTAGCTCTAGCGGCCATCTTGTTTGTCAGAACAGAACGATTTTAGCTATTTTGGTAGGGAGTCACTTGAGCAACATTCCTGTGAAGTTTGATTCTAATTGGCCCAAGGGTTGAGGAGGAGTTTGGGTTTGAAGCAAATTTACGATGTTTTATTATTTTTAGCTATGGCGGCGAGGAGGAGTTTGGGTTTGAAGCAAATTTACGATGTTTTACTATTTTTAGCTATGGCGGCCATTTTGCTCCTCAGAGCAATACCGTTTCAGCTATTTTAGTGGAGGGTCACCTAAGCAACATTCCTATGAAGTTTCCCCCAGGTATTAGACTTCCTGCCTTGCCGTGGCCCTGGGGGCTCAATTCCCACTGGGCACATTGCCGCTGTGGTCTTTGTGCCCACTGGGAAGAGCTAAAGGAAGTACCACCCGTTTGCCGTGGGTGGCGTCTTGTAAGCCGGAAGAAGGGATCCTGGAGGTTGAGGGTTACCTGAGGTGGCGGTGCTTCAGGTTCCCAACACGCCTCTTTGGCCTGGCTTTTCGGTGTAGACGGGTGGCCGTGCGGTACGGCACGGTCAATCGGCTGGTCACGCCGAGCCCTAGAGATACCACTTTGCTTTCTCTTCAACTCTTTTTGTATCTTTCCTGATACCAACCATATGCCCATTTACCTTACCCTTTTCTGTCTTTTTATCTCTAGAAGGCGGTGGCAAAACGGATCAATCGTGTAGGCATTTTGTTTATGCGAGTATATCTCACGTGTATCTCTAACACCTGCGAGTTGGATAACCACTCCATTATGGTGTTCCCTTGTAGGGCTCCACGGAGGGCGGAGAGCACTTGGGACGAAACTAGGAATTTTTTCTCATGGCTCATGGAAAAAAACACAACCGCACCCACGCACCTAACCGCAACGCACCTAAACGTAAAAAAGACGAGGATTCATCCGAATGGGGTACTCCGGTTTTCGCCCACCTCTGATTAACGATCGGCTCGATATGAGTGAAATAATCTTGAAAGGGCCGTAAAACCCAAACCAAAAAAAAAAAAAAATTCATCCGAATCGGATGAACACAGTCAAAATTCCAGTCAGCAGTCAAGTCAACAATCAAGTCAGCAGTCTGCTGAACCAAACTTTGACAATGTTCCGCGTTTCTTGGTCGTCACGTAGCGTGACGATACACGAACTGTGTCAAGCCTTTCTCCCTTTGTTATCGAGAAAAGTATTGTCGCCATAGCCGGACACCCAAAGAGTATTAAATCACTCAAATCAGGTGACCTTCTCTTGGAACTCGAGAGAAAACCGCAAGTTGTAAGCCTGCTCGCCACCAAAAAACTCTTTGATCTTTCGGTTAAAATATCTCTTCACAACACACTAAACTCATCTAAAGGAGTGATTCGCAGTCCAGAACTGCGTCCTTGTTCAGACGAAGAGATCATTGATAACCTGAAGGATCGAGGGGTTATTGGTGTTCGTAACATCAAAGTCCGTAGAAATGGTGTACTAAAACCAACAGCAACTTATGTGTTGACTTTTAATACACCAATTCTACCCAAGAAAATCAAAGTAGCATATCTTTCCATTAACGTAGAGGTATACATCCCAAATCCTCTTAGATGTTACTCTTGTCAGGCTTTTGGCCATCACGAAAGCAGATGTCAGAGAAAACAACTCTGTCCTAATTGTGGTGAAGCAAAGCATGTTGATAATCACCTCAACTGCAAAAATGAACCCAAATGCGTAAATTGTGATGGCAAACATGCTGTTTTCTCTCGAGACTGTCCGGCGTGGAAAAAAGAAAAAGAAATACTTACCGTCAAATACCAAAGGGGGATAACATTCCCAGAAGCGCGGAAGATTGTCGAAGAGCGATACATAACACCAACCACCAGTTTCGCCAGCATCACAAAGGGTGCTGGTGTAAAATGTACCAGCTCCGCAACACAGACTGCTGAATCATACATTGCTGAACTGAAAAAGTCTGGTGCATGGAGTAAATCCACTCCAGCACCACAAAGTTCAACCAATTTATCAAAAGGCGCAATCCAGGTTGCTTCGGATCGGTCGACAGCGACCGTACCGAAGCCAGCGCCGAATGTAAAAGAGAAACCCGACTCAGGTCGAACTAATAAGGGGTCGCAAGATCCGATCAAAAAACATCAATTGTCTCAAAGACAAACAGACAGACAACGTAAAATGGAAAGAGACAATATAAAATTTCAGAACAGATTCGGATCTTTGAGTGACAGTGATATGGAGTTGACTGAAACTCCATCATCACCAAGTGGCAATAACAGATCGAGGTCTGCCACACCACGAGCTGGTGGTAGCAGATCTATATCACCAATTGCACCTCCATAATAGTTTCTAGTCTTTAAATATCTCTCCTTAAAATGGATTTAAAACACAAAATAATACAATGGAATTGTCGAGGTCTTAAATCGAATTATAATGAACTCTTATTACTTATTTCGCTACTAACCCCTTCGGTGTTTTGTTTGCAAGAAACTTTTTTAAAAACTGATGACAACATAGATGTCAGGGTTTTCAATACATACAACTATATCTATTCTGATGGTAACAAACCATCTGGTGGCAGCTCAATTTTTGTTAAATCATGTTTACCACAAAGAGAGATCAAATTAAAAACAGACCTACAAGCTGTAGCAGTATCGGTTTCTCTGGATAAAGAAACTACAATTTGCTCTTTATATATTCCACCCTCATTTTCTTTAAAGCCCGAACATCTTGACTCATTGCTGAGTCAGCTTCCATCCCCATATCTTTTAGTTGGCGACTTCAATGGTCACAATATTCTATGGGGCTGTAAATATATCAATAACAGAGGAGCACTTGTTGAAGATTTTATTGCAAAGAGCGATCTTTGCTTGATGAATGATAAATCTTATACTTACCTTCACCCAGCGACAGGTCATTTGTCTTCTTTAGATCTCTCTTTGTGTCACCCATCTCTCTTCTTGGACTATGACTGGTCTGTTCATGATGATCAGTGCGGAAGTGCTCACTTCCCTGTTATAATTGAGAGCGTAAACGAACCAGATGAAGACTGTAACCAGAAGTGGAAAATGAATAAAGCGGACTGGGAATTATTCCATAATTTATGTGAAGAAGAGTTATTAATTGATCACTTAAATGAATCATCCGACATTGTTTCTGATTTCACAGATACACTTATTAATATATCAGAACAATGCATTCCAAAGACCTCCACAAATAGTAAGAAAAGCAAGCCTTGGTTTAATAATGACTGTAAAGAAGCTATTAAAAAGTGTAAACAGGCTCTAAATAAGTTCTGCAAAAGTCCCACTTCAGAAAAGCTAAACGACGTAAAAGTTTTTAGAGCTAAAGCTCGGCGAACAATCCGAGCTTCAAAACGAAAGTCATGGAGAGAATATGTCTCCAAATTGAACTACAAAACCCCAATTAAAAAGGTTTGGGATATGGTACGAAAAATTTCAGGAAAAACAAAATCCTCTAGTTTTACACATTTAAATACTGAATTTGACACAATAGCTTCAACAAAAAAAGATATTTCAGATACTCTTGGTCACACATTCTTGAGAAATTCATCATCGCGTAATTATTCTGACACTTTTAGAAATTTCAAAAAGAACCAAGAGAAAAGAAATCTTAACTTCAAATCCCTTAATCACGAAGAATACAACAAACCTTTTAACTTATCCGAACTCGTTGAAGCCATTGAAAAATCACATGATACGGCAACCGGCCCCGATGAAATTCATTATCAGATGCTTAAGCATCTGCCAAAAAGTTCTCTTACAACACTTTTAGATATCTTTAATAATATTTGGGAAACGGGGGTCTGTCCTGAGAGTTGGCGTGTAGCTACAGTTGTACCAATTCCGAAACCAGGGAAAGATCATGCAGAACCTACAAATTATCGTCCGATAGCTTTGACAAGTTGTTTGTGTAAAACATTGGAGAGAATGATAAACAAGAGATTAGTCTGGTACTTAGAGTCCAACAACCTCATTTCAGAATATCAATCGGGTTTTCGTTCGGAACGTAGTACCAATGACAATTTAATAAGACTAGAAACATTTATACGAGATGCTTTTATTAACAAAGAACACGTAGTGGCTGTCTTTTTCGACTTGGAGAAAGCATATGATACAACATGGCGTTATGGAATATTGAAAGATCTACATAACATTGGCTTAAGAGGAAAACTTCCCAGTTTTATTGAAAGCTTTTTAGGGGAGCGCATGTTTCAGGTGCGTGTGGGGTCTACCCTGTCAGATTTCTATGATCAAGAACAGGGTATCCCACAGGGTAGTATTCTTTCAACTACGCTATTTAACATCAAAATAAACAATATTGTACAATGTTTGGACGACAAAACTGATTGTTCATTGTATGTTGATGATTTTTGTATATGTTACCGTTCAAAAAATATGAAAACAATTGAACGAAAGTTACAACAAAATTTAAAAAGAATAGAAGAATGGACTGATAAAAATGGTTTCAAGTTCTCCAAGTCGAAAACGCAGTGTGTTCATTTTTGTAAACTACGGAAGAAACACGAACATCCTTCCCTGTTTTTATACGGATCACAAATTCCTGTTGTTGAAGAAGCCAAATTTCTTGGGGTCATATTTGATCAAAAGTTATCTTTTATTCCACATATTAAATATCTTAAAGCGAAATGCTTAAAAGCTTTGAATCTTTTGAAAGTTTTAGCTCATACAAGTTGGGGAGCAGATCGGTATACTTTATTACATCTTTACCGGTCTTTAATTAGATTATGGGTCTGTTGTTTATGGTTCTGCCAGAAAGTCCTATTTGAAATCCTTGGATACTATCCATCACCAAGGCCTTCGTCTGGCCATGGGAGCCTTCCGTACTTCTCCCGTATTAAGCCTTTATGTAGAAGCAGGTGAACCATCTTTAACCTCGCGCAGAGAGAAACTTTCTCTTCAGTATGCTATCAGACTTGCTGCAAATCCATCTAACCCGGCATCCAAAATTTCATTTCCACCTCAATTTGTAGATAAGTATGAAACAAAACCCACAGCAATCAAACCTTTTGGATTACGTATTTTACCACTGCTGGAAAATTCAGGTATCGACCTTAAAAATATTCAAAAACATGAAACCGCCGAAGTTCCATCTTGGTGTATTAAACAACCTTCTATTCTGTTCGACTTACATGATGGAAAAAAATCCGAATCAAATCCAATACTTCTCAAACAAAACTTTCAGGTACTGCAGTCACGTTACAATGATTACCAGCAAGTCTATACTGATGGTTCCAAAGAAGGAGATAAAGTTGGCTGTGCGTATGTTTCTAAAGATACGCACAAAACCATGCGCCTTCCAGATGGTTCATCTATTTTTACAGCTGAAGCCAAAGCAATAGACCTAGCTTTAGATTTTATCAGTTCCTCAACAATTCAAAAAGCAATTATATTTTCTGATTCACTTTCTGTGCTTAAGGCTTTAGACCATTCATCATCTCAAAATCCTCAAATTCAAAAATTGATCGAAAAACATCATGAAATTTCTAAAACACACCAAATCTTGTTTTGTTGGCTTCCGAGCCATATTGGCATTGTCGGCAATGAATATGCTGACAAGAAAGCAAAGGAATCGCTCAATCTTGATCCATCTGTTTTTAAAATTCCTTTTAATAATTTTAAACCATTTATTAACCGATACATCTTGTCGGAATGGCAAGGCGAATGGGACCGTGCAATAAATAACAAACTCCATGCCATTAAACCTGTCGTTAGTACAAAATGCTCTCCTCCACAGTTTTCCAGAAAAGAGGACGTAGTATTAACACGACTGCGCATCGGCCATACTAGAGTTACTCATTCTTATATTTTTAATGGTGATGATCAACCTTCTTGTGTAGGTTGTGATCAGCCATTCACTGTGAAACATATCTTAATTGACTGTGTTGACTTTTCACCCTCACGTATTTTATATTTCAAAGCTGACACTTTACAACAACTGTTTCGAGATGTACCTGTTGATAATATTATTTTATTCTTAAAAGAAATTGGACTTTTTCATAAGATTTAACTGTTTCAGATTTTTATACATTATCATTCTGACTTTTTACTTTTAATATCATCATAATTATTCATGCCATTTAACCATTAACCGTTTGACGCTTATGACCCACAAAGAGGGTTGACGCGTCGTTAAACACGAAATCATCATCATCATCCTATGAAGTTTGAATTAATTTGGCCCAAGGGTACAGGAGGAGTTGTCGTTTAAAGAATTTTCTATTTTTAGCTCTGGCAGCCATTTTGTTCACCGGAGCGGAACCATTTTAGCTATTTTGGAAGAGGGTCACCTAAGCAACACTCCTATAAAGTTTAATGGAATTCGCCTTAAGGTACAGGAGGAGTTGTCGTTTAAAGATTTTTCTATTTTTAGCTCTGGAGGCCATCTTGTTCAGCGGAGTGGAACGATTTTAGCTATTTTTGTAGGGGGTCCCCTAAGCAATATTCCTATAAAGTTTTATTGAAATTGGCTCAAGGGTTAAGGAGGAGTTAGCATTTAAAGCAAATTGTTGACGCCGCACGACACACGATGCACGACGGACATTGACTGATCACAATAGCTCACCATGAGCACTTCGTGCTCAGGTGAGCTAAAAACATCATTTGTCTCAAAGACAGACAGACAAGGTAAAATGGAAAGAGACAATATAAAATTTCAGAACAGATTCGGATCTTTGAGTGACAGTGATATGGAGTTGACTGAAACTCCATCATCACCAAGTGGCAATAACATATCGAGGTCAGCCACACCACGAGCTGGTGGTAGCAGATCTATATCACCAATTGCACCTCCATAATAGTTTCTAGTCTTTTAAATATCTCTTCATAAAATGGATTTAAAACACAAAATAATACAATGGAATTGTCGAGGTCTTAAATCAAATTATAATGAACTCTTATTACTTATTTCGTTATTAAACCCATCGGTTTTTTGTTTGCAAGAAACTTTTTAGGTCACCAGTAACAATAGGATAGGCAGTTGTCCGTCGTCGTCGTCGATGTCGTATGTCTGGCGTCAACACTTTTAAACATCTTCTCCTCTGAAGCCACTGGGCCGATTGGGCCCAAATTTTATCTGTAGCATCCTTGGGCTGGGGGATTGAAAGTTTGTGTTTTTTGTGAAAATCGGCCTATTAGTTTGGTTGCTATGGCAACTTAGAGTTTCCATAGACTTATAATGGGGAAAATTGAAAAAATGGCATTTACTGCCAAGTCATTGCAGATATTTTGACAAAACTTTTATAGAAATGTTTCTTGAGTAAAATTCTTCAGCCATATGCTTTTATACCAACCTGAGGGTCCCCCAGGTTGTGCCGGGGCCATGCCCCACCCCCTCCACTTCATAAAAGGCCATATATCTCAGAAACCATTCTGATCCCGACCCCTAAACCATATATATTCTTGTTCCTATTGATAAGACGAATTCAGTAACACCAACCTGGGGGTCCTCAGGGATGCGCCAAGGTCATGCCCCACCCCCTCCACTTAATAAAAGGCCCAATATCTCGGAAACCATTCAGATCCCCAGCCCTAAACCATATATATTCTTGTTCCTTATGATAAGACCCATTCATTGACATCAACCTGGGAGTCCCCTGGATGCGCCGAGGCCATGCCCCACCCCCTCCATTTCATAAAAGGCCTAATATCTCATAAACCTTACAGATCCCCGCCCCTTAACCATATATATGCGTGCTTCTTATGATAAGACACATTCATTGACACCAACCTGGGGGTCCTCAGAGATGCGCTGGGGCCTTTCCCCACCCCTCCACTTCACAAAAGGCCATATATCTCAGAAACTGTTCAGATCCCCACCCCTAAACCATATATATTCTTGTTCCTATTGATAAGACGCATTCAGTAACACCAACCTGGGGGTCGTCGGGGATGCGCCCAGGTCATGCCCCACCCCCTCCACTTTATAAAAGGCCCAATATCTCGGAATCCATTCAGATTCCCACCCCTAAACCATATATATTCTTGTTCCTTTTGATAACACCCATTCAGTGACATCAACCTGGGAGTCCCCTGGATGCGCCGGGGCCATTCCCCACCCCCTCCATTTCATAAAAGGCCCAATATCTCGGAAACCTTACAGATCCCCGCCCATAAACCATATATATGCTTGCTTCTTGTGATAAGAAACATTCATTGACACCAACCTGGGGGTCATCAGAGACGCGCTGGGGCCTTGCCCCACCCCTCCACTTCACAAAAGGCCATATATCTCAGAAACTGTTCAGATACCCACCCCTAAACCATATATATTCTTGTTCATTATGATAAGACACATTCAGTGACACCAACTGGGGGGTCCCCAGGGACGTGCTGGGGCCATGCCCCACCCCCTCCATTTCATAATATCACAATATCTCGGAAACCCTACAGATGGCCACCCCTAAACCATATATCGAGGGTTATTTGCCAAAAGGTCGTAAGTGCATTTTTTACACTTTCGAGAAAACTTGATTTTAATATTTTTTATACTGTCTAGTTTTGACAGCTTAATTTATACCAAGATAACCTTAACATATGTTGAAGTGTTTTGTTCGGCAAATCAATCATGATTGTCAGTATCAATAAAATATGCTGCAATTATGATTTATCTGCCCCTGAATCACTTACGACTTTATGGCCTGCGAGATTTATATAAAATAATTCATGCCTAAAAGACACAAGTGTACTTACGATTTAAAATCTTTTAATTTTGTTGCATTGCATAACACATTTTTACATGCAACAAAGACTCAAGTGCACTTACGATTAAATGTCTTTCAGTTTCATTTAATTTCATTGCAGATATTAGGATGCATTAAAGACGTAAGTGAACTTACGATGATATGTCTTTCAGTTTGATTGTATTTAGTTGCCTTAAAGAAGGCGCAAAATGGTCAAAAGCTCACTTACGTCTGTAAGGCTCAAAAGGGAGAGAATTTTCTGTTATTTTAAATGCATTTACGACCATTACAACTAAAATGAGACCATGTTAATACTTTTCAAATTTTAAACCATGTAAAATCCAATAAAACAGTAAGTCGACCCAAACAAATCCATGTGCGATCGCCAGGAGTACTGGTAAACAACTCAGAAGTTCTAAGCATGCCCACGAAAAGTGTTACAAATTTGCCCGTGCATGCATATAAATCCTATTGGTTGCATTTGGTGGCTGGGATTGAGATGTAATTTCATCTCAACGCCGGGTAAAAGTCCCACAAAATTGGAAGCAATGTCTCCAAAATGACATATGCAGTGTTGACAGGGAAATTAAACTTCAAAATGAAACAAAAAAAATCCTGTGCGATAACCAAAACGCCAAAAACCATCCAAGCCATTACGAAATATATAATTATTCAATTATAATAAGAAAAAAAGGCACCAAAAATAAAACTGTAACAACAATTCTGATTTTTTCCTTATTACCGCCCCAAACATAGATTGTGAGTACTTTAAGAAGTGCCTCGCTGATGCGGTTCTAACGAGTACCCATAACATTTCTTAGAGCAGGAATAAGGAAAATAATGTATACCCCTGTGAATCCCAGTTTAACTTTATTTAAGTTGTGTTTAAGGGGGTCGAAGTTATGTAGGCGTGTTTTCGTCATGATTATCTCATTTTGCACTGAAAAAAAAATGATATTCTGGAAAAATTATTCCCTTGTATAACCGATCAATTGTACCAAAGTCTCAGATCTTGAGATACACACCCAGATAACAATACTTATTTTTTAAGTTTGTCATGGGTTTCTGTCAGACTTGATTTATCATGCAGACACATGTAATTATGTACAAGAATTTGGCCTTTGTAATGACCGTCAAAGTTAAGTACTTGGCATAGAGGCTAGACTATTCTAATAATTGCAAAACAGTTTCACTCTTCATCAGAATCTATCACGTCTTCCATATTGTCTGGTTCTGTAAGTTCATCCCGTGCTGACTTGTTACTAGGTAAGCCCCTGTAATATGAGTGATACTCAGTCGGAATTATACCAATTTCACACAAGGACAGCAGATCAGATTTCTTTGGCATCTGAGATAGGGATCTTGTCACTGTAACACTGGGTGATATTGGATCCAGCATTCTTACCTCGTCTGGTTGATCTTACTTTCATACAATTAAATTCTTCATCATCAAAGTTGTTTTTTTTTTAAATAGATACAGTCTGGTTCAAGTTTTCGGTAGTTGAACCATTTAACTTTCATCCATTCAATTTTTTACCTCGAGTGTCTGTCTGATTTGGTGGAAGTAGCTGGCTTGTTAATGGCTTAAAGGTGAGAAAATCCATATGTTTAAGTGGCACAACAGTATATGGTTTATTGCGTCTTGCTCCTTGAATAATAGTTTCCCACTGATGGGGATAGTATATGGAGGTATGCTGCTTTGCTCTTTCTATAGCAGCATGGATGGAATCGCACTCGTTCTGAGAGTGTCCAGTAAATACTTTTGGTTTATAGTTTGAATATTTGGAATACTAGATACAGCGTGAAGCATAGCCATGCAGACAAATCTGTTTCTGTTCTGCCCTGTAGATGTGTCAGAATACAAGGCAACATCTGTTACAGAGGGAGGTAAAGACTTCATATACATGAGGAGACATGTTGCTATTTCAGAGCTTCCACGTTTCCCTTCGGTTTCATTCCATAGGAAGCATTTGCCTTTTGCATCGCCCAAAGAATAAACGGATAAATTATAACAACTTAGCTTTCTTTTATAGTAAGCTTGGTTTACTAATGAACATGGAACTGGTAGAACTGCTTCAAGTTCAAAAGCAGCTGTGTGGTATGATCTGTTTTCCTTTGAATATTTTTTCTCTTTGTCTTTTTCTTCTCTTGCTCGAATGTTTTTCGTACTTCTCTGTAAGTTCAGAACTATTAACTTTTGACTGTATGTACATGTTACATATACTACATTGGTCCTTCTTGGGCACATGAAATGAATAACTGTAATCATTACAGAAAATATTTCTGTTCGCTAGAAGCTTTCTTGTTACTTGTCTTACATTCCTGCCTGTATAGGCTGTACGTTTTCCTTATATTAAGATCACTTCCCAAATACTGCCGTTTAGAGTCTTCTTTTGTATAGTGTCCTTCTACCACAGGGAATGATTCTACATGTCTTTTAATGTCCTCTACATTCACATTTGGTGATATATTATGGGGACAATGTTGGCCTCTCTTATCTCTCGTTGTAAATGCCCCAGCCCTAGAGCGTTTGACAGCAAATTCAATTTCCTTTTCTCCCAAATCCGATTTCCTTTTCTCCCAAATCAAGTCTTTTCATAAAAAAAAAAAGATTTGCAAACTCGCAGTTGCTGTTGTCCAACTACAAAGGAGAAAATTCTTGACTTTTTTCGTCGTGCTTTAGCTGACAGTTTAACCCGCTTAGGATCATTTTCGATCACGCTTTTACATACAAAATCTCTTTGTCGGTCATAGCTTTCGAGGCTCAAAAATGTCTTGAAGATAATTGCCCTCTCCTCGTCACTGATTTTCTCCCAACACTTATATCGGCATGTTTGACAACTGTGTGGTTTAACTGACCGTGCTTCTACATTCTGCCCTTTTGCGCTGACATATTCCTTTCCCGAAAGGCGTAATTGTTTTCTTACATCTTTTCTCTCCGATTTTCAGGGTGTGCCTTTTTTTTCCTGCTCCTCATCTTTTTCTCGGGGAAACATATTTTGCTTTTTTCCTTGGTGTAATACCTGTTGGTGTAGACAATGTTCTTTTGTTTGTGTTGACATTTACACCGGTATTTTTCTCACACGATTCCACATTCACCGTTTTATCCGGAGAAGTTTGTGAAGTTTTTCTTGTCATTTCTGACTCCCTTTAAGGATATATAAGCAAACTTCAAAATTTCTTCAGATCTCACCTCATTCAATGTTGGGTGATTTTCAATGAGCTGATTATTCCTGTTACTGAAGTATATAATTACTTCCCTTCCCATCATGTTTGCTACAGCAAACGGAAGTAAGTCACAAAGTTCAGTAGACCAATGTCCGTCTTGTTTAAGGAAGCCTACTTGATCGTCGTATATCTCTTGCAAATCACCATGTGACTCTTTATTTCTGAGTGTGAGAAAGCTTACATATTCCGCTTTATTGATTTGAAGGTGTTCTTCTACAGGTTTGGGCACTTCACTTGGATTTTCAAAATGTGATGTTACTTCTTTGACTGCACTGAAAAAACAATTTCCGCCTCCCTTAATTTTTTACGCCTCAGTCCATTGCTATTTAACAGAGTGTCTAAACTTCTCTCTAGGAATTTCAAAAGCACTTGTTTCAATCGATATGTATTTAAGCTTTCATCATTAGCTTTTCCTAGGTCGGCAGTATTTCCGTGTACATCAGTATTTGGAGATGATTTAGTTCCATCGTTTATCTCTGTATTTTTTATGTCAATCTGTTCCATGTCATATTTTACGATATTTTTCGACTTTCTTTGTTTTGCAAAAAAAACTGCGTTTGGTTAGAATATCTACTGTCTGCTTTCTGTTATTGCTAGGGGTGCCAGAAGTTTTACGCATCTTTTTACTGAGGTTGGAGGGATTTCTCTTCCAACCCTTATCTCTAATTGTCTGCAAAACCTTTTTCCTTGGTGCAATCATACGTTTCCTTTGCAAGACTTGTTTATTCGTTTTCTTCTTTTTCTTTTTTGTCTTGGTTTTTCTACATTATCACTGTCAGACTCTGATGCTAAAAAGTCTTTTTTCTTCACTTTATAGTCTGGGTCCTTAGCAGGGTCCTGATAATCCTCGTCCTCTTCTAAGTCATAATAAAGCAAAATAATAGAATGCTGCTGATAAAGAAAACGTAATGATTATTTTAATTAAATAATTCCCATAGATTTGGTGCTTACGAGGTTTAGTCATACATATCAAGTTACATTGGCATGTGTTTTACATCTTAAGTGCACTTACTACCCAGTTAAATATTATAATAATTTAAAAGCCATAAGGTAGTAAATGCGCTTAAGATTAAATTTCTCAATTCATACTTACATTTACTGGGGCTTACAGAAATGACCAAAAGTCTTAAGTGCACTTACGACTAAAATGCTCTGTTTTTATTTCAACAACATGAAAGCTTAGTTGTGACAAAAAGTCTTAAGTGCATCTACGGCCTTATGTCACAGTCAAAATGGAATATTATATCAATGACAAAAATGCATCAAGTGCACCTACGACATTATAGGTCTGCTTATAATACTATTTTGCACATACGATATTTGATCTAAATTGCATAATTAATTGATTAATTAAGATATCAGCTTCAAACTTTTTGAGAATTTAGAGGGTCATTGGTACTTTGCATTTTTGCAAAAAAGGGAACTTCCACCAAAACTGCACTTACGACCTTTTGGCAAATAACCCTCGATATATTCTTGTTCCTTATGATAAGACACATTCATTGACACCAACCTTGGAGTCTCCCGGGGCCTTGCCCCACCCCACCACATCACATAAGGCCTTATATCTCAGAGAATGTTCTTAGCCCCACCCTAAACCATATATATTCATCTTTCTTATGATAAGACGCATTCAGTGACACCAGCTTGGGAGTTCCCGGGGCACGCCTAGGCCATGCCCAGGCCATACCCCATCGCTTTACTTCATTAAAAGCCATATATCTCAGAAAAAGTTCAGATCCCCACCCCTAAACCATATACTTGTTCCTTATGATAAGACTTGTTCAATCACACCAACCTGGGTGTCTCTTTGTGCTGAGGCAATGTGCCCGGCACTTCCATTTCAAAAAAGGCTTTATATTTCAGAGACCACCCCATAATCATATTTGTTCTTGTTCCTTATTATTAGCACACCTACTGTAGTGGGGTCCGCAGGGGCCATTCCTATCCTTTCCACTTCATAAAAGGGCCTCAAATCTCTGAAACCGGTCAGATTCCCAGCAATAAACCATATATATACTTGGTCCTTAGGATAAGACACATTTAGGGACAACAGTTTGGGCTTTCCTGGGATCAACAGGGCATGCCCCAACCCCTCCACTGTTTAAGAGGCCTTACAGATCCCCACGGCTAAACCATATATATTTTTGTTTCTTATGATAAGACGCATTTAGTGAAACCAACCGGGGCTCCATTGGGCCAATGCCCCACCCTCTCTACTTCACAAAAGGCCTAACTTTTCAGATGCTGAGTCCATATGGGTGCTCATTTGGACATGGGGGTTCATTTGGTAGATTAAAATGATATCATGTTAAAATACATGGTTGCCATTGGGCATGATGGGCAGTGCCCACCTGAGCTCTGGTGAGCATAGTGGCCCATGGGCCTCTTGTTTAAAAACTGATGACAACATTGATGTTAGGGGTTTCAATACATACAGCTATATCTATTCTGATGGTAACAAACCATCTGGTGGCAGTTCAATTTTTGTTAAATCATGCTTACCACAAAGAGAGATCAAATTAAAAACAGACCTACAAGCTGTAGCAGTATTGGTTTCTCTGGATAAAGAAACTACAATTTGCTCTCTATATATCCCACCCTCATTTTCATTAAAGCCCGAACATCTTGACTCATTGCTGAGTCAACTTCCATCGCCATATCTTTTAGTTGGCGACTTCAATGGTCACAATATTCTGTGGGGCTGTAAAGATATCAATAACAGAGGAGCACTTGTTGAAGATTTTATTGCAAAGAACGATCTTTGCTTGATGAATGATAAATCTTATACTTACCTTCACCCTGCGACAGGTCATTTATCTTCTTTAGATCTCTCTTTGTGTCACCAATCTCTCAGACTATGACCGGTCTGTTCATGATGATCAGTGCGGAAGTGATCACTTCCCTGTTATAATTGAAAGCGTAAACGAACCAGATGAGAACTGTAACCAGAAGTGGAAAATGAATAAAGCCGACTGGGAATTATTCCATAATTTATGTGAAGAAGAGTTATCATTTGATCCATTTAATGAATCATCCGACATTGTTTCTGATTTCACAGATACACTTATTAATACATTAGAACAATGCATTCCAAAGACCTCCACAAATACTAAGAAAAGCAAGCCTTGGTTTAATAATGACTGTAAAGGAGCTATTAAAAAGCGTAAACAGGCTCTAAATAAGTTCTGCAAAAGTCCCACTTCAGAAAAGCTAAACGACGTAAAAGTTTTTAGAGCTAAAGCTCGGCGAACAATCCGAGCTTCCAAACGAAAGTCATGGAGAGAATACTAAGAAAAGCAAGGCTTGGTTTAATAATGACTCTAAAGAAGCTATTAAAAAGCGTAAACAGGCTCTAAATAAGTTCTGCAAAAGTTCCACTTCAGAAAAGCTAAACGACGTAAAAGTTTTTAGAGCTAAAGCTCGGCGAACAATCCGAGCTTCCAAACGAATGTCATGGAGAGAATATGTCTCCAAATTGAACTACAACACCCCCATTAAAAAGGTTTGGGATATGGTACGAAAAATTTCAGGAAAAACAAAGTCCTCTAGTTTTACACATTTAAATACTGAATTTGACACAATAGTTTCAACAAAAAAAAATATATTTCAGATACTCTTGGGAGCACATTCTTGAGAAATTCATCATCGCGTAATTATTCTGACACTTTTAGAAAATTCAAAAAGAGAAAAGAAATCTAAACTTTAAATCCCTTAATCACGAAGAATACAACAAACCTTTTAACTTATCCGAACTCGTTGAAGCCATTGAAAAATCACATGATACGGCAACCGGCCCCGATGAAATTCATTATCAGATGCTTAAGCATCTGCCAAAAAGTTCTCTTTCAACACTTTTAGATATCTTTAATAATATTTGGGAAACGGGGGTCTGTCCTGAGAGTTGGCGTGTAGCTACAGTTGTACCAATTCCGAAACCAGGGAAAGATCATGCAGAACCTACAAATTATCGTCCGATAGCTTTGACAAGTTGTTTGTGTAAAACATTGGAGAGAATGATAAACAAGAGATTAGTCTGGTACTTAGAGTCCAACAACCTCATTTCAGAATGTCAGTCAGGTTTTCGTTCGGAACGTAGTACCGACGACAATTTTAATAAGACTAGAAACATTTATACGAGATGCTTTTATTAACAAAGAACACGTAGTATCTGTCTTTTTCGACTCTGCTCTGTCTCTGGTCGGGCCCATCGGAGTCTAACTGTTGGTTTTCTTTTGCTCCAGCATTTCAGTGGTTTCTTGCTGTCGAGTCCTCACCGTTGTCAGACCTCTGTGGTTATTTGATTTTTTTGTGTGTTCACGGAGATGTTGCACTGATGAGTTAGGAGGCCTTCATGCGGACTGAACAAATTATTTGTCTAAATCGCGACGGAAGTAAGGGCGAGGATTGTGGCCACGTAAGCCTCCCCCCCCCCCGTGGAAATCTTTCCACTGACCGTTCCAAGGCGGTTCTTCTGTGGCGGTTTATTTATGGCATTGTTTGTTACTTACTGTGTATATCACTTGTGTCTTTTTATTTTAGTTTATACTAATTTATTTTAGTTCGATTGCGATGAAAGCTTTAAGCTTATTGAATCGCTCTCGAACACTCATTCCGGGTGTTTTCACGCGCGAGAGAGAGAGAGAGAGGCAGTGGCTTTTAGACCACTGCTACCCATTTACACCTGGGTGGAGTGGGGCAGTGTCATTACGTGTCTTGCCCAAGGACACACCTCGATACCGGTGGCGGATTCGAACGCACAACCTCTCGATTATGAGTCGAACGCGCTAACCACTGCGCTATCGAGGCTGACAGGCTGACTTTTTATTTTGGCTGGCCATATGGCCATTTTGTGGGAAAGTAACTAAGTAACTGTCCTTATGGCCTTCCTTTGTTTAGGTTTCCATTATGGTCTGGTCGCTTAATGTTTGTGTTTCTTTCCCTTTGGTGTCTTTGATGGGTGGAGTAAGTTAATTGTATCGATTCCTGATTTTTGTTTTACTTCTACTTTGGAGAAAGCATATGATACCACATGGCGTTATGGCATATTGAGAGATCTCCATAACCTCGGCTTAAGGGGAAAACTTCCCAGTTTTATTCAAAGTTTTTTAGGTGAGCGTGTATTTCAAGTCCGCTTGGGATCTACTCTGTCAGATCTCTATGCACAAGAGCAGGGTGTCCCTCAAGGTAGTATTCTCTCAACTACGCTATTTAACATAAAAATAAACAATAGTTTACAATGTTTGGACGACAAAACAGACTGTTCATTGTATGTTGATGATTTTTGTATATGTTACCGTTCAAAAAACATGAAAACAATTGGACGAAAGTTACAACAAAATTTAAAAAGAATAGAAGAATGGACTGATAAAAATTGTTTCAAGTTCTCCAAGTCGAAAACGCAGTGTGTTCATTTTTGTAAACTACGGAAGAAACACAAACATCCTTCCCTGTTTTTATACGGATCTCAAATTCCTGTCGTTGAAGAAGCCAAATTTCTTGGGATCATCCCCCAGGTATTAGACTTCCTGCCTTGCCGTGGCCCTGGGGGCTCAATTCCCACTGGGCACATTGCCGCTGTGGTCTCTGTGCCCACTGGGAAGAGCTAAAGGAAGTACCACCCGTTTGCCGTGGGTGGCGTCCTGTAAGCCGGAAGAAGGGATCCTGGAGGTTGAGGGTTACCTGAGGTGGCGGTGCTTCAGGTACCCAACACGCCTCTTTGGCCTGGCTTTTCGGTGTAGACGGGTGGCCGTGCGGTCCGGCACGGTCAATCGGCTGGTCGCGCCGAGCCCTAGAGATACCGCTTTGCTTTCTCTTCAGCTCTTTTTGTATCTTTCCTGATACCAACCATATGCCCATTTACCTTACCCTTTTCTGTCTTTTTATCTCTAGAAGGCGGTGGCTAAACGGATCAATCGTGTAGGCATTTTGTTTATGCGAGTATATCTCACGTGTATCTCTAACACCTGCGAGTTGGATAACCACTCCATTATGGTGTTCCCTTGTAGGGCTCCACGGAGGGCGGAGAGCACTTGGGACGAAACTAGAATTTTTTCCTTATGCCTCATGGAAAAAAACATAACCGCAACGCAGCTAAACGTAAAAAAGACGAGGATTCATCCGAAACGGATGAACCCAGTCAGAAGTCAAGTCAGCAGTCAAGTCAGCAAGTTGAAACTCCAAAGCACAACACTTTTCCACGCTTCTTGGTGATGACATCACGTGATGATACACGTACGGTGTCAGATTTATCACCCTTTGTTATCGAAAAGAGTTTAGTGTCCATTGCCGGACATCCAAAAAGTATAAAAAAACTGAAGTCAGGTGATCTCCTCTTGGAAGTCGAGAGAGAGCAGCAGGTCAAAAACCTGCTTGGTACCACAAAGCTCTTTGATCTCAACGTCAAAGTATCGTTGCACAAAACACTCAATTCATGTAAAGGTGTCATCCGCAGCCCAGAGCTACGTCCGTGCAACGATGCCGAGATTGTTGAGAATTTGAGAGATGAAGGCGTCATTGGTGTACGTAACATCCAAGTTCGTAGAAGTGGTGTATTAAAGCCAACAAGTACCTACGTGTTGACATTTAATACACCAGTTCTGCCCAAGAAAATAAAAGTTGCATATCTATCTGTTAACGTAGAGGTGTATATACCAAACCCTCTCAGATGTTATCATTGTCAGGTTTTTGGTCACCACGAAAGCAGATGTCAGAAGAAACAACTCTGTCCAAACTGTGGTGAGGAAAAACATGTCGATAACCATCAAAACTGCAAAAATGAACCCAAATGCGTCAATTGTGGTGGCAAGCATGCTGTTTTCTCTCGAGATTGTCCGGCATGGAAAAAAGAAAAAGAAATACTCACTGTCCAATACCAAAGGGGGATAACATTCCCAGAAGCGCGGAAAATTGTTGATGAGCGATACACAACACCAACCACCAGTTACGCCAGCATCACAAAAGGTGCTGGTGTAAAAGTTTCCAGCTCCGCAACACAGACTGCTGAATCATACATAGCTGAACTGAAAAAATCTGGTGCATGGAGTAAATCCACTCCAGCACCACAAAGTTCAACCAGTTTATCAAATGGCGCAATCCAGGTTGCTTCGGATCGGTCGACAGCGACCGTACCGAAGCCAGCGCCGCATGCAAAAGAGAAACTCGACTTAGGTCGAACAAATAAGGGATCAGAAGATCCGAAAAAACAAATGTCTCTTAAACAAACAGACAGACAACGTAAAATGGAAAGAGACAATATAAGATTCCAGAACAGATTCGGATCTTTGAGTGACAGTGATATGGAGTTTGAAACTCCATCATCACCAAACGGCAAAAATAGATCGGGGTCAGCAACACCACGAGCTGGTGGAAGCAGATCTATATCACCAATTGCAGCTCCAATATAGTTTTTAGTCTTGGTCTCTTCATAAAATGGATTTAAAACACAAAATAATACAATGGAATTGTCGAGGTCTTAAATCAAATTATAATGAACTCTTATTACTTATTTCGTTATTGGGCCCATCGGTTTTTTGTTTGCAAGAAACTTTTTTAAAAACTGATGACAACATTGATGTCAGGGGTTTCAATACATACAACTATATCTATTCTGATGGTAACAAACCATCTGGTGGCAGTTCAATTTTTGTTAAATCATGTTTACCACAAAGAGAGATCAAATTAAAAACAGACCTTCAAGCTGTAGCAGTATCGGTTTCTCTGGATAAAGAAACTACAATATGCTCTTTATATATTCCACCCTCATTTTCTTTAAAGCCCGAACATCTTGACTCATTGCTGAGTCAGCTTCCGTCCCCATATCTTTTAGTTGGCGACTTCAATGGTCACAATATTCTATGGGGCTGTAAAGATATCAATAACAGAGGAGCACTTGTCGAAGATTTTATTGCAAAGAGCGATCTTTGCTTGATGAATGATAAATCTTTTACTTACCTTCACCCTGCGACAGGTCATTTGTCTTCTTTAGATCTCTCTTTGTGTCACCCATCTCTCTTCTTGGACTATGACTGGTCTGTTCATGATGATCAGTGCGGAAGTGATCACTTCCCTGTTATAATTGAGAGCATAAACGAACCAGATGAAGACTGTAACCAGAAGTGGAAAATGAATAAAGCCGACTGGGAATTATTCCATAATTTATGTGAAGAAGAGTTAACAGTTGATCACTTAAATGAATCATCCGACATTGTTTCTGATTTCACAGATACACTTATTAATATATCAGAACAATGCATTCCAAAGACCTCCACAAATACTAAGAAAAGCAAGCCTTGGTTTAATAATGACTGTAAAGAAGCTATTAAAAAGCGTAAACAGGCTCTAAATAAGTTCTGCAAAAGTCCCACTTCAGAAAAGCTAAACGACGTAAAAGTTTTTAGAGCTAAAGCTCGGCGAACAATCCGAGCTTCAAAACGAAAGTCATGGAGAGAATATGTCTCCAAATTGAACTACAAAACCCCGATTAAAAAGGTTTGGGATATGGTACGAAAAATTTCAGGAAAAACAAAGTCCTCTAGTTTTACACATTTAAATACTGAATTTGACACACTAGCTTCAACAAAAAAAGATATTTCAGATACTCTTGGGCACACATTCTTGAGAAATTCATCATCGCGTAATTATTCTGACACTTTTAGAAATTTCAAAAAGGACCAAGAGAAAAGAAATCTAAACTTTAAATCACTTAATCACGAAGAATACAACAAACCTTTTAACTTATCCGAACTCGTTGAAGCCATTGAAAAATCACATGATACGGCAACCGGCCCCGATGAAATTCATTATCAGATGCTTAAGCATCTGCCAAAAAGTTCTCTTACAACACTTTTAGATATCTTTAATAATATTTGGGAAACGGGGGTCTGTCCTGAGAGCTGGCGTGTAGCTACAGTTGTACCAATTCCGAAACCAGGGAAAGATCATGCAGAACCTACAAATTATCGTCCGATAGCTTTGACAAGTTGTTTGTGTAAAACATTGGAGAGAATGATAAACAAGAGATTAGTCTGGTACTTAGAGTCCAACAACCTCATTTCAGAATATCAATCGGGTTTTCGTTCGGAACGCAGTACCAATGACAATTTAATAAGACTAGAAACATTTATACGAGATGCTTTTATTAACAAAGAACACGTAGTAGCTGTCTTTTTCGACTTGGAGAAAGCATATGATACAACATGGCGTTATGGTATATTGAAAGATCTCCATAACATTGGCTTAAGAGGAAAACTTCCCAGTTTTATTGAAAGCTTTTTAGGGGAGCGCATGTTTCAGGTGCGTGTGGGGTCTACCCTGTCAGATTTCTATGATCAAGAACAGGGTGTCCCACAGGGTAGTATTCTTTCAACTACGCTACTTAACATCAAAATAAACAATATTGTACAATGTTTGGACGACAAAACTGATTGTTCCTTGTATGTTGACGATTTCTGTATATGTTACCGTTCAAAAAATATGAAAACAATTGAACGAAAGTTGCAACAAAATTTAAAACGAATAGAAGAATGGACTGATAAAAATGGTTTCAAGTTCTCCAAGTCGAAAACGCAGTGTGTTCATTTTTGTAAACTACGGAAGAAACACGAACATCCTTCCTTGTTTTTATACGGATCACAAATTCCTGTTGTTGAAGAAGCCAAATTTCTTGGGGTCATATTTGATCAAAAGTTATCTTTTATTCCCCATATTAAATATCTTAAAGCGAAATGTTTAAAAGCTTTGTATCTTTTGAAAGTTTTGGCCCATACAAGTTGGGGAGCAGATCGGTATACTTTATTACATCTTTACCGGTCTTTAATAAGATCTAAATTAGATTATGGGTCTGTTGTTTATGGTTCTGCCAGAAAGTCCTATTTAAAATCATTGGATACTATCCATCACCAAGGCCTTCGTCTGGCTATGGGAGCCTTTCGTACTTCTCCCGTATTAAGCCTGTAGAAGCAGGTGAACCATCTTTAACTTCGCGCAGAGAGAAACTTTCTCTTCAGTATGCTATTAGACTTGCTGCAAATCCATCTAACCCGGCATCCAAAATTTCATTTCCACCTCAATTTATAGATAAGTATGAAACTAAACCCACAGCAATCAAACCTTTTGGATTACGAATTTTACCACTGCTAGAAAATTCAGGCATCGACCTTAAAAATATTCAAAAACATGAAACGGCCGAAGTTCCATCTTGGTGTATTAAACAACCTTCTATTCTGTTCGACTTGCATGATGGCAAAAAATCCGAATCAAATCCGATACTTCTAAAACAAAACTTCCAGGTACTGCAGTCACGTTACAATGATTACCAGCAAGTCTATACTGATGGTTCCAAAGAAGGAGATAAAGTTGGTTGTGCGTATGTTTCTAAAGATACGCACAAAACCATGCGCCTTCCAGATGGTTCATCTATTTTTACAGCTGAAGCCAAAGCAATAGACCTAGCTTTAGATTTTATCAGTTCTTCAATAATTCAAAAAGCAATTATATTTTCTGATTCACTTTCTGTGCTTAAGGCTTTAAACCATTCATCATCTAAAAATCCTCAAATTCAAAAATTGATCGAAAAACATCATGAAATTTCTGAAACACACCAAATCTTGTTTTGTTGGCTTCCGAGCCATATTGGCATTGTCGGCAATGTATATGCTGACAAGAAAGCAAAGGAATCGCTCAATCTTGATCCATCTGTTTTTAAAATTCCCTTTAATAATTTTAAACCATTTATCAACAGATACATCTTGTCGGAATGGCAAGGCGAATGGGACCGTGCAATAAATAACAAACTCCATGCCATTAAACCTGTCGTTAGTACAAAATGCTCTCCTCCACAGTTTTCCAGAAAAGAGGACGTAGTATTAACACGACTGCGCATCGGCCATACTAGAGTTACTCATTCTTATATTTTTAATGGTGATGATCAGCCTTCTTGTGTAGGTTGTGATCAGCCATTCACTGTGAAACATATCTTAATTGACTGTGTTGACTTTTCACCCTCACGTATTTTATATTTCAAAGCTGACACTTTGCAACAACTGTTTCGAGATGTACCTGTTGATAACATTATTTTATTCTTAAAAGAAATTGGTCTTTTTCATAAGATTTAACTGTTTCAGATTTTTATACATTATCATTCTGACTTGTTACTTTTAATATCGTCATAATTATTCATGCCGTTTAACCATTAACCGACTGACGCTTATGACCCACAAAGAGGGTTGACGCGTCGTTAAACACGAAATCATCATCATCATCATTCTTGGGATCATATTTGATCAAAAGTTATCTTTTATTCCCCATATTAAATATCTTAAAGCGAAATGCTTATAAGCTATGAATCTTTTAAAGTTTTAGCTCGTACAAGTTGGGGAGCAGATCGGTATACTTTATTACATCTTTACCGGTCTTTAATAAGATCTAAATTAGATTAAGGGTCTGTTGTTTATGGTTCTGCCAGAAAGTCCTATTTAAAATCCTTGGATACTATCCATCACCAAGGCCTTCGTCTGGCTATGGGAGCCTTCCGTACTTCTCCCGTATTAAGCCTTTATGTAGAAGCAGGTGAACCATCTTTCAATTCGCGCAGAGAAAACTTTTCTCTTCAGTATGCTATTAGACTTGCTGCAAATCCATCAAACCCGGCATCCAAAATTTCATTTCCACCTCAATTTGTAGATAAGTATGAAACTAAACCCACAGCAATCAAACCTTTTGGATAACGTATTTTACCACTGCTAGAAAATTCAGGTATCGACCTTAAAATTATTCAAAAACATGAAACGGCCAAAGTTCCATCTTGGTGTATTAAAAAACCTTCTATTCTGTTTGACTTACATGATGGTAAAAAATCCGAATCAAATCAAATGCTACTCAAACAAAACTTTCAGGTACTGCAGGTACGTTATGATGATTACCAGCAAGTCTATACTGATACATCTTGTCGGAATGGCAAGGCGAATGGGACCGTGCAATAAATAACAAGCTCCATGCTATTAAACCTGTCGTTGGAACAAAATGCTCTCCTCTACAGTTTTCCAGGAAAGAGGATGTAGTATTAACACGACTGCGCATTGGCCATACTTGAGTTACTCATTTTTATATTTTAAATGGTGATAAGCAGCCTTCCTGTGTAAGCTGTGATCAACCATTCACTGTGAAACATATTTTAATTGAATGTGTAGACTTTTCACAGACCCGTAACTTATACTTCAAAGCTGACACTTTGCAACAATTGTTTCAAGATGTACCTTTTGAAAATATTATTTTATTCTTAAAAGAAATTGGACTTTTTCATAAGCTTTAACTGTTTAAGATTTTTATACATATCCAACTAACTTTTTTACTTTTAATATCCTCATAATTCTCAATGCCGTTAACCATTAACCGTTTGACGCTTATGACCCACAAAGAGGGTTGACGCGTCGTTAAACACGAAATCATCATCACCATCTATTCTGTTTTACTTACATGATAGCAAAAAATCTGAATCAAATCCAATGCTACTCAAACAAAACTTTCAGGTAATGCAGTCACGTTAATATGATTACCAGCAAGTCTATACTGATGGTTCTAAAGAATGAGATAAAGTTGGTTGTGCGTATGTTTCTAAAGATACGCACCAAACCTTGCGCCTTCCAGATGGTTCATCTATTTTTACAGCTGAAGCCAAAGCAATAGACCTAGCTTTAGATTTTATCAGTTCTTCAACAATTCAAAAAGCAATTATATTTTCTGATTCACTTTCTGTGCTTAAGGCTTTAGACCATTCATCATCTACAAATCCTCAAATACAAAAATTGATCGAAAAACATCATGGAATTTCTAAAACACACCAAATCGTGTTTTATTGGCTTCCGAGCCATATTGGCATTGTCGGCAATGAGTTTGCTGACAAGAAAGCAAATGATTCGCTCAATATTGATCCGTCTGTTTTTAAAATTCCTTTTTATAATTTTAAACCATTTATCAACAGATACATCTTGTGGGAATGGCAAGGCGAATGCGACCGTACAATAAATAACAAACTGCATGCCATTAAACCTGTCGTTGGAACAAAATACTATCATGCACAGTTTTCCAGGAAAGAGGATGTAGTATTAACACGACTGCGTATTGGCCATACTAGAGTTACTCATTCTTATATTTTGAATGGTGATGATCAGCCTTCTTGTGTAGGCTGTGATCAGCCATTCACTGTTAAACATATCTTAGTTGAATATGTAGCCTTTTCACAGTCCCGTGACATATACTTCAAAGCTGACACTTTGCAACAATTGTTTCAAGATGTACCTGTTGATAATATTATTTTATTCTTAAAAGATATTGGTTTTGTTTGTTTGATTTGAGGTTTAACGTCCCCGTCAACACTGTAAAGGTCATTTTGGAGACGTTGCTTCCAATTTTGTGGGACTTTTACCCGACATTGAGATGAAATGACATTTCAAGCCCTGTCGCTCAATGAAACCAATAGGGTTTATTAGCATGGACGGTCCGCCTCGCACCGCAGTTCCTGGACAGGATTAGATCCTCTAAGCGGTTTACCAGTACTAGTGTGCGAGCCGGATTCAGCTCTGCGTGGAAGCATTATGCAGCCCATATATTTCTTCAAGCCTCTATGGGCGGGGGCCGATTAAAAGATATTGGACTTTTTCATAAGATTTAACTGTTTCAGATTTTTATAAATATCATTATTACGTTTCTACTTTTAATATCCTCATAATTATTCATGCCGTTTAATCATTAACAGCTTGACATGTCGTTAAACACGAAATCATCATCATCATTCACTTAAAATCACACCCCTACTACTACGCATCTTCGAGGAGCATCCCTCGGTTTCACCGATGCTTTTGTTAAAAAATATTTAAAGTTTGAATTTAAGGTTTGGAGGCCTTCATGCGGACTGAACAAATTATTTGTCTAAATCGCGACGGAAGTAAGGGCGAGGATTGTGGCCACGTAAAATCGATTTAAGCCCCCCAGTGGAAATCTTCCACTGACCGTTCCAAGGCGGCTCTTCTGTGGCGATTTATTTATGTTGTTGTTTGTTACTTACTGTGTGTATCACTTGTGTCTTTTAATTTTGGATGGCCATATGGCCATTTTGTGGGAAAGTAACTGTCCATATGACCTTCCTTTGTTTAGGTTTCCATTATGGTCTGGTCGCTTAATGTTTGTATTTCTTTCCCTTTGGTGTCTCTTATGGATGGAGTAAGTTTATTGTATCAATTCCTGATCTTTGTTTTACTTCTACTTTGCAATTGAAGATATGAGAAAACTGGTTTAGCATATCAGTTGAGATACGTTTCAATAAGTCAAAAAGGTGATTAGACAGGACTATAAAACGCAATGTTTTTCATATTTAAAAAATTAAAAAAAAAAGTAATGTGCATCTACGACATCATATAATATCTCGTGAATATTAAAGAGACAGTCTGAGGCTGCTCTGTTTCCATGAAATATTTCCCACTTCAAATTGTACTATCTTGCAAACTAATAAACATAATTTGAGATACGCACCAAACCTTGCGCCTTCCAGATGGTTCATCTATTACTACAGCAGCAGCCAAAGCAATAGGCCTAGCTTTATATTTTATCAGTTCTTCAACATTTAAAAAAGCAATAATATTTTCTGATTCACTTTCCGTGCTTAAGGCTTTAGACCATTCATCATCTAAAAATCTTCAAATGAGTTGATTGAAAAACATCATGAAATTTCTAAAACACATCAAATCTTGTTTTGTTGGCTTCGGAGCCATATCGGCATTGTCGGCAATGAATATGCTGACAAGAAAGCAAAGGAATCGCGCAATCTTGATCCGTCTGTTTTTAAAATTCCTTTTAATAATTTTAAGCCATTTATCAACAGATACATCTTGTCGGAATGGCAAGGCGAATGGGACCGTACAATAAATGACAAACACCATGCCATTAAACCTGTCGTTGGAACAAAATGCTCTCATGCACAGTTTTCCAGGAAAGAGGATGTAGTATTAACACGACTGCGTATTGGCCATACTAGAGTTACTCATTCTTATATTTTGAATGGTGATGATCAGCCTTCTTGTGTAGGTTGTGATCAGCCTTCTTGTGTAGGTTGTGATCAGCCATTCACTGTTAAACATATCTTAATTGACTGTGTTGACTTTTCACCGTCACGTTTGCAACTTTGCAACAACTGTTTCAAGATATACATTATCATTCTGATTTTTTTTTGTTACCTTTAATATCCTCATAATTCTTCATGCCGTTTAACCATTAACCGTTTGACGCTTATGACCCACAAAGAGCCCACAAAGAGGGTTGACACGTCGTTAAACACGAAATCATCATCATATAATTCTGATTTTTTTTACTTTTGAATATCCTGTTAATTCTTCCTCATCATCATAAAGATAATTTGATGCGGTTTTCGCCCTTTGATTCCTTGAATCAATGTCTTTTGAAATTTCCCCAAGGTATTAGACTTCCTGTCTTGCCGTGGCCCTGGGGGCTCAATTTCCACTGGGCACATTGCCGCTGTGGTCTCTGTGCCCACTGGGAAGAGCTTAAGGAAGTACCACCCGTTTGCCGTGGGTGGTGTCCTGTAAGCCGGAAGAAGGGATCCTGGAGGTTGAGGGTTACCTGAGGTGGCGGTGCTTCAGGTACCCAACACGCCTCTTTGGCCTGGCTTTTCGGTGTAGACGGGTGGCCGTGCGGTCCGGCACGGTCAATCGGCTGGTCACGCCGAGCCCTAGAGATACCGCTTTGCTTTCTCTTCAACTCTTTTTGTATCTTTCCTGATACCAACCATATGCCCATTTACCTTACCCTTTTCTGTCTTTTTATCTCTAGAAGGCGGTGGCTTAACGGATCAATCGTGTAGGCATTTTGTTTATACGAGTATATCTCACGTGTATCTCTAACACCTGCGAGTAGGATAACCACTACATTATGGTGTTCCCTTGTAGGGCTCCGTGGAGGGCGGAGAGCACTTGGGACGAAACTAGGATTTTTTTCTTATGGCTCCTAAAAACAAACATAACCGCAACCACCCACGTAACCGCAACGCACCTAAACGTAAAAAAGACGAGGATTCATCCGAATCGGATGAACGCAGTCAAAAATCCAGTCAGCAGTCAAGTCAACAATCGAGTCAGCAGTCTGCTGAACCAAACTTTGACAATGTTCCGCGTTTCTTGGTCGTCACGTCGCTTGACGATACACGAACTGTGTCAAGCCTTTCTCCCTTTGTTATCGAGAAAAGTATTGTCGCCATAGCCGGACACCCAAAGAGTATTAAATCACTCCAATCAGGTGACCTTCTCTTGGAACTCGAGAGAAAACAGCAAGTTGTAAGTCTGCTCGCCACCAAAAAGCTCTTTGATCTTTCAGTAAAAATATCTCTTCACAATACACTTAACTCATCTGAAGGAGTGATTCGCAGTCCAGAACTGCGTCCTTGTTCAGACGAAGAGATCATTGATAACCTGAAGGATCACCCCCAGGAATTAGACTTCCTGCCTTGCCGTGGCCCTGGGGGCTCAATTCCCACTGGGCACGTTGCTGCTGTGGTCGATGTGCCCACTGGGAAGAGCTAAAGGAAGTACCACCCGTTTGCCGTGGGTGGCGTCCTGTAAGCCGGAAGAAGGGATCCTGGAGGTTGAGGGTTACCTGAGGTGGCGGTGCTTCAGGTGCCCAACACGCCTCTTTGGCCTGGCTTTTCGGTGTAGACGGGTGGCCGTGCGGTCCGGCACGGTCAATCGGCTGGTCACGCCGAGCCCTAGAGATACCGCTTTGCTTTCTCTTCAACTCTTTTTGTATCTTTCCTGATACCAACCATATGCCCATTTACCTTACCCTTTTCTGTCTTTTTATCTCTAGAAGGCGGTGGCTTAACGGATCAATCGTGTAGGCATTTTGTTTATACGAGTATATCTCACGTGTATCTCTAACATCTGCGAGTTGGATAACCACTCCAGTATGGTGTTCCCTTGTAGGGCTCCACGGAGGGCGGAGAGCACTTGGGACGAAACTCGAATTTTTTTCTTATGGCTCCTGGAAAAAAACATAACCGCAAATCACCTAACCGCAAATCACCTAACCACAACGCACCTAAACGTAAAAAACAAGAAGATTCATCCGAATCGGATGAACACAGTCAACAATCCAGTCAGCAGTCAAGTCAACAATCTAGTCAGCAGTCTGCTGAACCAAATTTTGACAATGTTCCGCGTTTCTTGGTCGTTACGTCGCTTGACGATACACGAACTGTATCTAGCCTTTCCCCCTTCGTCATCGAGAAAAGTATTCTCTCCATTGCCGGACACCCTAAGAGTATAAAACAACTCAAATCGGGTGATCTTCTCTTGGAAGTCGAGAAAAAACAGCAAGTGGTAAGCCTGCTAAACACCAACAAACTCTTTGATCTAAAAGTTAAAGTCGCTTTACATAACACGCTCAATTCATCTAAGGGAGTGATTCGCAGTCCAGAACTGCGTCCTTGTTCAGATGAAGAGATAGTCGATAACCTTAAGGATCAGGGAGTTGTTGGTGTTCGTAACATTCAAGTTCGTAGAAATGGTGTACTAAAACCAACAGCAACTTATGTGTTGACTTTTAATACACCAATTCTACCCAAGAAAATCAAAGTAGCATATCTTTCCATTAACGTAGAGGTATACATCCCAAACCCTCTTAGATGTTACTCTTGTCAGGCTTTTGGCCATCACGAAAGCAGATGTCAGAGAAAAAAACTCTGTCCTAATTGTGGTGAAGAAAAGCATGTTGATAATCACCTCAACTGCAAAAATGAACCCAAATGCGTAAATTGTGATGGCAAACATGCTGTTTTCTCCCGAGACTGTCCGGCGTGGAAAAAAGAAAAAGAAATACTTACCGTCAAATACCAAAGGGGGATAACATTCCCAGAAGCGCGGAAGATTGTCGAAGAGCGATACATAACACCAACCACCAGTTTCGCCAGCATCACAAAGGGTGCTGGTGTAAAATGTACCAGCTCCGCAACACAGACTGCTGAATCATACATTGCTGAACTGAAAAAGTCTGGTGCATGGAGTAAATCCACTCCAACACCACAAAGTTCAACCAATTTATCAAAAGGCGCAATCCAGGTTGCTTCGGATCGGTCGACAGCGACCGTACCGAAGCCAGCGCCGAATGTAAAAGAGAAACCCGACCCAGGTCGAACTAATAAGGGGTCGCAAGATCCGATAAAAAACATCAATTGTCTCAAAGACAAACAGACAGGCAACGTAAAATGGAAAGAGACAATATAAAATTTCAGAACAGATTCGGATCTTTGAGTGACAGTGATATGGAGTTGACTGAAACTCCATCATCACCAAGTGGCAATAACAGATCGAGGTCTGCCACACCACGAGCTGGTGGTAGCAGATCTATATCACCAATTGCACCTCCATAATAGTTTCTAGTCTTTAAATATCTCTCCTTAAAATGGATTTAAAACACAAAATAATACAATGGAATTGTCGAGGTCTTAAATCAAATTATAATGAACTCTTATTACTTATTTCGCTACTAACCCCATCGGTGTTTTGTTTGCAAGAAACTTTTTTAAAAACTGATGACAACATAGATGTCAGGGGTTTCAATACATACAACTATATCTATTCTGATGGTAACAAACCATCTGGTGGCAGCTCAATTTTTGTTAAATCATGTTTACCACAAAGAGAGATCAAATTAAAAACCGACCTACAAGCTGTAGCAGTATCGGTTTCTCTGGATAAAGAAACTACAGTTTGCTCTCTATATATCCCACCCTCATTTTCTTTAAAGCCCGAACATCTTGACTCATTGCTGAGTCAACTTCCATCGCCATATCTTTTAGTTGGCGACTTCAATGGTCACAATATTCTATGGGGCTGTAAAGATGTCAATAACAGAGGAGCACTTGTCGAAGATTTTATTGCAAAGAACGATCTTTGCTTGATGAATGATAAATCTTATACTTACCTTCACCCTGCGACAGGTCATTTGTCTTCTTTAGATCTCTCTTTGTGTCACCCATCTCTCTTCTTGGACTATGACTGGTCTGTTCATGATGATCAGTGCGGAAGTGATCACTTTCCTGTTATAATAGAGAGCGTAAACGAACCAGATGAAGACTGTAACCAGAAATGGAAAATGAATAAAGCCGACTGGGAATTATTCCATAATTTATGTGAAGAAGAGTTATCAGTTGATCACTTAAATGAATCATCTGACATTGTTTCTGATTTCACAGATACACTTATTAACATATCAGAACAATGCATTCCAAAGACCTCCACAAATACTAAGAAAAGCAAGCCTTGGTTTAATAATGACTGTAAAGAAGCTATTAAAAAGCGTAAACAGGCTCTAAATAAGTTCTGCAAAAATCCCACTTCAGAAAAGCTCAACGACGTAAAAGTTTTTAGAGCTAAAGCTCGGCGAACAATCCGAGCTTCCAAACGAAAGTCATGGAGAGAATATGTCTCCAAATTGAACTATAAAACCCCCATTAAAAAGGTTTGGGATATGGTACGAAAAATTTCAGGAAAAACAAAGTCTTCTAGTTTTACACATTTAAATACTGAATTTGACACAATAGCTTCAACAAAAAAAGATATTTCAGATACTCTTGGTCACACATTTTTGAGAAATTCATCATCGCGTAATTATTCTGACACTTTTAGAAATTTCAAAAAGGACCAGGAGAAAAGAAAACTTAACTTCAAATCCCTTAATCACGAAGAATACAACACACCATTTAACTTATCCGAACTCGTTGAAGCCATTGAAAAATCACATGATACGGCAACCGGCCCCGATGAAATTCATTATCAGATGCTTAAGCATCTGCCAAAAAGTTCTCTTACAACACTTTTAGATATCTTTAATAATATTTGGGAAACGGGGGTCTGTCCTGAGAGTTGGCGTGTAGCTACAGTTGTACCAATTCCGAAACCAGGGAAAGATCATGCAGAACCTACAAATTATCGTCCGATAGCTTTGACAAGTTGTTTGTGTAAAACATTGGAGAGAATGATAAACAAGAGATTAGTCTGGTACTTAGAGTCCAACAACCTCATTTCAGAATATCAATCGGGCTTTCGTTCGGAACGTAGTACCAATGACAATTTAATAAGACTAGAAACATTTATACGAGATGCTTTTATTAACAAAGAACACGTAGTGGCTGTCTTTTTCGACTTGGAGAAAGCATATGATACAACATGGCGTTATGGAATATTGAAAGATCTACATAACATTGGCTTAAGAGGAAAACTTCCCAGTTTTATTGAAAGCTTTTTAGGGGAGCGCATGTTTCAGGTGCGTGTGGGGTCTACCCTGTCAGATTTCTATGATCAAGAACAGGGTGTCCCACAGGGTAGTATTCTTTCAACTACGCTATTTAACATCAAAATAAACAATATTGTACAATGTTTGGACGACAAAACTGATTGTTCATTGTATGTTGATGATTTTTGTATATGTTACCGTTCAAAAAATATGAAAACAATTGAACGAAAGTTACAACAAAATTTAAAAAGAATAGAAGAATGGACTGATAAAAATGGTTTCAAGTTCTCCAAGTCGAAAACGCAGTGTGTTCATTTTTGTAAACTACGGAAGAAACACGAACATCCTTCCCTGTTTTTATACGGATCACAAATTCCTGTTGTTGAAGAAGCCAAATTTCTTGGGGTCATATTTGATCAAAAGTTATCTTTTATTCCACATATTAAATATCTTAAAGCGAAATGCTTAAAAGCTTTGAATCTTTTGAAAGTTTTAGCTCATACAAGTTGGGGAGCAGATCGGTATACTTTATTACATCTTTACCGGTCTTTAATAAGATCTAAATTAGATTATGGGTCTGTTGTTTATGGTTCTGCCAGAAAGTCCTATTTAAAATCCTTGGATACTATCCATCACCAAGGCCTTCGTCTGGCCATGGGAGCCTTCCGTACTTCTCCCGTATTAAGCCTTTATGTAGAAGCAGGTGAACCATCTTTAACCTCGCGCAGAGAGAAACTTTCTCTTCAGTATGCTATCAGACTTGCTGCAAATCCATCTAACCCGGCATCCAAAATTTCATTTCCACCTCAATTTGTAGATAAGTATGAAACAAAACCCACAGCAATCAAACCTTTTGGATTACGTATTTTACCACTGCTGGAAAATTCAGGTATCGACCTTAAAAATATTCAAAAACATGAAACCGCCGAAGTTCCATCTTGGTGTATTAAACAACCTTCTATTCTGTTCGACTTACATGATGGAAAAAAATCCGAATCAAATCCAATACTTCTCAAACAAAACTTTCAGGTACTGCAGTCACGTTACAATGATTACCAGCAAGTCTATACTGATGGTTCCAAAGAAGGAGATAAAGTTGGCTGTGCGTATGTTTCTAAAGATACGCACAAAACCATGCGCCTTCCAGATGGTTCATCTATTTTTACAGCTGAAGCCAAAGCAATAGACCTAGCTTTAGATTTTATCAGTTCTTCAACAATTCAAAAAGCAATTATATTTTCGGATTCACTTTCTGTGCTTAAGGCTTTAGACCATTCATCATCTAAAAATCCTCAAATTCAAAAATTGATCGAAAGGCATCATGAAATTTCTAAAACACACCAAATCTTGTTTTGTTGGCTTCCGAGCCATATTGGCATTGTCGGCAATGAATGTGCTGACAAGAAAGCAAAGGAATCGCTCAATCTTGATCCATCTGTTTTTAAAATTCCTTTTAATAATTTTAAACCATTTATCAACAGATACATCTTGTCGGAATGGCAAGGCGAATGGGACCGTGCAATAAATAACAAACTCCGGGCCATTAAACCTGTCGTTAATACAAAATGCTCTCCTCCACAGTTTTCCAGAAAAGAGGACGTAGTATTAACACGACTGCGCATCGGCCATACTAGAGTTACTCATTCTTATATTTTTAATGGTGATGATCAGCCTTCTTGTGTAGGTTGTGATCAGCCATTCACTGTGAAACATATCTTAATTGACTGTGTTGACTTTTCACCCTCACGTATTTTATATTTCAAAGCTGACACTTTGCAACAACTGTTTCGAGATGTACCTGTTGATAATATTATTTTATTCTTAAAAGAAATTGGACTTTTTCATAAGATTTAACTGTTTCAGATTTTTATACATTATCATTCTGACTTTTTACTTTTAATATCATCATAATTATTCTTGCCGTTTAACCATTAACCGTTTGACGCTTATGACCCACAAAGAGGGTTGACGCGTCGTTAAACACGAAATCATCATCATCATCACCTGAAGGATCAAGGAGTAATTGGTGTTCGTAACATCAAAGTCCGTAGAAATGGTGTACTAAAACCAACAGCAACTTATGTGTTGACTTTTAATACACCAATTCTACCCAAGAAAATCAAAGTAGCATATCTTTCCATTAACGTAGAGGTATACATCCCAAACCCACTTAGATGTTACTCTTGTCAGGCTTTTGGACATCACGAAAGCAGATGTCAGAGAAAAAAACTCTGTCCTAATTGTGGTGAAGAAAAGCATGTTGATAATCATCTCAACTGCAAAAATGAACCCAAATTCGTAAATTGTGATGGCAAACATGCTGTTTTCTCCCGAGACTGTCCGGCGTGGAAAAAAGAAAAAGAAATACTCACCGTCAAATACCAAAGGGGGATGGCATTCCCTGAGGCGCGGGGGGTTGTCGGGGAGCGGTGCATGGCACCGGCCGCCGGTTTCGCCAGCGTCACAGGGGGTGCTGGTGTGGGATGTACCAGCTCCGCAGCAGACTGGTGAATCATGCATAGCTGAACTGAAAAAATCTGGTGCATGGAGTAAACCCATTCCAGCACCACAAAGTTCAATCACTTTATCAAATGGCGAAATCCAGGTTGCTTCGGATCGGTCGACAGCGACCGTACCGAAGCCAGCGCCGAATGTAAAAGAGAAACCCGACTCAGGTCGAACTAATAAGGGATCGGAAGATCCGATCAAAAAACATCACTTGTCTCAAAGACAAACAGACAGACAACGGAAAATGGAAACAGACAATATAAAATTTCAGAACAGATTCGGATCTTTGAGTGACAGTGATATGGAGTTCGCTGAAACTCCATCATCACCAAGTGGCAATAACAGATCGAGGTCAGCCACACCACGAGCTGGTGGTAGCAGATCTATATCACCAATTGAACCTCCATAATAGTTTCTAGTCTTTTGAATATCTCTCCATAAAATGGATTTAAAACACAAAATAATACAATGGAATTGTCGAGGTCTTAAATCGAATTATAATGAACTCTTATTACTTATTTCGCTACTAACCCCATCGGTGTTTTGTTTGCAAGAAACTTTTTTAAAAACTGATGACAACATAGATGTCAGGGGTTTCAATACATACAACTATATCTATTCTGATGGTAACAAACCATCTGGTGGCAGCTCAATTTTTGTTAAATCATGTTTACCACAAAGAGAGATCAAATTAAAAACAGACCTACAAGCTGTAGCAGTATCGGTTTCTCTGGATAAAGAAACTACAATTTGCTCTCTATATATCCCACCCTCATTTTCTTTAAAGCCCGAACATCTTGACTCATTGCTGAGTCAACTTCCATCGCCATATCTTTTAGTTGGCGACTTCAATGGTCACAATATTCTATGGGGCTGTAAAGATATCAATAACAGAGGAGCACTTGTCGAAGATTTTATTGCAAAGAGCGATCTTTGCTTGATGAATGATAAATCTTATACTTACCTTCACCCTGCGACAGGTCATTTGTCTTCTTTAGATCTCTCTTTGTGTCACCCATCTCTCTTCTTGGACTATGACTGGTCTGTTCATGATGATCAGTGCGGAAGTGATCACTTCCCTGTTATAATTGAGAGCGTAAACGAACCAGATGAAGACTGTAACCAGAAGTGGAAAATGAATAAAGCCGACTGGGAATTATTCCATAATTTATGTGAAGAAGAGTTAACAGTTGATCACTTAAATGAATCATCCGACATTGTTTCTGATTTCACAGATACACTTATTAATATATCAGAACAATGCATTCCAAAGACCTCCACAAATACTAAGAAAAGCAAGCCTTGGTTTAATAATGACTGTAAAGAAGCTATTAAAAAGCGTTAACAGGCTCAAAATAAGTTCTGCAAAAGTCCCACTTCAGAAAAGCTAAACGACGTAAAAGTTTTTAGAGCTAAAGCTCGGCGAACAATCCGAGCTTCAAAACGAAAGTCATGGAGAGAATATGTCTCCAAATTGAACTACAAAACCCCCATTAAAAAGGTTTGGGATATGGTACGAAAAATTTCAGGAAAAACAAAGTCCTCTAGTTTTACATATTTAAATACTGAATTTGACACAATAGCTTCAACAAAAAAAGATATTTCAGATACTCTTGGGAGCACATTCTTGAATAATTCATCATCGCGTAATTATTCTGACACTTTTAGAAATTTCAAAAAGGACCAGGAGAATAGAAAACTTAACTTCAAATCCCTTAATCACGAAGAATACAACACACCTTTTAACTTATCCGAACTAGTTGAAGCCATTGAAAAATCACATGATACGGCAACCGACCCCGATGAAATTCATTATCAGATGCTTAAGCATCTGCCAAAAAGTTCTCTTACAACACTTTTAGATATCTTTAATAATATTTGGGAAACGGGGGTCTGTCCTGAGAGCTGGCGTGTAGCTACAGTTGTACCAATTCCGAAACCAGGGAAAGATCATGCAGAACCTACAAATTATCGTCCGATAGCTTTGACAAGTTGCTTGTGTAAAACATTGGAGAGAATGATAAACACGAGATTAGTCTGGTACTTAGAGTCCAACAACCTCATTTCAGAATATCAATCGGGTTTTCGTTCGGAACGCAGTACCAATGACAATTTAATAAGACTAGAAACATTTATACGAGATGCTTTTATTAACAAAGAACACGTAATAACTGTCTTATTCGACTTGGAGAAAGCATATGATACAACATGGCGTTATGGTATATTGAAAGATCTCCATAACATTGGCTTAAGAGGAAAACTTCCCAGTTTTATTGAAAGCTTTTTAGGGGAGCGCATGTTTCAGGTGCGTGTGGGGTCTACCCTGTCAGATTTCTATGATCAAGAACAGGGTGTCTCACAGGGTAGTATTCTTTCAACTACGCTATTTAACATCAAAATAAACAATATTGTACAATGTTTGGACGACAAAACTGATTGTTCCTTGTATGTTGACGATTTCTGTATATGTTACCGTTCAAAAAATATGAAAACAATTGAACGAAAGTTGCAACAAAATTTAAAACGAATAGAAGAATGGACTGATAAAAATGGTTTCAAGTTCTCCAAGTCGAAAACGCAGTGTGTTCATTTTTGTAAACTACGGAAGAAACACGAACATCCTTCCTTGTTTTTATACGGATCACAAATTCCTGTTGTTGAAGAAGCCAAATTTCTTGGGGTCATATTTGATCAAAAGTTATCTTTTATTCCCCATATTAAATATCTTAAAGCGAAATGCTTAAAAGCTTTGAATCTTTTGAAAGTTTTAGCCCATACAAGTTGGGGAGCAGATCGGTATAATTTATTACATCTTTACCGGTCTTTAATAAGATCTAAATTAGATTATGGGTCTGTTGTTTATGTTTCTGCCAGAAAGTCCTATTTAAAATCATTAGATACTATCCATCACCAAGGCCTTCGTCTGGCTATGGGAGCCTTTCGTACTTCTCCCGTATTAAGCCTTTATGTAGAAGCAGGTGAACCATCTTTAACTTCGCGCAGAGAGAAACTTTCTCTTCAGTATGCTATTAGAATTGCTGCTAATCCATCTAACCCGGCATCCAAAATTTCATTTCCACCTCAATTTATAGATAGGTATGAAACTAAACCCACAGCAATCAAACCTTTTGGATTACGAATTTTACCACTGCTAGAAAATTCAGGCATCGACCTTAAAAATATTCAAAAACATGAAACCGCCGAAGTTCCATCTTGGTGTATTAAACAACCTTCTATTCTGTTCGACTTGCATGATGACAAAAAATGATGGCAGGTACTGCAGTCACGTTACAATGAATACCAGCAAGTCTATACTGATGGTTCTAAAAGAAGGAGATAAAGTTGGTTGTGCGTTTGTTTCTAAAGATACGCACAAAACCATGCGCCTTCCAGATGGTTCATCTATTTTTACAGCTGAAGCCAAAGCAATAGACCTAGCTTTAGATTTTATCAGTTCTTCAATAATTCAAAAAGCAATTATATTTTCTGATTCACTTTCTGTGCTTAAGGCTTTAGACCATTCATCATCAAAAAATCCTCAAATTCAAAAATTGATCGAAAAACATCATGAAATTTCTAAAACACACCAAATCTTGTTTTGTTGGCTTCCGAGCCATATTGGCATTGTCGGCAATGAATATGCTGACAAGAAAGCAAAGGAATCGCTCAATCTTGATCCATCTGTTTTTAAAATTCCCTTTAATAATTTTAAACCATTTATCAACAGATACATCTTGTCGGAATGGCAAGGCGAATGGGACCGTGCAATAAATAACAAACTCCATGCCATTAAACCTGTCGTTAGTACAAAATGCTCTCCTCCACAGTTTTCCAGAAAAGAGGACGTAGTATTAACACGACTGCGCATCGGCCATACTAGAGTTACTCATCCTTATATTTTTAATGGTGATGATCAGCCTTCTTGTGTAGGTTGTGATCAGCCATTCTCTGTGAAACATATCTTAATTGACTGTGTTGACTTTTCACCCTCACGTATTTTATGTTTCAAAGCTGACACTTTGCAACAACTGTTTCGAGATGTACCTGTTGATAATATTATTTTATTCTTAAGATTTAACTGTTTCAGATTTTTATACATCGTCATTCTGACTTTTTACTTTTAATATCATCATAATTGTTCATGCCGTTTAACCATTAACCGTTTGACGCTTATGACCCACAAAGAGGGTTGACGCGTCGTTAAACACGAAATCATCATCATCATCTTTTGAAATTTAATGGATTTCTATACCTTTGTTTATGACCTAAGGTTATGATCCTGGAAAAGTAGGTTGTGGACCCAACCTTAACCATGTATGTGACAATAGTCACATTTGATTGGCTATAATTATGAAATTGATGGGTAACAATTAGCTGTTATTTTTTCTTTCTTGCAGGGTATTATATGTGCATTTAACACATAAAGGAAACAAAGTAATCTGTCTCCTGAATTTTCTGCTGTGATTATAATTATACATGTGGTATCTCTGAATTTCCAAGACTGAATTTTCACTTTGAGGCAGGGTTACCTCCCTTAGACTGTTAGAATGCTTGAAATTGCCACATGGCACCCTTGTTTTTTTGTGTTGTTTTTTGATAATTTTGTAGGTGGCAGTTTGTTTACCATGTTTTAGGGTAAGAAAATCAATTTGAAAGCAGATTAATCAGGTACAGGGTCAAATATTAACACGTAAGCTTCTGCAAATGAAAATAGAAGACCATAACCTAAACCGAAAGTAGAAAAATCAGCACCTCTGCCCTGTTTTCAGTCATTACATAATATTTGCATTCTTGAGTGTTTATTCAATACATGACCTATTTTCATGTTTTATCCATTTTTTGAGCCATTTTTCTGGTTTCGTACCAAATGTCATTTTCGTCAAAATACTGTTCGTACCTTAAAATTCCTGAATTTTCCAATAACCTTCAGTACTTGGGTCTGATTATTGCTAATTCCTCAGCATAAGCTCTGGAACCTCCCTGGTGTTGTAGTTTCCTCAAAGAGGGTTGACGCGTCGTTAAACACGAAATCATCATCATTTTGACCTTTGTACTGCTGAATAGTTTAATTACGCACGCCCATTTATGAGTATCAGCCTTAACAATTGGATGAAACCTTGTTTTCATTTGTGTTGATACTGACTTAGTGGCTTCTTCAGAGGTCATCTGATCTGGATCTACACTGTCTGCTTGGGTAGTGGTTATTGTGTACAGCAGGATATGGTTTAACAGATTTTTTGTGTGTATTTCCAGCTTTTAACGGTACATTGCTAGAAGTCGCCTCTAATGTACTTATTGTTCGTCGTGCAGCATTAAAGATGTTAACCCACCTCTCTTATGTTTGTCACCGCCAACAATCCGGTTAATCTTCTGCAAGCGGCCCCGTCGTGAGGCAGTATAGTAAAAGACCCATAACTGTCAGAGAAATTCTGTTCATTTCACGTCAACCTTTTGCTGACCACAGCTTCGAGAAGGTGAAACTACATGGAGATGTCACGGTTCAACAGATATTGCCACACGGCAAGCTACAGTGATGTACAGTGCATTTAGCTGATTTCCCCAATTTTCCATGATTTTCTTATGAGATAACATTGACTCCTTACCCCCACTAAAATTTCAATATACTGTCAGTTGTCAACATGAGTCAGACAGGTGAACTTGATGAACGTGAAAAGCGTGTGAGGACCCTCACCGAAAAGGGGGCAGCGATTTATGAAGAGAAAATAACTAAATTTGTTAATAAATTTACCTCAGCATGGGAAAAATTAGACAAGTTTATGGAAGAAAGTAAATCACTGATTACCCAGAATCATTGAAAGACTTACAGTCAGAATTCAGAAATTTGTATTCAGAGTACAGATTGGCTTATTCCGAGTTCGCTGGTTATTTGTTTCAAACAAGCACAGCAGAAAGTAAACACAGATGGGCTTATTCCGAGTTCGCTTGTTATTTGTTTCAAACAAGCACAACAGAAAGTAAACAGGAGTATGAAAGAGTTCATGCAGTATCGGAAAAGAATAGTGAATTGACAGAGAAATTCTCTGAATACTCAAATAAGAGTGAAACAATCAAAGCTCCTGAGCCTTTAGAAACTAAAGATAATGTATCGGTGTCCACAAGTAAATCAAAACTTAGTAATAGTAATATATTAACAGTTAAACAAGCACAGCGAGGCTGCAAGAGTGAGATTTAAATATGCAGAAAGAGAAAAGCACTAAGAAAACGGCGAGCGTTATTGCTTGAGCAGGAGAGAGTTGCTGAAGCAGCAATGATACGCCAGAAAGCTAATCTTGATGTTGACTTAAGACATGGTTCATACAAATTTTTTCAGACAAAATTCCCTGACATTTCCCTGACTTTTCCCTGACATGAAAGCATTTTTCCCTGACATTTTGGTTTGGCACGATACAAACTTTTGTTATTTTAAAATGTGCACATTTAGTGGTTCAATCTTAAATGAAAAATAGAATGTTGGCCTCCACCAACCCTACAGCCAACCCTTACCTCCTTTTTTGACAAATATTTACATTGTTTAATATTTTGTTATTCCAAATCAACTGGATATGGAGCTGGTGATTATACAATACACATTGGTAAGCAAAATGACATGAATTATTAATGTTATGACCAATAGACAATAAAGCAATTACTTATATTAGCCAAATCGAACTGTTTTTTCTGAACATAGCTTTACTAAATTACATTAAAATGGAATTGTCATTCTGATTACCAATTAAAAAGAGTAACATCTATAGGATACATACCAAGCAAAACACCTTGGTAGCAAAAGCATTCATTAAAGTATTGCACAGTAGATAATATTATGTTCGATTTTATATATCGCACATTAAATAAGCCCTGCATAATTAAGTGACAGTATTGCATACTATTATAAACAAGCAAGCTGATCAGCCCCATATCCAGCACAACAACATAAAAACAACTAAATGTTCACAGAGTTGTACAGGTTAAACAACATTAACTATAATACACATGGTTAGATTGAACGTTGAATTAACTAGAACTATAACAAAGGCAATGAAGGTATAGGATAAGGATTCTATATAAAACAGCTATTAAGCACTGAAATATTTCATATTTACAAGCACAGGTTGCCATTCAACAAGACAGCAATACAAAGGATTTTTTGAAGTGTTCAGTTTTTCTTGCAGTGATGATATCTTGGCATCTAGTAAAGTAAGATCCTTTTTCATATATGTTGCCTTTGCCCGGAAAGCATTTGACTTGGAAAGTAATTCAATTTTCCTTTTCTTTTCAGCCTCCAGAGCAATGTCATCTGCATCTTTTTGCATAGTTACTATAGATGACAATTTATACAGGTGGGGCAAGGCCCCGGCACACCCAGGGAGACCCCCCCCCCCAAGTTGGTGTCAATGAATGCATCTCTTTGTAAGGAAAAAGATCAATATATGGTTAAGGGGTGGGGATCTGTAAGGTTTCCAAGATATTGGGCCTTTTATGAAATGGAGTGGGTGGGGCATGACCCTGGCGAATCCCATGGGACCGCAAGGTTGGTGCCACTGAATGCGTTTTATCAAAAGGAACAAGAATGTATATGGTTTAGGGGTGGGGATCTGAATGTTTTCTGAGATATAATGCCTTTTGTGAAGTGGAGGGATTGAGCAAGGCCCCAGCTCACCCCGGGAGACCCCCCAAGTTGGTGTCATTGAATGTGTCTCTTCATAAGGAACAAGAGTATATATGGTTTAGGGGTTGGGATCTGTAATGTTTCTGAGATATTGGGCCTTTTATGAAATGGAGGGGGTGGGGCATGACCCCGGCGCATTCGGGAGGACCCCCAGGTTGGTGTTACTGAATGCGTCTTATCAAAAGGAACAAGAATATAGATGGTTTAGGGATGGGGATCTAAATGGTTTCTGAGTTATATTGCATTTTATGAAGAGGAGGGGGGATAGAATCATTAGATATAGCCATCACCAGATTTGCTCAGGAGGTAAGGGGTGCAAATCCCTTTCAGTTTCTTCTATATGGAATTTGAATAATATGTAGAATATAGACATATGCATATAATTTAAAGTTATGCTTAAATTGCTGTAAGTGTGATTATAGCTTTGATGAAAAAGGAAATATTTGAAGAAACTGCCTTAACCTTTACAAAATACTGCCTACCCAGATCAGAAAATTCCCTGACATTTTCCAAATTTCAAAATTTCCCTGACATTTTGTAAAATTCCCTGACAATTCCCTGACAATTCCCTGACCTTGAAAAAAAATTTTTTCCCTGACTTTTCCCTGACGCGTATGAACCCTGTAAGAGTTCTTGACGCAACAAAAAGAATTTGAAGCACACGAAGTAGAAACGAATGTCCCTCAAATGAATAGTGAACATGGAGGAGTTAAAGTCGATCCAATGGAACGGGTAGAAGAATTTGTTAAGAAACAACATGAAATCAAGGTGGAAACCCCAGGCAGTGAGCCTTCTGTTAAGGACCCTGGTATTAAACATGAAATTAATGAATCCCCTTCATATGCAGATAACTTAGTGAGATTCCTGCATAGAAAAGATCTTATCCTCTCAAGGTTGTATACCTTCAATGATAGGCCAGAGAATTCTCAAACATGGAAATCTAGTATTTCGGAGGTGATGTGTCAGTCCGTCTGAAGAGATGGACTTACTGATGAAATGGTTAGGTGTTAACTCAAAGAAGTATGCCTTGAGTATAAGATCATCAACTGTACATGATCCAACGAGGGGTCTACAAAGGATCTCGGAACGATTAGACGAGCGATTCGGATCTCCAGAAATGATTCATTCAGTGCTGTTGAAAAAATTGCATGATTTCCCAAAATTAAGTGCTATTTTTAGTGCCAAGTTTTACGACTTGTCCGACATTCTTGCAGAGATAGAACCTTTAAAGGAAGATCTGAAGTATGCAACGCTGCTTGCTTACTTTGATTTTTCTGTTGGAGTTAATCCAATTGTGGAAAAATTACCATTTAATCTGCAAGAAAAGTGTACAACTCGTGCAGCTTATTTTAAACAAGAGGGCCCAGAGGGCCCTGGTTTGCTCACCTGATCCAAAGCATAACAAGTGGGCCCCGGGCAGGGTCAATTTTGGCCCCAGGGCTAAAATTTGAACAATCTTGGTAGAGGTCCACAAGATGAAGCTTCATATCGAATATGAAAGACCTGGGCTTTCTGGTTTCAGAGAAAAGGATTTTAAAGGTTTACCCTGCATATAGTAGTCTATGTAAAACAAGATTTTCCCTATATAAGTCTATGTTAAACCAAAAGGCCCCGGAGCGGGGGCATTTTTGGCCCCAGTGCTATAATTTGAACAATCTTGGTAGAGGTCCACTAGCTGAAGCTTCATAACAAATATCAAAGACCTAAGCCTTGTGTTTCAGAGAAGATGATTTTTAAAGATTTTCCCTATATAAGTCTATGTAAAAACCAAAGGGCCACATGGCGGGGGCATTTTTGGTCTCAGGGCTATAATATGAACAATCTTTATAGAGGTCCACTAGCTGAAGCGTCATAACAAATATCGAAGACCTAAGCCTTGTGGTTTCAGAGGAAAAGATTTTTCAAGATTTTCCCTATACAAGTCTATGTAAAACCAAAGGGCCCCGGAGCGGGGGCATTTTTGGCCCCAGGGCTATAATTTAAAAAATCTTGGTAGAGGTCCACAAGATGAAGCTTCATACCAAATATCAAAGACCTGGGCCTTGCAGTTTCAGAGAAGAAGATTTTTAAAGATTTTCCCTATATAAGCCTATGTAAAACAAAAGGGCCCTGGTGCGGGGACATTTTTGGCCCCAGCACTTTAATTTGAACAATCTTGGTAGGGGTCTACTAGATGAAGCTTCATACCAAATATCAAAGACCTGGGCCTTGAGGTTTCAGAGAAGAAGATTTTTCACGATTTTCCCTATATAAGCCCATGTAAAACCAAAGGGCCCCCATGCGGGGGGCATTTTTAGCTCCAGCTCTATAATTTGAACAACCTTGGTAGGGGTCCACAAATGAAGCTTCATACCAAATATCAAAGACCTGGGCCTTGCAGTTTCAGAGAAGAAGATTTTCCCTATATAAGCCTATGTAAAACCAAAGGGCCCCTGTGCGGGGGCATTTTTGGCCCCAGCACTATAATTTGAACAATCTTGGTAGGGGTCCACTTGATGAAGCTTCATACCAAATATCAAAGACCTGGGCCTAGCGGTTTCAGAGAAGAAGATTTTTCAAGATTTTCCCTATATAAGCCCATGTAAAACCAAAGGGCCCCGGAGCGGGGGCATTTTTAGCTTCAGCACTATAATTTTAACAATCTTGGTAGGGGTCCACTAGATAAAGCTTCATACCTAATATCAAAGACCAGGGCCTTGCGGTTTCAAAGAAGAAGATTTTTAAAGATTTTCCCTATATAAGCCCATGTAAAACCAAAGGGCCCCCGTGCGGGGGAATTTTTGGCCCCAGCACTATAATTTGAACAATCTTGGTAGGGGTCCACTAGATGAAGCTTCATACCAAATATCAAAGACCTGGGCCTTGCGGTTTCAGAGAAGAAGATTTTTCAAGATTTTCCCTATATAAGTCCATGTAAAACCAAAGGGCCCCAGTGCGGGGGCATTTTTAGCTCCAGCACTATAATTTTAACAATCTTGGTAGGGGTCCACTAGATGAAGCTTCATACCAAATATCAAAGATCTGGGCCTTGCAGTTTCAGAGAAGAAGATTTTTAAAGATTTTCCCTATATAAGCCCATGTAAAACCAAAGGGCCTCCGTGCGGGGGCATTTTTGGCCCCAGCACTATAGTTTGAACAATCTTGGTAGGGGTCCACTAGATGAAGCTTCATACCAAATATCAAAGACCTGGGCCTTGCGGTTTCAGAGAAGAAGATTTTTTAAGTTTTCGGTGAAAAAAATCTATTTTTGGCTACTGTGACCTATATGTGCAACGGACCGGAACCATTTGAACAACTTTGAAAGGGGACCACCTAAGGATCATTCCTTTGAAGTTTGGTCAAAATCCGATCAGTGGTTTAGGAGGAGATGTCGTTTGAAGAAAAGTTTACATACGCACGCACGGACGCACGACGGACAAAAAGTGATCCCAAAAGCTCACCTTGTCACTACGTGACAGGTGAGCTAAAAAGTGCATAGTGTAAGGTATCTCGAGTTTTTGGGTGTTTACTGAGTTTATAAGTGAACAGGCGAGAATTCGAAACGACGCTGGTTTTATTTATTCCCCGCCCCCTGGAGAGAGACCAATGACCCCATGGAGACCTGTTGTTGCTAGTAAGAAAACAGCAGTTGATAAAGAATCACATAAACTAGTTCAGCAGCCATAGAGGCAGACACTGAGCAAGTTGTCCAATTCATAACATAAAACTAGACATACATTGAAAGAATGTAGAGCATTCATGTCGTAAGACATTGGAAGAAAGCAAGAAATTCTTAAAAAAAAAAAAAAAAACAATAATCTATGCTTCAAATGCTGTATGTCTGTAGAACATAAGTCACGTCACTGTAATAGTAACATTAAATGTAACATTTGTGGTAAAACGAACCATGTAACAGCAATGCAAGCATAACTGCATGTATATAGTAGGCCACTTGTTCAGTCTGAGTATGGTGGGGAGGAAACCTCACAGAAAGTCGTAGCTTCAAAATGTACTGAAGTGTGTGGTAGTTTATCAATTCAAAATGGTGGTAAATCTTGTGCAAAGTTATTACGTGTCAAGGTTTATCATTATAGTAATCCTGATTGGTTTGTTAATACATAGACAATTTTGGATGAGCAAAGCAACCGTTCCTTAGCTAAACCTGAATTATTCTCAAACTTAAATGTTCATGATGATGGATTTGATAGTCAAAAGTGGTAGAAGGGCTGTTGGTTGTTTTGTTGAAAGTCTTGGTGGCAGCAAAAGTTATCAGCTTCCTACTTTAGTTGAATGCTCCCAAATTCCGAACATACGTGAAGAGATCCCAACCTCTCGGGTTGCTTTACAGTTCAAACACAAGATATAGCATCACAAATCCCCCACTCAGTGAGGAAGCTGGTATACTCTTGCTGATAGGGAGAGACTTGATTGATGTTCATCATGTCATAGAACAGCGTATAGATCCATCGGGTTCCCCCTATGCCCAGCGTCTTGGTCTGGGATGGGTTATTGTTGGTAATGTTTGTTTAGGGAGGGTACATCAGCCTGAAACAGTCACAGCAAGCAAATCCTATTTGATTGGCAAGGAGCGTGCATCTATTTGTCAGCCTTGTCCCAAAAAATCCAAATTAAAGAGACCAGTGTTTCCAACAGTGAGTGTGATTTGTTTGTGAAAACAACTGAAGATGAAAAGGTAGGGCTTTCTTTTGATGACCGTGCATTTCTCACTGTTATGGACAGGGAGTTTCATTGTGATGTAAGTGGAAATTTGATGGCTCCCCTTCCATTTCGTTCTCCCAGACAGAGGCTACCTAACAACAACAAAAAGCAGGCGTTACACAGAGCTAAAATTCTTGATTTTAGTTTAAAGAAGGATCCCCGCAAAAGAAGTCGTTTTGATACCTTTATGAAGGAAATAATTGACAGCCGACATGCAGAGAGAGCCTCTCCCCTGGGTGAAAATAAGGGAGGTTGGTATCTTCCATTGTTTAGAGTCTACCATCCGAAGTCTACCATCTGAAGAAACCAGACCAAATCCAGAGGTGTATTTGATGCATCAGCTAAACCAAGGTGTTTCACTTAATGATGTCCTTTTATCGGGTCCTGACCTGACGAACAGTCTGCTAGGAGTTTTGTTGCGCTTTAGAAGAGAGCCAGTAGCAATCAATGCTGACAATGTTCTATTGTTTCTTTGTTGAAAGAAGGATAGAGATTATCTGAGGTTTTTCTGGTATTCTGATAATAACCGGACAGAGAGTTGGTAGAGTAACGCATGCGAGTTCATGTTTTTGGAAATAGTCCGTCTCCAGCAGTAGCATCTTATGGATTACAGAAAGTAGCAGAAGTGAGTGAAGAAGAGTTTGGTTCTGATGTACAAGAATTTGTTGCCAACAATTGAAGGGGTTAGTGCAAGAAGGTACCTAAGTCACATTTTCATTATTTTGAGAAAAACGCGAAAAACAAAGTATTTTGCGAAAATTTCTTATTTTGTGTTTCTTATTTTAAATAAATAGTTCTGTTGATATATTCTATGATATGAAATGGTGTAAAGATCGCATAAATAGTCCAAAGTATATTGCAGATATTCATTAATTTCAATAATGTGTTTATGCAAGAAGGGGCATAAGTCCATGGTTGTTTATGCAAGAAGGGGCCTAAGTCCATTGTTTAAAGGACAGAGTTTTCTCTATTTAGAGCAGAAACCTATTACATTTTATTGAATATGTATATTTTATCTTTGTAGACTCTTTATAAGTTTCTTTAAACAAAGAGCTGAAACAAATGAACAACACATACACCGATAACTCGAAGTTGTTTGTGGTAAAAATGGACTTAGGCCCCTTCTTGCACCAAAGATACGACCTTGGACTTAGGACCCTTCCAAAGATTCAAAGTAACTGTCATTTTTAATGCCAATAAAGAAATAAAGCATATCAAACTATATATCATATTGTAGGTCTTCGTATGATATAACTGAAAATAACAATATCTCAGATTTTTCCAAAAATGGACTTAGGTACCTTCTTGCACTAACCCCTTCAATTTATATGTGGATGATGGATTGACTTCCACTCCAACAGTTGAGAGTGCAGTTGATTTGATGACACGCACCCAACAAGCTCTGAAACAGAATGGAAATTTGAAGCTCCACAAGATAGCGTCAAATAGCACAGCGGCTATGGAAGCTTTTGCAGCTGAAAATTTAGCTAAGGATTTGGCATTTCTGGATTTGTCCAAGGATATCTTGTCATTGCAACGTTCACTTGGTTTATTGTCGCGCCTGCTATTAGCATGGCGCGATATAGGCGCCCGGTTTTCCGTCCGTTCGTTTGTCAAGGAGTCAACATTTGCGACCACCCTAGCGTTCACCCTAATGGTCAAGTTTATTTCTCAAGAACTATAAGCGCTTCATTAATGGTACTTGGTACCAACTTGTATCTTGGGATGACAACTCACATGCAAGCATCCATATTTGACCTTGTCCTACATTTCATGGTTCACTGACTTTGTAAAATATTGCGACCACCCTAGCGTTCACCCTAATGGTCTAGTTAATTTCTCAAGAACTATGAGCTTTATTAATGATGCTTAATATGGTAACCTAAATGCAAGCATCCATATTTGACCTTGACCTATATTTCATGGTTCACTGACTTTGTAAAATATTGCGACCACCCTAGCGTTCACCCTAATGGTCAAGTTTATTTCTCAAGAACTATAAGAGCTTCATTAATGATACTTGGTACAAACTTGTATTTGTGGATGGCAACTTAAATGCAAGCATCCATATTTGACCTTGACCTACATTTCTTGGTTCGCCGACATTGTAAAATATTGCGACCACCCTAGCGTTCACCGTAATGGTTAAGTTCATTTCTCAAGACTTATTAGAGTTTAATGATACTTAGTACAAGCTTGCATTTAAGAATGGAAACTTTTGTGCAAGCATCTATGTTTGACCTTGACCTACATATCATGGTTGGGTAACTTTGCGCCCCCACAGGCGCGACATAGCCTTCGGTGGAATTCTTGTGTTGGAATCTATAGGCTGACACATTCACCTTTCATGTTTCAGATACTGTGAAACCATATACTCGCCGAGGGGTGTTATCGACTGTGAACAGCATATATGACCCAATAGGGTTTGTGGTCCCTGTAGTGGTGACAGGAAAGCTGTTTCTCCGAGAATTAGTCACAGGAACTTGGGACTCAGTCTTTGCCTCAGGACAGAAGATTAGAGTGAGAATCTTGGAGAGATTCACTTGTTAACTTGGAGAAGCTAAATATTCCAAGATCTTATTTTGATATTGCTCTTAGTGAATTGTCAAGGTGTAAACTACACATTTATTCAGATGCCTCTGAAAAAGCTATCGCAGCCACGGCTTACAATGTTTTGTATAAAGACAGTAACATTTTTATTAAAAGTCTTATTCTGGGTAAGGCTAAGGTTGCTCCAAAGAGTGGGCACACTATACCAAGATGGAGTTGTGCACAGCAGTTCTTGCAGCAGAAGTTTACAAAGTTGTGCGGGATGATGATGATGATGATGATTTCGTGTTTAACGACGCGTCAACCCTCTTTGTGGGTCATAAGCGTCAAACGGTTGATGGTTAAACGGCATGAATAATTATGATGATATTAAAAGTAAAAAGTCAGAATGATAATGTATAAAAATCTGAAACAGTTAAATCTTATGAAAAAGTCCAATTTCTTTTAAGAATAAAATAATATTATCAACAGGTACATCTCGAAACAGTTGTTGCAAAGTGTCAGCTTTGAAATATAAAATACGTGAGGGTGAAAAGTCAACACAGTCAATTAAGATATGTTTCACAGTGAATGGCTGATCACAACCTACACAAGAAGGCTGATCATCACCATTAAAAATATAAGAATGAGTAACTCTAGTATGGCCGATGCGCAGTCGTGTTAATACTACGTCCTCTTTTCTGGAAAACTGTGGAGGAGAGCATTTTGTACTAACGACAGGTTTAATGGCATGGAGTTTGTTATTTATTGCACGGTCCCATTCGCCTTGCCATTCCGACAAGATGTATCTGTTGATAAATGGTTTAAAATTGTTAAAAGGAATTTTAAAAACAGATGGATCAAGATTGAGCGATTCCTTTGCTTTCTTGTCTGCATATTCATTGCCGACAATGCCAATATGGCTCGGAAGCCAACAAAACAAGATTTGGTGTGTTTTAGAAATTTCATGATGTTTTTCGATCAATTTTTGAATTTGAGGATTTTTAGATGATGAATGGTCTAAAGCCTTAAGCACAGAAAGTGAATCAGAAAATATAATTGCTTTTTGAATTGTTGAAGAACTGATAAAATCTAAAGCTAGGTCTATTGCTTTGGCTTCAGCTGTAAAAATAGATGAACCATCTGGAAGGCGCATGGTTTTGTGCGTATCTTTAGAAACATACGCACAGCCAACTTTATCTCCTTCTTTGGAACCATCAGTATAGACTTGCTGGTAATCATTGTAACGTGACTGCAGTACCTGAAAGTTTTGTTTGAGAAGTATTGGATTTGATTCGGATTTTTTTCCATCATGTAAGTCGAACAGAATAGAAGGTTGTTTAATACACCAAGATGGAACTTCGGCGGTTTCATGTTTTTGAATATTTTTAAGGTCGATACCTGAATTTTCCAGCAGTGGTAAAATACGTAATCCAAAAGGTTTGATTGCTGTGGGTTTTGTTTCATACTTATCTACAAATTGAGGTGGAAATGAAATTTTGGATGCCGGGTTAGATGGATTTGCAGCAAGTCTGATAGCATACTGAAGAGAAAGTTTCTCTCTGCGCGAGGTTAAAGATGGTTCACCTGCTTCTACATAAAGGCTTAATACGGGAGAAGTACGGAAGGCTCCCATGGCCAGACGAAGGCCTTGGTGATGGATAGTATCCAAGGATTTTAAATAGGACTTTCTGGCAGAACCATAAACAACAGACCCATAATCTAATTTAGATCTTATTAAAGACCGGTAAAGATGTAATAAAGTATACCGATCTGCTCCCCAACTTGTATGAGCTAAAACTTTCAAAAGATTCAAAGCTTTTAAGCATTTCGCTTTAAGATATTTAATATGTGGAATAAAAGATAACTTTTGATCAAATATGACCCCAAGAAATTTGGCTTCTTCAACAACAGGAATTTGTGATCCGTATAAAAACAGGGAAGGATGTTCGTGTTTCTTCCGTAGTTTACAAAAATGAACACACTGCGTTTTCGACTTGGAGAACTTGAAACCATTTTTATCAGTCCATTCTTCTATTCTTTTTAAATTTTGTTGTAACTTTCGTTCAATTGTTTTCATATTTTTTGAACGGTAACATATACAAAAATCATCAACATACAATGAACAATCAGTTTTGTCGTCCAAACATTGTACAATATTGTTTATTTTGATGTTAAATAGCGTAGTTGAAAGAATACTACCCTGTGGGACACCCTGTTCTTGATCATAGAAATCTGACAGGGTAGATCCCACACGCACCTGAAACATGCGCTCCCCTAAAAAGCTTTCAATAAAACTGGGAAGTTTTCCTCTTAAGCCAATGTTATGTAGATCTTTCAATATTCCATAACGCCATGTTGTATCATATGCTTTCTCCAAGTCGAAAAAGACAGCCACTACGTGTTCTTTGTTAATAAAAGCATCTCGTATAAATGTTTCTAGTCTTATTAAATTGTCATTGGTACTACGTTCCGAACGAAAGCCCGATTGATATTCTGAAATGAGGTTGTTGGACTCTAAGTACCAGACTAATCTCTTGTTTATCATTCTCTCCAATGTTTTACACAAACAACTTGTCAAAGCTATCGGACGATAATTTGTAGGTTCTGCATGATCTTTCCCTGGTTTCGGAATTGGTACAACTGTAGCTACACGCCAACTCTCAGGACAGACCCCCGTTTCCCAAATATTATTAAAGATATCTAAAAGTGTTGTAAGAGAACTTTTTGGCAGATGCTTAAGCATCTGATAATGAATTTCATCGGGGCCGGTTGCCGTATCATGTGATTTTTCAATGGCTTCAACGAGTTCGGATAAGTTAAATGGTGTGTTGTATTCTTCGTGATTAAGGGATTTGAAGTTAAGTTTTCTTTTCTCCTGGTCCTTTTTGAAATTTCTAAAAGTGTCAGAATAATTACGCGATGATGAATTTCTCAAAAATGTGTGACCAAGAGTATCTGAAATATCTTTTTTTGTTGAAGCTATTGTGTCAAATTCAGTATTTAAATGTGTAAAACTAGAAGACTTTGTTTTTCCTGAAATTTTTCGTACCATATCCCAAACCTTTTTAATGGGGGTTTTATAGTTCAATTTGGAGACATATTCTCTCCATGACTTTCGTTTGGAAGCTCGGATTGTTCGCCGAGCTTTAGCTCTAAAAACTTTTACGTCGTTGAGCTTTTCTGAAGTGGGATTTTTGCAGAACTTATTTAGAGCCTGTTTACGCTTTTTAATAGCTTCTTTACAGTCATTATTAAACCAAGGCTTGCTTTTCTTAGTATTTGTGGAGGTCTTTGGAATGCATTGTTCTGATATGTTAATAAGTGTATCTGTGAAATCAGAAACAATGTCAGATGATTCATTTAAGTGATCAACTGATAACTCTTCTTCACATAAATTATGGAATAATTCCCAGTCGGCTTTATTCATTTTCCATTTCTGGTTACAGTCTTCATCTGGTTCGTTTACGCTCTCTATTATAACAGGAAAGTGATCACTTCCGCACTGATCATCATGAACAGACCAGTCATAGTCCAAGAAGAGAGATGGGTGACAGAAGTTGTGCGGGAGGCGTGTGGTGTATTGTTTGACATGGTGTATTTCTATACTGACAGTAAAGTTGTACTTGGGTACATTAAGATTAAAAGTCACAGATATTACACTTATGTTAGCAACAGAGTGGACAAAATTCTGTGTTCAAGTAAACCTGAACATCGATTTTATGTAAATAGTGTATACAACCCCGCAGACTGTGCTACAAGACCAAGTGAGGTCTCTAACCTGCTGGGCAGTACATGGATTCGTGCATAATGGTCTGATCGCTTCATGTTTGTGTTTCTTTCCCTTTGGTGTCTTTGATGGGTGGAGTAAGTTAATTATATCGATTCCTGATCTTTGTTTTACTTCTACTTTGGATTCTTCTTTAAATAAACTGAAATCCATACGTTTTCGTGCTTCAAGTCTGTCTACTTACGATTTTTCCACTCTTTACACTACACTGCCTCATAATCTTATAAAAGAAAAGCTTAATGATTTAATTGAATGGGCTTTTCACAGAGAAAATTCTCTCTATCTTGCATGCAATGTCAGTAATGCATTTTTCACTTCTAAAGAGCGTTGGAATTGTACACTTTGGTCATGTAATGATTTAATTGAATGGGCTTTTCACAGAGAAAATTCTCTCTATCTTACATGCAATGTCAGTAATGCATTTTTCACTTCTAAAGAGCGTTAGAATTGTACACTTTGGTCATGTCAGAAAGTGTGTGTTGCTCTCACCTTTCTACTTTACAGTATTTATATTAGATTCGGTACTAAGTTGTTTAGACAAATTGTGGGTATTCCGATAGGTACGAATTGCGCACCTTTTGTGGCTGATCTGTTCTTGTATTGTTATGAAAGAGACTTCACGTTGTCGCTTTCCATTGATAACCAATCTGAAATTATTGAAGCTTTTAGTTCTGCTCCCCCAGGTATTAGACTTCCTGCCTAGCCGTGGCCCTGGGGGCTCAGTTCCCACTGGGCACATTGCCGCTGTGGTCTCTGTGCCCACTGGGTAGGGCTAAAGGAAGTACCGCCCGTTTGCCGTGGGTGGCGTCCTGTAAGCCGGAAGAAGGGATCATGGAGGTTGAGGGTTACCTGAGGTGGCGGTGCTTCAGGTACCCAACACGCCTCTGGCCATGCTTTTCGGTGTAGATGGGTATCCATGCTGTCCGGCACGGTCAATCGGCTGGTCGCGCCGAGCCCTAGAGATACCTCTTTGCTTCCTTTTCCATTCTTTTTGTATCCTTCCTGATACCAACCATATGCCAATTTACCTTACCCTTTTCTGTCTTTTTATCTCTAGAAGGCGGTGGCCAAACGGACCAATCGTGTAGGCATTTTGTTTATGCGAGTATATCTCACGTGTATCTCTAACACCTGTGAGTCGGATAACCACTCCATTATGGTGTTCCCTTGTAGGGCTCCAAGGAGGGCGGAGAGCACTTGGGACGAAAGTAGGATATTCTCCTCATGGCGAATAATAAAAAAAACTAACCGCAACACGAAAAAACGTCAACGGAACGAAGAGTCGGATGACTCTAGTGATACGATTCAACAGTCTGTTGTTCCAAAGCCTTCTAATGCTCCCCGTGTTCTGGTAATTGCATCATTGGACGATTCACGCACTGTGTCAAGCTCGTCTGCTTTTGTGATCGAGAAAAGCATACAATCCAAAGACATCCAAAGAGTATTAAAAAGCTCAGATCCGGTGATCTCCTCTTGGAAATAGAAAGAACTGCATGCTACAAACCTGCTCAGCACTAAAAAGTTATTTGATCCTTATGTCAAGATCTCATTACACAACACACTTAATTCATCTAAGGGTGTCATTTGCAGCCCGGAACTACGTCCATGCAGCGAACAAGAGATTCTTGACAATCTCAGAGATCAAGATGTTATTGGTGTTCGTAACATCCAAGTTCGTAGAAGTGGTGTGCTTAAATCGACAAGCACTTACGTTTTGACATTTAACACACCAGTTCTACCACAGAAAATCAAAGTAGCATATCTTTCTGTCAACGTAGAGGTATACATTCCGAACCCTCTCAGATGTTTCAACTGTCAGCTGTTTGGCCACCACGAAAGCAAAGGTCAGAAAAATCCCTCTGTGCCAATTGTGGTGAAGACAAACATGTCGATAACCATCAACAATGTACCCTTTTCTGTCTTTTTATACCCCCGCAAACGAAGTTTGAAGGGGGTATATAGGAGTCAGCTTGTCGTCTGTCGTCGTCGTCGGTCCGTTACAAAAAACTTTAACATTGCTCATAACTTCCTTATTCTTTGACCGATTTCTTTAATATTCACACACCACACACCTTGCCACTAGTACTTAAGAATGATATACACAAACCTGACCTTGACCTTTACGTTGACCTTCCTCAAGGTCAAATACTTGTAAAAATTTGTTGTCGGTACAAAAAAACTTTAACATTGCACATAACTTCCTCATTCTTTGACCGATTTCTTTAATATTCACACACCACACACCTTGCTACTAGTACTTAAGATTGATATACACAAACCTGACCTTGACCTTCACGTTGACCTTCCTCAAGGTCAAATACTTGTAAAAATTTGTTGTCGGTCCGTTCCAATAAACTTTAACATTGCACATAACTTCCTCATTCTTTAACCGATTTCTTTAATATTCACACACCACACACCTTGCCACTAGTACTTAAGATTGATATACACAAACCTGACCTTGACCTTCACGTTGACCTTCCTCAAGGTCAAATACTTGTAAAAATTTGTTGTCGGTCCGTTCCAAAAAACTTTAACATTGCACATAACTTCCTCATTCTTTAACCGATTTCTTTAATATTCACACACCACACACCTTGCCACTAGAACTTAGGATTGATATACACAAACCTGACTTTGACTGAGTGACACCTTGCATGTAATTGGATTTCTATGATTATCATAATATTTCCGACGTTGACCTTCCTCAAGGTCAAATACTTGTAAAAATTTGTATATAAATACTTGTAAAAATTTGTTGTCGGTCCGTTCCAAAAAACTAACATTGCACATGCTACTATCTGACAACGCATGCCGGGGTATAATTGGCGCCCGTTAGGCGGCAGCTCTAGTTATCTCTAGAAGGCGGTGGCTAAACGGATCAATCGTGTAGGCATTTTGTTTATACGAGTATATCTCACGTGTATCTCTAACACCTGCGAGTTGGATAACCACTCCATTATGGTGTTCCCTTGTAGGGCTCCACGGAGGGCGGAGAGCACTTGGGACGAAACTAGAATTTTTTCCTTATGCCTAATGGAAAAAAACATAACCGCAACGCATCCAAACGTAAAAAAGACGAGGAATCATCCGAAACGGATGAACCCAGTCAGCAGTCTAGTCAACAGTCAAGCCAGCAGTCTGCAGCACCAAAGCAACTTAATTTTCCACGCTTCTTGGTAATGTCTTCATGTGAAGATACACGCACTGTGTCAAGTTTATCCCCATTTGTGATAGAAAAGAGCATCATGTCCATTGCCGGACATCCCAAAAGCATTAAAAAGCTTAAGTCAGGTGACCTTTTACTAGAAGTCGAGAGAGAACAGCAGGTGAAAAGCCTGCTTGGTACCACAAAGCTCTTCGATCTCAAGGTCAAAGTATCTCTGCATAATACACTTAACTCATGCAAAGGTGTTATCCGCAGCCCAGAGCTCCGTCCTTGCAGCGATGCAGAGATAGTTGAGAACTTGAGATCGGAAGGCGTCATTGGTGTACGTAACATACAAGTTCGTAGAGGTGGTGTATTGAAACCAACCGGTACTTACGTGTTGACTTTTAATACACCAGTTCTACCCAAGAAAATCAAAGTAGCATATCTCTCAGTTAACGTGGATGTTTATATACCAAACCCTCTTAGATGTTACTCGTGTCATGTTTTTGGCCACCACGAAAGCAGATGTCAAAAGAAAAAACTCTGTCCAAATTGGGGTGAGGAAAAACATGTCGATAATCATCAAAACTGTAAAAATGAGGCCAAATGTGTAAATTGTGGCGGCAAGCATGCTGTTTTCTCTCGAGATTGTCCGGCATGGAAAAAAGAAAAAGAAATACTTACTGTCAAATACCAAAGGGGGATGACATTCCCAGAAGCGCGGAAAATTGTTGACGAGCGATACACAACACCAACCACCAGTTACGCCAGCATCACAAAGGGTGCTGGTAAACAAGTTTCAAGCTCCGCAACGCAGACTGTTGAATCATGCATAGCTGAACTAAAGAAATCCGGTGCATGGAGCAAATCCACTCCAGCACCACAAAGTTCAACCAATTTATCAAATGGCGCAATCCAGGTTGCTGCGGATCGGTCTGCAGCGACCGTACCGAAGCCAGCGCCGCATGTAAAAGAGAAACTCGACCCAGGTCGAACTAATAAGGGATCGGAAGATCCGAAAAAGCAATTGTCTCTAAAACAAACAGACAGACAACGTAAAATGGAAAGAGACAATATAAAATTTCAGAACAGATTCGGATCTTTGAGTGACAGTGATATGGAGTTCGCTGAAACTCCATCATCACCAAATGGCAATAACAGATCGAGGTCAGCAACACCACGAGCTGGTGGTAGCAGATCTATATCACCAATTGCAGCTCCAATATAGTTTCTAGTCTTAATCTCTTCATAAAATGGATTTAAAACACAAAATAATACAATGGAATTGTTGAGGTCTTAAATCAAATTATAATGAACTCTTATAACTTAGTTCGTTATTAAACCCATCGGTTTTTTGTTTGCAAGAAACGTTTTTAAAAACTGATGACAACATTGATGTCAGGGGTTTCAATACATTCAACTATATCTATTCTGATGGTGGCAGACCATCTGGTGGCAGTTCAATTTTCGTAAAATCATGTTTACCACAAAGAGAGATCAAATTAAAAACAGACCTACAAGCTGTAGCAGTATCGGTTTCTCTGGATAAAGAAACTACAATTTGCTCTCTATATATCCCACCCTCATTTTCTTTAAAGCCCGAACATCTTGACTCATTGCTGAGTCCACTTCCATCGCCATATCTTTTAGTTGGCGACTTCAATGGTCACAATATTCTTTGGGGCTGTAAAGATATCAATAACAGAGGAGCACTTGTCGAAGATTTTATTGCAAAGAGCGATCTTTGCTTGATGAATGATAAATCTTATACTTACCTTCACCCTGCGACAGGTCATTTGTCTTCTTTAGATCTCTCTTTGTGTCACCCATCTCTCTTCTTGAACTATGACTGGTCTGTTCATGATGATCAGTGCGGAAGTGATCACTTCCCAGTTATAATTGAGAGCGTAAACGAACCAGATGAGGACTGTACCCAGAAATGGAAAATGAATAATGATTATGATGATTTCGTGTTTAACGACGCGTCAACCCTCTTTGTGGGTCATAAGCGTCAAGCAGTTAATGGTAAAACGGCACGAAGAATTATGAGGATATAAAAAGTAAAAAAGTAAGTATGATATTAATAAAAATCTGAAACAGTTAAATCTTATGAAAAAGTCCAATATATTTTAAGAATAAAATAATATTATCAACAGGTACATCTTGAAACAATTGTTACAAAGTGTCAGCTTTGAAATACAAGAGGGCCATGATGGCCCTGGATCGCTCACCTGATCCATAGTGTAACAAGTGGGCCCCAGAGAGGGCCATTATTGGCCCCAGGGCTTTAATGTACATAATGTTGAGGGAGGTCTTAAAGGTGAAGCTTCATACCAAACATCAACAAAGGCTAAAATTTGAACAATCTTGTCAAAGGTCCACTAGATGAAGCTACACATCAAATATCAAAGACCTGGGCCTAGCGGTTTCAGAGAAGAAGATTTTTAAAGATTTTGCCTATATAAGCCTATGTAAAATCAAAGGGCCCCGGGACAGGGGCATTTTTTGCCCCAGCACTATAGTTTGAACAATCTTGGTAGGGGTCCACTAGATGAAGCTTCATACCAAATATCAAAGTTCTGGGCCTTGTGGTTTCAGAGAAGAAGATTTTTAAAGATTTTCCCTATATAAGCCTATGTAAAACCAAAGGGCCCCGTGGCAGGGGGGGATTTTTTGTCCCAGCACTATAATTTGAACAATCTTGGTAGGGGTCCACTAGACGAAGCTTCATACCAAATATCAAAGTCCTGGGCCTTGTGGTTTCAGAGAAGAAGATTTTTAAAGATTTTCCCTATATAAGCCTATGTAAAACCAAAGGGCCCCGGGGCAGGGGCATTTTTGGCCCCAGCACTAAAATTGGAACAATCTTGGTAGGGGTCCACTAGATGAAGCTTCATACCAAATATCAAAGTCCTGGGCCTTGTGGTTTTAGAGAAGAAACTTTTTAAAGATTTTCCCTATATAAGCCTATGTAAAACCAAAGGGCCCCGTGGCGGGGGCATTTTTGGCCCCAGCACTATAATTTGAACAATCTTGGTAGGGGTCCACTAGATGAAGCTTCATACCAAATATATAAGACCTGGGCCTTGTGGTTTCAGAGAAGAAGATTTTTAAAAATTTTCCCTATATAAGCCAATGTAAAAGCAAAGGGCCCCGTGGCGGGGGCATTTTTGTCCCAGCACTAAAATTTGAACAATCTTGGTAGGGGTCCACTAGATGAAGCTTCATACCAAATATCAAAGTCCTGGGCCTTGTGGTTTCAGAAAAGAAAATTTTTAAAGATTTTCCCTATATAAGCCCATGTAAAACCAAAGGGCCCCGTGGCGGGGGCATTTTTTGTCCCAGCACTAAAATTTGAACAATCTTGGTAGGGGTCCACTAGATGAAGCTTCATACCAAATATCAAAGACCTGGGCCTTGTGGTTTCAGAGAAGAAGATTTTTTAAGATTTTCCCTATATAAGCCTATGTAAAACCAAAGGGCCCCGGGGCGGGGGCATTTTTGGCCCCAGCACTGTAATTTGAACAATCTTGGTAGGGGTCAACTAGATGAAGCTTCATACCAAATATCAAAGACCTGGGCCTTGTGGTTTCAGAGAAGAAGATTTTTAAAGATTTTCCCTATATAAGCCAATGTAAAACCAAAGGGCCCCGTGGCGGGGGCATTTTTTGTCCCAGCACTATAATTTGAACAATCTTGGTAGGGGTCCACTAGATGAAGCTTCATACCAAATATCAAAGTCCTGGGCCTTGTGGTTTCAGAGTAGAAGATTTTTGAAGATTTTCCCTATATAAGCCTATGTAAAACCAAAGGGCCCTGGGGCGGGGGCATTTTTGGCCCCAGCACTATAATTTGAACAATCTTGGTAGGGGTCCACTAGATGAAGCTTCATACCAAATATCAAAGACCTGGGCCTTGTGGTTTCAGAGAAGAAGATTTTTAAAGATTTTCCCTATATAAGCCAATGTAAAACCAAAGGGCCCCGTGGCGGGGGCATTTTTCGTCCCAGCACTCAAATTTGAACAATCTTGGTAGGGGTCCACTAGATGAAGCTTCATACCAAATATCAAAGTCCTGGGCCTTGTGGTTTCAGAGAAGAAGATTTTTAAAGATTTTCCCTATATAAGCCTATGTAAAACCAAAGGGCCCCCGTGCGGGGGCATTTTTGGCCCCAGCACTATAATTTGAACAATCTTGGTAGGGGTCCACTAGATGAAGCTTCATACCAAATAACAAAGACCTGGGCCTTGTGGTTTCAGAGAAGAAGATTTTTTAAGTTTTTGGTGAAAAAAATCTGTTTTTGGCTCCTGTGACCTAGATGTGCAACGGACCGGAACCATTTGACCCATATTCAAACTTGACCGAGATATTGTCATGATGATCATTCTGAGCAAGTTTGATTAAGATTGGACCAAAATTGTGGCCCCTAGGGTGTTCACAAGGTTTTTATATGATTTGACCCGCTGACCTACTTTTTAACCCGATATGACCCATATTCGAACTGGACTGAAATATTGTCACAATGGTCATTCTGAGCAAGTTTCATGATAATTGGACCAAAACAGTGGCCTTCAGAGTGTTCACAAGGTTTTTCTATGATTTGACCTACTGACCTACTTTTTGACCGGACATGACCCATATTCGAACTTGACCAAGATATTGTCATGATGATCATTCTGAGCAAGTTTGATTATGATTGGACCAAAATTGTGGCCTCTAGGGTGTTCACAAGGTTTTTCTATGATTTGACCCGCTGACCTACTTTTTAAGCCGACATGATCCATATTCAAACTTCACTAAAATATTGTCACAATGATCATTCTGAGCAAGTTTGATGATGATTGGACCAAAATTGTGGCCTCTCGAGTGTTCACAAGGTTTTTCTATGATTTGACCTACTGACCTACTTTTTTACCCGACATGACCCAAATTCGAACTTGACCGAGATATTGTCATGATTATCATTCTGAGCAAGTTTGATGATAATTGGACCAAAACTGTGGCCTCTAGTGTGTTCACAAGAAAAAGTTTACGCACGACGGACGACGGACGACGGACGACGCACGACGACGCCGGACATCTTACTGTCACAAAAGCTCACCATGACCTTCGGTCAGGTGAGCTAATAAGTCACGGGACTGTGAAAAGTCTACACATTCAATTAAGATATGTTTAACAGTGAATGGCTGATCACATCCCACACAAGAAGGCTGATCACCACCATTCAAAATATAAGAATGAGTAACTCTAGTTTGGCCAATGCGCAGTCGTGTTAATACTACATCCTCTTTCCTGGAAAACTGTGGAGGAGAGCATTTTGTTCCAACAACAGGTTTGATGGCATGGAGTTTGTTATTTACTGTAAGGTCCCATTCGCCTTGCCATTCCGACAAGATGTATCTGTTGATAAATGGTTTAAGATTATTAAAAGGAATTTTAACAACAGACGGATCAAGATTGAGCGATTCCTTTGCTTTCTTGTCAGCACACTCATTGCCGACAATGCCAATATGGCTCGGAAGCCAACAAAACAAGATTTGGTGTGTTTGAGAAATTTCATGATGTTTTTCGATCAATTTTTGAATTTGAGGATTTTTAGATGATGAATGGTCTAAAGCCTTAAGCACAGAAAGTGAATCAGAAAATATAATTGCTTTTTGAGTTGTTGAAGAACTGATAAAATCTAAAGCTAGGTCTATTGCTTTGGCTTCAGCTGTAAAAATAGATGAACCATCTGGAAGGCGCATGGTTTTGTGCGTATCTTTAGAAACATACGCACAACCAACTTTATCTCCTTCTTTGGAACCATCAGTATAAACTTGCTTTGGAACCATCAGTATAAACTTGCTGGTAATCATTGTAACGTGACTGCAGTACCTGAAAGTTTTGTTTGAGAAGTATCGGATTTGATTCGGATTTTTTGCCATCATGTAAGTCGAAAAGAATAGAAGGTTGATTAATACACCAAGATGGAACTTCGGCGGTTTCATGTTTTTGAATATTTTTAAGGTCGATACCTGAATTTTCTAGCAGTGGTAAAATTCGTAATCCAAAAGGTTTGATTGCTGTGTGTTTAGTTTCATACTTATCTACAAATTCAGGTGGAAATGAAATTTTAAATGCCGAGTTAGATGGATTAGCAGCAAGTCTGATAGCATAATGAAGAGAAAGTTTCTCTCTGCGCGAAGTTAAAGATGGTTCACCTGCTTCTACATAAAGGCTTAATACGGGAGAAGTACGGAAGGCTCCCATAGCCAAACAAAGGCCTTGATGATGAATAGTATCCAAAGATTTTAAATAAGACTTTCTGGCAGAACCATAAACAACAGACCCATAATCTAATTTAGATCTTATCAGAGACCGGTAAAGATGCAATAAAGTGTACCGATCTGCTCCCCAACTTGTATGAGCTAAAACTTTCAAAAGATTCAAAGCTTTTAAGCATTTCGCTTTAAGATATTTAATATGGGGAATAAAAGATAACTTTTGATCAAATATGACCCCAAGAAATTTGGCTTCTTCAACGACAGGAATTTGTGATCCGTATAAAAACAGGGAAGGATGGTCGTGTTTCTTCCGTAGCTTACAAAAGTGAACACACTGCGATTTCGACTTGGAGAACTTGAAACCATTTTTATCAGTCCATTCTTCTATTCGTTTTAAATTTTGCTGTAACTTTCGTTCAATTGTTTTCATGTTTTTTGAACGGTAACATATACAAAAATCATCAACATACAATGAACAGTCTGTTTTGTCGTCCAATATTATTTATTTTGATGTTAAATAGCGTAGTTGAGAGAATACTACCTTGTGGGACACCCTGCTCTTGTGCATAGAGATCTGACAAGGTAGATCCCATGCGGACTTGAAATACACGTTCACCTAAAAAACTTTGAATAAAACTGGGAAGTTTTCCCCTTAAGCCGAGGTTATGGAGATCTCTCAATATTCCATAACGCCATGTGGTATCATATGCTTTCTCCAAGTCGAAAAAGACAGCTACTACGTGTTCTTTGTTAATAAAAGCATTTCGTATAAATGTTTCTAGTCTTATTAAATTGTCGTTGGTACTACGTTCCGAACGAAAACCTGACTGATATTCTGAAATGAGGTTGTTGGACTCTAAGTACCAGACTAATCTCTTGTTTATCATTCTCTCCAATGTTATACACAAACAACTTGTCAAAGCTATTGGTCGATAATTCGTAGGTTCTGCATGATCTTTCCCTGGTTTTGGAATTGGTACAACTGTAGCAAAACGCCAGCTCTCAGGACAGACCCCAGTTTCCCAAATATTATTAAAGATATCTAAAAGTGTTGAAAGAGAACTCTTTGGCAGATGCTTAAGCATCTGATAATGAATTTCATCAGGGCCGGTTGCTGTATCGTGTGATTTTTCAATGGCTTCCACTAGTTCGGATAAGTTAAAAGGTTTGTTGTATTCTTCGTGATTGTTGGATTTGAAGTTTGGATTTATTTTCTTTTGGTCCTTTTGGAAATTTCTAAAAGTGTCAGAATAATTTCGCGGTGATGAATTACTCAAAAATGTGCTACCAAGAGTATCTGAAAAATCTTTTTTTGTTGAAGCTTTTGTGTCTAAACCAGTATTTAAATGTGAAAAACTAGGGGACTTTGTTTTTCCTGAAATTTTCCGTACCATATCCCAAACCTTTTTAATGGGTGTTTTGTAGTTCAATTTGGAGACATATTCTCTCCATGACTTTCGTTTTGAAGCTCGGATTGTTCGCCGAGCTACGTTTTTACGTCGTTTAGCTTTTCTGAAGTGGGACTTTTGCAGAACTTATTTAGAGCCTGTTTGCGCTTTTGAATAGCTTCTTTACAGTCATTATTAAACCAAGGCTTGCTTTTCCTAGTATTTGTGGAGGTCTTTGGAATGCATTGTTCTGATATTTTAATTAGTGTATCTGTAAAATCAGAAACAATGTCAGATGATTCATTTAAGTGATCAACTAATAACTCTTCTTCACATAAATTACGGAATAATTCCCAGTCGGCTTTATTCATTTCTGGTTACAGTCCTCATCTGGTTCATTTACGCTCTCAATTATAACAGGGAAGTGATCACTTCCGCACTGATCATCATGAACAGACCAGTCATAGTCCAAGAAGAGAGACGGGTGACACAAAGAGAGATCTAAAGAAGACAAATGACCTGTCGCAAGGTGAAGGTAAGTATAAGATTTATCATTCATCAAGCAAAGATCGCTCTTTGCAATAAAATCTTCGACAAGTGCTCCTCTGTTATTGATATCTTTACAGCCCCATAGAATATTGTGACCATTGAAGTCGCCAACTAAAAGATATGGCGATGGAAGTTGACTCAGCAATGAGTCAAGGTGTTCGGGCTTTAAAGAAAATGAGGGTGGGATATATAGAGAGCAAATTGTAGTTTCTTTATCCAGAGAAACCGATACTGCTATAGCTTGTAGGTCTGTTTTTAATTTGATCTCTCTTTGTGGTAAACATGATTTTACAAAAATTGAACTGCCACCAGATGGTTTGTTACCATCAGAATAGATATAGTTGTATGTATTGAAACCCCTGACATCAATGATGTCATCAGTTTTTAAAAAAGTTTCTTGCAAACAAAAAACCGATGGGTTTAATAACGAAATAAGTAATAAGAGTTCATTATAATTTGATTTAAGACCTCGACAATTCCATTGTATTATTTTGTGTTTTAAATCCATTTTATGAAGAGATTAAGACTAGAAACTATTATGGAGCTGCAATTGGTGATATAGATCTGCTACCACCAGCTCGTGGTGTTGCTGACCTCGATCTGTTTTTGCCGCTTGGTGATGATGGAGTTTCAGTGAGCTCCATATCACTGTCACTCAAAGATCCGAATATGTTCTGGAATCTTATATTGTCTCTTTCCATTTTACGTTGTCTGTCTGTTTGTATAAGAGACATTTGTTTTTTCGAATCTTCTGATCCCTTATTAGTTCGACCTAAGTCGAGTTTCTCTTTTGCATGCGGCGCTGGCTTCGGTACGGTTGCTGTCGACCGATCCGAAGCAACCTGGATTGCGCCGTTTGATAAACTGGTTGAACTTTGTGGTGCTGGAGTATATTTACTCCATGCACCAGATTTTTTCAGTTCAGCTATGTATGATTCAGCAGTCTGTGTTGCGGAGCTGGAAACTTTTACACCAGCACCCTTTTGTGATGCTGGCGTAACTGGTGGTTGGTGTTGTGTATCGCTCATCAACAATTTTCCGCGCTTCTGGGAATGTTATCCCCCTTTGGTATTTGACAGTGAGTATTTCTTTTTCTTTTTTCCATGCCGGACAATCTCGAGAGAAAACAGCATGCTTGTCACCACAATTGACGCATTTGGCCTCATTCTTGCAGTTTTGATGGTTATCGACATGTTTTTCCTCACCACAGTTTGGACAGAGTTGTTTCTTCTGACATCTGCTTTCGTGGTGACCAAAAACCTGACAATGATAACATCTGAGAGGGTTTGGTATATACACCTCTACGTTAACAGATAGATATGCAACTTTTATTTTCTTGGGCAGAACTGGTGTATTAAATGTCAACACGTAGGTACTTGTTGGCTTTAATACACCACTTCTACGAACTTGGATGTTACGTACACCAATGACGCCTTCATCTCTTAAATTCTCAACAATCTCGGCATCGTTGCACGGACGTAGCTCTGGGCTGCGGATGACACCTTTACATGAATTGAGTGTTTTGTGCAACGACACTTTGACGTTGAGATCAATTGATTGATTGATTGATTTGAGGTTTAACGTCCCCGTCAACACTGTAAAGGTCATTTTGGAGACGTTGCTTCCAATTTTGTGGGACTTTTACCCGACATTGAGATGAAATGACATCTCAAGCCCTGTCGCCAAATGAAACCAATTGGGTTTATTAGCATGGACGATCCACCTCGCACCGCGGTTCCTGGACAGGCTTAGGTCCTCTAAGCGGTTTACCAGTACTAGTGTGCGGGCCTGATTCAGCTCTGCGTGGAAGCATCATGCAGCCCATATATTTCTTCAAGCCCCTATGGGCGGGGGCGGACGTTGAGATCAAACAGCTTTGTGGTACCAAGCAGGTTTTTGACGTTGAGATCAAACAGCTTTGTGGTACCAAGCAGGTTTTTGACCTGCTGCTCTCTCTCGACTTCCAAGAGGAGATCACCTGACTTCAGGTTTTTGATACTTTTTGGATGTCCGGCAATGGACACTAAACTCTTTTCAATAACAAAGGGTGATAAATCTGACACCGTACGTGTATCATCACGTGATGTCATCACCAAGAAGCGGGGAGAATTGCTGTGCTTTGGAGTTTCAGACTGCTGACTTGCCTGCTGACTTGACTGCTGACTGGGTTCATCCGTTTCGGATGAATCCTCGTCTTTTTTTACGTTTAGCTTCGTTGCGGTTATGTTTTTTTTCCATGAGGCATAAGGAAAAAATTCTAGTTTCGTCCCAAGTGCTCTCAGCCCTCCGTGGAGCCCTACAAGGGAACACCAAAATGGAGTGGTTATCCAACTCGCACCCCCAGGTATTAGACTTCCTGCCTTGCCGTGGCCCTGGGGGCTCAATTCTCACTGGGCACATTGCTGCTGTGGCCTTGTGCCCACTGGGAAGAGCTAAAGGAAGTACCACCCGTTTGCCGTGAGTGGCGTCCCGTAAGCCGGATGAAGGGATCCTGGAGGCTGAGGGTTTTCGGAGTTCAGTGCTTCGGGTACCCAACACACCTCTTTGGCCTGGATTTCGGTAAGACGGGTGGTCGTGCGGTCCGGCACGTTCAATCGGCTGGTCGCGCCAAGCCCTAGAAATAACCTTTTACTTTCTCTTCCTTGTCTTTTGTATCAACCTGAATACACACCGTTTGCTCATAAAGTCTTTTCATAATCTTTCCATTTCTAGAAGGCGGCGGCTTAACGGACCAATCGTGCAGCTTCTTGCTCGTACGAGTATATCTTCTGTGTATCTCTAACACTTGAGGTAGGAAATCCACTCAATAAAAGTGTTCCCTTGTAGGGCTCCACGGTGGGCGGAGAGCACAATGGACGAATTTGTTACTCTTTTCATCATGGTGAAAGATAAAAAGAGAAAGAAATCGACCCAATGCGACACATCAGATGATGATATATCGGACAAGGATGACAACACAACAACAACAACAAATGACACGTCTCAACATTTCCCGCGCTTCTTGCTAATTGAAAGTACAGAAGAAAATCGAAACATAACCTCTTTATCTCCCTTCGTCATTCAAAAAGTCATTTTAGGAATTGCTGGTGAACCGAAAAACATTAAAAAACTTTTTAGGTCAAATCAACTACTCCTTGAGGTCAACAAAAGATCGCACGCCGAGAATCTCCTTAGGACTACTGAATTCCATAACATGAAAGTGAGAGTAGTACCTCATGCCTCACTGAACTCCTCAAAGGGGGTAATTCGTTGCCCAGATTTGAGGAATTCAAGTGAGGAGGAGATTCTCGAAGGCACAAGATCACAAGGAGTAACAGCTGTCAAAAGATTTAAGATTAAACGAAACGGACAATTAAAAGACACGAACACATTTGTATTAACATTTAACAAACCAGCATTGCCAGAAACCATCAAAGTGGCATACTTTAGAGTAAGCGTAGACATCTACATACCAAATCCGTTACGCTGCCACAATTGCCAGAAATACGGGCACCACGAAAACAGGTGTACTAAAGACCCCATCTGTGCAAATTGTGGTCAGCCAGCAAATCACACGGAGCAAACGTGCAAAAACGAGCCTAGTTGTGTAAACTGTGGAGAAAAACACTCCGCTTACTCTAAAGAATGCCACGTTTGGCACAAAGAAAAAGAAATTTTGACCATTAAATACAAACGAAACATCTCCTTCCCAGAAGCGCGGAAAATCGTTGAGTCGCCTACCCCAATTCCCGGAGTCAGCTATGCCAGCATCACACAGGCACCTGTAAAAAAGGTACCTGTTGAGGATGCTGTCACTCAACAGATCCGATTCCAGGCCTAGCACCTTTAGAAAAATTGAAATCGAAAAAGAAAACTGAAGAACAACCAATCAACCCTAAAAGCCAAACACAAACACAACCACCACAGCAAATTAAAGACAACAAAACAGAGAAATTTCTGAAAAACACTACTTTGGAAATGATAAAAAATTATTTAAAAAAACAGCAACAAAAACAACAAACATCCCAAAAACAAACAGACAGACAACGCAAAATGGAAAGAGACCATATAAAATATCAGAACAGATTCGGATCTTTGAGTGACAGTGATATGGAGTTCACTGAAACTCCATCACCCCGAAGTGGCCATAACAGATCGAGGTCAACAACATCACGAGGTGGTAATAACAGATCAATATCACCAATTGCAGCTCCAACATAATTTCTAGCCTTATATAACTCTCCATAAAATGGATTTAAAACACAAAATAATACAATGGAATTGTCGAGGTCTTAAATCAAATTACAATGAACTCTTATTACTTATTTCGTTATTAAACCCATCGGTTTTTTGTTTGCAAGAAACCTTTTTAAAAACTGATGACAACACTGATGTCAGAGGTTTCAATACATATAACTATATATATCCTGATGGTTATAGACCATCTGGTGGCAGTTCAATTTTTGTTAAATCGTGTTTACCACAAAGGGAGATCAAAATAAAAACAGACCTACAAGCTGTAGCAGTATCGGTTTCTCTGGATAAAGAAACTACAATTTGCTCCCTATATATCCCACCCTCATTTTCTTTAAAGTCCGAACATCTAGATTCATTGCTGGATCAACTTCCGTCGCCATATCTGTTAGTTGGCGACTTTAATGGTCACAACATTCTATGGGGTTGTAAAGATAACAACAACAGAGGACTACTTATTGAAGATTTTATTGCAGGGAATGATCTTTGCTTGATGAATGATAAATCTTATACTTATCTTCACCCTGCGACAGGTCATTTGTCTTCTTTAGATCTCTCTTTGTGTCACCCATCTCTCTTCTTGGACTATGACTGGTCTGTTCATGATGATCAGTGCGGAAGTGATCACTTCCCTGTTATAATTGAGAGCGTAAACGAACAAGATGAGGACTGTTACCAGAAATGGAAAATGAATAAAGCCGACTGGGAATTATTCCGTAATTTATGTGAAGAAGAGTTATCAGTTGATCACTTAAATGAATCATCTGACATTGTTTCCGATTTCACAGATAAACTAATTAATATATCAGAACAATGCATTCCAAAGACCTCCACAAATACCAAGAAAAGCAAGCCTTGGTTTAATAATGACTGTAAAGAAGCTATTCAAAAGCGTAAACAGGCTCTAAATAAGTTCTGCAAAAGTCCCACTTCTGAAAAGCTAAACGACGTAAAAGTTTTTAGAGCTAAAGCTCGGCGAACAATCCGAGCTTCCAAACGAAAGTCATTGAGGGAATATGTGTCAAAATTGAACTATAAAACCCCCATTAAAAAGGTTTGGGATATGGTACGAAAAATTTCAGGAAAAACAAAGTCCTCTAGTTTTACACATTTAAATACTGAATTTGACACAATAGCTTCAACAAAAAAAGATATTTCAGATACTCTTGGGAGCACATTCTTGAGAAATTCATCATCGCGTAATTATTCTGACACTTTTAGAAATTTCAAAAAGGACCAAGAGAAAAGAAATCTTAACTTCAAATCCCTTAATCACGAAGAATACAACACACCTTTTAACTTATCCGAACTCGTTGAAGCCATTGAAAAATCACATGATACGGCAACCGGCCCCGATGAAATTCATTATTAGAATTTAATTTAACCTGTAGAAATTAAATTCGTTTATTATAGGGTTATTTTACTTTTGTATTTTTGTATGTACCTAAAGAGTAGGGTGGGTATTAACTCGTGCATGCTTGTTGCGGCAGTGCATAGTTCCTAACAGATTAGCATCCCTTATACTATACATGCATTTCAGGTTTCCTCTGACTTTTCACCTGTTATACGCATGCGTATAAGGACAACGCCCTTTTTGTGATAATTTTGGTTTTTTGAGATTGGCTTCTCGCTTAAGCAAATTTTTATCCTTTTCCATCTTATACTCTTTTGGAACAGATAAGTATAATTTTGTTGTATGCTGTAAATGCATGTTTATTCTTTTAATTTTGTAATTTATTTCAATTAAATGCATCCGGTAAATGTATTAATTAGGTTGGATTTGGCTCCGGCCGTCCGGAGTTTGGCCTATATATTTGGCTGACATTAATTAGCTTTTGAAACAACGTTGCCTCTTTTGCAAGATATGGTAAATTCGCAAAAAAATTTAAGCTATAAAACAGCTTTAACCAGTAATGTGAATTCGAGCAGCCTGCGCAATTTTTTTTTTTATAGCGAGGCTTTGTTCACTGCTAAACTGCTAAATATAGACTGTACATAATGGCGTACGTGATTTTTTACATGTACTAGTCGCGCATAGATTGTATTGATTTTTTGTGTAACTATGCGAGTGCTGTAGTATATTTGCAGGAAAGGGAGGTTTGGTGCCAATTACGTTTTAAGCAGACGCTATTCTAGCATGGATTTGCGTATTCTTAATAAGTTGCAAATCACGTTTAAAGCAGACGACGGTTTATCATGGATTGGTGATTAGGCACTAAGAATAATAGCAATAATAAAAGTAGGGACTTGTGGTGTCAATAATATTTTAAGCAGAAGATAGTCAACAATGATTTTTCACATACTTAATTTGGTGCCAATTACGTTTTTACCAGACGATGGTTTTTCACGAATTCGCGAATAGTTAATAAGAATAATATCAATACGAAATTACAATAACAACAATAAGATAGTTTATATGACAATGACGCAAATACTGTGTAATCTGTGATAATTTTAATAAATTTTCCTAGTTTAGGTACTGTAACAAGCAGCTGTCTACTAGCCACTTTTTAGGTCATTTGAAATATTATTTGTTTAATACTTAATTGTACAATTATAATTTTACTTTCTGCTAATCCTTTGTTGTTGTTTCGTTGCAAGAAAATGCCTCCACGTAAACGCAAAGCGGCGCGGGAGTTGCAAAGTCAGGTGCAGTCTAAACGGCAGGGGAAAGTCATTGAGTCTACCACGTCTGAACAGGATACTACAAACACAGCAGTTGAGATACAGACAGGTCCGAATGTAGCTGCGAGTACATCAGCCCTTCCTGACCAGGTGACCTCCAATGTAGTCGTTCCACAATCTTCGGCGGTTACAACACAACCAAGTCAGGCCATGGTGGTTCCCCCCCTGTCCTCTGGCTTGCAGTCTACCATCTCATTATTGGCTGGAAATGGTGAGTCAGATTCTGACCCTTTGCCAATTTGCACATTCAATGACCTTGATATTTTCATAACAGATGCATCTAAACAAAAAATCTGGAATTCAGAGTATATTGACTTAGCATTGCTGCTTCGTCAAAATTTCTGCCCAAATACGGATACCGTTGGAACCTTAACGGTTGTAAATAATCAGCTTACTGTTAAAACTGGAGCGCCCAAAATTAAGGTACCTATCAATAGCATAGAGCTTTGGACTGATGCTTTTATCAACTTCATAATGGTTTTTAGCATAAAACATCCAGACAAAACTTCTGAATTGTTAAAGTACCTGACTGTAATCCGGGGTGCAGCAATCAACAACCAAATTCAACGGTGGTCGACATACGACATCCAGTTTAGGCTGCGGATGTCTAGAGACCCCAGTAGATCATGGGCAACCATCGACGGCCATTTATGGCTATCATGTGGTTTATCAGGCGATTTGTCCGCCACTTCTCTAACGTCTGGTCCATGTTATGAATATAATTTTAAGGGGTTTTGTGCCAGAGTAAACTGCAGCTATTCTCACACATGTATAAAATGCAAAGTTCAACACCCAGCTTGTAACTGCAACCTTTTCAAAGAGACTAAATTTCAACCCGGAAACAAACAATCAAGCGCGTTTAGCAACTCCACAAGTCTTCATAGGACCCTATCAGAAGATCATTCAGGTTATCAATCAAATGTCCGTCCAAATTTTCAGTTTTCAGCACCAGTGTCTTCCCCGGTGCAGCCATTTCTTCAGCAGAACCAAAGGCATCCGTTCTTTCAACCAAGACAGCAGGGAGCGCGCCAGTTCAGGCCTATCAGATTTCGTCCCCAGTCAAGAAATATGGTCCCTAGGGCAAACCCCTATTAATATTCAAACTGTTAAGCAGCTTTTAAAATGTTATCCGAACAGATCTGATGCAGCCTTTTTATCAGAAGGTTTTGAATTTGGGTTTAAATTGCATTATGAAGGTCCACGCTTTTCAGGTGAATGTAAAAATCTTAAGTCAGTATTGCAAAATGAAGATTTGGCAAAAGAGAAAATAGAACAAGAGGTAGCTCTGGGTCGTATGGCAGGTCCCTTCCATTATAAGCCCATATCAAATCTACGTTGCTCCCCTATTGGCTTGGTTCCTAAGAAAACTGGAGGTTTCCGTCTTATTACCCATTTATCGTATCCAGCAGGATCTAGTGTAAATGATGGGATAGATGATGCATTAGCATCAGTTACATATTCTAACTTTGACAATGCCGTGGCGTTGATCAGAAAACTAGGTAAAGGCGCTCTTTTAGGCAAGCTTGATGTCAAAAGTGCATTTAGACTGCTAAGAATTTATCCCGGTGATTTTTCGTTGCTAGGGATAAAACTGGGAGAATTCTACTACATTGATAAGATGGCCCCAATGGGTCTAAAAATTTCATGTGCAGCATGGGAGGCTTTTGCAAAATTTAGTTGCCGCCGCCCATCAGGACTTTGAGAAATAGATTGGGCTGCAAGATGCTTCCAGAGCTAAAACAGACCGTACATGAGCAGCTGGTAAACCGCTTAGGTTTAAGCCTTCCGAGGCAAAGTGCTACGTGTCGGTCCGTCTCTGCATATAAACCCTATTGGTTTCTTGAGATGTCATTTCATTTCAATGTCGGGTAAAGGTCTCACAGAATTGAAAGCAACATCTCCAAATGTTCTAAATTGCTTTGACGGGGACGTAAAATTTTAAATCAAACAAACATAGTAGGTAAAAAATTCAAGTAATATACGTTTTACTTACAAATTAACAGGAGTCTGGTGTTTGACGGTAACAATTTGCTTACCTGTCCATTTGCTACAAACAATAATGAATCCTTCCCGTAATGTACGAGTAACCACAGTCTCTGTTTTCAGAACAGAACAATGTAAAGGAAATATGAAAAAAAAAACTTATGGGTTTACAAGCATTCTCTCTCTCTCTCTCTCTCTCTCTCTCTCTCTCTCTCTCTCTCTCTCTCTCTCTCTCTCTGATATATACCCAATATGATTTCTTACTCATTATTAATACTCTTATTTTTCAGCCACTGCGACATTTATTGGCGTCATTATCTTTGCTGTTGCGAGGGAAAAACAGACAAGTATCAGCGGGAAAACTTATGCAGAGAATTACACATTTCACGCTGGATTCTATCTTTCCATTGCCTCAGGTGTTTTGTGTTTGATTAAAGGAATATTACTCCGCATTAATCGAGGAAACACGTCGTACACTGCAAATCTGGGTGTTTTGGTTTTAAACACAAAGTAAAACACTTCTCTGTAACACTTTTAAATCGTGTTTAAGTGTTTTATTAAAACACTGATGTTTTGGTGAAAAACACTGATGTTTTGGTGAAAACACGTGTTTTGGTGAAAACACGTGTTTTGGGTGTTTTGCCTGAAAACACATAACGCGTGTTTAGGGGCTGTAACAGTTTTAAAACACTGAAACATGTTTTGTTACTTTTATGTGTTTTATTTTATAACATTACAACCTTTTATTTCAAAACATACTGAACATTAATCATTGCCACTCCAGTTTGTTATATTTTTTAACTTATAGCTACCACACCAACACTAGTGTTTAAGATTCTATGGGTATAAGAAATTGAAAACGCAAATCCTTACCGAAACACAAAATCCAAGTCTATATCAGGGCATTTTGCAAAGATGATTTAACAAAAGTTCTTTGTCTTCTAAAAATCAGCTCTTTGAACAAAAAAAAAAGAAAACCTTTGACACTCATAATCCTTATCCTGCTGAATGATTAATTTTGCCACTCCCTTTTTGAGTATCAACCAATCAAATTTCTTGAGATAATGTATTTGTTTATATTCATGAACTGAATAACAAACCGTGTAGATCCTGATCTGATTGCGTCTTCAGAGGCCATCTGACCTGAAACTACACTGTTTGCAAACTTAGGCCTAATCGTGTTCAGCAGAATAAAACTTTACAAGTGCAGCTGTGCATTGGAAAAGACTGAGTGTGATCCCTTTTCCTGGCTATTCGAAAGTCTAGTGAAGCACATATTTTTCTGGACTAGAATCTCTTTTTCAGCTTTTTTTTAAAGAATGCACAAATCCAGCAGCCTTCTGGCTCAAAATGGTGTTTAAAAACTATTTGTTGCCCGAAGCTTAGTAGCTGTGAATTAATCCTACAAATCAACTTGAAGTACACTTCAAGATCCAGTTTAGCCACATCGTTTGCCGAGTTCTTTCTCGTCATTGACAAGGTGCGTAGACAGTATCTTTGGTAAAGATGCTTCTTGGACACTCTCTGCAAAATAAGAAGGCACTGTCAGCACTGGTAGGTTGTTAATCTCCGAGAGTAAACTGAAAAAAATGAACATTTAAATTCCTGTACTATAACTGGTGTCTGATCTAGGTCTACACTGTTTGCTGAACCAGAAGTAGCTCTCATTACGCTAATGTAAAAGATAAAAAAATGCAGCAGAAACGGAATTACCCAAGGCTACTCTTAAGAGTAGCCTCTGCCCCGAGAAAGATGTTTTTACTAGATTGTAATGATATTTGTTCCGGCTACGCAACTATAACTAATGAGTGCAACAATTAGAAACAATATCTATGTACCCTCTACCGATTCAAGAAGGGCAGTTGTCAGTTTCTGTCGAAAGAATGGGCACTATACTGGTTACCTAGCAAGCACATGGCGTTATTGTGATGTCATTGTAACGTCGGTACAACGTCATGACGTTTATGCAGCGTCAAATCTACGTCGGTGCCCTGTCATTAGGCATGACGTTGCGCCGCCGTTGATCTGACGTCGCCCTAGCGACGTATGGCTGCTCGGTTAACAGCTTACATATAAGCCAGCCAAAGAAGTGTAGACCGGCTAGACATGACCTAAATAGTGCTGATTGGACCGTTAAACTACAAAACAAACAAACAAACAAACAAAAAACATGTGTCTGTGATTCAACAGCGGTCTCCACAGATACAGATGCGTTCTATTGTCACAAAGTTAAAGTTTAACATATTAATGACTGACAAGATTATCCAGAAACATGCGCTCTTAATTGCCTTCCCCACCCACCTGCCATGCCTGTTTCAGAATCAGAATCTTTGATAATTGCTTATTCACACTTACCTGCATATAAATCCTAATTTTTCATCGCCTCATACGCTCAACACATCTTCTTCTACCGACTGTTGTGCAAATGTGTAATAGTAAGAACGGAAAATACACCTAAGATTTTCAAAAATGCAGAAATTGATCTACATGTACACTGCGCCAATCTTCAGAATCAAATGTAATCACGTGACGTAGTTGTGTTGTCGTCTTAACATATGTGTTTAAAGCTGGAAAACGCATGTGTTTTCAGATGAAACACGCGCGTTTTCCGGTTTTGCCTGTGGACAAGAAGGTTTTATTTTCTGTACAAACAGCGTTATTATTTGGCTAAATATGTTATATGTGGCCTGGGAACAACATTTAAACGATAATTATTCATTAAATAATGTAAAACATTTGTTCAGAGTTTCTTTTTCTACACTGTGTTGAAGTTGAAAACACCGGCGTTTTTCAACTCTGAAACTCAAAGCGGTTTCGAAACATGTACAAAACATATGCATTTGCCTTGAAAACGTAGGTGTTTTAGTCTAAAACACTAGCAAAACACGTGTAGTGTTCCCAAAATTTACAGTGTAGCATTATGCCAACATATCCATGCTAAATAACCATTGTCTCCGGTGTTTTGTGTTTGATTACAGGAATATTTCTCCGCATTAATCGAGGAAACACGTCGAAGCATTATACCAACATATCCATGCAATATCACATCTTGTTTCACGTCTCAAAAACGGACCATTTCGGATGGTGGTTTGTGTTTTTACACATTTCTGGTACAAACATAGATTCTGTGTACTCGTTACATGTACAAGGTTCTAACCATCACGAAGACATGCCTATATATTTTTTACCCTTTTAAACCCCACTTTTATATAGTAAAACATGGGTTTGCAGGGGTATACATTGTTTTCCTTATTTCTGCTCTAAAACATAGATTGTGGGCACTCTTTAGAACCGCCTTGGCAAGGCGGTTCTAACGAGTATCCACACTCTATGTTCTGAGCAGAAATAAGAAAAATATCACAATTTTTCATCTAAAAATTTTCATTTTTCGGTGGTAAAAGTTGCAATGTATTTGTATAGGAGTGTGTTCGTAAAGAAGTATTCATAATCTATGTTTCAATGCAGAATATGGGAAATAGTATTTACCCATGTAGACGCCACGTTTTCTATAAAACATTACGAAAGCACGCCAATACATTGTAAATTTTACCGCCGAAAATACGAAGATTTTAAGATGAAAAAATGTGATATTTTCCTTATTTCTGCTCTTAAAATATAGATTGTGGGAACACGTTAGAACCATCTCATCAAGGCGGTTCTTAGACAAGGCGTAGGTACCTTGTTAGGGATTTAACCCTCTCACAAGTCTTTACCTTTAATTCATGAGTCTTTCTCCTCTGACAGGGCTATAGCGGGGCTATAGTCAGATCCTCTGACAGTTCTAGTTTCCTGTGTTTCACATGTAATAATCAATACGATAACCCACCCGTGTGACATATTATATTCTTTCATAACTCAGAAATGGCTACTTTTCCGAAGAAAATTTGCTATTTTTCTTCATTTTACTCCAATAATAGGTTGTGGGTGCTCTTTAGAACCACCTTATTGTGCCACGTTCTGTGGCGTCTGATCTGGCCTGCGCTTTTTGCCAAGATACCCCTGTATAGTCCGGGATTTGAGACCAGATTTTGAAAAATTTAATGCACCCAAAATTCTCACGCTTTATTTGTGCCGTTTCATTGAGATAGCAGCCTAACCTATATGACATTTGATTATTTAGCAAATCTGGTGGGGAAAAGGGGTTGAAAATTCTATGAGTTTACACCCACCCCCATGCGGATGGTATAGTTGGATTGAGTTTAGTTATGTGTAGCTTGCGCTTACATATGAATGTTGATTTATTGCATCAGCCAAAATATTTGTCAATACTCGAAGACACCAAAATTCATGATATGACGTAATTACATCCGGTGTTGCCATAAATTTTGACCATTGAAATTTGACCCCAAAAATTTGGAAAATTTTACACTATTTTCGCGCTAAATAATTGTTAGTACTTTTTGAAACAATTTCTTTTTCGTCAGTATGAAGAACGGTTATTTTTGCACGTGCATGTGAAACTTGATGACTCTGTTTCAATCCGGGCAAAAACAAGGGACTCTGATACCTATGGACCATTGTACCACTTTTTCCTATTGTGTCACAAATCGTGATAAAAATTATATTAAAACCGTGTTTTAATATAAATTATTTTATTGGCTGGTCATAGATGTATCGTAACAGGGACAGATAGATATGTTTTTGAAAAGTTACTGACGGCCATTTCCTTCCGGTGTATATTTAGTGAGGGGAATATACATCACCAAGCATATTTGTCAGCGGGTGAACTGGCAAGTGATTCTCTAAACTGGTGACTTGAAACAATCAACATTTAATGAATACATTGTATATTTCAAGAATCATTATCCAAAGTTTCCGGTTTGTGCTGAAGGCTCCCCAAGTAACATCGGCATTATTATATATTTTAAACACGTAAATGTTACTGGCCACTTGATATCTGACTGGGTACCTTATTTTCTGTTAAGTCGCACGACTAAAAATAAATTGTACCCGAGCTTTAATGAAACGTAAAGCCATCCCTTAACCATTCTTCTATCTTCCCTTTTCCCAGAGTTGTGGTAAAACCTATAAACGTGCATCTTAAGATGTCACCTGCACTTACTTTCTACCATTTTGTTGGGCAACCTGCCTACGATAGCCTTGTCCCTCTATTCACCATTAGCTCTTAATCATCCTGTGTCTCTTGTCACACACTGATTAATCTGTTCTTCATCTCCTTTATTACTACTTCCTTTTTCTGACATTTGTCCCATATATTGATTGTTTTGTGTTTAAAGGCACGTCACCCCGTGTTGGTCATTTTTGTCCTCTCTGCAGAGAAAGGGAGAAAAGCGACAGAAGAGATAGTTGAGCAGATGAAAGTAAGGGGCAGAGGAGAAATGGGAAAATGGAAAAACAGAAACTGAAGAAATAACAGTTTCCCCACTCTACCCTTAACTGCTGGAAGAACAGCAGGTTTTGTCCAGCTGTAAGCCACTATCAGCTGGCAAGATACACGTCACCTTTGCCTCACCCAACCACCCCAATTGTCCCATATAGATTGGCCAAACAGGCGTTCTATGACAAGCCATCAGGAGTTATCACGTTTGAAAAACAGAGTGTATGCAATGATCAGGAATCTATACAAAATATCTCGCACCTCCCATTCAAAACACCAAACTGAAAACTTCATGGATGGAAAGCCAGAATGACAGTTATCTCCCCAAATGACCGAACGGCGACCCAAAATAAAAAAAGGCATTAGCAATACATACATCTTAAGGACTAACTATGAAAATAATAAAACACAAAAAGGATCGACGAGACGACGACGGGGTCAGTAAGAAGTTTTACGGGGCCCGAGGTGGGGTTGGACACTTTAACAGATTTTAGATGGTCACACCACTCGCCCTTGATTTTCTTGGTTAAAACCGATAAATTGTTCACTCTGCATGGTTGAGTTCTAGCTCATCTCAGGGAACAGAAAATCAAACGACTAAAGAGATAAAACAACGATGAGGACTCGACAGCTTGAAACAGCTAGAATTCTGCAGCAAAGGAAACCTAACAGTTAGGCTCCGGTTAACCCTACCAGAGACAGAGCATCAGACACCTACCTTCAGGCTTACTGGCGGAAATGCGTTCGTACATATGAAAGAAACTAGGCGGGTGGGTTAATTTACTTGGGGTTGAAACCTAATATGTCGGATATATTTAACAGTGAACAGGGACGATGTTTGGCATAGTAAATGTTACGATTCCCACGTTAATCAAGCCTCTTTTCTACACCTTTGTCAGGAAGGGTGGGAACATCGGGTTCAACACCGACCCTCGACTGAACTTTTCTGCATCTTCATGTAACTTGGTGACCTCAATTTGCACATGTTTGCCAAAAGATCGACCAAAACCAGAATCATTCAATCAGCAAATAAGCTGGAGTATATCAAATCCGCAGCTGGAGAATTAGATGCAGATATTTAAATTTAGTAGAGTATCTTTTTGCAGCAAATTAATGTTAAAAACCAAACCAATAAACCTCTAAACATTTAAGTAAAATCGTTCCACCAAATACTGTATAATGTTTCTTTTTTGTCCGCAGTAAAATTTCGCACACCTTCAGTCAAAAGGAGGCTTGATTGATTAAAACACGACTTTCCTTCAATTATGAAATACTGAACAAAAATCTGCCAACCCTTTGAAAAAACAAAACTGAAATAGGGCCCCGCTGTTATCTTCACTGAACATTGTCGTCTTTCAGAGGTATTGCTGTCATGGTAACTTCATACCAAACTACCAATCAATTGTTTATGAAGCTAAGCAACAAAAGATAACCAAACAAGCGCAATCAGTAAAGCAGAAAACTGTGGTTGCTGTATCATGACAACGCCAATTAGATATGGTTTATGCTTGCCATCAAGTTTACGCGACTTTTCCCTGAACACAAAATTGTAAACAAGCGGCGGATGGGAAACTACACTCACCAGAGCTCAAGTGGACATAAATCCCACTCCCCCCCCCCCCCTCCACACACACACACACACCCGTGGTGGCCATTTATTTAATTATTTTAATAGACCATAATGGTTTAGTAGAGGCTAATCCCAGGACCATTGATGCCAAATTATTTTGAAATCAACCATTGTTTTTAGCTCACCTGTCACGTAGTGACGAGGTGAGCTTTTGGGATCACTTTTTGTCCGTCGTCCGTCGTGCGTGCGTGTGTGCGTGCGTGCGTGTGTGCGTAAACTTTTTCTTCAAATGCCATCTCCTCCTAAACCCCTGATCGGATTTTGACCAAACTTCACAGGAATGATCCTTAGGTGGTCCCCTTTCAAAGTTGTTCAAATGGTTCCGGTCCATTGCACATCTGGGTCACAGGAGCTAAAAATAGATTTTTGAAATGAAAACTTTAAAAATCTTCTTCTCTGAAACCAAAAGGCCCAGGTCTTCGATATTTGGTATGAAGCTTCATCTAGTGGACCTCTACCAAGATTGTTCAAATTATGGCCCTTGGGCCAGAAATGCCCCCGCCCCGGGGGCCTCTGTGTTTACATAGGCTTATATAGGGAAAATCTTTAAAAATCTTCTTCTCTGAAACCACAAGGCCCAGTTCTTTGATATTTGGTGTGCAGCTTCACCTAGTGGACCTCTACCAAGATTGTTCAAATTATAGCCCTAGGGCCAAAAATGCCCCCGCCCTAAGGGCCTTTGGTTTTACATAGGCTTATACAGGGAAAATCTTAAAAATCTTCTTCTCTGAAACGGAAAGGCCCAGGTCTCTGATATTTGGTATGAAGCTTCATCCAGTGGACCTCTACCAAGATTGTTCAAATTATAGCCCTAGGGCCATAAATGTCCCCGCCCCGGGGGCCTTTGGTTTTACATAGGCTTATATAGGGAAAATCTTTAAAAATCTGCTTCTCTGACATCACAAGGCTCAGGTCTTTGATATTTGGCGTGAAGCTTCACGTAGTGGACCTCTACCAAGATTGTTCAAATTATAGCCCCAGGGCCAAAAATGCCCCCGCCCCGGGGGCCTTTGGTTTTTACATAGGCTTATACAGGGAAAATCTTCTTCTCTGAAACCAAAAGGCCCAGGTCTTCGATATTTGGTATAAAGCTTTATCTAGTGGACCTCTACCAAGATTGTTCAAATTATGATCCTTGGGCCGGAAATGCCCCCGCCCTGGGGGCCTCAGGGTTTACAAAGGCTTATATAGGTAAAATCTTTAAAAATCTTCTTCTCTGAAACCGCAAGGCTCAGATCTTTGATATTTGGTGTGAAGCTTCATCTAGTGGACCTGTACCAAGATTGTTCAAATTATAGCCCTGGGGCCAAAAATGCCCCCATCCCTGGGGCCCTTTGGTTTTTCATAGGCTTATATATGGAAAATATTTAAAAATCTTCATCTCTGAAACCACAAGGCTCAGGTCTTTGATATTTGGTATGAAGCTTCACCTAGTATAGCCCTTCGGCCAAGAATGTACTAGAGACACTGATTCTCAGGTGAGCGATTCAGGGCCCAGAGGCCCTCTTGTCTTTTGTTGCCGTCGCATACATTATAGTCAGCTTTGAACCATCTTAGGGCTAGAGTCCAAAATGCTGCATATCAAGGTCTTGTATTTCTTGAGATGCAACTGTTGAAGATGCTGTCACTCAGACCGATCCGATTCCTGGTCTCAAACCTTTAGAAAAGCTGAAACCTCAAAGTAAAACTGACGATCAAACGAAAAACACAAAAATTCAAACACCACCACAGCCAATTCAAACATCACCACGGCCAATTCAATCAAATAAACAAGAAAAATTACTGAAAAACGGTACTTTAGAAATGATACAAAAAGATTTAAGAAAACAACAACAAAAACAACAAACATCTCAAAAACAAAAACAACAAACATCTCAAAAACAAACATCTGACAGACAACGCAAAATTGAAAGAGACCATCTAAAACATTTGAACAGATTCGGATCATTGAGTGACAACGATATGGAGTTTACTGAAACTCCAATACCACGAAGTAGTAATAGCAGATCAATTTCACCAATAAATGCTCCAAAATAGTTTCTAGTCCTTTAAAATTCTCTCCAAAAAATGGATTTTAAACACAAAATAATACAATGGAATTGTCGAGGTCTTAAATCAAATTATAATGAACTCTTATTACTTCTTTCTTTACTAAACCCATCGGTTTTTTGTTTACAGGAAACGTTTTTAAAACCTGATGACATCATCGACATCAGAGGAGTAAATGCATATAACTATATCTATTCTGATGGTAATAGACCATCTGGTGGCAGTTCAATTTTTGTTAAATCTTGTTTGCCACAAAGAGAGATCAAACTAGACACACAGCTACAAGCTGTGGCAGTCTCTGTTTCATTGGATAAAGAAACTACAATTTGCTCTGTATATATACCTCCTTCGTTTTCGCTAAAGCCCGAGCATCTTGAATCGTTACTAGATCAACTCCCTTCACCATATATTTTAGTTGGAGACTTTAATGGTCACAACATTCTTTGGGGATGTAAAGAAAATAACAACAGAGGACTTCTTATTGAAGACTTTATTACAAAGAACGATCTCTGCTTGATGAATGATAAGTCTTTTACTTACCTTCATCCTGCGACGGGTCGTTTGTCTTCCTTAGATCTCTCTTTGTGTCACCCATCTCTCTTCCTAGACTTTGACTGGTCTGTCCATGATGATCAGTGTGGAAGTGATCATTTTCCTGTTATAATTGAGAGTGTAAACGAACCAGATGAGGACTGTAACCAGAAATGGAAAATGAATAAAGCCGACTGGGAATTATTCCATAATTTATGTGAAGAAGAGTTATCAATTGATCATTTTAATGAATCATCCGACATTGTTTCTGATTTCACAGATACACTTATTAACATATCAGAACAATGCATTCCAAAGACCTCCACAAATACTAAGAAAAGCAAGCCTTGGTTTAATAATGACTGTAAAGAAGCTATTAAAAAGCGTAAACAGGCTCTAAATAAGTTCTGCAAAAATCCCACTTCAGAAAAGCTCAACGACGTAAAAGTTTTTAGAGCTAAAGCTCGGCGAACAATCCGAGCTTCCAAACGAAAGTCATGGAGAGAATATGTCTCCAAATTGAACTATAAAACCCCCATTAAAAAGGTTTGGGATATGGTACGAAAAATTTCAGGAAAAACAAAGTCTTCTAGTTTTACACATTTAAATACTGAATTTGACACAATAGCTTCAACAAAAAAAGATATTTCAGATACTCTTGGGCACACATTCTTGAGAAATTCATCATCACGTAATTATTCTGACACTTTTAGAAATTTCAAAAAGGACCAAGAGAAAAGAAATCTAAACTTTAAATCCCTTAATCACGAAGAATACAACAAACCTTTTAACTTATCCGAACTCGTTGAAGCCATTGAAAAATCACATGATACTGCAACCGGCCCCGATGAAATTCATTATCAGATGCTTAAGCATCTGCCAAAAAGTTCTCTTACAACACTTTTAGATATCTTTAATAATATTTGGGAAACGGGGGTCTGTCCTGAGAGCTGGCGTGTAGCTACAGTTGTACCAATTCCGAAACCAGGGAAAGATCATGCAGAACCTACAAATTATCGTCCGATAGCTTTGACAAGTTGTTTGTGTAAAACATTGGAGAGAATGATAAACAAGAGATTAGTCTGGTACTTAGAGTCCAACAACCTCATTTCAGAATATCAATCGGGCTTTCGTTCGGAACGTAGTACCAATGACAATTTAATAAGACTAGAAACATTTATACGAGATGCTTTTATTAACAAAGAACACGTAGTAGCTGTCTTTTTCGACTTGGAAAAAGCATATGATACAACATGGCGTTATGGAATATTGAAAGATCTACATAACATTGGCTTAAGAGGAAAACTTCCCAGTTTTATTGAAAGCTTTTTAGGGGAGCGCATGTTTCAGGTGCGTGTGGGGTCTACCCTGTCAGATTTCTATGATCAAGAACAGGGTGTCCCACAGGGTAGTATTCTTTCAACTACGCTATTTAACATCAAAATAAACAATATTGTACAATGTTTGGACGACAAAACTGATTGTTCATTGTATGTTGATGATTTTTGTATATGTTACCGTTCAAAAAATATGAAAACAATTGAACGAAAGTTACAACAAAATTTAAAAAGAATAGAAGAATGGACTGATAAAAATGGTTTCAAGTTCTCCAAGTCGAAAACGCAGTGTGTTCATTTTTGTAAACTACGGAAGAAACACGAACATCCTTCCCTGTTTTTATACGGATCACAAATTCCTGTTGTTGAAGAAGCCAAATTTCTTGGGGTCATATTTGATCAAAAGTTATCTTTTATTCCCCATATTAAATATCTTAAAGCGAAATGCTTAAAAGCTTTGAATCTTTTGAAAGTTTTAGCTCATACAAGTTGGGGAGCAGATCGGTATACTTTATTACATCTTTACCGGTCTTTAATAAGATCTAAATTAGATTATGGGTCTGTTGTTTATGGTTCTGCCAGAAAGTCCTATTTAAAATCCTTGGATACTATCCATCACCAAGGCCTTCGTCTGGCCATGGGAGCCTTCCGTACTTCTCCCGTATTAAGCCTTTATGTAGAAGCAGGTGAACCATCTTTAACCTCGCGCAGAGAGAAACTTTCTCTTCAGTATGCTATTAGACTTGCTGCAAATCCATCTAACCCGGCATCCAAAATTTCATTTCCACCTCAATTTGTAGATAAGTATGAAACAAAACCCACAGCAATCAAACCTTTTGGATTACGTATTTTACCACTGCTAGAAAATTCAGGTATCGACCTTAAAAATATTCAAAAACATGAAACGGCCGAAGTTCCATCTTGGTGTATTAAAAAACCTTCTATTCTGTTCGACTTACATGATGGCAAAAAATCCGAATCAAATCCAATACTTCTCAAACAAAACTTTCAGGTACTGCAGTCACGTTACAATGATTACCAGCAAGTCTATACTGATGGTTCCAAAGACGGAGATAAAGTTGGTTGTGCGTATGTTTCTAAAGATACGCACAAAACCATGCGCCTTCCAGATGGTTCATCTATTTTTACAGCTGAAGCCAAAGCAATAGACCTAGCTTTAGATTTTATCAGTTCTTCATCAATTCAAAAAGCAATTATATTTTCTGATTCACTTTCTGTGCTTAAGGCTTTAGACCATTCGTCATCTAAAAATCCTCAAATTCAAAAATTGATCGAAAGGCATCATGAAATTTCTAAAACACACCAAATCTTGTTTTGTTGGCTTCCGAGCCATATTGGCATTGTCGGCAATGAATGTGCTGACAAGAAAGCAAAGGAATCGCTCAATCTTGATCCATCTGTTTTTAAAATTCCTTTTAATAATTTTAAACCATTTATCAACAGATACATCTTGTCGGAATGGCAAGGCGAATGGGACCGTGCAATAAATAACAAACTCCGGGCCATTAAACCTGTCGTTAGTACAAAATGCTCTCCTCCACAGTTTTCAAGAAAAGAGGACGTAGTATTAACACGACTGCGCATCGGCCATACTAGAGTTACTCATTCTTATATTTTTAATGGTGATGATCAGCCTTCTTGTGTAGGTTGTGATCAACCATTCACTGTGAAACATATCTTAATTGACTGTGTTGACTTTTCACCCTCACGTATTTTATATTTCAAAGCTGACACTTTGCAACAACTGTTTCGAGATGTACCTGTTGATAATACGATTTTATTCTTAAAAGAAATTGGACTTTTTCATAAGATTTAACTGTTTCAGATTTTTATACATTATCATTCTGACTTTTTACTTTTAATATCATCATAATTATTCTTGCCGTTTAACCATTAACCGTTTGACGCTTATGACCCACAAAGAGGGTTGACGCGTCGTTAAACACGAAATCATCATCATCATCATTCTTGAGATGCAAAATTTAAAATCACTGTTGGCCGTTTGTTGGTGTGACGATCACACAGATCCCCCTAACAAATTGGATTTCTCGACCACATGGATGCAGTATATGTAGTTTGGTATCAGTTAGCCCAGTAGTTTTAAAAACAAATTAAAAACTATTTAATCTTATCGCCCCAGGATCATTAAGCTGATTGCAAATATCAACTATGATGTCATAAGCTGCAACAGAACCAGAAAACCCTGTCTTTTCCATACAAAATCCTAAGTGACCGAATGTGACCTTGACGTAAGAAAGGTCAAGGTCAACAAAATGTCATCATATGAACAAATTCGATAAGGCCCGGGTCCCATATATTGTATACAAAGTTTCAAGGTCATCGGTCGATTCGTTCCCGAGAAGGCGATTTTCAAAGGTTTTTACCATATATGGGCATTGTGAACATTTTGGTCATGTGACCCAGATATTTAGAATATATGTTTGTTCTTCCACCCCATGGCGGCTTCACATATAATTTGGTTCCAGTTGGCCTTGTAGTTTCAGAGGAGATGTCGTTTGGAATTGTTTGGATGCTTAAATGAGAAAAGAGGGTAGGAACATTTATCTCCCCTTTTTATGTCTTTTTCCCCACTTTTTTGATTTTCTAACTCCATTTTCAAGATGCTGAGAGACCTCTAAATAAATTCGTATCATATTTAAGTGTGAGAAAGTAAGGTGCATTAAACTCCTTAAATACGCGTGCTACGAATTTCAAATCCCCGACTATGTAGGGGTTTCCAACATGCAATATGTTGATAGACACCCTAAATCTTTATAGGACAATTCGCAACGACTAAAGCTCGTCCCTATAAAATGTCTAATGTCTCGGTCACAAATTCGGCGTACCGCCGAGTTACATTCGACGTGGTGGTCGGCCGAGAGGTCGGAAGCGGGTGTCTGTCCGGGTTTTGCCCAAACGTTTGCCGTGCGGGGACTGGAGGGACATCCGCCGGGAATCGGGTGTGCCTGCCAGATGTCTTGCGGGGAAGCATCGGCATATACGCCGGGCGGAAATAGGCCGGTGCACTGCAAGTTACCGGCCGTGTACGTGGCGATTGTTACTAGCCGACCGAGTTTAGGTCGATGTTCCGCAGATGTCTGCCCAGTTCCCAGCCGTGCATATCACGTCGCCGGGCGAGGGACGGGTTTACACCCGCCAGGACTGGTCCATTTGTATATAAACTGCATCTTCGCCTTGATCAGCTCGGTTGGTGGGTAAAATTTAAAATAGATTGTTCGTGCCCGTTAGAACCGTATCAAGGAGGTAGTAACGAGTACATACGAGCTATGTTTTTTCTGCAAAAAAGGACAATAATAAATACCCCCGTAAACCCACTCATCTCTGTATAAGTTTGCTTTAGAATCGGGTTCATTAAACGGGCTAAAATGGCGTCTTTATCAAATCGAGTACAAACAATCATCACGAAAGCACGCCTTTATAGTTTTGACCCCCATAAACCCCACTTTTATAGTTTACAGGCGTATACATTGTTTTCTTATTTCTGCTCAAAAACATAGATTGTGCGGTTCTAACGCGTACACACAATTTATGTGTGGAGCAGAAATATGAAAAATATCCGGATTTTAATCTGATTTTTTTTTTGTTGTTAGTTAAATTTTACCAATATATTTGAACAGGCGTGTTTTCGTAATTTTTCACCTGAAAATGTTTTTGTTATTCATAGTCAACAATAGATTACTGGTGGTCGCCAGAGCTACGTCAATGATGCGGTTGTAAGGAATACCAACCATCCATGTCACTACCTAAAAATACATTCCCCGTGAAGCCATATTAAATATGCTTTATTTCACTACTTTGTTCTTTGTCTTTTTAGCTCACCGTCACGTAGTGACGAGGTGAGCTTTTGGGATCACTTTTTGTCCGTCGTCCGGCGTGCGTGCGTCCGTCCGTGCGTCCGTCCGTACGTGCGTGCGTGCGTAAACAATTTCTTCAAACGACATCTCCTCTGAAACCACTGATTGGATTTTGATCAAACTTCACAGGAATGATCCTTAGGTGGTCCCCATTCAAAGTTGTTCAAATGGTTCTGGTCCGTTGCACATCTAGGTCGTAGGAGCCAAAAATACATTTTTTTTCACCAAAAACTTAAAAAATCTTCTTCTCTGAAACCACAAGGCCCAGGTCTTTGGTATGTGGTATAAAGCTTCATCTAGTGGACCCCTACCAAGATTGTTCAAATTATAGTGCTGGGGCCAAAAATGCCCCCCCCCCCCCCCGGGCCCTTTGGTTTTACATGGGCTTATATAGGGAAAATCTTTAAAAATCTTCTTCTCTGAAACCCCAAGGCCCAGGTCTTTGATATTTGATATGAAGCTTCATCTAGGGGACCCCTACCAAGATTGTTCATATTATAGTGCTTGGGCCAAAAATGGCCCCGCCCTGGGCCTTTTGGTTTTACATAGGCTTATGTAGGGAAAATCTTTAAAAATCTTCTTCTCTGAAACCCCAAGGCCCAGGTCTTTGCTATTTGGTATGAAGCCTCATCCAGTGGACCCCTACCAAGATTGTTCAAATAATAGTGCTGTGGCCAAAAATGCCCCACCCCGGGGCCCTTTGGTTTTACATGGGCTTATATAGGGAAAATCTTTAAAAATCTTCTTCTCTGAAACCGCAAGGCCCAGGTCTTTGCTATTCGGTTTGAAGCTTCATCCAGTGGACCCCTACCAAGATTGTTCAAATTATAGTGTTGGGGCCAAAAATGCCCCCGCCCCGGGGCCCTTTGGTTTTGCATGGGCTTATATAGGGAAATATTTAAAAATCTTCTTCTCTGAAACCGCAAGGCCCAGGTCTTTGCTATGTGGTATGAAGCTTCATCCAGTGGACCCCTACCAAGATTGTTCAAATTAAAGTGCTAGGGCCAAAAATGCCCCCGCCCCAGGGCCCTTTGGTTTTACATAGGCGTATATAGGGAAAATCTTTAAAAATCTTTTTCTCTGAAACCACAAGGCCCAGGTCTTTGATATTTGGTATGGAACTTCATCTTGTGGACTTCTACGAAGAATGTTCAAATTATAGCCCTGGGGCCAAAAATGTCTTCGGTCTGGACCCTTTGGTTTACATAGACTTATATAGGGAAAATCTTGAAAAATCTTCTTCTCTGAAACCACAAGGCCTAGGTCTTTGATATTTGATATGAAGCTTCATCTTGTGGACCTCTACGAAGATTGTTCAAATTAAAGCCCTGGGGCCAAAATTGCCCCCGCCCTGTAGCCCTTTGATTTACATAGACTTATATAGGGAAAATCTTGAAAAATCTTCTTCTCTGAAACCACAGGGCCTAGGTCTTTGATATTTGGTATGAAGCCTCATCTAGTGGATCTCTACCAAGATTGTTCAAATTATAGCCCTGAGACCAAAAATGCCCCCGTCTCGGGGGCCCTTTGGTTTCATATAGACTTATATAGGGAAAATCTTAAAAAATCTTCCATTGTGAAACCACAAGGCCTAGGTCTTTGATATTTGGTGTGAAATTTCATCTAGTGGACCTCCATCAAGTTTGTTCAAATTATAGCCCTGGGGCCAAAATGCCCCCACCCCGAGACCCTTTGGTTTTACATAGACTTATATAGGGAAATCTTTAAAAAAAACTTCTCCTCTAAAAGTGCAAGAGCCATGTCTTTGATATTTGGTATGGAGCTTCATCTAGTGGACCTCTACCAAGATTGTTCAAAGTATAGCCCTGGGGCCACAAATGTCCCCGCCCAGGGACCCTTTGGTTTTACATAGACTTATGTAGAGATGATCTTTGAAAATCTTCATCTCTGAAACAGCAAGACCCAGGTCTTTGATAATTGGTGTGAAGCTTAATCTAGCAGACCTCTATCAAGATTGGTTAAATTATAGCCCTGAGGCCAAAAATGCCCCCAAGCCGGGGCCATTTGGTATTACATAGGCTTATGTAGGGAATATCTTTAAAAAAACTTCTTCTCTGAGACCACAATGTTCAGGTCTTTGATATTTGGTGTGTAGCTTCATCTAGTAGACATTTGCCAAGATTGTTCAAATTATAGCTTTTGTTGATATTTGGTATGAAGCTTCACCTTTTAAGACCTCCTTCAATATTATGCACATTATAGCCCTGGGGTCAATAATGGGCCTCCCCGGGGCTCACTTATTACTCTATGGATCAGGTGAGCGATCCAGGGCCATCATGGCCCTCTTGTTCATTACCTTAACAAAATTGTATTTTCAAAACTTAGATCATTGCTTGTAAATTACTGACAATCACATTTATAATTAGCCCAATGATATTGTAAGGGATACATATTTAAATACAGCCAACCCTTTTTATACCGACATTCTTTATAACAACAAAACTCGTTATAACGGCATTTTAAATGGAATGACTACTTAGCTAAAGGCTTAGCCTTGGTTCCGAGCGGCGAGGGCTTTCCTCGAGTTGGAAATGCTCAAATCGAGTCCATACTCTTGAAAGGATTTTTTAATCTAATACTCCAAGAAACAGATGTTATAGATATTTGTTAAACTCGCCTCACTGAGGCGATTCTAACAAATGTCTATAACATTTGTTTCTTAGAGTAATGATGTGGAAAAGACCTTTCATAACGTATCCTACTCCTAACTGGGATTCTTTATAACGACAGATTCTTTATAACGGCAGATTCTTTATAACGGCACAATAATAAGGAACAGATACTGTCGTTATAACGGGGGTACTCTGTACGTCATTTGACTTTCTTCTGAATCCCTTTTGTCTGATACTCGTAGTTCTGCCAGCAACATGTATCTATAAGAAGCTGGTGTTATACCATTACGAAAATACGTCTATATAATTTTGAGCCCCTTAAACCCCACTTTTATATAGTAAAACAGGGGTTTACAGGGACATGCGGTATTTTTTCTTAATTCTGCTCAAAACAATAAATTGTGGGTACTCGTTAGAACCGCCTCGGCGAGGCGGTTCTAACGAGTACCAACAATCTATGTTTTGAGCAGAACTATGAAAAATATAAGGATTTCTATCTGAATTTTTTTTTCTTTTTTGATGGAAACAAGAAAAACGCCAAATGGCATTATGGACGGGTTTTTCCGGGGCAGTTCTTCTGTTGCGGTTTATTTTTGTTATGGTTTCTCTTTGGGTGTTTGTGTCGGTTATTTCGTTTTGTTTTGGATAGCCTTTTGGCCATTTTGTGGGAAAGTGACTGTTCTTTTGGCTTTCCGCTGTTGGTGTTTCCGTTGGGGTCTGTTGCTTCATGTTTGTGTTTCTTTTCCTTTGGTGTCTCTGATGGGAGCTGTGGGTTAATTGTATCGATTCCTGATCAAATAATGCCTCTACTTCTTTTTAACCAAAAGGTAAACCGGGACGCGGATACCGGGCCGGCCAGCCGCCCGCACGGCCATCGCTATTCTAAAGGACATAATTTTTCCTTGAAAAACCCGTCCAAAAATAATATAAACAACCATAAACTCTACTTTTCTCCATATAATCATGTTCATAACACGGACCTTTTAACCCATTCGGTACCAGAAACCTCTAAAGGGGTACCCTTGGCAAACAGTGCAGGCCCAGATCAGACGCCGCAGAACAGGGCGCACACTGTTTGCAAAAAGTTAAGCCATTTCCCGTATAAATTTGAAATTGAAGAAAACACAGCCTGACACCCCTAAATTTCGAAATGGACTCCTGCCATATATAAGGTGGAGGATTCCATTTGGTACAAAAAGGGTTAACTGATGACCACTTGTCAACAGTGTCGACGTCACATTCAACATAGATTTCTCTTGTCAATGAAAACAATCAAAACGCTGAGAATACTGGTGGGTCGATTGTCCTTAACACGCCCCATCAAGCGGTTGATCAGAGGAACTACACTGTTTGCTTACAGTGCATGAATGTTCGGGCAAAACGACCATTACGAAAACACACCTATACAGATGCATTGTCAAATGAACCGCCGAAAAAACATAAATAGTGATAGTTTTCTTATTTCTGCTCAAAAGATAGATTGTGGATACTCGTTAGTACCGCAACATCGAGGCGGTTCTAACGAGTACAATGAGGCGGTTCTTACTTGTACCCACAAGATATATATTATTGCGCAGAAATAAGAAAAATAATGTATACCCTTGAAAACATGATTTTTTTTCTATATAAAAGTGGGGATTAAATGGTTCAAAATTATATAGGCGTGTTTTTGTGATGAGTTTTTTTTATCTAAAAATGTTAACAACCTGAGTCACATTACGATAACACACCCGTGCGACATAGTGCATTTTTCGCATCTCCAAAATGGCTACTTTTCTGATGAAAATCCGTGATATTTTTCTTAAAAAAATACTGCAAACATAGGTTGTGGGTGCTCGATAGAACCGCCTCATTGAGGCGGTTCTAACGAGTACCAACAACCTATGAATTGGAGCAGAAATAAGAAAAAATAATGTATACCCCGTACACCCCAGTTTGTTCTATATAAGATGGGGTATAAGGGGTCTTCATTTCACGGAAGTGTGCATGTGATGAGAATTCAGGATCATTTTCCAACTCTACCTAATGCTTCCAGTCCCGATTCTACCGATAACCCTATAACGCACTACTCTGACTTCACTGTGACAAAATTCATCACGTAAACAAGGCCGTGAAATGAAGACCCACCTATACCCCACTTTATATAGAGAAAACTATGGTTTACGTGGGGTGGGATATATATTATTTTTCTTATTTCTGCTTCAAGACATAGGTTGTGGGTACTCGTTAGAACCGCCTCAATGAGGCGGTTCTAACGAGCACCAACAACCTATGTTTGCAGTATTTTTAAGAAAAATATCACGAATTTTCATCAGTGCTTGGGTGTGTTATCGTAATGTAGCGCTGCTTTTTTCTATAAATAAGTTACCTGGATTTTTTTCAATTCAGTAATAGTCATGTGGCATTTAGCACTGAAGGGCTTCCTGCGCTTTATAACTTTGTGTCGACCGATAAACAATCGACTGAAAAAGCGGTACATTGTGTATACGGGCCGCATCAAGTTCTTATTCCTGCTTCAAAAAAATAGATTGAAAATCATGCAGACACGTCTGTATAATTCTGACCCCCTTGAACCCCACTTTTATACAGTAAAACTGGGGTTTACAGGGGTAAGCCTTATTTGTCTTCTTTCTGCTCTAAAATATATAGATTGTGGATACTCGATGAGGCGGTTCTAATGAGTACCCACACTCTATAATTTGAGAAGAAATAAGAAAAATATCACAATTTTTCATCTTAGAATATTCGTTTTTTTCGGCGATTAAGTTTACAATGTATTTCGGCCCCCGCCCATTGGGGCTTGAAGAAATAAATGGGCTGCACGATGCTTCCACGCAGAGCTGAAACCGACCGCACACGAGTACTGGTAAACTGCTTAGAGGATCTAAGCCTTCCCAGGTAAAGCGGTGCGTGTCGGACCGTCAATGCTTATAAACCCTATTGGTTTCATTGGGTGACAGGGCTTGAGATGCCATTTCATCTCAATGTCGGGTAAAAATCCATCGAAATTGGAAGCAGCATCTCCAAAATGACCTATACAGTGTTGACGGGGATGATAAACCTCAAATCAAACAAAACCAAAACAATGTATTTGCATAGGTCTGTTTTCGTAACGGGTGCTAGTAAGAGCTGATATATGTACCCCAAAAAGCATAATTCGACCCCCTACCCGCTTTTTCCACAAAATAAAAAATAGTCTTCATAAAAAAAAATTGTTTGGCCTTAAGCTCAGTATGAAGGAGTAGATGTAGATTTACAGAGTAACTCGGTAGCTCAGTCGGATGCTCGTCTGACTGGTGGACGTGGGTTCGATACCTGCCGGAGTCGGCAAGATTCTTTCGTGGAGATTCATCATGAAACCTTTTCTACTGTCATTCTCTCCCTTCCGCTGTTTTAAGAAGGGCAGTTGTCAGTTTCTGATTAAAGAATGTGCACTGTACTGGTACATGTAAACCACTTATGTATAAGCCTGTTCAGGAAACACTGACCGGCTCAAAACTGACCTAAATAGTGTTGACTTGGCCGTTAAACTCAAATACAAACAAACAGGGATGTCGCAACCGTAGTACGGCACACAAGTCGAAAGGCCTGTTTCTGCTTGAGGTTTCTCAATTGATATTTTACACCACAAAATGTTGATTGTAGATATTATATCTCCCAGACACATTAGGCTGGAACGTTATGAAACTTTCCCTGTGAATGTTAGACTTGTAGAGTCCTGTATCCTTCGCTCGTGTCACGGCGGCAGCACGGGACTGTGTCAAAACTGGCGTTGGCTTTTCAGATGGAAGGGCGCAAAACAGACAAGCCGTCATAATACTGAAAACACCCGCTATGATTGACAGGTAGAATCCAGCATGGAACATGTAGTTCTCAACGCTTGACTGGGCAATGATGGCATTGTATGTTTCATCGCTGGCTTTTGTACCAAAGACAATATCTCCTGTTAACAACAGAATCCCTGCAAATAATATAGAAGCCTCCGTGGTCGAGTGGTTACGCTACTCGCCTTGTAAACCAGGGGTCACAGGTTCGATCCAGGGCTTCTCCAGACTTTCGGATGAGTCTTTAAACCGAGGTCCCGTCTCCGTATGACCTTAGCTGTTGGTGGGACGTAAAACTGAAACACACACTCACTCCCTGCAAATAATGATATTATATTATTGATTGACTATCCTGTATTACACTAGGTCAACCAATATTAACTGGAGGTCAAAAATCATAAGTCATGCTTTTAATTCCCTCAATTAATAAAATTGGCCAAGTTACAGGTCCTCGGTCAGCTGTATTGGCCTCGGCCTTCGGCCTCATGCCAATACAGCAGACCTCGGACCTGTAACTGGACCAATACGAAATTACTTGATTAATAACATTATAGTACCCAATCTACTATATAAAGAATATGATGTATGTTGGCTATATGATGACTTTAACCCCTTGTATACTAGTGGACTCTTCCACTGCTATATGTTGGACCAGTCCATTTGTTATACAATGTATGAGGGGTGTCAGGCATATTTATTTATTTTTTATCTTTTATTTTTTTTTTTTTTTTTTTTTTTCGTTTTTATTCTATTTTTCACGGAAAATTCTGTTAGCGAATAGTGGAGGCCCTGTTCAGGGCCTGCACTGTTTGCGAAGGTACCCCTTTAGGGGTGTTCCGCACGCAATGGGTTAAACCAGTTTCAGCCTGATTGAACAGTCACAGTCCAATATTTTTTTTTTTTTTTTTACTATTTGACGGTTCTATTGGACAGTCTTCGGTCAATATTATAATTATATGCATTTTTTGGAATCCATCTTTGACTCTTGGTATATAAACAGTGCTATAAAGTTTTTGTTTGTTTGATTTGAGGTTTAACGTCCCCGTCAACATTGTATAGGCCATTTTGGAGACGTTGCTTCCAATTTTGTTGGACTTTTACCCGACATTGAGATGAAATAACATCTCAAGCCCTGTCGCCCAATGAAACCAATATGGTTTATAAGCATGGACTCGCATCGCTTTGCCTGGGCAGGTTTAGATCCTCTAAGCGGTTTACCAGTACTCGTGTGCGGTCGGTTTCAGTTCTGCGAGGAAGCAACATGCCGTCCATCTATTTTTTCAAGCCCCGATGGGCGGGGGCCGCGAACAACAAAGGAACAGACAAGCCTGCGCATCGGCGCTGTCTAATCAGCACCTTTGTGTTGAGGTTTCACGTCCGGTCAACACAATTTAGGGCCTATTGGGGACGTTGCTCCCGATTTTGTGGGACCTTAATCCGACTTTGAGATGAACTATACCGCCCAAAGAAACCGCTAGGGTTTAAGAAACGGTCCGACTAGCATCATTTTATCTGGACACGCTTAGACCCCAACAAGTTCCGGCGGTTCAGCTCTGCGCGGAAGCAGCATGCAGCACAATCTATATGTATTTCTCCAAGCCCCGCTGTATAAAATACCAAGACATGTGACGCCGGCCTCGGTAGCTCAGTCGGATGCGCGTCTGACTGGTGATCAGGAGGACGTGGGTTAGATTCCTGTCGGGGCCGGCAACATTCTTTCGTGGAGATTGATATGAAATCTTTTCTACGGTCATTCTCTCCCTTCCGCTGATTCAAGAATGGCAGTTGTCAGCTGTCGAAAGAATGTGCACTGTATTGTTTAACCGCTTACGTATAAGCCTGCCCAGGAAAAGTTTGGACAGTTAAACTGACCGGCTAAAATAACCTAAAGTAGTGTTGACTGGTCCGTTACACTCCAATACAAACAAACAAACAAACCAAGACATTTGGTAGTCTGTTTAGCTGCACAGCTAGCTTTGTGCCTTAGATAAGTGTACATGTGCACTTTCCACTAACGGTCTGTCCTTTGTGGTTAAATCATTGAGGTATGTTTTTTGTTTTCTGTCTAAGAAAAACGGACAATTATTTTCTAAAATTGTGATATTTTTCGCATTTTTTAAGCCAAACATAAGTCGAGGGTGCTCGATATTGAGGCGGTTCTAACGAGTACCCACAATCATGTCTTGAAGCAGAGGAAAATAATGTTAACCTCTTCCCCCCCCCCCCCCCCCCCCACACACACACACACTTTTCTCTATATAAAGTTTGGTTTAGAGGGGTATTCATTAGACGGATTAACGTGATAGATGGCTATGTTAATGTGATTGTATTGTTATACTCAGACAGGCCCGGTTTACTTTATATAGGAGTTTATGGCACCCGAGTGCGTCCTTCGCCGCATGAGCGCGGGGCGAATAATCACATAAAGACAACACGTCCGTGTGATATTATGTGAATCTTTCATGTCTCCAAAACGGCTATTTTTTCGGATGAAAATTTGTGGTATTTTACTTATTTTTACTCCAAACATATGTTGAGGTACTAGTTAGAACCGCCTCACTGAGGCGGTTCTAACGAGTACCCACAACCTGTGTCTAGGAACACAGATAAGGAAATGTATGTCACTGTTAATCCAAGTTTACTTTATATAAGGGCCCCGTCAAGCGATTTTGGTACTTATCGCGTATGCGAGCAGCGAAGGTTCAGGCGAGCCTGCGCATCCGCGCAGTCTCGCCAGAACCTTCGCTGCTCGCTCATACAAGCTGTGAATCAAGAGGAACCTTCAGACAGAAAGCCATATCCCTGGCCCCTCTGAATGGCTGGGCATGCGGGGCTCATAAGGTGGGGCGTAAAGGGGTGTTCTTTACGCGGACTTGTTTACGTGAGGTTTCACAATATAAGTCGATAATCTTTTTATATGGACCGTTTACTTAACCAACCTAATCTGGCACAGACATCTGAATGTAAAATCAGATTAAATATCTTCACGCGGTTTTACAAAGAAAATAGCAGGTCTTGTTTTGGTGGAGGTTTTACGCCCCCGTCAACACTATTTAGGTATTTTACGAGACGTTTCTTCCGATTTTGTGGGACTTATATCCGATATTGAGATGAAATGACATCTCAACCCCAACCACCCATAAAAATCAAGAGGTCCTACTAGCATCACTTTTACTGGACAGGCTTAGACCTAAACGGTTAACCATTACTCAAATTCGGTCGGTTTCAGCTTGGCCCTATCTATTTATCGAAGCGCCAATGGGCGGGTGCGCAAGGCGATGCAGATCTTTAAGATAATGAAGATCGTAATGTGTCGCACTAGGAAAACACATTGACCGCTAACTTCTGTACAAAGTAAACGGGGCATTTTCTGGGTATATTATACAGTGAAATTCAGCTATAAAGACCACCTAAAATTAAGACTAATTCTGCTTTAAAGAGCTTATTTAGTAGGCTGCATTTAATTTTTCTAGGTGTTTTCTGGCCAAAGTGTCCTCTGGTCAGGGACCACCATTGGAGCTGTTCAAAAGTGGTCTTTAAGACCACTTTTGAACAGTCCCAAAAGTGGACTTAATAAAGGAATTTTACCTTATTTTTTCTTTTTGTCCGTATTTAAGTGCTTTTTGTCCGTTTGAAGACATCTCGTTCACAATGGAACAATTTTCAGAAAACCTTGTCTATTTGGAAAAGTTGCACCTACTTGGACATGGGTATTGACTCAAAGAACTTAAAAAAAAAACGAATACAGACTGTGCAAAAAAAAAACGCATGTATATGTAACACTCAGAAAACTGTAAGCTGTATAGGTTTTCAAAAATTATTTCAAGAAACCAAGAGTATTTTCGCAGAAAAAAAACGAAGTATCAGCAAAATTGGTGACCTGCGTCAGTGTTTGTTTAAAGATGTGCATCACGAAAATACGCCTATATAATTTTGCCCCCCTTAAACCCCACTTTTATATAGTAAAACTGGGGTTTACAGGGGTAAACAACATTTTCCTTATATCTGCTTAAAAGCATAGATTGTGGGTACTCGATAGAACCGCCTCGTCGAGGCGGTTCTATCGAGTCCCCACGATCTACGTTTTGAGCAGAAATAAGCAAAAAATCACAATTTTTCATCTTAAAATTTCCAAACCGTTTTGGCTGAAAAATGGACAATGTATTTGTATAGGCGTGTTTTCGTAATGGACTTCCCCAACGTTAATGTCATTTTTTTCACTTTGACTCCATTGGTGGTGGTTTTTCTATGTGCATGAAGATTGCTAAGCCAGCCACGACCGATTTTTAGACAAATATTTTGCGCATAAACTGAAAAGGTAACTGACTTTATATTGTTGAATATTTGGCATGAGCTCATATGGCGGCGAGGCAAACATAAGCTCGTGCCGGCCTCGGTTGCTCAGTCGGATGCGCGCCCGACTAGTGATAAGGAGGACGCGGTGTCGGCAACATCCTTTCGTAAAGATTGATCATGAAATCTTTTCTACGGTCATTCTCTCCCTTCCGCTGATTCAAGATGGGCAGTTGTCAGTTTCTGGCGAAACAATGTGCATTGTACTGGTTAACCGATTACGTATAATCCTGCCCAGGAAAAGTGTGGATAGGTAAACTGACCGGCTCAAAAATGACCTAAATAGTGTTGACTGGGCCGTTAAACTCCAGTACAAACAAACAAAATCGTAAGCTCGCACGTCCTTCGACATATGAACACTTACAATATAATGTTAGTTACGAATAATTACAAACCTGAAACCAACGACATCCCTCCAGCAGAGACGACAAGAAAATGGCAACGACCCGGGCAACTACAGGTCCTGACAACAGCGAATATAACAGAAACTGAAATCAGTAGCACTCCCAACAATTCAAGTGCGCGGACAGTGATAATTGCTGCTGTTGATTCTGAAAATACAGAGTTGAGTTGAGTTATTTTAGTTTTACGTCCCACCAACAGCTAAGGTCATACGGAGACGGGACCTCGGTTTAAAGACTCCGAGTCATCCGAAAGTCTGGAGAAGCCCGGGATCGATCCTGCGATCCCTGGTTTACAAGGCGAGTAGCGTAACCACTGCACCACGGAGGCTTCTAAAAAAAAAAAAAACAACCTGAAAATACAGAAACAAGGAAAACATGTCTGGATACTTATTCAAACCACAAGAAAAAGAGAATACATGGTTTGTGTCTTTTGATATCAAGTTCATCAGGTGCATGTTGAATCGCGAGGCTTGCCTCGCGATTCAACATGCGCCTGATAAACTTGATATTAAATGACACGAATCTGGTATACTATTTATCACTTTGTTGTATACTCTTTAAATATGAAATTCACTGTCCTCAGTGTATTCCAAATTCTGGCGTGTACTAATCGTTCCATATGTTTAGTATCATCTGACCGTAGTATCATCTGACCGTAATATCATCTGACCGTAGTATCATCTGACCGTAATTCTTCTTCTGATACTTTTTGATGTATTTTTTCCATTTTTCCAGCAATAATAACATTTTGCCAATTTCTCCAGTAGTCCGGTTCATTCATCCCCGCCCATAGGGGCTTGAAGAAATATATGGGCTGCATGATGCTTCCACGCAGAGCTGAATCCGGCCGGCACACTAGTACTGGTAAACCGCTTAGAGGATCTAAGCCTGTCCAGGAACCGCGGTGCGAGGTGGACCGTCCATGCTAATAAACCCTTTTCGTTTCATTGGGCGACAGGGCTTGAGATGTCATTTCATCTCAATGTCGGGTAAAAGTCCCACAAAATTGGAAGCAACGTCTCCAAAATGACCTTTACAGTGTTGACGGGGACGTTAAACCTCAAATCAAACAAAAAATCATAAAAATGCAATGCCATGTTGAACTGATAAAGTTCATATGTCACGTGGTAGCATAACTTTATCAGGTTAAGGTGTTACAATGCAATAAATATAGGGGGTAAATGATAAAAAGTAGGTTATACGTTAACTTTATATTTATACGAGCATTGTGAAAAGTATGCACCCGTTGTTAAAAACACTTCTTGTTTATCAAACGCCAATTTAGGAAACGCATCAAATATTGGATGATCATGGACTTTTCTCTTTGGAAGGTATTGTGTTTTTCATTAAGCAAACAAAAACAAACAAACAAACACATATCCAGTTTGGAAAAAAAAATCAGTCGGCAGCACAGTAGTAATCCCAATGCTGTGATCATCGCGAAAACACGCCTATATAATTTTGACCGCCTTGACCACACTTTTATATAATAAAACTGGGGTTTACAGGGGTAAACCATATTATTTTTTTTTCTTATTTCTGCTAAAAATATAGATTGTGGGTACTCGATAGAAACGCCTCATCGAATCTTTCTTATTTCTGCTCTAAAAATAAATTTTAAGAAAATATCACAATTTTTTTTCGGCGGAAAAGATTACAATGTGTTTGTATAGGCGTGTTTTCGTAATGAACTTCCGCCTTCAAATAAAAAACGCAGTTTGCTAAGCTGCAAAACATTCGAGTATGTTAAGCAAATTTAGCGTTTAGATAGTTCACACGATTTTCCTTGCAATAATACTGCTGCCTACTTCTAATTTGCAACATTAAAATGCAGGATTCCCAATTTTCCTAGAAGCAGTTTTCCGATACAATATCGCCTTTCTCTATCTGAGCTCCGGTATTTGCTAATACGTTCAAAAGCAGCCATGAGAACCGCGAAACCAGGCGTGTAAATATGGCGATGCCACTCGCACACAGAACGTAACGTCAAATTTTCCTGATTATGTACGTCTGCAAAAGAGCTTTATTGGGATAAAAAAAGTATAGACTATACATATTTATCATATGACGACGAGTCTGAGAGTGTAATAACGCCATGTAACAAATTTGATAGTCCACTACTGGATTAAATATGCAAATTAGTTAGATACGCCCCGTAACGTTACAGTAGTGATGCCCTTAAAGACTTAGCGTTTACTGATGGCGGAATATTCACATTTTTGTAAAACAATCGTGAATGCATTACGAAAACATGCCTATACAAATACTTTGTAACCTTTATCGCCGAAAACAAAATGAAAGTTTTAAGATGAAAAAGTGTCATATTTTTCTTACTCTTGCTCAAAACATAGATTGTGAGTGCCCGTTAGAACCGCCCCATTTAGGCTGTTCTAACGAGTATCCACAGTCTATATTTTAGAGCAGAAATAAGAAAAATAAGGTTTACCCCTGTAAACCCCAGTTTCACTATATAAAAGTGGGGTTGAAAGGGTTCAGTATTATATAGGTGTGTTTTCATGGTGGACAAGCGTTTTAAATGTCATATGATAAATAGAATCTTGCCTTCGTGCTCATGTATTATTGAATTTAATTAAACTCGTTGAGGAAAATGCCAAAAATGCTTGGCAAAGCCTCGCATTTTATCCCGTTTCCTCGTCGTTTAATAAATTCAATAATACATGAACACATGTGTTATTGAATTTATTAAACTCGTCGAGGAAAAGGCATAAAATGCTCGACAAAGCCTCGCATTTTATACCTTTTTCAGAACTCGTTTAATAAATTCAATAATACATGATCCTCTATTTTCATTATAGTAGCTTGGTATGACGCACTGTATTACGCCTCGGAGATGTTTCCATGTATTACGCATCACTCTCGACCCCCCGCGTTTCGTGTGATTCGTCGATCTGGAAACATCTATTCGACATGAAACAAATTGGTAGAGTGTCCGCTCCGGGGAACGGGAGTTCATGGGTTCGATTCCGGGCCGCCACATACCAAAGTCGTTAAGAATGGTGCTAGCTGCTCCTCGCTCGGCACTCAGATTTACGGGGTAGAGCTAGGACTGGTCGACCCAGTGTAAGGATAATGTGACTGGGTGTGGTATCATGTAATGTGTCTGGGACATGATACTTCAGTGAGGCAGCACTATAAAAGTTAGCATTGAGCTCCCTGTCGCAACCAGACACCGTCGTGATATGACTGAAAATTTGTTGAAAGCGACGTTAAACCCGAATTCACACACACACACACACACACATGATACAAAGCGGAAGATCAAGTTTCAAGTTACTGACTGAAGTAATTATGTGTACATGTATCTTTGATTTACATAGAATGTAAATTGAAGTTCAAAGTTAGTTGCTTCTATTTAGCGATTCACTTGCTTTTCAGTGTACACTGTCCATTACGAAAACATGTCTATACCCCCCCCCCCCCCCACGTCAACAAAACTTGAAAAAAAAAAAAAGACATTGAAAATTTTAAGATAAAAAATAGTGCTCAAAATATAGATTGTTGGTACTCGTTAGAACCGCATCGGTCTCAAAATATAGATTGTGAGAACTCGTTAGAACCGCCTCCCGAGGCGGTTCTAACGAGTACCCGCAATCTATATGTAAATTGTGGGAACTCGTTAGCAGAGGTTCTAACGAGTACCCGCAATCTATATGTTAGAACACAAATAAGAAAAACCAGATTTTACCCCTGTAAACCTCGGTTTTACTATATAAAAGTGGGATTCAAGGGGGTTAAAATTATATAGGCCTGTTTTCGTGATGCAGTCGACCTAATGTTAACAAAACTGCAACAAGTTTTTCTACTGTTGTTCACGTGACCATGATTGACCAATAAAGATACATCACGTGCGAATTCAAAATCACTTTGTCACAATGAATATGAAAGATCCCAACAGAGAAGACCTAGGTCTGGCGCCACAGAACACGCATTACGACAACGCACCTATTAAAATACATTGTAACTTTTACCCCGTAGTAAGAAAATTTTGACGAAAAAGTTCGGTATATTTCTTATTTATGCTCTAAAATATAGATTGTATTGAGGCGGTTCTAACGAGTACCCACAATTTATATTTTAGAGCAGAAATAAGAAAAACAAGGTAATCTATATTTTAGAGCAGAAATAGGAAAAAATAAGGTTTAACCCTGTAAACCCCAGTTTTGCTTTATAAATGGGGTTCAAGTAGGTCAAATTCATACAGGTGCGCTTTCGTAATGGACACCTGATCAGGTTCTACACTGTTTACTTGTAGCCAGATCAGATACCACAGAAGGCGGCATCTCATAAGTGTATAAGCTACAGTATAACTTCAATGGCTCGAACTCCGTTACACGTTTACCATGGATGAGTCGAAGCCCTTCTTGAGTCCGCAGAGAATTCTTCCAAATACGAAAAAGACGTAATATAGCGAGATTTTCTTATTTGATCTTGCAAATGTAGGCTGTGTGTACTCATTAGAATCGCCTCGATGAGGCGATTCTAATGAGTACACACAGCATACATTAGTATATAGAACACCGAAAAGATGTCCCACAATTATCTCCATTATGGTTCATGGCATGGCACTAATAGTAACCTCTGTGGCTCGAACTACCACTATCTCGAACAAATTTTCATGGTCGAAAAGGGGTTCGAGCCATCGAAGTTCGACTGTAAGAAATAGGGAAAACTATAAAATTTCAACACAGCACGCCTATATAGGCAATATAAATCACGGCGAAGAAGAACGAGACGCTATTAGCCACCGTTTAATGACGTCAGTTCTATAGTTTCTTTGACGTTAGAGACTGTTATGCCATTTTCTCGCATCGAATGTTTGAAAAGGACAGAAATGCATCTGTTACAGTCAATAACTTTAAGGGGGATTTCTTATTTCGGGTACTCCGGTTTTCGCCGTCTCGGATCGATAAAAGTGAAATAATCTTGAAAGGACAGTAAAACCAAATCTAGGACTCCCGGAAAGTATACATGTATCAAGCCAAACCAATCTCCACTGACACATTACAAAGACACACAAAAGATATACCTCGGCCCCCGCCTATAGGGGCTTGAAGAAATATATGGGCTGCATGATGCTTCCACGCAGAGCTGAATCCGGCCAGCACACTAGTACTGGTAAACCGCTTAGAGATCTAACCCTGTCCAGGAACCGCGGTGCGAGGCGGACCGTCCATGCTAATTAACCCTATTGGTTTCATTGGGCGACAGGGCTTGAGATGTCATTTCAACTCAATGTCGGGTACAAATCCCGCAAAATTGGAAGCAATGTCTCCAAAATGGCCTTTACAGTGTTGACGGGGATGTTAAACCTCAAATCAAACAAACACAAGATATACCTGTATCTGCGCAACCGGTTAGATCGTTACAACTTCTCCAAAGTCCATAATACGCGTCTCCGAGTTGAAAATGGTAATATTTTGCCCAAAAGGGTATAGCTAGTCCAATTATGCCACATAATGCCGAAATGATCCCAAAGGCTATGGCAATCCACATAGCAAGCCACATGGTTTAACAAGTTTTAAATATTATTGCAGTTTAATAATGAAAAGTTAAACAAAACGTTATTTTATATCAAACTGACAAGTTCTGGTAATAAATAGCTTAACTGTAAATAGAGAAATGTTCAGTTTATGAGGAATTTCTTTTTTATTTCTTATACAGTGAAAGTCCGATATTAATACCACCTAAAAGTAAGTCTCATTCTGCTTTAAAAAGCTTATTTAGTAGGCTGCAGTTATTCTTTGTGTTTTTCTGCATACAGTGTCCTCGGGTCAGAGACCACCTAAATGAGTTATAACGAAACTCGCCATTTACGTATGAAGCAGAAATCACAATTATGTTTTAGAAAATGTGCCATTTTTGAGACATCAAGGACATTCTTCCTCACATACCAATGCCTGTTACACCGAGTCACCCCTGTTTTTTTTTCTCGCTAGTTGCGAAGTTTATCCCGCACAGGTAAATTAAATTACAACTGTCCTCTCGCTAGTTGCGAAGTTTATCCCACATAGATAAATTAAGTTACAACTGCCCTGTTTTTCTACAAAATTTTCTTTTTTACGTTAACATCAATATGTACTATCTAATTAAGTTTTGCAGTCCATTTTTGCACGAGTAATGGGAACATATTGTGCCAAACCCCTAAATAATGACACCACCTTGCGTAAACTTTACATTTTTACTATTTAAGACAAGAATTAGCTTAACGTTTAAGGGAATGGATACACCGAACACACATGCCGCCGTGTATTATAAGGGAGATAACTTACATTACCTCCGCTTGGATTTCAGTTCAGAGAACCCTTCAAAAACGAGGAAGTGTTCTTTAAATGGAAATGCACTTTTCTCGGCCCAATAGTTCGAAGCTTTGTTAGGTTAAAGATCTCTCAGGTGATCAAATTGTTAACATTACAGTTCTAGTAAGTACAAAATCGAATACTCAGATTTTTGCTGAAAAAAATGTGAGCAGCTTTTGCAGATGCAAAAGCTGCTCACATTTATTCAGTCAAAAATTAACCGCAGTTAACGATGTGTTACCTAACGATGTGTTACCTAACGATGTGTTACCTAACGATGTGGTTACTTTTGAATAACTGGTCCCGGATGTTTCAGACATACTGATATGAGTCAAGAATAGTTTTCAAAGATTTGTCTCGCTTGAAAGTGTGTTGTTTGCCTTAAGAATATTTAGTAGTTGTTTTGAACCGCATATCTTTGTTTTGCCTTTGTTTTAATATTTTTTAGATAAAATCGGAACTATGTTTAACGCATGGTTTGGTTTGTTAGATACATCTATTGATAATACGTCTATTTTATTGATACCATCACCTTGGTTGTCTGATCAGCCCGCCTTTTGTGTATCCTCTACTATATTTATGTCTTCCTAAAAAAGGGAAGGGGGCGTACCGCTAGCATTGGGGACGAGATCTCTTTTAGGATATTTGCCCATGAGCAAAATGAGACATCGGTACCACCTGCCCGGTTTAAATCCCCTAATGATTTTGATCGTTACGAAAACAAGCCTATAAAACTTTACCCCCGAAAAAAAAAACACACGAAAATTTGAAGATGAACCATTGTAATATTTTTTCTTATTTCTATAGTTTGTGGGTGCTCGTTAGAACCGCCTCATCGAGGCGGCTCTAACGAGTACCCACAAAAAATATTTTAGAACAGAAATAAGAAAAATAAGGTCTACCCTTTACATCCCAGTTTTACTGTATAAAAGTGGGGTTTAATGGGATCAAAATTATATAGGCGTGTTTTCGTGATGTTGAGCGGAACAATTTTAACGGCGGGATGGGAGAGCACCGACGTTACCTAACGGATACGAAAGTAAACGTGGTTTCTTCGTGTTTTGGGCAGTTGTAAATACTAAACACTGCATACGTTACGTTAAGCTGCCGTCACACTTTGAAGTCTAGCACAAGAAATTTTGCACACGTTTAATAAGTTAGGGGTGAGATTCAAACAAGTTTTGAGCACCCTGAAATACGATGTAGTAAGTTGGCATACGCCAGATATGTTGAAACATTTTGTGCACATGCACCAAAATGTTCACCGTATGTCGAAGTATTGCTTATATTGAAGTCATACGTTTGTTGTACGCGGCAGTAAGTTATGCAAATGTTTATGCATGTTACTCCCTAGTTACTCATGTTATAATACGTCGAAATACCACTCGGCCACAGGCTGTGTACGGGTAACGTATGTCTAACGTATAGGCAACGTACTTGTAACTTATCTGTTACTGATATCGGGCGTTGTCGCAACGTATTCAACATGTTCGGAACGTAGTGAAATTACAGAGATACGTTCCAGAACAATGTTGGACCAGAACGCCCACAAATACTAGTTATGGATGGACATGAGTCACACAACCACTTGGAGCTCATTGAAAATGCAAGAGGGGAGAGCACTATTCTAGTGGAACTGCCAAACAAAACTAGTCATTGGACTAAACCTGTGCTGTCGCCTTTTTTAAGTGTGCATGCAGGGTGGTGTCCAGTATGGGAGGTTGTACCGGTGCGGAAATATTACCTTGGTACGGTTTATAACCTGGTGTTTTCGGTATTTCGTTTCTCTTCCAACGTGTCAGCACAATGTAAATGTTCGACTCCAGAATTCAGGTGGAAATGAAATTTTGGAAGCCGGGTTAGATGGATTAGCAGCAAGTCTGATAGCATACTGAAGAGAAAGTTTCTCTCTGCGCGAAGTTAAAGATGGTTCACCTGCTTCTACATAAAGGCTTAATACGGGAGAAGTATGGAAGGCTACCATAGCCAGACGAAGGCCTTGGTAATGGATAGTATCCAATGATTTTAAATAGGACTTTCTGGCAGAACCATAAACAACAGAACCATAATCTAATTTAGATCTTATTAAAGACCGGTAAAGATGTAATAAAGTGTATCGATCTGCTCCCCAACTTGTATTAGCTAAAACTTTCAAAAGATTCAAAGCTTTTAAACATTTCGCTTTAAGATATTTAATATGGGGAATAAAAGATAACTTTTGATCAAATATGACCCCAAGAAATTTGGTTTCTTCAACAACAGGAATTCGTGATCCGTATAAAAACAGGGAAAGATGTTCGTGTTTACTTCCGTAGCTTACAAAAATGAACACACTGCGTTTTCGACTTGGAGAACTTGAAACCATTTTTATCAGTCCATTCTTCTATTCTTTTTAAATTTTGTTGTAGCGTTCGTTCAATTGTTTTCATATTTTTAGAACGGCAACATATACAAAAATCATCAACATACAAAGAACAATATGTTTTGTCGTCCAAACATTGTACAATATTGTTTATTTTGATGTTAAATAGCGTAGTTGAAAGATTACTACCCTGTGGGACACTCTGTTCTTGATCATAGAGATCTGACAGGGTAGACCCGACACGAACCTGAAACATGCGCTCCCCTAAAAATCTTTCAATAAACTGGGAAGTTTTCCTCTTAAGCCAATGTTATGGAGATCTTCCAATATTCCACATTGCCATGTTGTATCATATGCTTTCTCCAAGTCGAAAAAGACAGCTACTACGTGTTCTTTGTTAATAAAAGTATTTCGTATAAAGGTTTCTGTCTTATTAAATTGTCGTTGATACTACGTTCCGAACGAAAACCTGACTGATATTCTGAAATGAGGTTGTTGGACTCTAGGTACCAGACTAATCTCTTATTTATCATTCTCTCCAATGTTTTACACAAACAACTTGTCAAAGCTATCGGATGATAATTTGTAGGTTCTGCATGATCGTTCCCTGGTTTTGCAATTGGTAAAACTGTATCTAAACGCCAGCTCTCAGGACAGACCCCCGTTCCAAATATTATTAAAGATATCTAAAAGTGTTGAAAGAGAACCTTTTGGCAAATACTTAAGCATCTGACAATGAATTTCATCGGGGCTGGTTGCCGTATCATGTGATTTTGCAATGGCTTCAACTAGTTCGGATAAGTTGAATGGTTTGTTGTATTTTTCGTGATCGAGGGATTTAAAGCTTAGATTTCTTTTCTCTTGGTCCTTTTTGAAATTTCTAAAAGTGTCAGAATTATTTCGCGATGATGAATATCTCAAGAATGTGCTACCAAGAGTATCTGAAATATCTTTTTTAGTTGAAGCGTTTGTGTCAAAACCAGTATTTAAATGTGTAAAACTAGGGGACTTTGCTTTTCCTGAAATTTTTCGTACCATATCCCAAACTTTTTAATGGGGGTTTTGTAGTTCAATTTTAAAACATATTCCATCCATGACTTTCGTTTTTAAGCTCGGATTGTTCGCCGAGCTTTAGCTCTGAAAATTTTAACGTCATTTAGTTTTTCCGTAGTTGGACTTTTGCAGAACTTATTTAAAGCTTGTTTGCGTTTCTGGATAGCTTCTTTACAGTCATTATTAAACCAAGGCTTGCTTTTCTTAGTATTTAGAGAGGTATTCGGAATGCATTGTTCTGATATTTTAATAAGCGAATCTGTGAAATCAGAAATTATGTCAGATGATTCATTACAGTGAGCAACTGATAACTCTTCTTCGCATAAATTATGATATAAATCCCAATCGGCTTTATTCATTTTCCATTTTTGATTACATTCCTCATCTGGTTCGTTTACGCTCTCAATTTGTAACAGGGAAGTGATCACTTCCGCACTGATCATCAAAGACAGACCAGTCGTAGTCTAATAAGAGGGATGGGTGACACAAAGAGAGATCTAAAGAAGACAAATTACCTGTCGCAGGGTGAAGCTTAGTATAAGATTTATCATTCATTAAGCAAAGATCATGCAATAAAAGCTTCAATAAGTGCTCCTCTGCTGTTGGTATCTTTACAACCCCATAGAATGTTGTGACCATTGAAGTCGCCAACTGAAATATATGGCGATGGAATTGATTGATTGATTTGAGGTTTAACGTCCCCGTCAACACTGTAAAGGTCATTTTGGAGACGTTGCTTCCAATTTTGTGGGACTTTTACCCGACATTGAGATGAAATGGCATCTCAAGCCCTGTCGCCCAATAGGGTTTATAAGCATGGACGGTCCGCCTCGCACCGCGGTTCCTGGACAGGCTTAGATCCTCTAAGCGGTTTACCAGTACTAGTGTGCGGACGGATCAGCTCTGCTAGGAAGCATCATGCAGCCCATATATTTCTTCAAGCCCCTATGGGCGGGGGCCGAACTTGATCCAGCAATGATTCAAGATGTTCGGGCTCTAAAGAAAATGAAGGTGGTATATATAGAGAACAAATTGTAGTTTAGAGAAGCCGATACTGCTACAGCTTGTAGGTCTGTCTTTAATTTGATCTCTCTTTGTGGTAAACATGATTTAACAAAACTTGAACTGCCACCAGATGGTTTGTTACCATCAGAATAGATATAGTTATATGTATTGAAACCCCTGACATCAATGTTGTCATCAGTTTTTATAAAGGTTTCATGTAAACAAAAAACCGATGGGTTTAATAACGAAATAAGTAATAAGAGCTCATTATAATTTGATTTAAGACCTCGACAATTCCATTGTATTATTTTGTGTTTTAAATCCATTTTATGGAGAGATATTTATAAGACTAGAAACTATTTTGGAGGTGCAATTGGTAATATCGATCTGCTACCACCACCTCGTGGTGTTATTGACCTGGATCTGTTATTGCCACTTCGTGATGATGGAGTTTCAGTGAACTATCACTGTCACTCAAAGATCCGAATCTGTTCTGATATTTTATATTGTCTCTTTCCATTTTACGTTGTCTGTCTGTTTGTTTTTGAGATGTTTGTTGTTTTTGTTATTGTTTTTTTTTAAATCGTTTTCCATCGATTCTTTGATCGGGCCTGAGTCGAGTTTCTCTTTTACATGCGGCCCTGGCTTTGGTACGGTCGTGTGGACCGATCCGGAGCAACCTGGATTGTGCTATTTGATAAATTGGTTGAACTTTGTGGTGATGGATTGGTTACTCCATGCACCATTTTTTTTCAGTTCAGTTATGCATGATTCAACAGTCTGCGTTGTGGAGCTGGAAACTTTTACACCAGTACCCTTTGTGATGCTGGCGTAACTGGTGGTTGGTGTTGTTTATCGCTCTCCAACGATTTTCCGCGCTTCTGGGAATGTTATCCCCCTTTGGTATTTGACAGTGAGTATTTCTTTTTCTTTTTTTCCATGTCAGTGAGTATTTCTTTTTCTTTTTTGCCATGTCGGACAATCTCGAGAGAAAACAGCATGCACACTTGACGCATTTGGCCTCATTCTTACCGTTTTTATGATTATCGACATGTTTTTCTTCACCAAAATTTGGACAAAGTTGTTTCTTCTGACATCTGCTTTCGTGGTGGCCAAAAACCTGACACGAGTAACATCTGAGAGGGTTTGGTATATATACCTCTACGTTAACTGAAATACATGCTACTTTGATTTTCTTGGGCAGAATTGGTGTATTAAAAGTCAACACGTAAGTACCTGTTGGCTTCAATACACCACCTCTACGAACTTGGATGTTACGTACACCAATGACGCCTTCCGATCTCAAGTTATCAATTATCTCTGCATCGCTGCATGGACGGAGCTCTGGGCTGCGGATAACACCTTTACATGAATTAAGTGTATTATGCATAGATACTTTGGCCTTGAGATCGAAGAGCTTTGTGGTACCAAGCATGCTTTTCATGCTTCAATTAGAAGATCACCTGACTTAAGCTTTTTAATGCTTTTGGGATGTCCGGCAACAGACACTGTGCTCTTTTCTATCACGAATGGTGATGGACTTGACACAGTGCGAGTATCTTCGCCTGAGGTCATTACCAAGAAGCGTGGAAAATTTGTTAGCTTTGGTGCTGCAGACTGCTGGCTAGACTGTTCAATAGACTGTTGACTGGAACATTGGAGTATAACGTCTGGACTGCTCAAACTCCATAACACAAGTGTGGAGCACTTCTTCCTTGCGAGCATTTCCAGTAAAGTTTTAATAGAGCTGTTTTCAAAAAGTGCTATTGTGTGGTCAGTCAATGTCCGTTGTGTGTCATGCGACATCAGCAATTGCTTTAAATGCTTACTCCTCCTAAACCCAGAGTTCTCGTTAACTCCGAATTTGGAGTAATTTACACCAATTTTTTCATTTTTATATCCAACTTTTGGGAGGGTCTTGTTAGAAAAGTATGGTAAAACTCCAACATTTTCTGGAGGACAGCATTTTTACTTCAATTTTAAATTTTTTACTGAGAACCCTGTAAACCGTTGGGACAATTTCATTCAAACTTCATAGGAATGTTGCTTAGATGACCTTTTCCCCAAAACGGCTAAGTAAAATGGTCATCTACATAAAACATGCCCCTAGGGTCAAAGTTGGCCTCATCTTGGGGCTCATTAGCTCCCCATAGACTTATAATGGAAATAATCTTCTGCTTTGAAACCACTAGCCCCAGCACTTAGATATTTAGCATGTAGCAAAGTAAGGTGGTCCCTCACATAAACACTGCCACGCTCCTGGGCTCTAAATTTGCCACATCCCGGGGCCACTTAGCTCCCATTGATACATTATGAAAAAAAAATTCAGAAAACTTCTTCTCTGAAACTATGGAGCCAAAGCTAAGATATGTAGTATGTAGCAACATAAAAATGGACACCTACATAAATTCTGCCTACCATGCCCATGGGGTCAAAGTTGGCCACGTCCCAGACCTCATTAGCTCCCATTGGTTTATAATGGAAATAACTTCAACAATCTTTTTCGCTAAAGCCACTAGTCCTAGAGCTTAGGTATTTAGCATATAGCAAGGTCAAGTGGTTCCCTACATTATTCCTGCCAATTATAGCTTTGGGGGTCTGAATTGGCCAAGCCTTGGGGCCCCTTAGCTCCCGTTGACATACAGTGCAGCTGAGCGATATAGAACCAGATGGCATCTTGTTTAAATAAAACTCTTTTCCACCATGTCGCCAACTAGAATGCTCAAAATATATAAAGAATTAAAGTAAAGAATTGGAAGTATATGCGATAAGTTATACTGGTAAACTCAAAATTCATTCAACATAAGTGTTTATGGAACCTCTACATACTCCATACTATGCCTGCTGGCTTAAACTCTATTCTGATAGTCTACGTTTTTTTTTCTAGAATGAGTTTCAAACTATCATCGTTGGACGAGGCATTGGCCATGGAGCCACATACAGTGTTCTGTAGCACTGAAAGTCATTGAGAGTGGGGACGTAGTAACATACAAAATCCAGCAAGGTCAAGAGAGAAGTTACTATGTAATGAAAGGTGCGGATGAGAAACAAGTGGCTGCCATAAGAAACTATCAAGTCCGGAATAGGGCAGTTATTGAAGCCGGAAAATCATACGCATTCCTTAATGTTTTGAGGAAAACTGGAGATGAAACAACTTTGGACAACAAAGAATACAAATGTTATTGGTTGGGTGCAGCTAAACGTCCCCGACACAGTGATGGAGCAAAGTGTCACCACGACTCCTGTTAACTCGCCAAGGAAGCTCTCTCTAGCAGTTCTCAGTGCTAGCACAAGCTGTGTGAAAGGGAAGGTTGTACTTGTATGGATATTTTTTTGCTCCGGGGCAGCTTGTAGGATACGCAGTTGTCCGTAGTCGTCGACGGCGGCGTTGGCGTCAACACTTTCAAACGACATCTCCGCTGAAGCCACTGGACAGGTCGGCCCCAAATTTCATCCCTAGCATCCTCGGGCTGGGGGATTAAAAGTTTGTGTTTTTTATGAAAATCGGCTCTTATGTTTGGTTGCTAGGGTAACTTTGAGCTCCCATAGACTTACAATGGGAAATAATTGAAAAATGGCATTAACTGCCAAGCTTTGCAGATAATTGGACCAAACTTCCATAGAAATGTTCCTTAAGCAATAAACTATCTGCCTTTTGATTCTAGGCCTACTGCTCATTTTTATTGGTTGCCATGGAAACCAAAATGCAAAAACAAATAAGAACTAGAATTTATTTTTCTACAAAAACACAGATGTCTCCCCCGTTTTTGACCTCTAAGTATGACCTTGACATTGGAGGTATTGAGCTTGGTCTTGTGTGGAACACATCATCTAATAAAGATGAACATTTCTGCAAAGTAACTATAAAAATGTTCAAAGAGAAATAAAAAGTTATTGGCCGAACACAAAAAAGCCCTTTTTTACCTTTGACCTCTAAGTATGGCCTTGACCTTTGAGGTACAACACATTGTCTCATGATGGTTAACATTTCTGCCAAGTAATTTCATAATCCATCAAAGAGAAAGGAAGTTATTGTCTGTCCCTTTTTTACCTTTGACCTCTAGGTATGACATTGACATTGGAGGTATGGACCTTGGTCTTCCACATAACTCATGGTCTAATGACGGTGAAAATTTCTGCATGGTTACTTTATGAAGTCCATCCAGGAATAAAAAAAGTTATTGACTGGACACAAAAAAAAAACTTTTTTTTACCTCTGACCTCTTAGTATGACCTTGATCTTGGAGGTACCGACCTGGGTGTAGTGTGCACCACATCGTCTCATGATGGTTAACATTTCTGCCAAGTAATTTCACAATCTATCCAGGAATAAGAAAGTTATTGACTGAACACTAAAAAAGGCCCCTTTTTGTCTTTTGACCACTTAGTACGACCTTGACATTTAAGGTACCAACGTGGGTCATGCACGCAACATATCGTCTCATGGTGGTTAACATTTCTGCCAAGTAATTTCAAAATCCATCTAAAAATAAGAAAGTTTTGACAGAACACAAAAAGGCCCCTCTTTACCTTTAACCTCTATGTATGACCTTGACCAGTCAGGTACCAAACTGGGTCATGCGTGCAACAAAACTCATGGTGGTTAACATTTCTCAAAAGCCATCTAAAAATAAGAAAGTTATTGACCAAACACGAAAAAGGCCCCTTTTTTGACCTTTGACCTCTATGTATGACCTTGACATTTGAGGTACCAAACTGAATCATACATGCAACACATCGACTTATGATTGTTAACATTTTTGCCAAGTAACTTCAAAGTCTATCTAAAAATAAGCAAGTTATTACAAAACCCGAGAAAAGGCCCTTTTTTGCATTTGACCTCTAAGTATGACCTTGATCTTTGAGGTACCAACCTGGGTCATGCACGCAACACATTGTCTTATTATGGTTAACATTTCTGCCAAGTGGTGTCAAAATCCATCTGAAAATAAGAAAGTAATTGACCAAACAAGAAAAAAATCACCTTTTTTGACCTCTGACTTCTAAGTATGACCTTGAACTGCCTCATGCGCACCACACATCGTCTCATGGTTGTTAATATTTCTGCCAAGTAATTTTAAAATCCATTTGAAAAGAAGAAAGTTATTGACCGGACACGATTTGCTCATACATATATACATACCGACAAACTTCCAAGGATGATAATTCAAAAGTATAAATGCGAGAGTTATAGTTCTTGCGCACTGCACGTCGTCTAATGGTGATTAATATTTATATGAAGTTTCGTGAAGATAGCTCGAACGGTTTTCAAGTTATAGAGCGGACACGAATGTGTGACAGACGGACAGGAAGACGCCCGGGGGAAAACAATATCTCTCCGAAAAAAAAAATTCGGGGGAGACATAAAAAAATACTTAAAATCATCTCATCAGAAAAGCATATGTTCTATGAGGCTGTGACTTCATGCAATAATGCACCATATTTGCCTCAACAGGTTTTGTGTTTTTAGCTTACCAGAGCCAATGGCTCCGAGAGGAGCTTATAGGATAGGCAATTGTCCGTCGTCGTCGTCTGGTGTCGTATGTCTGGCGTCACACTTTCAAACGATATCTCTGGAGTCACTGAGCCGAATGGGCCCCAATTTTATCAAAAGCATCCTTGGGCTGCCCAGGGCCGTACTCAGTACATTATGAGTCACCCTCTTGTTCAAAGATTTGAACTGAAAAACCTTAACCTTGTCCATGTCACTAGAAATGTTTGGCATACCTTCACAAAACTGTATATACATACTAACCATCGCAAGAGATACATTCTATCAAAGATTCGTTTTTATCATATGGCGTCGCGTCTGAGAGTGTAATAACGCCATGTAATATTTTCGATAATCCACTAGTGGATTAAATATGCAAGTTAGCTAGATACGTCCCGTAACGTTACATGTATGACGTCCTTAGCGACGTCGTGTTTACCAATGACGGACTACTGACATTTTTATAAAACAATCGTGAATAAAATGCGTTTTAAATGTCATATGATAAATAGAATCTTGCATTCGTGCTCATGTATTATTGTATTTATTAAACTCGTTGAGGCAAAGCCTCGCATTTTATCCCTTTTCCTCAACTCGTTTAATAAATTCAATAATACATGAGCACTCATGTAAGATCCTCTATATTCCATTTTGCAATTTGGCTGCATTTTCTCCCCTTTTTTCCTTTTAAAAAAAATAAAACAAGAAACAGCTATCTACTCTGAAGGGTCTATGGTGATTCTCATTTTATTTCAACATAAAAAGTATATCATATTATCAGTGTTGCTGTTTGTCCAAAAAGGATGTGGCAGGTCGAAGGTCAGTCTGATAACTTAAAAATGGCCTTTAAAAAATCCCCTTTTATCCTTTTTAAAAAAATTAACAAAAAACAAGAAACAGCTATCTACAATATATCATATTATCAGTGTTGTTGGTTGTCAAAAAAAAGGGTGTGGCAGGTCGAATGTCAGTCTGATAAGTCCAAACATTAATGTATTTTACATAAGACAGGAGGGCCATGATGGCCCTGGATCGCATACCTGATCCATATTGTACAAACGGAATTGTGGGTAATATATGGTGGAGTGGAGGATGTGAGCAATTTTGGTTGGACTCAAAGACCATTTCTGTGAAATAAATTCAAAATCAGTCTGCCTGTTTAGGAGTAGAAGTCATTTTGAGAAGTAGAAGTCATTTTCATCAGAAGTCATTTTTGATGAAATGCCATCTCAAGCCCTGCCGCCCAATGAAACCAATGTGATTCAACTGAATAGATGATTCCACTCGCCTGGACAGGCTAAGACTTTCAAAGTGGTTTACCAATACTCCTGAAGAAGCACCTTGCAGCCAAGATGGGTGGGGGCAAAACTTTCAAAAGACGTCTGTCTCAAAAAGGAAGCAATTTTATAGGAATGTTCCGTCTCAAAAAGGAAGCAATTTTATAGGAATGTTCCATGAGTGACCCTCTTACAAAATTGCTCAAAAAATTGTGCTTAACTGAGCATGATGGCCACCAGAGCTAAAAACTTCAAACATCATTCCTGTCAAAATAATTTCATAATCCATCCATTCGTTAAGTAGAAGAAGTCGTTTAAAGTTTTTTCAGCTCTGGTGGCCCTCTTGTTTACCCGAGCGGAACGGTTCGAGCAGTTTTGGTAGAGGGTCACCCAAGGAACATTCCTGTGAAATAAGTTCAAAATTCATCCACTGGTTAAGGAGAAGAAGTCGTTTAAATATTTTTTCTATTTTTAGCTGTGGCGGCTATTTTATTTACCGAGCGGAATGGTCTGAGCAATTGTGGTAGAGGGTCACCAAGAAACATTCCGGTGAAATAATTTCAAAATCCATCCACTGCTTAAGGAAAGAAGCCGTTTAAAGGGTTTTTTTCTATTTTTAGCTCTGGCGGCCATTTTGTTGATCTGGACGGAACGGTTTGAGCAATTTTGGCAGAGGGTCACCCAAGGAACATTCCTGTGAAATAATTACAAAGTCCATCCACTGGTTAAGGAGAAGAAGCCGTTTAAAGGTTTTCTATTTTTAGCTCTGGCGGTCATTTTGTTCACCCGAGCTGAAGGGTTTGTGCAATTTTGGTAGACGGTCACCAAAGGAACATTCCTGTATAGTAATTTCAAAATCCATTCCCTCGTTTAGGAGAAGCAGTGTTTAAAGTTTTTTTCTATTTTTAGCTCTAGCGGCCATTTTGTTCACCCGAGCGGAACGGTATGATCAATTTTGGTAGAGGGTCACCCAAGAAACATTCCTGTGACGTAATTTCAAAATCCACCCACTGGTTAAGAAGAAGTCGTTTAAAGGTTTTTTTTTTCTATTTTTAGTTCGCGCGGCCATCTTGTTCACTCGAGCGGAACTGTTTGAGCAATTTTGGTAGAGTCACCCAAGGAAATTCCTGTGAAGTAATTTCGAAATCCATCCATTGGTTAAGGAGAAGAAGTAGTTCAAACGTTTTTTTTTTCTTCTTTTTTTTAGCTCTGGTGGCCATCTTGTTCACCCGAGCGGAACAGTTAGAGCAATTTTGGTAGAGGATCACCCAAGGAGCATTCCTGTGAAAATTATTTCAAAATCTGTCCAGCAGTTTTGGAGAAGTCGTTTAAAGCAAAAGTTGACGACGGACGGACGGACGCACGGACAAAGACCGATCCCAAAAGCTCACCTTGAGCACTTACTTCGTGCTCAGGTGAGCTAAAAAGGCAGGTAGTTAAACAAGAGGCCCATGGGCCACTATGCTCACCAGAGCTCAGGTGGGCACTGCCCATCCTGCCCAATGGCAGCCATGTATTTTAACATGATATCATTTTAATCCACCAAATGAACCCCCATGTCCAAATGAGCACCCATGTGGACTCAGCATCTGAAAAGTTAGGCCTTTTATGAAGTAGAGGGGGTGGGGCATGGACCCAATGGAGCCCTGGTTGGTATCACTAAATGCGTCTTATCATAAGAAACAAAAATATATATGGTTTAGCAGTGGGGATCTGTAAGGCTCCTTTAACAGTTGAGGGGTTGGGGCATGCCCTGTTGATCCCAGGAAAGCCCAAACTGTTGTCCCTAAATGTGTCTTATCATAAGGACCAAGTATATATATGGTTCAGTGCTGGGAATCTGACCGGTTTCAGAGATTTGAGGCCCTTTTATGAAATAGGAATGGCCCCTGCGGACCCCGCTACAGTAGGTGTGCTAATAATAAGGAACAAGAACATATATGATTATGGGGTGGGGATTTGAATGGTTTCTGAAATATAAAGCCTTTTATGAAATGGAAGGGCGGGGCACATTGCCTCAGCACAAAGAGACCTCCAGGTTGGTGTGATTGAACGAGTCTTATCATAAGGAACAAGTATATGGTTATGGGGTGGGGATCTGAACTATTTCTGATATATATGGCTTTTAATGAAGTAAAGCGGTGTGGCATGGCCTGGGCGTGCCCCGGGGACTCCCAAGCTGGTGTCACTGAATGCGTCTTATCATAAGAAAGATGAATATATATGGTTTAGGGTGGGGCTAAGAACATTCTCTGAGATATAAGGCCTTATGTGAAGTGGAGGGGTGGGGCAAGGCCCAGGGAGACTCCCAGGTTGGTGTCAATGAATGTGTCTTATCATAAGGAACAAGACTATATATGGTTAAGGGGTGGCCATCTGTAGGGTTTCCGAGATATTGTGATATTATGAAATGGAGGGGGTGGGGCATGGCCCCAGCATATCCCTGGGAACCCCCAGGTTGGTGTTACTGAATGCGTCTTATCATAATGAACAAGAATATATATGGTTTAGGAGTGGGGATCTGAACAGTTTCTGAAATATATGGCCTTTTTTTTAGTGGAGGGGTGGGGCAAGGCCCCAGCGCGTCTTTGAGGACCCCCAGGTTGGTGTCAATGAATGTGTCTTATCATAAGAAGCAAGCATATATATGGTTTATGGGCGGGGATCTGTAAGCTTTCCGAGATATTGGGCCTTTTATCAAATGGAGGGGGTGGGGCATGGCCCCGGTGCATCCAGGGGACTCCCAGGTTGATGTCACTGAATGGGTCTTATCAAAAGGAACAAGAATATATATGGTTTAGGGGTGGGAATCTGAATGGTTTCCGAGATATTGGGCCTTTTATAAAGTTGAGGGGGTGGGGCCTGACCTGTGCGCATTCCTGACGACCCCCAGGTTGGTGTTACTGAATGCGTCTTATCAATAGGAACAAGAATATATATGGTTTAGGGGTGGGGATCTGAACAGTTTCTGAGATATATGGCCTTTTGTGAAGTAGAGGGGTGGGGCAAGGCCCCAGCGCATCTCTGAGCACCCCCAGGTTGGTGTCAATGAATGTGTCTTATCATAAGAAGCACGCATATATATGGTTTAGGGGCGGGGATCTGTAAGGTTTACGAGATATTGGGCCTTTTATGAAATGGAGGGGGTGGGGCATGGCCCCGGCGCATCCAGGGGACTCCCAGGTTGATGTCACCGAATGGGTCTTATCATAAGGAACAAGAATATATATGGTTTAGGGGTGGGGATCTGAATGGTTTCCGAGATATTGGGCCTTTTATTAAGTGGAGGGGGTGGGGCATGACCTCGGCACATCCCTGAGGACCCCAAGGTTGGTGTTACTAAATGCGTCTTATCAATAGGAACAAGAATATATATGGTTTAGGGGTCGGGATCTGAATGGTTTCTGAGATATATGGCCTTTTATGAAGTGGAGGGGGGTGGGGCATGGCCCCGGCACAACCTGGGGGACCCTCAGGTTGGCATAAAAGCATATGGCTGAAAGAATTTTACTCAAGAAACATTTCTATAAAAGTTTTGTCCAAATATCTGCAATGACTTGGCAGTAAATGCCATTTTTCAATTTTCCCCATTATAAGTCTATGGAAACTCTAAGTTGCCATAGCAACCAAACTAATGGGCCGATTTTCATAAAAAACACAAACTTTCAATCCCCCTGCCCAAGGATGCTACAGATAAAATTTGGGCTGAATCGGTCCAGTGGCTTCAGAGAAGAAGATGTTTGAAAGTGTTGACGTCAGACGACGACGACGACAACGACGACGACAACGACGACGACGACGACGACGACGCCGGACAACTGCCTATCCTATAAGCTCCCCCGGAGCCTTCGGCTCTGGTGAGCTAAAAATTAGAGTTACCTCTTATCCTGATGTTCACACCAACCCCTTTTTTGCAGACAGTGTGGATTTAGATCATTTGGGTTCGTAAAAAAATCATCTGATCAGGTTCATTTTATATGTAATCTGACTGGCTGATAGACAAACAATAGAATTGGCTATTACAATAATGGGTGTGGCTAACAAAAGGTTTCAGCAAGATAAAGGTAAATGTTACTTTGCATAAGGGAAAAATATATCTGTCTAATGGCCAACAGAATTTTTCGGGTACGAGGCCATTTCATCACGTTTGTATGCTTGCAACAAATAGAAACTTGTGATGTTTAGTCTGGTTCATTTGTACAGTTCACACTCTGCCATTCGAAGAATGATGGAAGGGCATATAGTGTTGCCCCTGTCCATCCGTGTGTACGTTTGTCGCTCCATCCAAAACCTAAACGCTGTCAATAACTTTTATTATTTATGGATGGATTTTGAAATTATTTTGCTGCAATGTTAACAATCATGAGATGGTATGTTGCGCACAAAAAACCCAGGTCCATACCTCTACGGTCAAGGTCATATTCAGATGTCAAAGGTCAGAAAAAGGGGTCCAAAATGCTGTCAATAACGTTCTTATTTATGGGTGGATTTTGAAATTACTTGGCAGATATGTAAACCGTCAAGCAGAAAACCTAAATTGGTACCTCCAAGGTCAATGTCATACTAAGAGGTCAAAGGTCAAAAACTTTCTTATTTATTGATGGATTTTGAACATATTTTGCAGAACTGTTAACCATCATGAGAAGATATGACATGCATAAAACCCAAGTCCGTAACTCCAAGGTCAATGTCATACTAATAGGTCAAAGGTAAAAATAACGATGTGAAACTTGAACAGTCAGTAGATCTTATTTCTGTTTTGTGAAATTATTTTGATGAAAATTTGTTAATTTTTTATGTCACTATCATTACCTAGAATGATGGCAGGGGATACAGTGTTGACCGTCTCTGTCCAGTCCTTTGTGCATCTGGAACAAACATTTTCATGCAGTTTTTTTTTCTATTTTTTTTTTCACAGCCCTCAACTGCAAATGTGTAAATCTTATCTTTGATATATTCAAACATCTCCAAAAGACTACAGGCGCCAAGGTGAACATGCAACCAAGTTTGTCTCTTTTAAAGATGAGCAGTCTTCACCGGCTGTTACGGGCTATTAAAGTTGCTCTTTCTTGGGAGGATGCCGAGTTGATTGCAAGATGGGGGATGTTATTTCTATTACTGACACGTACCGGTACAACAAAAGCAACTGTCTCTCTACCAAAGAAAGCTCTAGTGTGGAAGTAAGTATACGTTGTATTAAAATTTCATTTCAACTTTCGTAGCAGTTTTGACTTCAATTAAGGAATTGATCAATCTCGCAGTGATTCTCGAAGCTTGGGGTCATTTTGATGTTGCATAGCTTAAATTATGGGTGCCTAGCATGCAAACTTCATCTCCGTCCGTACAACTAAACGTCAAAGACTGATATAACACTTGTATATTAATCAGGAATGATAGCAGATTTATTTCTTTTCAGCTCGTCTGTTTGTTGAAGAAAAACTTTCGAGCTATTGACATCACTCCACCTCTGCGTTGGCCTTCCAAAAAATAAAAAAAAACTTGACCTTAGCTATCAGGCCTCTCACTAGAATTTTGAAAGTTGGAGTAAAAATGCTGCCCTCCAAAAATTGTTGGAGTTTTACCATACTTTTTTATTGAGTCTTTCCTAAAAGTTGGAGTCAGGAATGAGAAGTTGCAGTCAGGAATGAGAAGTTGGAGTCAGGAATGAGAAGTTGCAGTCAGGAATGTGAAGTTGGAGTACATTACTCCAAATATGGTGTTACAGAGAACTCTGGCTATATATTAAAAAGTATTAAAAAAATAGAAGTGGAGGCAATGATCAGGAATCGATACAATCAACCCACATCTCCCATCAGAGACACCAAAGGGAAATTGTGTGTGTGTGTGTGTGTGTGTGTGTGTGTGTGTGTGTGAATTCGGGTTAAACGTCTTTTTCAACAATTTTTCAGTCATATCGCGACGGTGTCTGGTTGCGACAGGGAGCTCAATGCTCACTTTTATAGTGCTGCCTCACTGAAGTATCATGTCCCAGACACATTACATGATACCACACCAAGTCACATTATCATGACACTGGGTCGACCAGTCCTAGCTCTACCCCGTACATCTGAGTGCCAAACGAGGAGCAGCTAGTACCATTTTTAACGACTTTGGTATGTCGCGGCCTGGGATCGAACCCGTGACCTCCCGTTCCCCGGAGCGGACACTCTACCAACTGAGCTATCCGGGCCGGTCCAAAGGGAAATAGGCCTAAACATGAAACAACAGACCCTAATGAAAACACCAAACCTAGTTTCATGAAACTTCATGCACATAATCGCCATCACAATATCTACAATGAACAAGGAATTTTCAAGAAAGCCACAACTTTGTTACGCCATTGGATCGTTACAATGCTCTAGAGATACAACAGAAAGAAGTCGTTGATGCCATAAAGTCTTTAGCTAACACATATCCAGCAGCATTCTTCTGGCACAATGGTGTTACAGACGACAGGTGTTCATTCCACGGACGCCACATACGTATCATTATCCATTCTGACAAGAAATTGCAGGATACGTGGAGATTTAAACACACATCTTCTAAGCTGCGACAGCATAACATACAGATCAAGAGCCAAAAGATCAGATATTTTGATAATCTCACCAAACATCTACTGACAAAACCCAGAATATTACTAGGCGTCAACAACATGGCCTTGCAAGTCCATATAACTGCTTTAGCCAGTTCAGCAACGACAGCTGAAGAACAGTTACAGATTAACTTTAATGAAGATGGTAAAGTTAAAGAAGAACCTCAATTTCAACATTTGCCAGCAACTGATTGGATAAACGATCAACTCAAAGTACAAGATAAAAGACTCAAAAATTGCTAAGCAACACAACGTCAAAGTTCCCGCGGCGGGAACATATATGACAGACAATACTCAAGAACGGACATAGTAAACAATCAGAATAGAATGAGACAGATGATGAATAGCATGGAGATAAATACGGCAATACAGAGAATACCCACTTCCAAAACAGCAAACAAAGTGGATAGTATTGAAAGTCTCGTTGATAAATACCAGAAAAAGTAGAGGTAAAACAAAGATCAGGAATCGATACAATTAACTTAATCCACCCATCAAAGACACCAAAGGGAAAGAAACACAAACATGAAGCGACCAGACCATAATGGAAACCTAAACAAAGGGACAGATAACAGATCTCCTGATCGCCATTATGGAGGGATGTGATACGTCATAATTAAACCTTTTCAGAACACTACGCTTTGGTTACGCTTTCCAACAAGTGTTCCAACAAGCATTGATGAAGCTTGACATCGAGAAAAAAGGTCACACGTATATAGACACATACTTACAGAACTGCCCAACACCTGAAGACCCAATGACTATATACGACACTGCAGTCACCTTCCGCGAATTGTGTAAGGAGCAACGCATACTACCTGGAGATTACCTGCTGAAGCTATATTGTGTGTTGGACAAACGCTTCCCGAAATTAAACTGTTTCACCTTACAAGGAACAAGTAATGCTGGTAAGACGTTTTGGACCGCACCCATTATACTGCAAGATGCTATGGGACAGACTATTCAAGCCCAAGACTTTGCGTATTTGAATTGTGTAGAGAGCGAAATCATCCAAATACCCGAAATGCTTATGATTTTGTTTGATTTGAGGTTTAACGTCCCCGTCAACACTGGAAATGCTCACGACCAAAGCAGAACAGGTAAAAGCTAAAAAGATTTTCGAGGGTATACCAACAATGGTGAATGTAAAAAAACAAGGAACCTGCCAGACTCCAGAGAACACCAGTGATTCTAAAATGTAATCATTTGCCCTGGACTACATTCTGGCTAAGGGTCATAGCTATATTATTGATTTTGGCTGAATTATCCCCCTTTTTCGACTTATTACTGAAAACACATTTTCTTGCTTTCATTTCAATACAAATCGCGCAAATCGAGTTGTTTTTTTGGTTTTGAGTAGGGTTTCAACCTGCTGTTTTCTCTCCACTTCTATGAGCAGATCACCTGACTTGAGATTTTTTATGCTCTTTGGGTGGCCGCATATGAACACTATACTCTTTTCGATGACGAAAGGCGATAAACTGGATACAGTGCGTGTATCATCAACTCACGTCATTACCAAGAAACGAGAAAAATTGAGTTTGGTGATTTCAGCTGAGTGATTCAGCCCCTGACAAGTGTATTTGGTGGTTTCAGCGGAATGATTCATCCCATGACAAGTGTCTTTGGTGTACAGTAAAGTGGTTCAGCACCTTGATAGTGTCTCGGGTGTTCAGCTGAGTGACTCAGCCCCTGACTTGTGTCTCTAGTGGTTTCAGCGGAGTGATTCATCCCATGACAAGTGTCTTTCGCGAGCAGATGAGTGATTCAGCCCCTGACTAACGTCTGGTGTTCAGCTCCTGACTAGTGAATCTGGAAATGGATTCCCTAGGTCCAGTATCCCGCAAACACCAAGACCGGTCTGACGAGAATGATGAAGAAACCCAGGGACTCCTTGTAGAGATGCACCAAAACACAGGGATTTATAGAAAATTTTATGTATATATTGTTAACTCTTAAGAAACCAATCGCAATAGCAGGAGATGAAATAGTTTTGACATTACATGCAAGATAGCGAGAATCTTCTCTGTGAAAAGCCCATTCAATTAAATCATTAAGCTTTACTTTTATAAGATTATGAGGAAGTGTAGTGTAAAGAGTGGAATAATCGTAAGTAGACAGACTTGAAGCACGAAAACGTCTGGATTTCAATTTATCTAAAACCTCATTCGAATTTATTACAGAACAAAACATATTTCTTCCTGATCTTTCAAAGACATCACAATATTTAATCACATGCGTTTTAATAGCAGTAATACAGGAAGTTAATAATTTAGAAAATTCAGTGGTAGTGCAAGAGCTAGAATGTGCAATCAACCATGCTTTGTAAGGTCTTTTTGAAGTTTTGGTAACCAGTATAGCGTGGGAAGCTTGTCCTGGCCTTCGGTAACACACACATCAAATTTGGTGCAGGCATGAGACTGTAGGACTGCTGAAAAATCTGAAACCGGAGTGAAAAATATGAAACCCCTATCACCCCTTCCAAAAATGTCATTTTTTACCACTTTCAGACAAAAAACAAGTAACGTTGAAAAACACATTTTAAAAATGAAAAATCTGAAATCTGCCAAAAATCTGAAAAGTCTCATGCCTGTTGGTGGCTGAATGACAAATATGTTCATCTACTATAGCTCTCTCTCTTCAGCTAAGGCTGAAGTTCATAGGCCGAAGTACCACCAAGCTCCTGCTTAAGCGTGTCAACATAGTGGAGCCGTCACATAACGACGACGTTGTTAGCTGCAGGGACCAAAACAAACTTTTTATGAAATTCTTGAATACCTAGTTTAAGATGACGTAAAGACGTCTTAGGCTTAGGAGGTAATAAGTTAGTATTTTGAGAATAGAAAAAAATGCGTTTATTTACTAGTTTTAAAATGCTAAGTTTCCAGTCCTTAAGGGCTTTATGCTCAACATACTCTCGCATACACCATCGATTACCGAATTCATTCAAGGCAGCAGCGATTTCATCTCCACATTTACGGAAATAAATTTTAGAAGGAAACCGATATTTCGGTCCTTTAGAAATTTATATTCCTTATCCTAGTATCAGGAATAATTTTCAAATTTCCAGTAATTACATGACCAGCAGCAGGATAGCAATAGTTTTTAAAATCACATGAATCAGGAGTATGAGTATCAATATCAAGATCTGAAACAAGTTTATTAAAATTAAAAATGATAGATCTAACAGGTTTGTTATATTTATAGCAAATTATAGGTGTTTCAGTATTTTGAAAATAAGCTGAATGGGCGAAAGCACCGAGCTCTCACGGAAAATACTGGGCAAATCTATAAAATATATACTCTTATTAATGAGGGATATTTTGAAGAAATGGCGTTTATGATTAATTTCAGAATCAATGTAAGGACGGAGAGTATGCTGAGTATAGCCTCTAGTTAAGAGAGCCGCAACATATAACTGATTAGAACTATCGTAGAATTAATTCGCCTCGGTGTCCAGATGTAAAACAGAAACGGGTAATGAACTTAGAAATGAAAGCATAGAGTGGCGTCCATGATTTAATAATGTAATTGACAGTCACTTCAGTCTAGTATTGTTTCGTTTGAAAGCACGTAATCTACGTTTAAAGTTACCATTTTTCCTGGTGCCGCGAGATCTAGTTCTGCGTTTTCGACATCACAGGAGCGAGAAAATATCAAAGTAGAAGTAAAACAAAGATCAGGAATCGATACAATTAACTTACTCCATCCATCAAAGACACCAAAGGGAAAGAAACACAAACATTAAGTGACCAGACCATAATGGAAACCTATGTCCGGCATTCTGGAAATATTACCCTCATGTCTTTTGATAATTTTGAATCTAGATGTAGAATTTGCATCGTAGTAATGTTTTTCCACTGGTTGTATAACAATGTTATTTACAGAATGACCTGTACGTCGAAAGTGACGGTACAAAAAAGTGTCAGTTTTCTTAGGCTTACTCATTCTACGATAATGCTCGTTCAATCTATTTTAAGAATGCGGTTAGTTTGACCGATGTATTGCATATTACAGTTTGCAGCAAGTCATGTAATTAGATAAATTAAATCTAAAGACTGCCATGTCAAATCAGACATGTTAACTACAGAGAAGCGTCTACCGTTTACAGATGAAGTAACGGTAGACGCAGTGCTTAATTGCGAACAACATCTGCACCTCTTGGCATTGCACTTAGAAATACTAGGATACATTTCACCTCCGTTCCACGGATTAGTATATTTTCGAAGGATGAGCGATTTGAGAGGAGATAGTCTTATACGAAGACTACTCCCAAAAACATTTTCAAGCCCCGATGGGCGGGGACTGACAGGAGGGGGAACTAATCAACTTTTGAACACTTGGACTTTGCCACATATTTTCGTTTCTCGCGAGAAACGTCGATATGTGACACATGTTTTCAACGTTTTTTTTCTGGTCTGGTTGTCGTAGAATGTGTATTTTAGCCTATTGTAGCTAAAATAGCTCATTCATTGGGTTTCCTCAGCCTGTTGAGGATTCAGGAAGTTTATCTAGAGTGAACTCCCTTGTATTTGGACGCCATTTGCATGCATTCGAACTGCAGGTGCACCAAACATTTATATTATAGCTAAATGTATGGAGTTGCGACATCGTATTGAGCTAGGACTTAATGTACAGAAGATAAGAGATCTTATAGAATTTGCATTCTCTGGTAATCGAGAATGTTACACCGAGGTAGAGAATCTTCAGAAATATCAATACCAGATCTGCTCAAACTCATTCCAGACCAAACACTATCAGTATCTCCACCAACCAGATCGATTTCTACGGGTTCAGACTCAGTTTGTTTTTCTTGTAATAGCTATTTTTTACGAAATCGAGGGGTATAAAAGCCAAGGCCGGGAAAAATGGAAATATTTCTTAATTTCTTACGATTTAATCGGTTAAAGAAATTATTTTTGCCATGATAATATTTAAATTTGATTATTTTATCATGTGTACCATAGAAAATATAATAAACATATCAAAATTGCCTTATATAATCAAATTTCTTATTTTCTAATGGTTTCTATTTATAGATTAACTTTAGTCGAAAGGAAACAACCGAAATGTACCGAAAAGGAAAAAAAAGTATTGTTAATGCTAGCTGGAATTAAAGAAATATAAAAATTGTTATATTTGTATATTAAAAATGACAAAGAAAATAAATGTTATTTTTTATTTTTAATTCCAGATAGCAGAAAACGAAACTTTCCCTTTCGGTCCTTTTCTTTAATTTAGTCAATCTAAAATTAGAAACAATCTAAAATTAGAAACAATTAAAAAATAAGCAACTTGATAATTTAAGGTAGTCTTATATGTTTGTTATATTTTTCTATGGACAAATGATGAAATAATCCAATTCAAATATTTTCAGGCCAAAAAGAAGTACTTTAACCTGTAAATTTGCAAGAAATTAAGATATGTTAACATTTTTCCCGGCCTTGGCTTTTATAAAATAGAAGTGGCGGCAATGATCAGGAATAGATACAATCAACCCACAGCTTCCATCAGAGACTCCAAAGGGAAAGACACACAAACATGAAACAACAGACTCTAATGGCAACACCAACAGCGGAAAGCCAAAAGGACAGTTACTTTCCCACAAAATAGTCAATATGCTATCCAAAATAAAATCATATAAGCGACACACACACCCAAAGACAAACCATAACAAAAATAAACCGCGACAGAAGAAAAGCCTTGGAACGGTCAGCAGAAACGAATTCGCCTGGGGGGCTTAACCCTCGATTTCGGAAAAACGGTTATTACAGGAAAATTAAACAATGAAGAGATAAACCTTCGGGCAGTTATCGAATGTTATTTCAAGAGCTCATCACACAGAGCTATCAGGTATGTGGCCTGCTCATGTAGGATATAATTCAGCTGATTGGTCAATTCTTCAAGACATATTCAGGCCTTTATCCAATTTAATCATAACAGAAGTAGAGGCAATGATCAGGAATCGATACAATTAACCTCCAGCTCCCATCAGAGACACCAAAGGGAAAGAAACACAAACATGAAGCGACCAGACCATAATGGAAACCTAAACAAAGGAAGGCCATAAGGACAGTTACTTTCCCACAAAATGGCCATCCAAAATAAAAAGACACCAGTGATACACACAGTAAGCAACAAACAACGACATAAATAAACCGCCACAGAAGAACCGCCTTGGAACAGTCAGTGAAAAGGAATTCCACTGGGGGACTTAAATCGATTTTACGTGGCCACAATCCTCGCCCTTACTTCAGTCGCGATTATGACAAATAATTTGTTACAGTCCGCATGAAGGCCTCCTAACTCATCAGTGCAACATCTCCGTGAACACAAAAATCAACACAGAGATGAAACAACGGTGAGGACTCGACAGCAAGTAACAACAGAAATGCTGGAGCAAAAGAAAACCAACAGTTAGACTCCAATGGGCCCGACCAGAGACAGAGCATCAGGTACCAACCAACATAAGCCTTTACGTTGGAACCGTCATAGAATCTAAGGCCTGACCCACCAGCGTGCAATTAAAGAGCGAAGCAAAGCTGTCAACCGTGATTGGGTTAACTACCATGCATGCAGTCTATCGTATAACATTTATGTTGTATGGTTGTCAGACAGGAATGCACTGTTGTCAGACAGGAATGTTGCACCTCATTAAAATCAGATAAAACTCCGCTGTTTTATAGCACCAGTAATCAAAGATCCCCGAGATTTCAGTGTAGCAGCAGGCTTGTTTGGAAAATGACTAAAAGAAAGGGAAAATTAAACTTTATTGAGAAGGAAAAGCGAAATAAGTTAAAAGAAGATATTTTAAGAGAACGAGAAAATTATTCAGACGAGTTTAGGGTGCATTTCAGGGACTCTTACAGTGTTTACCTGGATGGATTTCCTGTCAGAAAACCAATGTCTGATCTTGCCGTTAGAATGGATTGTTTCATTACACTAACAATATTTTTGTTTATCCAGATAGCAGAAGTATTTTCACAATGTGAAAAAAAACCTAATAAATATGCAACATTCCAGATGATGTGGTATTCTTTTTCTGGAATGGTTTTGAATTCTATGTGTATGTCTGGAAACATTTTAAACAATGTAAATTTTATTCCATCCACTTCACACATATCCACAAACTAGTAAGAATTTCATCTGGTGACTTTCTTGATTAACCACATCCATCCAGAAGCTCATAATCTTTAGCCTTGTTAGTATAAATCCATTAATGAACAATATCTAATAAACCAAATTTTGGCAACAAATGCAGACACAGATCAGATTGCAAAGAAGTTGCAGCATCTTTTCTTATTTAAACCTAAATCATAGGTTGTGGGTGCTCGTTAGAACCACCCTACTCAGGTGGTTCTAACTAGGAGAAGAAAGCATATTAAGGTGTCACTATACCAAATTTAGTGAAACAGGGGCCTTTCTGATATTTAATCTTCATCAGTGTGTCTAAACCCCTATGTTTTGAAACCGAAACGGATGATGGACAAGACCCGGCAAACACAGCACATCCCCCTCAGAGCACACACCGACCAACGTAGCTGATGAGACATATCAGCTGGAGGCATCAGGCAAGAAATGCCCGATCCCGATAGGCTTCCCCAACCGAACCAACATCAGCAGACATGGCCCACGCTACACGAAAGTCCCGGGCATCAGGAAGATGTCCAAAGTAGCGAGACTTGCAATATCTAAAATATAACAGAATGTGGCAACCAAATCCACTAAGATACATGTCTCACCTGACAAGTCAGTCTTAGTTTTAGAAAAGTTAGAATTTTATACTGCAAAAATTAAAGATATAATATAGTTATTTAAATCAGTACTTGAGTGCTGACGTCAACACCGCAGTATAAACCTCAGCACTAAGGAACTGATACTGAGCTGATGATACCCTCGGGGACAAACGAATCACCCACTAGCAGAGACACCGACCCAGTGGTTGCAGGTAAGGTGTAACTACACCAAATTTAGTGAACACATAAAGTATACCCCTGTAAACCCCAGTTTTCTCAGTATAAAATCTTTAAAATGGGGTTTAGTGGGTTTTTCATTTCACGAGATTGTTCACGTGATGTGCGTTAAAGAGAGCAATTCATTTTTATGAGAAAAAAAAATATAAATATATATTGAATCAGAAAACCATTTTTTTTCACTTTTAATCACTGATCAATAATGGATTGTGTGTTTGAAATTGTAAGAAATAACTCTGAGGGCCTAAAACACTCTATCCAGCAGGCCTTGTAATAATTATTTTCACTAGGGGACTATTAAGTACTTGCCGGGAGGTAATCAATCACTCCATGAAGTCTGCATGTGGTTGAAATATTGGCAGATATTGTGTCCCAAGGATTCTTTGGCTAAGAGTTAATCATTGATCTCTCGGACCAATGAAACCAAACCCTTTACAGATAATATAGAGGAATCTGTAAGCCCTGTGTCATAAGCTCCATGGTCGTTTATGGCCCGTTTATGATAATTTGATACCAAACTGACTACAATATATATCTGTATAATAACAAGTGACGAAGTATAAACTCTTCCGATCGGCATTTATGGCTTTATACCCGACACATATGTGGTCCAAACAAATACAAATGCACCGCTACAATTGACAGGACATGAAGATTTTTTTTTCAAAGACTATAAACAAATTGATTAGCCTGTAAATTATTTGTTGGTACAGATTTTTTTTTCTTTTCTTATTTTTAAAGATTCCTGTAATTAACTAGGCATCAGGGGACAGTTAATCGCAGCACTTTTTTGTCCGCGCAACACCAAGTTTTTGAATCGTTATCGACAACTCCTGGAGAAAGCAATAACTTCTGTCTTGGTTTCAAAGTGCTCCACACGTGCATGAAATCAAAACAGAATTCCAAAGAAACACTTCTCTGTTTGCATAGGCTGACAGCAGCATCATTTCACTTACCCCACCCACTAATTTTTACATACAAAAAATCATGATTCCACCTCACTTTGACAGATCCTGTGAATTTACTCCCAAAACACCAGTACTTGGCACCTGTTGAACAGGCTGAGGAAACCCACTGAATGAGCTATTTTAGCTACAATGGGCTAAAATAGCCCAAACAAGATAATAAAATACCCATTCTACGACAACCAGACCCCAAAAAAACGTTGAAAACCTGCGAGTCGCATATTGACGTTTCTCGAGGAAAAACGAAAACATATGACAAATGCCCAAAATGTTAAAGAGTCTTGATAAGTCCCCCCTGTTTTTGCGACAAAAGATCGATTTTTCAATACAATATACCAAAAATCGGAAAAATACTACAAATGAATGAGAATCTACCTATTTTCTTCAGCCTTTAAAATTTCTGCAAGAAAGGCAACCATTACCATCCCGAAATGCAACATTTTTGGGCTGGTTACCGCTTAGCATACAATTTCAGCTTCAATTGGGTCAAGTATGGTGGTCCGTACTTGCCATACTAGTGTATCGTATTTCAGATACCAAGAAATAAAAAGTACATTATATAAAGCACTAAGATGACCCTTAATTTTCAATAATCGCATGATTTGCAGTGGCTTTTCTTTTAAATATTTACACGCATGAAAATAAGTGAATTTGATTGCACTCTCATGAATATCTTGTTTTTTTTTTTTTTTGGGGGGGGGGGGGGGGGGGTTCGCGCGAAAAATTAATATATAAGGCAGGTTTAAATCGACTCAGCCGAACACAGAAGAAAACGAGAGGTAAGAGATTTTTGATAGGGCTCGTACAAATGTGCAAGCTCGACTTCAAACGCATTACGTTGAAACCCCTGTGCGATAGTGTAGTTTTCATTGTCTATCTACAGATCTATCTCTACATCATACTGAACCCTCTTCCAAGTGTCATTGGTGTGAGTGAGTGGTTGAGGTCATACGGAGACGGGTCCTTGGTTTAAAGACTCATCCGAAAGTCTGGAGAAGCCCGGGATAGATCCTGCGACCCCAGGTTTACAAAGAATGGAGGGCCAATGTTGGGCCGACCCGAAATTGGTCCGCTGTTGCGCGCTAGCTGGGGTAACCACTACACCACGGATGTTAGCTTATATTTGTTTTATATTTATATTTTCTGATATCTTACTTGTGTTCCCTGCTAACACAAATTGTGGGGTGTTGTTAGACCTACGTCAAGCGTCTGATCCAGTCCCTGTTTTATCTGGAGTCCCCCAAGGTTAGGTCATTGGACCGGTCCTTTTCTTGGTTTTCATTAATGATCTCCCCGATAATATCAGGTCATCGATCCGTTTGTTTGCTGATGATTGTGTCCTGTATAGGAACATATATTCTCCTTCTGACTGTCTTATTTTACAAGATGACCTGGATCAACTTGCACAGTGGGAGGCCGATTGGCAAATGAAGCTCAATGTGGCCAAATGTCACTCAATGAGGGTGTCACGACACCATCCGGACAAGCAAATTAAGTTTGACTATACACTTCACCAGCAAATTTTGGAGCATGTTCAATCCGCCAAATATTTTGGTATCACCATCACTGACGATCTTGATTGGGGTCAACATATCTCTGAGATTACATCTAAAGCAACTAGGACTTTAGGATTCCTTAGACGGAACTTGGCTTTTGCACCTAGGCAGACAAAGGATGTTGCATATAAAACATTGGTTCGCCCTCAACTTGAATATGCATCACCCATTTGGCATCCCTATGTTAAAACTCGGACTCAGCAGGTGGAGAAGGTGCAGAGGACAGCTGCTCGATGGACCTATAGGTGATGGCGAAATAGAAGTAGCGTCGGTGACTTGCTTAATAAGCTAGAGTGGCCATCCCTGGAGGCCCGTCGTGAGCAGTCCTCTTTAACCTTCTACAAGATACACCCTGATTCAGTGTCTATTAATAAAGATAGGTACTTGACCCCTGTAACAGTGTCGACCCAAACAAGGGCATCAAAAGTAAACGACTCACAATATCGTAGATACCAGTCCTATAGAAATGCCCTGAAGAACTCGTTCTTTCCTAGAACTATTCCCAAGTTGAATAGTCTTCCCTCCTCTGCGGTGAATGCCGAGTCCGCAGAAGAGTTTAAAGCCCGTGCAGTGTAAGATTGAGACTAAGAGGTATGCGTTTTAGGATACCTCTGTTATGCAGATTGTAAATAGTTTTAAGGACGCATCCAGTGCCTCTCTCTCTCTCTCTTTTCAGCTAAATTCTACATTTAGACCCAATCAACTGAGGTAATGGCCAAATATGACCGACTCATAATAAGATGATAGATAGATAGACCTACGCGGTTCCAACAACTACAAACTATCCATATTCCGGTGCAGAAATAAGAATGGTTAATGCATACGTCATTATTTATCAGCAGAGGGGTTTTGGTGCATTTTCATAAAAAAGTTACTTATTTTCCTGACTCGCCAACCAATTGTCGGTTTCTAATTTGGACCCCCACCCACCCACAAACACCTCCCCCCCTACCCCCAACAAAAAAAATAATAAAAATAAAAAATAAGCTAACTCCTGCGGCTGGTAAATAATGACTGTTCCCTAAACCCTACTTTTCTCTCTGTAAATAGTGTTTACACTTGTATATATTTACATTCCCAGTGTAAAGTCTAATGTAAACCTATAGAAAACCAGTGCGTTCATACTTCCATGAACGCATGGAATCACATGATTTTAAGTGATGTTAACTGACGTCATTCTAAACCATTGATCTCTACGGGCGTTGGTGACGTCAACGCTGCTCCGCTCTTTGTAGAAAAAAAAAACGCGTGTAAATGTTTTTCAGCTTTAAAAGTTTTCCCTACAAGGATATTTTCAGCCAGTGATGAGTGGCAAATAATGTAAATATAAAAAATAAACTTATTTTTTCTGCTTTTCATGAAAGTATGAACGACAGTGGGTCGCGAGCAAAGTTTACATGAACCCCAAAGGGGTTCATTTACTTTGCACGCGACCCACTGCGTTCATACTTTCATGAACAGAAGAAAAATAAATTTTATTTCTTAAATAAACGTGTGCTTTTTCTTCTATGCAAGTATGATGGAAAGCAATCATGTGGAAATAGTCGGCCACAATTGACCCACTTGTTAAAAATTGCCTATGGCAAGTAGATTATTTCAGTTTACTTTTGGAGGACAAGGACATTACAATGCGGGCACATGACGTGTAAACAACGTCGCATCAACGTCTATGCAACGTCATAACGTTGCATCGACGTTGATAAGACGTTGCACAAACGTTTTGTGCCCGCTGGGTAATGTCCTCTAAATTTGAAGGAATCATTTTGAAATTGTACCTTTGAAGCACCAAGCAGACTATATTCTTTTTTTTTTTTTCTTCTTTTTTTTTTTAATTTAATTTTTATTTATTTATTTTTTATTTATTTTTTTTTTCGTTTAAAAAAGGGCTGTGAATTGTCTCAGACAATTTACATGAAATATCCAGCCTAATTTCCTTTGAAAATTAAAAATAAAAGAAAAAAAAGGATTACATCACGAAAACACGCCTATACAAATACATTGTAAATTCTAGCACCAAAAAAAAATTGAAAATTTACCGATGAAAAATTGTGATATTTTTCTTATTACTGCTCAAAACATAGACTGTGGATAATCGTTAGAACCGCCTCAGCGAGGCGGTTCTAACGAGTACCCACAATTTGTTTTTTTTTTATCAGAAATAAGAAAAATAATGTATACCCCTGCAAACCAGTTTTACTATATAAATGTGGGGTTTAAGGGTTTCAAATTTATATAGGCAAGTTTTCGTGATGCATCTCCTGCAATTGCGATTGGGTTTTTAAGAGTTAACAATATATACTACTCAAAGTTTGATAGGGATCACTTTTTTAATGCAAAATAATTTTTGGATGAATTAATCAGCTGAATCCAAATTTGATACATAATGATAGGAAACGTATCCTTCACAAAACCTAGTGATTAATTTTGTCAACTGGTACTGCATTCAAGCGTGACAACAGCAACCGTCTTGGTACCCCCAAAATTTGCCGTAACACGAAGGGACTTGGACAACTGATTTTTCACGAATTTCCAAATTTGTTTAGACAAACGTGCCTAATATCATATATGATATCCTGGGGCATCAATTACAGTACGACATCGCCTGCGCATGCTCGTAATCCGAGTCTGTATCCGGTTTGGGGAAATCGGCTTTCATTCAGCAACCAGGGCATCTTTGAGCTCCTGTAAAGTCCTCGGATGCACAGGTCGGGCTGAAACAGCACGCTGTAGCATATTCTGCGCATGCTCAATCGGATTAAAGTCCGGTGATCGAGCAGGCCAGTCCATACGAACGATTGTCTCACGTTCCAGATAGGAATCAGTCACGTTGGCACAGTTGGGACGGGCATTATCGTCCAGCAGAATAAAGTCCGGGCCGAAAGAATCTGCATATGGTCTCACAAACTCATCAAGAATATCATTACAGTACCTCACTGCCATTAACGTTCCGTTTTCAACGACGTACAAGTCAGTTTTAACGTTCACGCTTATCCCAGCCCAAACCATGACTGACCCCATTCCATAGCGATCATGCTCTGCAACATTCAAGTCATAGAATCGCTCTTTAGACATTCGCCACACTAATTGACGTTTATAAGTGAAGTCTAGACAGAATCTGGACTCCTCAGTAAACAGGACTGGCGTCAAGTCACGAACCGTCCACCTGACGTGAGCTCTGGAAAAGTCCAACCGGTCTAGCACGTGCTGTCTCCTCAACGGAATACGTACAGCAGGCCTCATGGCATTAAGTCCGAAATCGTGGAGCCCGTTTCTGACAGTTTGTGTAGAAATTCGTACTCCAGTTCCGTTCCTAAGCTCGTTATGCAAACGCGTAGCGTTCAGGAACCGTTGACGTCGAGACTGAATCAACAAGAAACGGCCCTGACGTTGAGTTGTAGCACTTTCTCGACCCCGCGGTGTCTGAGTGAAGGATTTCCGTGGGTAAGATGCCGACTCCACATTCGGGAAACTACGCTCTGAGACACATTCAGAATCCCAGCAACACGACGTTGAGAGACGCAAGATTCCACCATTCCGACGCCACGATTCATTTCTCCGGGGCTCAAACAGTTTCTTAATTGTCCCCTAGGCATTATAGTGTTTCACAAATCAAATGAAGTTCTTTTTACGCTTGGTAAAGGAACACTGACAAGTTTGATTGGTCTGTTGGAAAGCAGTGCTACGCAATATTTTGGGGGTGCATGCATTCATTTGCGAAGTGTGAGAAGTGTGCACTTTTATGAGTACTGAGCTGCACATGAGTTTCTGCTTAAGATATTTATCAATATACCGAGTACAAATTCTGTCAAGAAATTTTAAATTTTCAGTGCAAAATTTGGTATATAAAAAGTGATCCCTATCAAACTTTGAGTAGTATATATACATAGAATTTTGTATAAATCCCTCGATTAACAATTTCAAAAAGGGGTTAGGCATGAAAGTTGCTTTAGTTGAATATAATTCTTGAAAATTTACTTATCCATGGAAAATTGACGAAAAATTGTATTCCCAAAACCCTGCTAAAACGATTCTACTTAAAAAAAATTATAACATTGAAAAAGAATATAAAAATCGTTGATCATTTTAACATCCAATTTCCGCTATATAAAGTTGTGTTTAGCAACATACCGTATTCGCCTCTATTACCGCACCGTGCGCTTAGTTTTTTCAAAATCGTGTCAACAAATCACGGAGAAAAATCTACCTAATTAGCGCACACTCGATGTGAAAACACTAGCTTTCGAGATGATGCATACTGATATTTAATGGGATGGAAAAGGATACTAAAGCATTGCCTTCACTGTTGAAGAAATAACGTTAGGTTTTTTGTTTTTAGCTCATCTGTCACGTAGTGACAAGGTGAGCTTTTGGGATCACTTTTTGTCCGTCGTGCGTCCGTAAACTTTTCTTCAAACGATTTTGACCAAACTTCACAGGAATGATCCTTAGGTGGTCCCCTTTCAAAGTTGTTCAAATGGTTCCGGTCCGTTGCACATATAGGTCACAGTAGCCAAAAATAGATTTTTTTCACCGAAAACTTAAAAAATCTTCTTCTCTGAAACCGCAAGGCCCAGGTCTTTGATATTTGGTATGAAGCTTCATCTAGTGGACCCCTACCAAGATTGTTCAAATTATAGTGCTGGGGCCAAAAATGCCCCCGCACGGGGGCCCTTTGGTTTTACATGGGCTTATATAGGGAAAATCTTTAAAAATCTTCTTCTCTGAAACTGCAAGGTCCAGATCTTTGATATTTGGTATGAAGCTTCATCTAGTGGACCCCTACCAAGATTGTTCAAATTATAGTGGTGCTGGAGCTAAAAATGCCCCCGCACGGGGGCCCGTTGGTTTTACATGGGGTTATATAGAGAAAATCTTGAAAAATCTTCTTCTCTGAAACCGCAAGGCCCAGGTCTTTGATATTTGGTATGAAGCTTTATCTAGTGGACCCCTACCAAGATTGTTCAAATTATAGTGCTGAAGCTAAAAATGCCCCCGCACGGGGGCCCTTTGGTTTTACATGGGCTTATATAGGGAAAATCTTGAAAAATCTTCTTCTCTGAAACCGCTAGGCCCAGGTCTTTGATATTTGGTATGAAGCTTCATTAAGTGGATCCCTACCAAGATTGTTCAAATTATAGTGCTGGGGCCAAAAATGCCCCCGCACGGGGGCCCTTTTGTTTTACATAGGCTTATATAGGGAAAATCATTAAAAATCTTCTTCTCTGAAACTGCAAGGCCCAGGTCTTTCATATTTGGTATGAAGCTTCATCTAGTGGACCCCTACCAAGATTGTTCAAATTATAGTGCTGGAGCTAAAAATGCCCCCCCCCCCCCCGCACCGGGGCCCTTTTGTTTTACATAGGCTTATATAGGGAAAATCGTGAATTATTCTCTGAAACTGCAAGGCCCAGGTCTTTGATATTTGGTATGAAGCTTCATCTTTTGGACCTCTACCAAGATTGTTCAAATTATAGCCCTGGGGCCAAAAATGCCCCCGCTCCGGGGCCCTTTGGTTTTACATAGACTTATATAGGAAAAATCTTGAAAAATCTTCTTCTCTGAAACCACAAGGCTTAGGTCTTCGATATTTGTTATGACGCTTCAGCTAGTGGACCTCTATAAAGATTGTTCAAATTATAGCCCTGAGACCAAAAATGCCCCCGCCATGTGGCCCTTTGGTTTTACATAGACTTAAATAGGGAAAATCTTTAAAAATCATCTCTGAAACACAAGGCTTAGGTCTTTGATATTTGTTATGAAGCTTCAGCTAGTGGACCTCTACCAAGATTGTTCAAATTATAGCACTGGGACCAAAAATGCCCCCGCTCCGGGGCCCTTTGGTTTAACATAGACTTATATTTTACATAGACTTCTATATGCAGGGTAAACCTTTAAAATCTTTTTCTCTGAAACCAGAAAGCCCAGGTCTTTCATATTCAATATGAAGCTTCATCTTGTGAACCTCTACCAAGTTTGTTCAAATTTTAGCCCTGGGGCCAAAATTGACCCTGCACGGAGCCCACTTGTTAAGCTTTGGATCAGGTGAGCGAACCAGGGCCCTCTGGGCCCTCTTGTTGTTTTTTGATAGATTTACCGTGAGAGTGTCTAGGGGGAGGTTACTGTAAAGTGTACGCTTATGTATTTCCTTTTGAAAAATAGTTCTGGTGTGCGCTTATAGGAGCATGTGTGGTAATTAGGGCGAATACGGTATAAGTTCCAATGAGATAGACTTCCAAGTACGCCTAAAACATAGCTAGTGTTCTTTTAAGGCCCGTTCAGACTCCAGAGAAGGGGTAATTTCCGTAGGCTGTGCGATTCTTAAGAAAATATTTTTTGAAGTGAAACTTGTAGGTTTAATTTTTGGTTCTGCTTTATTTTTAAATAATTCCAAAAACTATTAGGTGTCATCGGTGTTATCGCATAAATACCCACCGCCTGAGCGCGGGCCCATCTTAGACAGCCGAATATGGCAAATTATGTGGTTTATGCTATCGCAAACGTCAACACGTCAACGCATTGTAATTACTTTTCATGGCTATAACATTACATTTATCGGGTTAATTTTTTTCCACATGATTTGGATACAAACTTACTTGTACTTTTGGGGTAACAGTTAGAACCCCTTTTAGGAGGCCCCAACAAATACACACAATATGTGAATCGCGTCACGATAAAATTGACATTCGTACATGTGCGGCAAGCGAATACTCAGATCAGCCTGTGTATCCGCACTGTGTGATCAGAGTTTTCACTGATGGAATGAAATCAATAGGGTCTTCGCTCTCCAAACAGCGTAAAACGAAGACTATGGTCGGGTTCCATGTATTCCGGGCGAAGGCGTATCTGAACGTTCGCAAGGCATATATATCTGTAGGGGTTGTTTTGTCGCGACGCGGCCCATTTTTGGTTAGCTATCATACCCATGTGAGACCCAAATGTCACAATATGAAGTGGGATTTACAGGGGTATTCAGTTCGTGGACTTGTTAACATGATGGTTCCGGTTGTTTAGGATAATATTTCATTTATTGCAAATCTTATTACAGAGCCAAAATGTCGTCATGCTCATGTGTAAAGCACAGCGAGTTTGCTGAAGGGAAGTCGTTTTCTGTTTACAAGTTTACGAGTAAAAAACACAAGAAAGCCGTAGAAAGGAAGTTAAAAGAACTTGGATATGTTACCCTTTATACATCAACGCTTTGTACAGCCTGTGCTAAATATTGCGAAGAAAACTTTCTTGGAAAAGGAAATGAAAACAATGACGAAAAATCTAAACAACCTAAAATTGACCTCACTTATGTTCACCAAATGATAAAAAAAAACATTGAGAAGGGCCTTATAAGTGATTATATTTTAATACAAATAGCAAGTGCCTTAGGAAAATCACAAAAGGACAAGATATATGACGATGCCCTTGATATTAATTCAGGTTATAGGATTGATTCTGTTCTTAAATCGTTTAACGTTCAAAACTGGCTGGCTGAAAGAAATCCCATCGTTACAGCATTCATAAAAACAAGTTCTGGAATAGAAGGTGAAGGGACTGTAAACAGTAAAAAAACTTTTATGTGTTGCCAACAGTGTTGACAGTTTGTACAAAGCTAGATGTTTAAATCTTGTAACGCCATTGTCCTTCACCATCAATCTTGTAAGTTATTACATGTCTGGTAGCAAAATAATATGCTCTCTCAATAATAGCACATCACCTGCTGGAAGTTATACTACAGTAAGAAACTGGATTTCAAAGCAAAACGAACAGCCCCTAACTTCCCCTAAAGAAAGTGATATTGTGACATTCTTCGATAATAATCAAGTCATTTCAAGAAACTGGCGGGTAAATTACAACCATAAGTGTAAGGTCAGTGTTATCACAACATTTATTCATATTGTTCCCGGTGTACCATCCCATCTTCAAACGGCACCCGACTTCTCTCCATTACACTGGCTGTACTTAGGACAGGAACCCACAGCAATTGTTGATAAAGTTGAAGAACTGTTGGCAGATGCTTCCGAAACCTTTAAAACAATACGGAACGAGTTCATTTCTTCAAAATTAAAGACACTGTATGAATCCGAACAATGTATTATGCACGAAGAGGATACAAAAGCCCATGCTTTTGAAAAGGATCCCTACCAGTGGGTTCCTAACAACCACAAAGATAAATCACCCAAAGTGATGATGGGTGAGCCAGAATTTGTTAACCCAAGCTGTTGAGCAGGTTCTCACTCACATTCAATCTGGAACATGTGACAGTCGTAAGTGGACTGTGGTGGGCTGTGATGGACTACCTTATGTTCTTGGTACCAGAGTAATCGCACGGAACAAAGACCTTCAAAACATTCTCCTCGTACCAGGTTTGGGGCATTATGAAATCAATTTAGTAAAGTGTATATTTAAACTCATGTGGGATGCTGTAATTGAAGAGCTTGCGAAACTTCTTGGTTTTAAGAGTCTTAAAGCTCTAACGTCATGCCAGAAATGCGCAGACCACCACAAGTCTTGGCAAATTATTCTGATCCTTATGTTTGGTACCTTGGAAGAACTGTTAATGCCGTATGTAAAATCGTGTATCACCGCTAAAGCTGAACCCAACCTTGAAGGTTTTAACCAGTATATGGATACTGTCAAAAATCAGAACTTCTTGTTTCTGTACAAGACTGTCTTAACATACCTTGTAGCTCTCTTCGTTTTCCGCTGTGGCGTAAGAAGAAACAATCATACATTCATAATTGCCGGAAGGTCAGTTGTTACAGATTTATTTTATGGTTTCAACTGTACCATGTGCCAAGAGTTAGAATTCCAGGATGTCAAAGCTCGATCTTTAGCCCCAAACCAACTCAAGGATTTCTTGGCAGCAAACGAGTCATACAGTGTCAGTGGGCACCCCAGTAAAGGCGAGGGGGGTGACTTCATTCTGGAATCCTTCAACAGATGAACGAAAAGATGGCTCCCCTCTGGTCTACCATCAGAGGACCACTGGATTAAAGTATGCAGAAACGTTGACAGGCTTGAAGAAGTAAGCATACATTTTAGTTTTTGCACAATCTTTATCAGATGAATGATTCAATATTGTACTACTGCGTATTGTACCGTTCGTTCACTGAAATATTTTGTCGGCCTCCGCCCATCGGGGCTTGAAGAAATATATGGGCTGCATGATGCTTCCACGAAGAGCTGAAACCCACCCGCGCACGAGTACTGGTAAACCGCTTAGAGGATCAAAGCCTGCCCAGGCAAAGCAGTGAGAGTCGATCCGTCCATGCTTATAAACCCTATTGGTTTCATTGGGCGGCAGGGCTTGAGATGTCATTTCATCTCAATGCCGGTTAAAATCCCACAAAATTGTAAAAAACGTCTCCCAAATGGCCTTTAGTGTTGACGGGGACGTTAAACCTCAAATCAAACAATGAAATATCAAAGTTCCCATAGTGTGACGTGCCGTTTTACTATAAATCCAATATTTTGTGATATCAATAAATTCAATTAGTGATATCACTAATTCTATTTAGTGATATCACAAAATGCGGATGAATTATTCATATCACGCGGAGATGAAACAAACCCCGCACTAGAACTGGTAAACTGCTGGGATCTAAGCCTACCCAATCCAAGTGATGCGAGTCGGACCTTCCATGCATATTAATATTATTGGACGGTAAGGCTATAGATTCCTAATCATTGCCTCCACTTCTATTTTGAGAAGTCATTTCATCTCATTGTCGGATAAAAGTCCCGCAAACATGGGGACAATGTCTCCTAAATCACATATATAGTGTTAAATAAGACGCTAAATATCAAATCAAACAGACTCATTACAAAAACACGTCGAAAAAATTTAAAACCAAAAAAATCTTCTTTTTTTCTAAATAAAATTCTTTATATTTTTCTTTTTTCTGCTCCAAATATAGATTATGGGCAATTGTTAAAACCGCCTGGCCTCGGTTATGCGCTTCTAACGAGTACCCACAACCTATGTCTATGAGGAGGAATAAGGAACATAATGTATACCCCTGTAAACCCCAGTTTACTGTATAAAACTGGGGTTCAAGGGGCTCAGAATTTTATAGGCGTGTTTCCGTGATTTACAACTACGTCAAAAATCGTGACATCAAAAAATAAATTCAGTCCTATCAAAAAATAGATTTTGTCATATAAAATAATTAGTGATATCACAAAATCGATTTAGTCGTATCCAAAATAGAGGGTTTATAGTAAAACGGGACCTCATAGTTCACCAGTGCAGTGCCCATTCCTTCGCCATAAAATGACAACCACCCTCCTTGAATCCGTGCAAGAGGGAGAATTACCGTAGAAGATACTTCATGATCTATCGCCACGAAAGAATGATGGCGCGCCGGAGACTCGAACCGGCGACCTTCTCATCAACAGTCAAATGCGCATCCACTGACTGTCCAGAGAACTGTTCTAGATAGGGTTATTGTGAAGCAAGGAACACACAGTAGAACTGGAAAATATGGAATGTACATTGTTTCTGGGACAGACTAGCTAGTTTCGTCCTTTTAGGCCTCATCATTGACCAAGTATTTTCAAAATTCCAAAATGAAATCATTGACACCAAAGGACAAGAAAATATAAACTACACTATGATGCAGGGCAGGGAGATTTTTACGGCCGACACACATTCCCAGACAACAGCTATAGTGACGTCATATATGTTCTATATAGGGTTACCTCCTGATATTTTTACCTGAAATTGAAATAGGTAGATTGTATTTTGTACACCAGAATGTTCAAACGAATTGATTACGTGTACGTTTGAAACACGGGGTGAATAAATTAAATAAGTAAATGGATTTTTTTTTCAAAGAAATTTTTTAATATGTTCAGGACAATAAAAATTTACTTTCTGTAAATCAGTTACACTGGTAACAACTATGCCCACACACACAGAATGTGCCAAGTAGTCGCACATGGGGGTTCGCAACCGAGCCAAAAAACCTTCTTTTTCTTTCCTTCAAATTCAATTTTTCCACATATGTCACATTTGTTTTTCTCGGCGTCTTTCTTGACCACTTGTCTTTTGGACCTTCTAACTCTTTTTCCCTCCTTGTCCGAAGTTGTTGCGGGGACTTCAGCAGGGTTGGTGTCAACGCTCTCTGCAGACGTCGAGGGAATCGTCTGTGGAGTATATTCTGTGCTGTTGGTCTCTGTCTGAGTGCAAGTTGTTACTTTTTCTGTAATCATCAAGAAAACGTGCCTATATAAATCTGACATACAAATTGAACCCCACTTTTTGGGGTTTAGAGGGGTAAACCTTATTTTTATTATTTCTGCTGAAAAATTTACATTGTGGGTACTCGTTAGAAACGCCTCGATTTTGCGGTTCTAACGTGTGCCCAGTTTATATTTATAGCAGAAATATATATATATATACAGTAACACCTGTCTTAGTGGCCACCTCTATTAAGCAAGCAACCTGTGTTAAGCAAGCAGGCATTCAGTTCCCGAAAAAGGAATATGCACTAAAATTCACCTGTGTTAAGCAAGCACCTGTCTTAAGCAAGCACTTTTTGAATATCCCATAGGTGGTTGCTTAATACAGGTTTGACTGTATAGCAGAAATAATAATACATGTAATACTAACAAGAAAAAGTATAACATGTAGTTACATGTTATACATAGGCGTTGCCAAATGTGTATATATCATTACATTAGCGATCACCTTATACACTGAAACACCGAGATAATTATGGAGATTCCCTAAACCCTAGGTCATTAAAGAGCAACATTATGAATCCTCTAGACCATATAATGAAACCGAAAACCTAAAAGTAAAAGAAAGCTTTTCAAACCCCACCGAAACGAAGTAAGCTACATACGAAGGCTAGGCTTAACTGACGTGTGGTTCAAGAGATGTCGCAGAAAGTGTTGATGCCAGACGACGATAACAGACTAAAACGATAAATACGTTGAACAACTGACCATCCCATAATCTACTAGGAACATATTGCTCTGGTGAGGTACAAAGCTTCTATATATCTGTGAAGTTTCATCCAGATATTCCATATAGTAAGGGAACTAGAGGCCAAAAACCATTTTTCAGATACTTCAAAGGGCAATAACTCTGACAAACAAAAAATAACGAATTTTGCCCATCAACAATCCCAAACCACTCATCCCCGATACTAATATGTATGCAAAATTTGAACAGAATCCGTGAAAAAATACTCGTTTTCCGTAGGAATCGAAGTGCGGACGGACGGACACCGGAAGGTATAACATAATACCCTGTCTCATTGAGGTGAACATTTCTGCCAAGTAATATTTAAATCCATCAAGAAATAAGAAAGTAATTGCCCGGACAAGACAAAACCTTTTTTTATATATTTAACCTCTAAGTATGACCTTGACCTTTGAGGTACGGACCTGGATCTTGCGCGCGACACTGTCTCATTGAGGTTAATTTTTCTGCCATGTAATAGTTAAATCCATCCAGAAATAAGTAAGTTATTGATCGGACAGGACAAAACTCATCCTTTTACCTTTAACCTTAAAGTATGACTTGACCTTTGAGGTATGGACCTGGGTCTTGCGCGCGAAACAGTCTCATAGAGTTGAACATTTCTGCCAAGTTAAAATTTGAATCTATCCAGAAATAAAATAGTTATTGATCGGACACGACAAAACCCATTTTTTCCCCTTTAACCTCTGAGAAAGACCTTGACCTTTCAGTTACGGACATGGGTTTTGCGCCAACTGACCAAATATTAACGAAATTGTATCAAAGGGTTGAGGAGATATGGAGCGGACAAGAAAGTGCCACGGACGGAGAGACGAAGGGCATTCCTATAATCCCCGCTCTGCTTCGCAGCGGAAGATTAATAAGAAATTCTCCAACTCCAGTTTATCTGTTCAGAGAAACTGGAGTTTACAGGGATGCACATTTATTTTTTATTCTTGCTCTAAGAGACAGGACGTGGGTGCCTGTTGCTACTGCTTAGTGAGGCAGCTTTAACGAGTACCCACAGTCTACGACTAGAGGAAATAAAAAAAAAATGTTGCTGCCTTCCACCACTATTTTTTATTTCTGCAACGCAGACTTTTTTTTGTGCTTGGGAACTAAATGGAGAACATAAAGACACAAGAGTACATGCAGCAAAAATAAATTTTAATGAATGTAGTTGCAGCACCTGACATGTATGGGAGATCACTTCTCCCTTGAATGGCAGAGACATCTGTAGTTAAAATCACCTTCAGCCTACCCCTTGGAACTGCTCAAAAGTGGGCGCCAAAGCAACTTTTGAACAGTCTCAAAAGGGGGACATCTAGCTTATAGAAAAACCAGAGGTACCGACCAAATAAAAACTTATAAAAGCATATAACTAGATGTAATTTTTTGATGGGACTAACAGCGATGCGATTTTTACTGTATTATAATAATAAAGTACAGACTACCTGCATTATTTCAAAACTCCATATCAAAAACTCCATGTCGGGAGATACTATTTCTTTTGTTTTACTCCCATCGTTCTTTTAGACAAACTTATGATTCTGGGACTAAAATCCATGCAATACCAAAATATTGTTATTGCATACTGAAGCTTTTGTTTTGCAGATTGAGATAATGAGAGTAATTATTTTTTGGCACATTTATGCATTTAATGCTGGAATGAGACAGGCAAAATAAACAAGAGACACATGAGCCTCTATGCCCCACCAAAGGCCAAGCTCGAAAATCTTGCCCTAGTTTCCATAGGTTCCTGTGAAATAAACATGTTTTAATTTTCATACCTAAATGACCTTCAGCCAAGGAATAACCTTGACGACTCCAACTGCTTCATCCACTTCTTTAGTCTACCACTGCATTTACTGGAAAGGGCTTGTGAAAAAGAATGCACACGTGAAATATGGAAGCTCTGTCACTTTCCAATTGAAAGTAATGGCCTATGTCAAAGATTGAAAAAAGCAAAACAACATAAAAGTAAAAGACCACGAGGCCAAAAAATATACCACCAGTAGAAAAGTCCTGTGAGAAACATGAAAGCCCTACCATCACCCAAAATGAAAGGTACGGCCAATGACAAAGCTCTAAAAAAGGAGCTCAAACATAGGCCAAATGGCAGGGGTATGAGATCAAAATTTTTGGCACCTCCTAAATGGACCTGGGACAAGGAATGCACATGTGAAATATGGACAAAATCTATCTGTTACCGCCTAAAAAGTCATGTCCAATGTTAAGATTTTTTGCAGGCAGGCAAACAGAAGGATGAACAGACCAAAAACATTATGTGCACCTGATTCTGAGGTTATGGAGGCCATAAAAAGGGGAGATAATTCAGCCTAAATTGCAAGATAGAGCCATTGAACTAGGGTAGTAGGTGAATCTTTGTTTTTTTCAACCCACAAATGTCTCGGGGACATATGGAAACTGGACCTCAGTTTAAGACTCCTGCGTTCTAGGTCTGACGGTCCTGGATTCCTGATTTACCGAAGAAGTAAAATTAGCATTACACCACACAGGCTCCAAAAGTTGAGCTAAATGTAGCACTAATGAAGTTAAATGTGTATGAAGCTCCATGGCAGGAGACCAAATACTTTTAAAAATATGGCTAAGGTTGAGGTTTATTGACTAAATCTTTGAAAAATAGGCCAAAGCTCAGACACCAAGAACACAGGTAAAAATGTGGGGTACTGCTGAAAAGACTTTTTTTGTCCCAAGGAGCACCAATTTAAAGCTCGAAAGACGCGGTAGAATGCTGCTGAAAAGAAGCAGAATATGGGCTGTAGAAAAAAAAATCAAAAGGAGGGGTTGATGATCCGGCCAAAACCCAACAATAAAGTTATGGCCCTTAGTCAGAATGTAGTACTTAAGATGGAGAGTATTTATGTGAAATTCCATGATGCTTAGGCTTTATACTTATTTTTTAAGTTTGTAGCCAAGGTTTAGTTCTCCTGGAATAACAACGATGAGTGATATCAATAACAGCAAAGTTTTTTTTCATCATTTAAAAATACAGACAAGCTAATAATGTGGGCGACAGAAGGTACGCACAGAAAAATAAGGATCTTATGATGCCAATGTCTATCTGGACATTCCCATCAATTAAAGGGACATAATGGCACACAGACTACTAACCAACACAACACTAATATGGCAGCTAAAAACATGGCTTTAACCCTTACCTTGTCCAATACTCAAATTAGCCGCATCATTTCTTATCTTCAACAAATCAGATAACTTGGTTTAATGCACCGCTAGAAAACCCATAAACTGAATGTCAATGTGGAGCATGAGCCTATGCTCTCTGTAGAAGCAATGTACTCTGGATCTACACTGGTTGCAAATAGAGGGGCTGCTGTAAGCAGCAAGATAAGGCCAAGTATTTAGATGATACAGTTGCACAAGTGATATTTTGCATGTGATATCTATAACAATGCAAATCTTTAGGATGCATTGAACTTGGTGTACAACCTTATATACTTGTGATAGAATTGGAGCCTTAATGGTTGTTTAACACAACGACATAAGCATGTATACAAATTAAAATTGGCACTTCAGAATATGCCATATACAAAGCGACATAACATTGAAGAAAAAGCATACAAAACATAAACCAAACTGAAAGCGAACTTGCATATAAATACATAGAAGACTAAACCACACCTGACAGTATTGGTATATTGCATATAGCACAACCTTTGTATAACACCACTGATATTAGCTCGGACCAGAAACTGTTTGCATTACTAAACGTATACAAACTAGAAATGTGTCAACACGACACAGATGCCCCTGCCAGGGGCCAAATGTAACATGACAGCATAGCTCACCTGCTTCACACTTCAATCACTGAACCATGAAATACAGGTCACATTGACCTAGATATATTTCGAAGTCAATCATGGGGCCATATGGAAGTAATAATCCAGATATAAGGTTTCTCTATCAATGAGTATTCAAGATATAAGGCAAAATCACTGGACCATGAAATACAAGTCACACTGACCTAGATTTATTTCCAGGTCAATTATTTAGTCACACAGAACTAATCATCAAGGTATGATGTTTCTCCATCAATTGGTATTCAATATATAAAGCAAAATCACTGAACCATGAAATATAGGTCACACTGACCTAGATTTATTTCGAGGTCAATCATGGGGTCACATGGAACTAATATAACTGGTTTGACATTTCTCCATCAAAAAGTATTCAAGATATAAGGCAAAATCACTGGAGCATGAAATATAGGCCACAATGGCCTTGATTTATTTTGAGGTCAATCATGGGATCACATTGAACAAATATACCTGGAATATTATTTCCCCATCAAATAGTATTCTAGATATAAGGCAAAATCACTGAACCATGTAATATAGGTTAAACTGACCTCAATTTACTCAAAGGTCAATGATTGGGTCACATGAAAACTAACATACCAGGTATAACATTTCTCCATCAAATAGTATTCAAGATATAAGGCAAAATCACAGGACTGTGAAATATAGGTCAAACTGACCTAGGTTTATTTCGAGGTCAATCATCAGGTCATATGGAACTTATATACCCGGTATGAATTACCTCTTTCAAATAGGATTTAAGATATAAGGCAAAATCACCATACCATGAAGTATAGGCAACACTGACGTCAATTTATTTCCAGGCCAACCATGGGGTTACATGAAACTAAAATACCAGGTATATCATTTCCCAACCAAATAGTATTCAAGATATAAGAGAAAATCACTGGACCATGAAATATAGGTCACATTGACCTAGATTTATTCCAAGGTCAATTGTCAGGTCACATGGAACCTATATACCAGGTATAACATTTCCCCATCAAATAGTATTCAAGGTATAAGGCAAAATCATTGGACTGTGAAATGTGGGTTACCATGACCTTGACCCCTTTACACTTGAAGCAATGTCACATAGCTGGTTGACGTGCAACCCATTGTGTCTTCAAACAATTAACATAAAGGAAATCTAGTATAACTTATTACTTAACCTGAGCCTTTAACATTAAAAGTTTTTAAGTCCATGACCTTGACCTTGAAGACATTGGCATGGCCGCATCGGTGGGGGCATTGGCGAATCAAACTTTGGATCTATATGTATTATTATGTCAAATATGTACCCAAAGACACTAAAAAATCTGTTTCTACCTGTTATAAATACCTTAACCCTGAGTCTTTAAAATTAAACATTTCTAAGTGCAGGACCTTGACGACATTAGCATTGTAGGGGGCATTGGTGTATAAACTAGATGTATATCTATTACAATACCAAGTATGAACCAAAGTCATCATAAAAGTCAGTTTGTACCTGTTACAAATACCTTAACCCGAGCCTTTAATAAACAAAATTGCTAAGCCTGTGACCTTGACCTTGAGGTCATTGGCATGGATGGGGTTATCACCAAATTAAACTTTGGACCTATATCTATCATCATATTAAATATGAATTGATTCCATCAAATGGTTTGGAAAATATGACTTCTAGGAATTTCAAAAACCTGTTACAAAAACCTTAACCTGAGGTTACAGGAAGACGTACGGATGTACGTAGATATGCACGTACAGACATATGTACACACGTACGGAAAAACCGAAAAACTATATGCCCCTGGCATCGCCGATGCGGGGGCCATAATAAAAATTTGGCACTCCAGGGGAATATGCCATATACAAAGCCACATCACTAAAGGAAAGCAAACAAAACATAAACAAACTTGAAAGTGAACATGCATATAAGTACAAACAATATTACAACACACCTGACAGTATTGGTATATTGCGCACAGTGCAACCTTTGTATAACACCACAGATATCAGCTGAGACCGGAAACTGTTTGCATAACTATATGCGTACAAATAAAAATTGGCATTCCAGGAGAATATGCCATATACAAAGCCACATAACATTAAAGAAAAGCATACAAAACATAAACCAACTTGAAAGCGAACATGCATATATATATACATACAAAACTTCACATCAGATGGTATTGGTATATTGCATACAGCACAACCTTCTGTATAACATCACTACTCAGCCCAGACCAGAAACTGCTCACATTACTATGCAACCTTTAATTAATGCATTATAGGTTTTTTGGGTTCACCAGTGCAAATCGCTTGTATAGCCCTGGAACAGTGTCAAAGCAGCGGATAGCAGTGCCATATGAAGGCTGTGACGCAACAAGAAAAAACAGCATAATAATATCAGTAGACTAGATAAGGTGCGTATTTGGTGATAATTCATGGATAATTTTCTTTATCTCTCAACAAAAACATATGTTGTGGGTACTCATTTGAACCGCCTCGAATGAATACCCACACCATATGTTATTGTTGAACAATAAGGAAAATTATCCCTCAATGATCAGCAAATACGCACACTATCTAGTCTACTGCGGCATATGCAGCAAAAAAGGAAAAAATATGTATTTGCTCTTCATGTATTCTAACAATAACATTTAGCCAAAATACGCATCTTGCGGATTATGCAAACACGTACTCAGACATTGCCATTTTTTTTCCTGCAAAGATAGCCAGACCCAAAGCCACAAGCTATTTTTTTTATTTCCCCCTAGTATGGCAAGCTGTTGGCACAAATTTTCGTTTTTTGCATGGATATAAAGCCTGCGTAAGGGACAAAGATGTTTTTTTTTGTATCCCAATAAACCAAATGCTACGTCCTATGCAAACTTTTCCCTGTAAGTAGGGCAAATGCAAGGCCAAAAGCTTTGTCAGGGCAGATATAGACCTAGATTTCCCAGACCAGGGCTTAAAATGACTAAATACAACATCTGCTAGACATACACCAGACAAGAAATGGCAAGCCCTTACTACTGGCCAACAAAACTAAATTAATGCGCTATTACAAGTATGTGTTTACCCTATGTATAACTCACATCACAGAAACAAGATAAAACAATAACCTGTGTACTCCCACAGCAATGTAATTACATATCAACAACAAAAAAAAAGGCAAATCCTCATGTGCAGGAGCATAGAGTAAATACAATACATATAACAAGAGGGCCGGGTATGCTCACCTGACTTGATGCAAAAACAATGTAAGCGTACATACTGTTTTTCTGTGGTAACTTCTATACAGAATGTCAAGAGCAAAAAAACAGTTAGTCTGGAAAAAAAAGCCAAAAAGCTGAAATAAAACATGTTGTAAGCAGAATTCCAGCTGTGGTACTTATATTCAAATGTATTGAACCCTAAGGCACCCATTTTTTTTGCAAAAAAACATTTTTCAGCAAAAAATGTCAGTTACATTGTTATTGCACCAAACGACGATATACCGGTAATGAGACATGAATACAGGGTATATATATGTTCTGCGCAAAGTGAGAATCGGTACAATTCCGGAATTGTCCTGCGCAAAGTAGGAATTCTCACTTTGCGCAACAATTCCGGAATTGTACCGGTTCAATTCTAGAATTGCGCAAGGGGTTGGGTGTGATCTTATCGATTATTTGTAAAGGTAAATTTCTCTGCGCAAAGTAGGAATTATTTGGACAAAGTAAGAATCATTCAAACCAGATAGAAGGTTTCGATAAAAGAATGAAGAAAGCATGTTGTCCAATCTGTCCGGGATCGAACCCGCGACTATGTCTGGTCGAAAAGTTAAACATGCATGAACCATGCATAACGCTCAGTGTCAATTACAAGTGACATCTATTTTGGCTCAATGACTTCCATATATCTTAAGACCAAATATGGTCTTAAAATGCATGTTCATAACGAAAACACTTCTATTCAAATACATTGAAACTTATATTGCCTGAGATTTTTTTTTCTTATTTCTTCGCAAAAGATAGATTGTAGGTACAAACTAGGCGGCCCTAACGAGTACCCGCAGCCCGTGTTTCTGAACAGAAATACAATGAACACTGTATACCTCTATATCCCACTGCTTTACATGTACTATAAAAAAGTGGGTTTCAAGGGGTCAAAACTATATGGGCATGTTAGCGTGATGTTATTCTGCTTATAAGTTACGAGTATTTGAATATATTAACTTCTTTAGAATTCGCATCTATACTTTTATAAAAGTAACAGTAAATTATAAATGTTAATAATTCCTACTTTGTCCCGATTCTTACTTTGCGCAGGGACAATTCCGGAATTGTCTTGCACAAGGTAGGAATTCTCACTTTGCGCAACAAAGTGAGAATTCTTACTTTGCGCAGGACAATCCGGAATTGTACCGATTCCTACTTTGCACAGAACATATATATATATATATATATATATATATATATATATATGTTTTTTTATATAAGAAGGTGCCACCTGCTGCAAAAAATAGAATACTTCAGTTGGTATGACCTATACAACACATTTAGTCTTCTGGCAGTCCCCCAATCTGATCCGACTAAGTGCTGTAAGCCGAGGCATTTTTGCATGAGGCCAGCCCGCAACTAACCATGTAGGTGTAGCCCTTGCTTTGGTGCAGAATAAAAACAACAAGAGCACTTAAGGCTTTAGCAAGCAACAAATTCCACCAAAAAAGTCTTATTTCAACCCTTTTCCTGCTGCCTATGACAACCTTTTTTTTGGCAAGAACAGTGTAGATCTAGATCAGATGGATTTTGAAGTAGCCATCCAGGCAGGCTCTTTTTTTTTTTTTTTGGTTTGGGTTTTATGGCCCTTTCAAGATTATTTCACTCATATCCAGTCGATCGTTAACCATAGGTGGGCGAAAACCGGAGTACCCGGAGGAAAACCACCTGACCTTCGGTTGCAGAACTTGGCGTCTTACATGTGGCTTGAGCGAGGCTCGAACACACGGTGGTGAGAGACCTAATGACTGAGAGTCAGCGCTCTTATCCATTAGGCCACGGAGGCCCGTAAAGGCAGGCTCTACACTGTTTGACATTCAGCTTATGGATCTGTAGCAATAAAATTCCATTAAGCAAGCATATTGGTTAAAAAAAAAACAGAAATGGGTGCAGTCAAATTGAATATGCAGCAGGATAAAGGCTAAAAAATGCATGGGAAAAGCAGACTAGATATTTATTAAAAAGTATAACAAAAATATGAAACTTTTCTTCATATAAAAACGCAGGATGACCATCTTCAACTCACATGGTAAAAAAAAAATAAGAAATGGGCATTTATGGCATGCGATAGCCTTCTTATCACAGCAAACGGATAACAAAAAACTACATATACAGAATCAGCTGTAATTGGGGACTGTGTACTTCGCGCGATGGAAAACGGGCTTAGTAAGCCTGCACCTTGACACTAAAACAATAGGCGCTGAGGTGATGCATGCCAACAATACTGCATTGGGTGTGTGAAGCACAGTTAGGTTTGAGATGTGTCCTGTAAGGAACACAAGGCAGGGGCAACTGCATAGAGGGTGTTCATACATTTCCCTCCCCCTAAATAGTGGCCATGTTTCTATAATGGAGCTTTACACCAATTGAGGCAGATACAGTATTTTGAATCACAGTAATTAACAACACACTCGCAAAAAGATTGCCTTGATATAAGAGCAAAAGAAAAACCAAAACCAAGAGGCCTAAAGATAGACCTGTTCTGCCCTCTTAAGATATGATTGACCTTGGGCAAGTAATATTTAAAACATGGGAGTATTAACACAGTCTTCCTTTTACTGGTCATCACTGTTAACCTACCATAATTCAATTTTGAACTCTTGCCCTACAAGATATGAAATATCTACCTACATCCAGACCTGACAAGGCCTATGCGCAAACTTGTTCTAGAATAGATGACATGATAGCCTTATACAAGATTTGATGATGACTGGCCCAAAAGCCTAATCACATTAACCACCCTAACATGGGATGTTAGAAGCGGAGGAATCTAAAATAGTTTACGTTCTGACAAACGTTCCATCTCTATTATGGTTTTTTCAGAAGCATATATGCGCTCAGGATGGAGGTTTATAATCGATAAACCTTTCAAAGAGGAAACCCTGCTCAATGCGACATATGCCATACCTGATGTAAAAACTTCGGGACCTATATCAATGGCAGCCTCTGTTAAAGTTAAGCCTTGCACCTTATGAACAGTTACAGCATATGAGACTTTAAATGGAAATTGTGTTCTTGTAACTGTTGATTTAGTCTGTGTAAAGAATGTAACAGTGACAGGTAAAATAGTTATTGGGGTATGCTCATTCTCCTCAAAAACAGCACCTACAGTTGGGTCAAAAAATTTAATTTCAACTGAAGTAGGTAGTTCACCAGCATATCGCTGATCTTTGCCATTACGCCAATTAAACTTCACCAAAGTGCCCTGAGCACCGTTTACCAGGCCCGTTTTGGTTTCAATATTACGAAGCAGCATAACTTGGGCACCAACACAAAGTGTTATGCTTTTTGGGATGCCAGCACACAAAGACTCATCATCTGCAATATCATCAACAGGACCTTCATCAATAGCAAGGAGCTCGTGCAAGGGTGAATCTATTAAAGATTTGGCCCGCAAGGTCCTGTCATTGTGCAACCTGCAAAGCCGTTTTGTAGGATAAATATGCTGGATAGCTGGCCCTGGTTGTTTTATGCACCTACTGCTGAGTTTTTTTATATCTGCTTGAGAGTGTTGGCCAGTTCTTACTCTGTTGAGTAATTCAGCATAAAGCTGGTCTCCTTTTTGCCTTACATTTTGTGTTAACTCAACACAATAAAAAAGATCCTTCCACAAGTGAGTGGATGCCATACACGGGTGGTCAGCGTAAACAGCACTGCCATAAACTGGTCTGAGTTGATACAAATCACCAAAAGCAATAATATGCAAATTCCCCAAAAAAATGTCAGGATGGCCACTAGTATCCATAATTTCAGTGAGCCTGAGATGAATATGGAGCAATGTGTTCACACTAACCATACTTATCTCATCAATTATTAACATTCTAGTGTCTATGAAAAGATTCCTCATCCTCTCAAGTACTCTAGCCGACAGTCTGTTGTAATGTGCCTGGTTTTTTTTCTGCACATCCAAATGCAACAGACGATGAAGGGTCCAAGCCTTGATGTTGAATGCTGCAACGCCTGTAGGGGCAGCAACAAGAACATTAGGGTTATTTGTTGTGTTCTGTCGCAAAAGATGCTCTCGGAGCAATTTCAGAAGGAAAGATTTGCCGCTCCCAGCACCACCAGTGATAAATAAATGCAGCGGAGACATATCTGGCTGTGTAAGTCTGGAGGTAACGTAAGAAAGGATATCCTTTTGCTCTTTGTTGCATTGAGCAAAATTCTGAGCATATTCCGCATCTGTCATGGTATATATTGCTAAAGCCCTGAATTCATTAGATGTAAATGTTTCTTGCTTGGTCGGATGCAGCTCTTCAGCATCACCCACCTCAGTGAAAGCAAATGCAGAAGAAAGGAATTCAACAGGTTGTTCACTGGCACTTGAAGCCATGAAATTTGGTGTGATTACACAATGGAGGTCATGTTCTTGTTCTTCTCTCAAATTTTGTATTTGCTGCACAGCTTTCACAAGCTTCTCATGGTAATTGAAGTATTTCAGGGACTGCTTATCCATTCTATCTTTTTTTTTTTTCGAAGGCATCCTCATACGTCTGAAACGGTGATTTTACATCAGCGTGATCACGCCAAGGGAGGAACAAAGTCAGGATACAGGCAAAGTACTTTTCAGCATCTGCTGCTATGTTTGGCATGGAAGTTCTGAAGCAGGATTGCACACGTTTCTCTCTTATCCATTGCAGCGGCTTGCCGTCCAACCTGTAGCGTGCAAGTGCATTTTTGTTGGTTGTTACTATTTTCTCTGTCTTCGCTAGTAAACAGTAGCAAGTGGCAAATCGCACCAGAGACATATCTTCAAAGGGATCACATTTGGGCCTCCTCATGTAAACTTCATGCAAGCCTTGGCTATAAACATCAGTATCATCTGGATCCATTTCCCTCAAGATATGCTTGGGTTTTAATATCTTGAAGTGCTCATGCGGAGGATGAGAATTTACAAAGATTGTCTCGCGCGAGGAATAAACCATTGGTAAACTCAGAAGTCTGAAAGCAGCTTCTTGTGCACTAATTAACCTTTGGGTCAAAAGAACATTTCCAATCTTTGACAGTTTCTTGCGAACAGTTGCATTGATAGGCAGCTTAGTAATTGTACTGGCAAGTGCTTTTTTCACTGTTTCTGGCTCGTTCTTGCAAACATAGGTACAGACATATGATGCAGCAGCATATTTGCACCCAACCACTTGAATATCCATGTTAGCATTCCACTTTTGGAGGATTGTAATATTGTATGGATTAACCCAAATAATATCCTGTGAGCGGGCCAACTTATAAAAACGTCCAGTAGTTGATGAAATGTTTGTCAGTTGCACTACCGTTTTAGCGGATTGTGCACGTGGGAAGTCAAAGCGACAATGTGTTTTGCTGTTCTTTTTGTAGCATGTTTGTGTGTGGGTATGAGTTTGAAGCGTACTGACTTGGTGATAAAGAGGATCATCTTTTCCAGGAAGCTGGGCGCAAATATACCTATCTATGAAAGCTGGTGCATGTTTACGGCCTTCCACTGTTTCCATGTCTGGTGCATTTGCAACCCAAAAAAAATGCATGTATATGAGGACTTCCCCTGTTCTGGAATTCAACCCTGGCAAAGTGATCAAGAACACTGCCAAGAGGCTTTAACGGGCCTTTTATGATTTTTTGTAGAAACAACTCCCACTTTTTTGTGAAGTAAATGGCACTCTTCACTGGGTTGCTGCGTAGTAGTTGCGCCTTTGCACCTGAAGAGAGAACTTTAATAGCCTCTTCTGTCAATGTACTGTCAATGAACCTGTACAACTCAACCCAGTCTCTGTCATTACAGCTCAGTGACACAAAAAAAGTTGGCGGCCCCAACATTTGAATTTTTGACAACAAGTCATACAATTGATTCCGCCAATATGCAGCAGTGCCTTTCATACCCTTCATAAACCTGTAATCTTCTTGCACATGCTGACTGTAGGAATTTTGAAGCACATGCTGTGCTTCTAAAGGTGGCTGTTTTTTACCAATCCTCACTGCCACCGATATGCAGGACTGCAGTTGGTGTTGCTCATAAACATTCAGAGCCCAGAATAAGTACTCAGGGCTAGAGCTCCATCTTTTGTCTTCGTTCAGAACACGACAAGTAAAGTATTGTTTGGGGGTAATATGATCCACATGACTTTTGAAGCCACTAGTACCCATAGGGAAAAGAGTCGGGAATGCAAGCTCTTCAGCATGAAGATGCGAAAATATGTTTAGAGGGGAGTTTGTAAGGAATGGTAACTTTACACATGGAATATCAGAACTCTTAGATTTCTTTTTAGGAACTGTGTAATCAGCTGGAATAACAGAAAGCTGCTGCAGTGCTTTTTCATCTGTAGCAGGCACTTCACTTTGCTGGCTTGGACACGCTTGCTGCTCTGACAAAACACCCCCAAACGACGCTATGTCATGTAGTGTTATATCATAGTACAAGTGGTTGTTTTTTTGCAACCACAGAAGTGCACTGTAAATACGAGAAACATTCACAATGTGCTCTGCTGTACTGTTGGCAGATGTTATATTAACATAAGGGTTTTCAGCAGGGACCCTTGGGAGAAGCTTACACATGTCCTGGGACGGAACAGGAATGTTTATACACTGGCCTTTTTGGGCATATTGCCCACCCACAGGAAGCTTTGCTAGTTTTAAATATGGGTGTACTTGCGAAATCATGTGTATCTCAGTGCTATTGAGGTTCTTCAGTTCATTTGGGGTTAACCCAGGGAACATATGTTTAGAGCTTAAAGGGCTTTCATTCCCAGAGTGACGTGCACAGAAAGCACATGTGTATTGCCGAATTCCAGATTTTGTGATTTTTTTGGGGTCCTTGGAAAGTATCAGCTGCCCACAATGCGCACAGTGTGCATAAGGCAATGACCCAATGCAAGTAAACTCTTGCTGCCCAGAAGTTGGATTTTTCGGACTAACTGCAATAAACCCTAAGCTGGTCTGCTGGTGCCCATCACCTTTTTGAGCATAGGAGATTGTGGCTTGGTTGCTCTGTTCTGCTGTCTGGTCTTGGGCTAGAACTGAAGAGCAAAGCCTGCTTCTATGCACAAGTGGAACAAAGTGATTTGGCTGGAAATTACCATTTTGATTTCTATAGCCGGACCACATTATGGGCAAAACAGGGATATTTGACCAATATGGCAATAATGGTGTAACAAGTTTGTGAAACAATCTCCTAATGTTCAGATTTTCATTCGGGTAAACAGATAGGAAGGACATACCAAGAGCTGTACTTAAAGACTGGATTTGCCACATACTAGACCAAGAGGAATTCTCCAAAGTAGAAATTATTTCATCATGCAAAACCATTGTTATGTCACTGGCTGTAACCTTTGAAGGGGTTAACCTATAATCCCTAATTGCAAATGGGTTGTATAAAACTATCTGTTCTTGAATTAATTGAGACACTAATGGGTCATTTTTTCCAGTGAAAGTAGTTTCAAGCTGCATTAAACAAACTGCACATCTCAACCTTAGTTCTGTAGATAGACTTTCGTCACCAACTAACAAAATACTAACTGCATTAAACAAACAATTCCCATTTGGTGTCGCACACAGAGGTATAAAGTCCTCAGGGATGTCCTCAGGTACAAATTGCGAGGCCATATGGTCAACTCTCCCAACCCCAAATGTATCTGTCCCAGGTTCTGGAATAGCATATTGATCAATAGCGCCAGACAGCTTGCCCATTTCAATTCGCAGCGTACCAAAGCTGGTCCTCGCTGCTGCATTTAGCATCTGCAACGCAGTAGTGAAGAACAGTTGTCTCTCAGCACACATCTGAAAATCCAACACCAATACAAGAAACAGCTATAAAGCCCCATATATATGCAACAAGAGGGCCATGATGGCCCTAGATCGCTCACCTGATCCAAACTGCAAGATTAAGAAGGTTATATGTTTAGGTAAATCTATTAAAATCCATCAGTAAATGCTGGAGCTAGTGTTAAGAAGTTTTTTTTTCTAAAGACAGCAACAAGAACCTTAACCTTGATCCCAACACTTTGAAAGCCATACCAAACAAGAACGTTAATTCACAAGGTTTTTCTATGATTTGACCCACTAACCTACACTTTGACTGGACAGGTCCCATTTTCGAACTTGATCAAGATATTGCCATGACAATTATTCTGAGCAAGTTTGATGATGATTGGACCAAAACCCTGGTCTCTAAAGTGTTCACAAGGTTATTTTATATAAGACCTGTCGCCAGATACGATAGTTCACCGGAAGCCGCGCTTTGACTAAGTTGCGCAAAGGCAAATTTTCAGACCAATAACAGAAACAAAGTCACAAAGAAAGAATCCAGTGCTATATCAATATTGGGGATCATGTATGATTCAAGTCTGTCACATTAGTATACATTTTAATTTCATTTAACCCTTAGACATGAATCAGCCAATCAAAACATGCCAAATAAAAAGGCTCTATCACAAATGGTTAAGAAGTTATAACAAAGTAGATCACAGGGCAAGGGTCAAGTCACAGGTCAAAATTTTATGTACTAGTTGGAAGGCAATGTCACAAGCAATCCACATGTCAAATATGAAAGCTCTACCTAAAACAGTTAGAAAGTTGTCTAAGTCATAGGTCAAATTTTTTTGTATCAGTGGAAAGGCAATGTCACAAGGAATCTACATGCCAAATATATAGGCTCTATGTCAAATGGTTAAAACTTTATGATAAAGTAGGTCAAAGGTCCAGGGTCAAGGTCACAGGTCAAAATTGTTTTGTACGAGTGGAGAGGCAATGTCACAAGGAACCTACATGCCAAAAATGTAGGTGCTATCTCAAACAGTTAGAAAGTTATAATAAAGTAGGTCAATGGTCACAGGTCAAAGCCACAGGAAATTTTTTTTGTATGAGTGGTAAGGCAATGTTACAATGAAACTACATGCCAAATATGAAGGCTCTATCTCAAATGGTTAAAAAGCTATGATATGTAGGTCAAAGGTCCAGGGTCAAGGTCACATCAAATTTTTTTGTATGAGAGGAAAGGCAATGTCACAAGTAACCTACATGCCAAATATGAAGGCTCTATCTTAAACAATTAATAAGTCATGATTAGTAGGTCAAATTTCCAGGGTCAAGATCACAGGTCAACATTGTATGAGTGGAAAGGCAATGTCACATGGAACCTACATGTCAAATATGAAGGCTCTATCTCAAACGGTTAAAAAGTTATGGTATGTAGATCAAAATGTCAGGGGTCAAGGTCACAGGTCAAAATTGTTTGCATCAATGGGAAGGCAATGTCACAAGGAACCCACATGCTAAGTATAAAGGCTCTATCTCAAATGGTTCTAAAGTTATGATAAAAAAACTTGAGTGTTCATAAGGTTTTTCTATGATTGACCTACTGACCTACTTTTGGACTCGACATGAATCTTATTCAAACTTGACCAAGATATTGTCATGAATATCATTCTGAGCAAATCTGATGATGATCAAACCAAACCTGTGGCCACTAGAGTGTCCACAAAGTTTTTCTATGATTTGACGTACTGACCTCCTTTTTGACCCAGCATGACCCATATTCAAAATTCACCAAGAAATTGTCACAATGATCATTCTGAGCAGGTTTGATGATGACTGAACCAAAACTGTGGCCCCCAGAGTGTTCACAAGCTTTTTCAATGATTTGACCTACTGACCTACTTTTTGACCCGACAGGACCCATTTCTGAAAAACCGAGATATTGGCATGATGATCATTCTGAGCAAGTTTGACAATGATTGGACGAAAACTGTGGCCTCTAGAGTGTTCACAAGGTTTTTCTATGATTTGACCTACTGACCTACTTTTTGACCCAACATGACCCATATTCGAACTTGCCCCAGATATTGTCATGATGATCATTCTGGCCAAGTTCGACTATGATTGGACCAAAACTGTGGCCTCTAGAGTGTTCACAAGGTTTTTCTATGATTTGACCTACTGACCTACTTTTTGATCCCACATGACCCATATTCAAACTTGACCGACATATTATCATGATGATCATCCTGAGAAAGTTTGACAATGATTGGACCAAAACTGTGGTCTCTAGAGTGTTCACAAGGTTTTTTCTATGATTTGACCTACTGACCTACTTTTTGACCCGACATGACCTATATTCTAACTTGACCCAGATATTATCATGATGATCATTCTGAGTAAGTTTGATGATGATTGGACTAAAACTGTGGCCTCTAGAGTGTTCACAAGCTTTTTCTATGATTTGACCTACTGACCTACTTTTTGACCCGACATAACCCATATTCAAACTTGACCCACATATTGTCATGATGATCATTCCGAGCAAGTTTGATGATGATTATACCAAAACTGTGGCTTCTAGAGTGTTCACAAGGTTTTTCTATGATTTGACCTACTGACCTACTTTTTGAACCGACATGACCCATATTCGAACTTGACCCAGATATTATCATGATGATTATTCTGAGCAAGTTTGATGATGATTGGACTAAAATTGTGGCCTCTAGAGTGTTCACAAGGTTTTTCTATGATTTGACCTACTGACCTACTTTTTTGACCCGACAAGACCAATATTCAAACTTGACCCAGATATTATCATGATGATCATACTGAGCAAGTTTGATGACGATTGGACCAAAACTGTGGCTTCTAGAGTGTTCATAAGGTTTTTCTATGATTTGACCTACTGACCTACTTTTTGACCCGACATGACCCATATTCGAACTTGACCGAGATATTGGCATGATGATCATTCTGAGCAAGTTTGACGATGATTGGACCAAAACTGTGACCTCTAGTTTGTTCACAAGAAAAAGTTTACGCACGGACGACGGACGACGACGACGACGACGGACATCTTACGGCCACAAAAGCTCACCATGACCTTCGGTCAGGTGAGCTAAAAATACTGTCAGTTAGAACATGTTATGTTAAAAGGTACTGATATGTTTTATCTTTGATTTTTATTAGCATCCTTAATCTGCTTAATTTAATCCACATTTAGTGATCATACGCATACATGACCTCAAAGAAACTGACACGTTCTGACAGCCAACAAGGTGTTTGTAAAGGCAGTGGATTTTACTGCAATAAAAATGCCTTCTTGTAAGAACAAGAATGCCGTCTGAGGGACAGCCATAAACCTCCACTGCCTTCAGCAACACAGTTTAACCCTGTGACTTTCACCATGACCTTGAATTATCAACCTTATGATGGTTAACATTTCTGCAAAGTAATTTTAAAATCCATCAAGGAGTAAGAAAGTTATTGGTAAAACACCCCAAAAAGACCCTTTTTCCACCTGATCTCTAAGTGTGACCTTGGCCTTTCAGAAACCAACCTGTGTTTTGCGCTCAACACATCATCCCATGATGATTAACATTACTGTAAAATAATTATAAAATCAATCCAGGAATAAGAAAGATAATAAAAAGACGCTTTTATGACCTTCCACCTCTAAGTATGACCTTGACCTTTGAGGTTTGGACCTGAGTCTTAGGCGCAACACACCGCCTCATTATAATTAACATTTCTGCCAAGTAATATTTAAATCTATCCAGGAATAAGGAAGCTATTGAACAAACACAAGAAAACCCATTTTCTGACCTTAAACCTCTAAGTATGACCTTGACCTTTGAGGTACAGACCTGGGTCTTGCGCGCGGCACTTTGTCTCATTGAGGCGAACATTTCTGTGAAGCAATATTCAAATCCATACAGGAATAAGAAAGTTATTGATCAAACATGACAAAATCCATGTTTTGACCTTTAACCTCTAACTATGACCTTGACCTTCGAGGTACGCACCTGGGTCTTGCACGCGACACTTCATCTCATTGAGGTGAAATTTTTTGCTAAGTAATATTCAAATCCATCCAAGAATAAGAAAGTTATTGATCGGACACGACAAAACTCATTCTCGACTTCTAACATCTAAGTATGACCTTGACCTTTGAGGTACGGACCTTGGGTCTTGCGCGCGATACTCCGTCTCATTGAGGTGAACATTTCTGCCAAGTAATATTCAAATCTATCCAGGATTAAGAAAGTTATTGATCAGACACGACAAAGCACATTTTTGACCTTAACCTCTAAGTATGACCTTGACCTTTGAGGTACGGACCTGGGCTTTGCGCACGAGACTCCGTCTCATTGAGGTGAACAACTGACAAAAGTTTAATGAGATTCTATCAAAGGGTTGAGGAGATATGGAGCGGACAAGAAAGTCTTACAGACAGACAGACAAAGGGCATCACTTTAATCCCTATTACGCTTCACAGCAGGGGATTAATAACTGAAAGGACAAGGCATAATCTGTTTTGCTGTACCAGACCTTAATAAAACAGTGCGTTATTAGTTTTTTTTTTTGCTTTCGGTTTTTGCAGCCCTTTCAAGATTATTTCACTCGTATTGAGCTGACAGTTAATTAAAGGTGGGCAAAACCGGAGTATCAGGAGAAAAACCACCTGACCTTCCGTTGCAGAACTTGGCTTCTCACCCATGACCCGAGCAAGGCTCAAACCAACGGCGGTGAGAGAACTAATGACCAGGAGTCAGCGCTCTTACCCTATTAGGCTAGTGGGTTATTAATATGTGAAAAAAATGCATTCATAATGATTATCATGGAAACAACTGGGACTATAAGGCGTAAACATCACCATTCTTATTATGGCTCTAAAACATGCATTGGTGGTACTCACCATTAGAACCGCAGCTCTAAAGTAGATTCTGGGTACTCATTAGAACTGCCCCCAGAAGACAGTTAAAATATGTATCCACAATCTGTTGGGGAGGGGGAAGGGAGTAGTTAAGCCCACAATGTATTTTGTTGTGGTTTTATTTTTTCCCTTTTTTTTGTTATTCATCAGGTAAACATGGCAAAAAAATAATTTTAACCCCATCAAACCCACTTTTATATAACAAAACATGGGTTTGCATGGGTAAACAATATTTTTTTATTCCCGCCCAAAGAAAATAGATTGTGGGTACTAGATGAAAAACGTCCTGTGGAGGTGGCTCTATTGAGTACACACAATCTATATTGTTGTGTAAATATAAAATATGCTCTTCTAGCTAAAATTGCCCATTATTTGGAAAACAAAATTTGTAATGCATTTGAACAGCCAAGCTTTCAGGTGCTTGGTTAATCTTCAGGTAACTCCTCATAATATGTAAGCTTGGACTCATACAGATACCCCTAAGAACCAAAACTCAGATAAACTGCATTCTGTATTTTAACCCAAAGACATAATGAAGCTTACATTTAAGATCTTGAACAGACAGCCTATAAATTTTTTTTTGAGAATTCACTGTCAATAACTGAGCTTAATTACTTCCAGATTGACCGCCACTTATAAATCTCAGAGCTTGTGTAGGCCTCCTGAGGTAAAGATTTTAGCAAACAAGTAGAAAGCAGGAAACCATCTGGAATACATTGGGGAAAATATGGCAGCTGCCAGAAGGCTTCACTATGACCACTAAATGTGGATTTACTTACCTAAGCAGATTAGGAATGGAAATAAAACCCAAAGATAAAACATTCCAGTACCTTTCTCTTGCAAATGGACCAATAATGTTTTTAAGATGGCCAAGCACTTTAAGCGGAGAAGAGAATAAAAAATACTGAGTCTGAGACATCTTCGACAAAGGCCAGTAAGTGACCTTTGGCCAACGGAATTGATAACATCCCACCCAGCTTATTGCAAATGTTTCCATCCCGATTATGCAATCGGGGAAAATGCGAAAAAGTTGCCTTTTTAAACCATACAAATGGCTAAGCGACCAAATTTGGCCTTCATATAAAACAGATAAAGATCAGCCTAAGGTCACCAGCAGAACAACATTGGTAGAGTCAGAGTGCCAGATGCTATAAACCAAGTCTCAAGGCCACTGGCCATTGAGTCCTCGCGAAGTTTTTTTAAAGACCTTTACCATAAATGGACATGGCAGCCATAATGGTCATGTGGCACAACCTTCATTTCTTTTTTTTGGTTTGGGTTTTACTGCCCTCCCATGATTATTTCACGCATAACGAGCCGATTGTTAATCATAGGTTGACGAAAACCAGATTACCTGGAGGAAAAAACACCTGAACTTCCACTGCAGAACTTGGCGTCACACGCGTGACCTGAGCGAGGGTCAAACACATGGCAGTGAGAGACCTAATGACTAAACGTCAGCGCTCTTATACATTGGGCCACAATGCCCATCAAAACAAACTTACGTTTCCATCTACCTACAAAGGCTCCACGTGTGATTTGGCCTGAATTGGCTTTGTAGTTTAGTGAAGAAGATAAAACTACTGAGTCTGAACCATCCAGGCCAAAGGCCAGTAAATGATCTTGACCTTTGAAATTTGATAAACTCCCATCCAGCTGATTGAAAATACCATATCTGATACCATAGGCTACCATGCAACCAAAACTTGAACAATTTAGCCATTTTTTTCCTCCCATACAAATATGATTAATATCTAAGTGACCAAATTTGACCAAGACGTAAAACCGGTCAAGGTCAACCTAAGGTCATTATTTGAACAAACACGGTAGGGCGCCTGAGTCCCCAATGCTACATACCAAGTCTCAAGAGCACCGGCCATTCAGTTCTTGAGAAGAAGATTTTTAAAGGTTTTACCGTTTATGGCCATGGTGGCCATATTGGCCATGTGAATTATAATTATAATCTTTTATTTGCGCAAGCCTGATAATAACTGGACCAAAACTGCAACCTCCAATGTAGTCAAAAGGTTTTTTCTATGATTTGACCTACAGACCTACCTTTTGAAACAGACATGACCCATAATAGATTTTAACTGGCATATCGCCTGGGCAATCTTGGTGATGGCTTAGACCAGTGGATATTTAAAAGGAGCAAGGATATTGTGGGATATCTAGTCACCCGCAACACCAAGGATGGCATCTATGCTATGCTTACGTTTCCTGTTTGTCCCATGTTCGGGCCCATGTTGAGCAACAGGGCCTGTAGGGCAGGGATAAGGCACATGCTGTGATTGAGGCATAAAAGGTGTCCCAAATGTGGAACCATAAAATGGTACAGTAGGACTTGCAATACTACGGAAAGAATTTCCACCCTCTGCAAACAAATCTGGCTGGGCATGTGAAGGCATAATTTGGTCTGAGGAGAGACAATGCTGAACAGGATAACTGTATGGGTAAGCTGGCAAAGGAAAGGGCATAGGGTGTCTGGCCTCATTACCTGGGGTTACCTCAGACAACAATGCTGGCAAAAGTGACCTGCATGCTGCGGCGGAAAAAATGGTGCTATTTCCCTTATTGGATTTCATTGGTTGGCGCGGTGTCGGCAAAGGCAGTAAACTGCAGGCAGGTTCTGGTGTGCTACACCCTGAGGGCTGTGTGGCTGTCAGAGTGCCCCGTATCATTTCAGTCGATGTCATGTCCTTTACCTTGCCAAGCATTCCCTGACATGAAGGAGATGGAGACAGAGTCTCCTCCTGGGAGGAACAAAACGTCCTCTCTGGCGAGGCCATAGTTGCCTGGTGGGCTGGCAACAGCTGGGAACTGTAATCAAGGACAGGTGTGGTGTGGGCCAATGTTAGTGTGTTTGCAAGAGTAGTTGCGACAGTCTCACGTGCAACCGTACTGACCGAAGACATGCCCTTAACTATCCCCTGTGTTGCTATGCTAGTAGATGGTGCTGAGGGCCCTCCAGGAGAGGAACAATGAACCTGCTTTGGGGAGGTTGGTGCTGCCATTGATCGCTGGGGCTTTGCATGCCGAAAACTACTATCAGGCCCAGGAAAGCTGCCCCCTGAAGGCAGAGAATTAGACAAAGGTGGCACTGTGTCCTCATCTGCTAACCCAACGATGGACACATTACCCGGACGCTCTTGCCTGGTAGATGACACTCTAGGGCCAGCCAGGGAGGGACAAAGAGGAAACCCCGAGGGAGCTGTATCCGCTTCTGGGCGGGCATTAAGTTTATGCTGAGGTGCAGTGGTTGCCTTTGAAACCATGTGCTGTATGGATTCTTCAGGTTCGAGGCATTTGAACTCATGAACTATGAAATCATCACCCTTACCACCTTTAACCTGGAATTGATGTATGCATGAAACTTTCTTAAGCAGATCCCCCAGGTATTAGACTTCCTGCCTTGCCGTGGCCCTGGGGGCTCAATTCCCACTGGGCACGTTGCTGCTGTGGTCAATGTGCCCACTGGGAAGAGCTAAAGGAAGTACCACCCGTTTGCCGTGGGTGGCGTCCTGTAAGCCGGAAGAAGGGATCCTGGAGGTTGAGTGATACCTGAGGTTGCGGTGCTTCAGATTCCCAACACGCCTCTTTGGCCTGGCTTTTCGGTGTAGACGGGAGGCTGTGCGGTCCGGCACAGTCAATCGGCTGGTCACGCCTTGCCCTAGAGATACCGCTTAACTTTCTCTTCCATTCTTTTTGTATCTTTCCTGATACCAACCATGTGCCCATTTACCTTACCCTTTTCTGTCTTTTTATCTCTAGAAGGCGGTGGCGCAACGGACCAATCGTGTAAGCATTTTGTTTATGCGAGTATATCTCACGTGTATCTCTAACACCTGCGAGTCGGATAGCCACTCCATTATGGTGTTCCCTTGTAGGGCTCCGCGGCGGGCGGAGAGCACTTGAGACGAATCTTCAAACCTTCTTTATGGGTCCCCCTTCTTCTAGTAACCGCAAATTAACCAAACGTAAAAAAGATGAGTCATCATCTGACTCTGATGAACCCAGTCAACAGTCTGCAGCACCAACGAACAACAATATTCCTCGCTTCTTAGTAATGACATCACTTGATGATAAACGAACGGTATCGAGTCTATCACCTTTTGTGATTGAAAAAAGTATTGTGTCCATAGCCGGACACCCAAAAAGCATAAAAAAGCTTAAATCAGGTGACCTTCTCATTGAAGTCGAGAAAAAACAGCATGTTGAATCTCTACTTAAAACGAACACAATATTTGACTTAAAAGTAAAAGTGTCGTTACACAACACCCTTAATTCCAGCAAAGGTGTCATACGCAGTCCCGAATTACGTCCTTGCAGCGATGATGAAATCATTGAAAACCTCAGAGACCAAGGCGTCATTGGTGTACGTAACATCCAAGTTCGTAGAAATGGTGTATTAAAACCAACTAGTACCTACGTGTTGACTTTTAATACACCAATTCTGCCCAACAAAATCAAAGTCGCATATCTTTCCGTAAATGTAGAGGTATATATACCAAACCCTCTCAGATGTTACTCGTGTCAGGTTTTCGGTCACCACGAAAGCAGATGTGAGAAGAAAAAACTCTGTCCAAACTGTGGTGAAGAAAAACATGTTGATAATCATCAAAACTGCAAGAATGAAGCCAACTGCGTAAATTGTGGAGGTAAACATGCTGTTTTCTCTCGAGATTGTCCGGCGTGGAAAAAAGAAAAAGAAATACTCACTGTCAAATACCAAAGGTCTATAACATTTCCAGAAGCGAGGAAGATTGTTGAAGAACGTTACAAAACACCAAGCACCAGTTACGCCAGCATCACAAAGGGTGCTGGTGTTAAAGTCACGAACACTGGCACGCAGACTGTTGAATCTTGCATTGCTGAACTGAAAAAATCTGGTGCATGGAGTACTACTCCAGCACCACAAAGTTCAACCAATTTGTCAAGTGGCGCAATCCAGGTTGCTTCGGATCGGTCGACAGCGACCGAACCAAAGCCAGCGCCGCATGTAAAAGAGAAATCCGACTCCGGTCGGACCAATAATGGATCGGGAGAACCGATCCAAAAAGATTACACAAAGATAGGGCTACCCTCTGACGAGGACGATGATGAATTAATGGATGATGATGACTCTCCAACCAATCCTCGCAAGGGTAGCAAAATTACAAGGATACCTTATATAAGGTAGGTTAATTTCGTCGATAACGACGCATTAGTTTCTAGTCATATAAATATCTCTCCATAAAATGGATCTAAAACACAAAATAATACAATGGAATTGTCGAGGTCTTAAGTCAAATTATAACGAACTCTTATTGCTTCTTACTTTATTAAACCCATCGGTTTTTTGTTTGCAGGAAACTTTTTTGAAAACTGATGACAACATCGATATTAGGGGTTTCAATTCATACAACTATATCTACTCTGATGGTAACAGACCATCTGGTGGTAGTTCAATTATTGTTAAATCTTGTTTGCCACAAAGAGAGATCAAATTAAAAACAGAACTACAGGCTGTGGCAGTGTCGGTTTCTCTGGATAAAGAAACTACAATTTGCTCTCTATATATTCCACCCTCATTTACTTTAAAGCCCGAACATCTTGAGTCGCTGCTGGGTCAGCTTCCATCGCCATATCTTTTAGTTGGTGACTTCAATGGTCACAACATTCTGTGGGGTTGTAAAGATAACAACAACAGAGGAGCACTTATTGAAGATTTTATTGCACAGAACGATCTCTGTTTGATGAATGATAAATCTTATACTTACCTTCACCCTGCGACAGGTCATTTGTCTTCTTTAGATCTCTCTTTGTGTCACCCATCTCTCTTATTAGATTATGACTGGTCTGTCCACGATGATCAGTGCGGAAGTGATCACTTCCCTGTTATAATTGAGAGCGTAAACGAACCAGATGAGGACTGTAATCAGAAGTGGAAAATGAATAAAGCCGACTGGGAATTATTCCATAATTTATGTGAAGAAGAGTTATCATTTGATCATTTTAATGAATCATCCGATATTGTTTCTGATTTCACAGATACACTTATTAATATATCAGAACAATGCATTCCAAAGACCTCCACAAATACTAAGAAAAGCAAGCCTTGGTTTAATAATGACTGTAAAGAAGCTATTAAAAAGCGTAAACAAGCTCTAAATAAGTTCTGCAAAAATCCCACTTCAGAAAAGCTAAACGACGTAAAAGTTTTTAGAGCTAAAGCTCGGCGAACAATTCGAGCTTCCAAACGAAAGTCATGGAGAGAATATGTCTCCAAATTGAACTATAAAACCCCCATTAAAAAGGTTTGGGATATGGTACGAAAAATTTCAGGAAAAACAAAGTCCTCTAGTTTTACACATTTAAATACTGAATTTGACACAATAGCTTCAACAAAAAAAGATATTGCAGATACTCTTGGGCACACATTCTTGAGAAATTCATCATCGCGTAATTATTCTGACACTTTTAGAAATTTCAAAAAGGACCAAGAGAAAAGAAATCTAAACTTTAAATCCCTTAATCACGAAGAATACAACACACCTTTTAACTTATCCGAACTCGTTGAAGCCATTGAAAAATCACATGATACGGCAACCGGCCCCGATGAAATTCATTACCAGATGCTTAAGCATCTGCCAAAAAGTTCTCTTACAACACTTTTAGATATCTTTAATAGTATTTGGGAAACGGGGGTCTGTCCTGAAAGCTGGCGTGTAGCTACAGTTGTACCAATTCCTAAACCAGGGAAAGATAATGCAGAACCTACAAATTATCGTCCGATAGCTTTGACAAGTTGTTTGTGTAAAACATTGGAGAGAATGATAAACAAGAGATTAGTCTGGTACTTAGAATCCAACAACCTCATTTCAGAATATCAATCGGGTTTTCGTTCGGAACGTAGTACCAATGACAATTTAATAAGACTAGAAACATTTATACGAAATGCTTTTATTAACAAAGAACACGTAGTAGCTGTCTTTTTCGACTTGGAGAAAGCATATGATACAACATGGCGATATGGAATATTGAAAGATCTACATAACATTGGCTTAAGAGGAAACCTTCCCAGTTTTATTGAAAGCTTTTTAGGGGAGCGTATGTTTCAGGTGCGTGTGGGGTCTACTCTGTCAGATTTCTACGATCAAGAACAGGGTGTCCCACAGGGTAGTATTCTTTCAACTACGCTATTTAACATCAAAATAAACAATATTGTACAATGTTTAGACGACAAAACTGACTGTTCCTTGTATGTTGACGATTTTTGTATATGTTACCGTTAAAAAAATATGAAAACAATTGAACGAAAGTTACAACAAAATTTAAAAAGAATAGAAGAATGGACTGATAAAAATGGTTTCAAGTTCTCCAAGTCGAAAACGCAGTGTGTTCATTTTTGTAAGCTACGGAAGAAACATGAACATCCTTCCTTGTTTTTATACGGATCACAAATTCCTGTTGTTGAAGAAGCCAAATTTCTTGGGGTCATATTTGATCAAAAGTTATCTTTTATTCCCCATATTAAATATCTTAAAGCGAAATGCTTAAAAGCTTTGAATCTTTTGAAAGTTCTAGCCCATACAAGTTGGGGAGCAGATCGGTACACTTTATTACATCTGTACCGGTCTCTGATAAGATCTAAATTAGATTATGGGTCTGTTGTTTATGGTTCTGCCAGAAAGTCTTATTTAAAATCTTTGGATACTATTCATCATCAAGGCCTTCGTTTGGCTATGGGAGCCTTCCGTACTTCTCCCGTATTAAGCCTTTATGTAGAAGCAGGTGAACCATCATTAACCTCGCGCAGAGAGAAACTTTCTCTTCAGTATGCTATCAGACTTGCTGCTAATCCATCTAACCCGGCATTCCAAATTTCATTTCCACCTGAATTTGTAGATAAGTATGAAACTAAACCCACAACAATCAAACCTTTTGGATTACGAGTTTTACCACTGCTAGAAAATTCAGGTATCGACCTTAAAAATATTCAAAAACATGAAACGGCCGAAGTTCCATCTTGGTGTATTAAAAAACCTTCTATTTTGTTCGACTTACATGATGGAAAAAAATCCGAATCAAATCCGATACTTCTCAAACAAAACTTTCAGGTACTGCAGTCACGTTACAATGATTACCAGCAAGTCTATACTGATGGTTCTAAAGAAGGAGATAAAGTTGGTTGTGCGTATGTTTCTAAAGATACGCACAAAACCATGCGCCTTCCAGATGGTTCATCTATTTTTACAGCTGAAGCCAAAGCAATAGACCTAGCTTTAGATTTTATCAGTTCTGCAACAATTCAAAAAACAGTTATATTTTCTGATTCACTTTCTGTGCTTAAGGCTTTAGACCATTCATCATCTAAAAATCCTCAAATTCAAAAATTGATCGAAAAACATCATGAAATTTCTAAAACACACCAAATCTTGTTTTGTTGGCTTCCGAGCCATATTGGCATTGTCGGCAATGAATATGCTGACAAGAAAGCAAAGGAATCGCTCAATCTTGATCCATCTGTTTTTAAAATTCCTTTTAATAATTTTAAACCATTTATCAACAGATACATCTTGTCGGAATGGCAGGGCGAATGGGACCGTGCAATAAATAACAAACTCCATGCCATTAAACCTGTCGTTAGTACAAAATGCTCTCCCCCACAGTTTTCCAGAAAAGAGGACGTAGTATTAACACGACTGCGCATCGGCCATACTAGAGTTACTCATTCTTATATTTTTAATGGTGATGATCAGCCTTCTTGTGTAGGTTGTGATCAGCCATTCACTGTGAAACATATCTTAATTGACTGTGTTGACTTTTCACCCTCACGTATTTTATATTTCAAAGCTGACACTTTGCAACAACTGTTTCGAGATGTACCTGTTGATAATATTATTTTATTCTTAAAAGAAATTGGACTTTTTCATAAGATTTAACTGTTTCAGATTTTTATACAGTATCATTCTGACTTTTTACTTTTAATATCATCATAAGTATTCATGCCGTTTAACCATTAACCGTTTGACGCTTATGACCCACAAAGAGGGTTGACGCGTCGTTAAACACGAAATCATCATCATTCTTAAGCAGATCTGAAGGATCCTTATCATACCCCATCTCATGTATCTCCTCTGCGGCCATCCCAAAAAAATCTTCAGCAATGGCATTAAAAAACAAAAGCTTCTGCGTTTTATTGTCTTGCGTAACCTCAACACTTGCCGTAATGCCCTTTGCAGATACTTTATAAACCTTTTTACATTTGTCACATGTGAACAAACCAGAATCTAAATTGACAAACATTTTTTTCTTACAAGAAACCAGGGGGCAGGCATCATAAACATATACCGAGATGTCTGTAGGTAAGGCTGAGAACACCTGTGAATCATTTGTATGGGCCAATGCAGCTATGCTGTCTACTTTTTCTGCAGCCACTGGCTTCGGAGATAGGTCTACGGTTGCTGCAGTACTCATGTTGATGCTATGCAAGCCCGCAATGGCTTCAAAGGTTTGATTTAGATGGTAAACAGCCTTTGTAGCATTTATAACATTATATAAACCGTAGTTCTGCACAGCTATGTTTTCAACTACAATAATGTCACCTTCTTTGCCCTGAAACTTCTCCTGAGCAGGGCTGAAGAAACAGAGGTCTAGCTTTACCTTTTTATCCCGAATACAAACAATTAACTTTGTCTTGTTATTACTGTGAGGGCGCTTCTCAACTGAAGAAATTACCCCTGCAACATTTATTTTCCCCCCATTGACAAACTGAAGCACATTGTCTAAAGGGGTAATTTCAACATTTGAGAAAAAAGGCCCTTCGCTACTGTCCTGCACTAAGGACTTATGATTCAAAGTCAATTGGAGACCACTAGACGTACTGCAGAACCGCTCATTACACATGTTGACCTTCACGTTCTTAAAGCTATAGGTTTTTCCCTCTTTTAACTGACAAGAAAACTTTTCTGCGTCCGCACCCCAGGCAATAATGCCAATCTTGCTGGAATTGTCCATGATAAGGCCTACAAGTCTGGTCTTGTTCGAAGCTTCACTTTGTACAGTCTTCACTGTTTTCACAGTTGCCTCCAGGTCAATAAACTTATGCACGTGGAGCGAAGTTATGTCTTTAATTGGCAACCTGAAAATAAATTAGGCACCAATAAAGCACCCATAACCCACGCCAAAGCCAACCATCACATTATGTCTCAAACAGAACAGGGATTTTTTGTTTTGAGCTGGACATCGGCCAAAGTCCTTAGAAATTTATGACTGTCGCAAAGATTACAGGCAAGGAAGGGCAAAATGTCCTGAAATAACTTTGGACTCTTCTTTGTACCAATATTGTTGGCAGAGGGGGGGGGGGGGGTCAATTTTTTTAAAACAATGGTAGCATTGACTATTTTTAATCCTTACCTTGCTGAATGCAAAACAGTGTAGATCCTGACCAGATGGCTCCTGATCAGAATCTACACTGTTCCCATACTGTGCTTGCCGTGAACAGGAGAATCAGGGTTAATTTAAGTAAATTGCGTCTTTCCAAACTTGTCCAAATTAAATCTGGTATGTTTGATAAATGATGGAGCCGTCCCGACAATGTCTGAAGTGCAATTTTAGCCAGCAGAATCCCTGGACCCTTTGCTGACGTTTCATAGTTTTTTTGTATGACCATGACCTTAAAGTACAAACCTTGGGTCTGTGCATGACACACCCACATTTTGGTTAACATTCTTGCCAAGCAACACCCAAACCCACCCAGGAACTAGAACACTGACCCTGTCAGGAAGGGCCCCGCTATTGATATTGGGTACTCTATAGAAACGCCTCAGCGAAGCAGTTTTATCGAGTACCCACAATCTATGTTTTTAAGTCGCAATGAGATTCCAACTGATTTGACATAAGGTACATCAGATAGATAATTGTTTCAAATAAACCAGTGAAAGAGAGAAAAAAAGAAATGAAGAAAAAAGAATATGTTCACTGTGGAAAATATAGATCAATAAGATTCCAAATCTGAGGCAAACAAAACTAGAGCTGTCAGAGGATCTGACTATAGCCCCGCACAGCGCCATCAGAAAAGAAGCGCTATCAGAAAAGAAAAAAAAAATAGCACATGCACATCTTCAGACCTATATGAAATCACCTGTAAAGTTTCAAAAGGATTGACCTAGAACTGTAAGAGGAGTTGCGATCACTAGGTAGCTACTCCCTATACATTTTAACATTAGTAGATCTCAAAAATTGTCTACGTTAAAAAAAGGTGAAAAAAGTGAAATGAAAAAAAGCACATGTACATCTTCAGACCAATATGAAAACACCTGTAAAGTTTCAAAAGGATTGACCTAGAACTGTAAGAGGATTTGCGATCACAAGGTAGCTACTTCCTATACATTTTAACATTAGTAGATCTCAAAAAGTGTCTAAGTTAAAAAGGTGAAATAAGTGAAAAAAATTATTTAAGGATAATGAAAAAAGCACATGCACATCTTCTGACCTATATGAAAACACCTGTAAAGTTTCAAAAGGATTAACCAAGATCTGTAAGAGGAGTTGCGGTCACAACGTAGCTACTCCCTATACATTTTAACATTAGTAGATCTCAAAAATTGTCTAAGTTAAAAAAGGTGAAATAAGTGAAAAAAAATATTTAAGGATGATGAAAAAAGCACATGCACATCTTCAGACCTATATAAAAACACCTGTAAAGTTTCAAAAGGATTGACCTAGAACTGTAAGAGGAGTTGCTGTCACAAGGTAGCTACTCCCTATACATTTTAACATTAGTAGATCTCAAAAATTGCCTAAGTTAAAAAAGGTGAAATATGTGAAAAAAATTATTTAAGGATAATGAAAAAAGCACATGCACATCTTCAGACCTATATAAAAACACCTGTAATGTTTCAAAAGGATTGACCTAGAACTGTAAGAGGAGTTGCGGTCACAAGGTAGCTACTCCCTATACATTTTAACATTAGTAGATCTCAAAAATTGTCTAAGTTAAAAAAGGTGAAATAAGTGAAAAAAATTATTTTAGGATGATGAAAAAAGCACATGCACATCTTCAGACCTATATAAAAACACCTGTAAAGTTTCAAAAGGATTGATCTAGAACTGTAGGAGGAGTTGCGGTCACAAGGTACCCACTATCAAATATTACAGACGGAATTACAGACAGAAAGACAGACAGACAGACAGACAGACAGAATTCCGGACAAGCCAAATCCAATATAGCCCCCACTTTTTCAAAGCGGGGCTATAATAAATAAATAAATAAATAAATGTGAGACGGGGAGATTCCAAATATGTAAAGCAATAGGAAATCAATGTAATTATTATAAAAAATGTACCAAAATATGAGGCAGTGAGCAAATAACAGAGAGAGAGAGAGAGAGAGAGAGAAGGAGAGAGAGAGAGAGGTAGTTCTGATAGTGACTTCTGACGGGCTGTCATCTTTAACGTTTCTATCTGAGTTATTATTGATAAGTGTGCTTGTGAGCTGCTAAGAAAACATTTTATATCTTTGAAATTAGATGACACTTCTCACTCGTTCTGCCCACAATTATCACATTAAGATTCTATTAGTGAACCATTAAAGTGGTGATTACTTGATGAACACTGTGTTTGCATCCCTTTTTATTCACCCAAATCACCTTTAAATGGTTGTTATTTAATAACTGCCTGTGAGCAATTACCTGGTTCTTTATCAAAAACATCTAAAAGATAAAAGCTTTACGAAAACACCTATACAAACAAATAATAAATTTAAAGGACAAAATGAACTTTTCAAAATAAAAATGCGATACATAACTAAAACACGCCTATTCAATTACATTGAACATCAAAAAGGTTGATCCCTTGAGACCCCAGTTTTACTTATATACATGTAAATGAGGAGTTCAATGGAGTCAGACTGACATAGACATGGCTTTGTGATGGAAAATGAAAACGAAATAAAAATATATAGTGTGTGCATTATAGACACACGCATGTATAATTCAGACCCCCTACCATCCCACTTTATATGAGCCTATCCACTCTATGACATAATTTCCATAGGATGCGCAGGCTGATCTGTTGCTTTGCTGGTCGTTCAATAAATCTTGTAGGTTTTGTCATGCACAGGGTCTTATGGTAAAACTGGGGTTTAAGGGGTTATACAATTTTTCTGATTTCTGCTCAAAAACATTTATTGTGGGTAGTCGATAGGACCGCCTGGCCGACATGTACAACCGCCTCGTCGAGGCGGTTCTTCAAGAGCTTACAATCTATGTTTGGAGCAAAAATAATAAAAATCAAAATTTTTCTTCAGAAGAGGTTTTGTTAAGTAAAATTTTCAATAGGTTAGGCATATTTTCGTAATGGACAAATATAAATTATCTTTCTATAGGAGAAATGTTACATTAGTGTGATAACACATGGGATCAGTGCTCGAGAGCAATCAATAGCTTGAGACTTTCAGCGCAATAGAATACTGTGATGATTTTTTATAAAATGAACCTAACCCTTATCCTGCTGAATATTCAATGTAGCCACACCCATTTCTGATCTTGAGCCAATCAGACTACTTGTTGTTATTTCTTCACACAAATTCATAAACTGGATGTCAAACAGTGTAGATCCTGATCAGATGTCATCAGAAGCCACCTGATCTGGATCTTCATTGTTTGCAAAACTAGGGGTTGCAGTGAACAGCAGAATTAGGGTTAATATTATGTTAATATTATCTCTCTTCCCTTGATACGGTTTTGGCTCATAAGAAATTATAGTCATTAAACTGAGACATTTAATGTGAACTTCCTTGTGCACAACTCTTCAGGTCAGAAGGCATCTCTAGCTCAAACTCTAGCTCTAGCTCAAAACAGTCTAGTGCACTTGGTTCTCAAAGTCTAGTGCACATGTGTCTCTGAATTAGGGCAAAGTAAGGTGCACATCTATCTCTGACCTAGAGCACACCTAGTGCACTTTATGTCAAGTTTATCTCTGACCCATCTGTACCTAGGCCCTGCACGAGACACCCCATCTCAGACTCAACAAGGCAGTAGATATGGAGGCAGCAAGAAAGCTTTACAGAAGAACAGACGAAAAACATGCCTATTATTCTCGCCCTGCTCCGTGGGGGGAGGGGGTCAAGAATTGTGAGAGAGGAACAAAGAGAAGGAGGGATAATAACAGATACTTACATTCTTTTGTATTGTGCGATACTGGAAGCCAAGGCTAGAGGATCAATATAAATAAACCACTCGCATGTAAACACCAAAACTGGACCTGAAAAAAAAAAAAAACACCCTTTACCTACAGAACAACATACATCTGTTTTTTTTTTTTTTTTTTTGTTGTTGTTTTTTTTTGTGTGTGTTTTTTCCCTCAGGAAAACCATAAGATGCTACTGGCAGCATTACGGAGTGTATAGGCCAGTACGGTTACCCTCCCACAACCCAAGCTATACTTGACAAAAAATCCAACGCCCCAGTTTTTAAAGTTTGATAATTTCGTTTCCAGTAAAGATATTCTTCCGAAACTTACCAAGAAGGTTTCTGACTTTAATATGCGTCGTTTAACCGCCTTACATTTAATCGAACATGTCACGTGACCTCCCTGTGTACGGAAAAGTTCTAAACAAGTTAATTGCATGTGCATCACGGTGTCCATACATTTCTTTTAAACGTTTACTGGGCTGCAAAGTCGAGTGGTTAGCAGATGTAAAAAACATAAAATTGTTCGCCTTACTGTAAAACGAAGAGCCCGGGCAGTTGGTAAAGTCGAGGGTTGTACGTCTGTTGGCCAAGTACGTGCGTATGCAATGTAGTGATTAGCATTTTGTTCCTCATTGTTTGCCAATAGAAGTCATACGTTTCTTCCCGCAAACTGTCGAGCTGAGCCTTGCAAACCAATTTAAATGTTTTATTTTCTTTTTTACCATTATTCTAACGTACATGCATTTGTACGTACGTCTGAATTCTCGTTAGAGTTTTGCAGTGTGTTTGAGTAAATGTGTTAAAACGTGAGTAAATCTGAACGTGCCTTATTTACTGGAAGGCAAGGTCGTAAAAGCATTGAAAAGAATCGTGTGTTGTGCAGGTTTTGTGCATATCCCTCGACAGTTACCGCCCTTTGAAAAAGTGCCAAAAATGTAAATTTTATCAGATGCCTAGGATACAATTACGATGACATGACTTTCTGTTAATTTGCAGCTTCTTCGACAGCTGCCATGAAACGTTTTCACAATAAAATGAATTTGTGACTTTTTTGTTTTAGGGTATGGTCTCCAAAATTGATGTTTCAGCTACAACAAATCGTCAATTTCAATAAAATTTCAGTATATTATGTCAAAATGAGGTATCTGGCCACGGTATAAATTTGATAGCTGTCCAAGTTTTCAATTTTTAGAAAAGTCAAAAACATTTACCTGGGGTGTTGGAATTTTGGTTAAGTATAGATACAGCACAGCTCAGGTAAAAAAACCTTGTTTTCTTTTTGAATCCGAGGACCAATGTTTCAACCCGCGCTAGCCCGCCGATTCGCCTGGAGTAAACCATTCCGATTGTAAAAGATGCACTCCCAAGTTTTGCGTTTGATATTCCGAGGACATATCGCGGACCCCCGAGCTTCTCTGTTGCTTATATAATCTGGTACTCAGATTAGGATCTGACCCGTTTACACAAATGTTACAGTTATACTAACGATGTATCATTATGATGGACGAACACTACACAAAATGGAACCGCCCCGCTGAACAAAATGGAATTTGAACCTAGCCATCGAAAATTTGCAATACGACCTGCAAGTAAAACGTCACACCCTGCGCACCTGCACAAATGGAATCGCATCTCTGAACTAACTCCAATTTGTGCCAGGGCATCGGAAAATCTGCAAAACAATCTGCAAGTAAAACGTCACACCGCTGCGCACCTGCACAAATGGAATCGCATCGCTGAACTAACTCTAATTTGAGTCAGGGCATCGGAAAATCTGCAAAACAACCTGCAGGTAAAACTTCACACCCTGCGCACCTACACAATCTAGATCAGCCTCCGCATTCGCACAGCAGTCTAATCTACAACATCCGGCCAATTAAAAGAGAGAAGTGAAAACTCCGGCCACTTCAGGTGGATGTACAGATTGCTCTATATTGTTTGTAGGTGTGCTCATGGGCTGACTGTTTGGAAATTTGTGATAAAGATTTAACTGTACACATCTAATACGTGGTCTATACATATATATGCATTATTTGTGCTGTCGGACCTGCACACACATTTTGATATTGAGACTTTAAAAACACTGCATGTTTTGCAGATAAATTGTGCATGTTATCAAAATATACGGCTACAAAAACATAGCACCGGAAAAAATGTATTTCTTTATCTGGTTATCTTGACAGACCTAGTCTGCCTGTTTGTTCGTCTGTTCGGACCGAAATACCACAAAAGGGGGGTTAAAATTTAGCATAGGTATATTTTTCATTATCTTACATTATTATATGCTTTAAAACTTAATAAAAGTAAATATGAAAAAAAAAAAAAAATAAATAAATAAAAAAAAATGTACAGGTAGATCTATATCGTAAAAGTTCTCTGAGTATTTTCGCGAGAAAATATCGCCTACGGGTACACTTTTATGACTCCCAATAACTTCGCGGAACTCCGAGTGTGCAAACATAGCGCGGACCTTGCGGGTGTTTTTCAAGAGCGTCCGCCCAATTTATACTTCTACTCAGAAACAGTCCGAATGTTTGATAAACTTCGTGAAACGCTGATATTTGGAATACAGAGTATTTGGTTTTTTTTACCTGAGCTGTACTGCAACTACCAAATTGATTGAGGTGGTTAGAAGTTTTGACCTTTTGAACATTTCACAAATTCTGGTTTTGTAAGTCCAGAACGAAGCTGTGAGTTAAAACTTCATAAACTCACAATTGGAAAATTTTGAATTATAGTGTTTCTTGTGCAATAAACTGAAATAAGTACAAAATCTTAAAAACATGCTGTAAAACAGTATATTTCTATTTTGGGCATGTAACTACATCAACAAAATGACAGCCCCCATAGACAGCAATTGTAAAATGTACAAAAGGCCATAATTTCAAAACAACCAAATTCCATCAAATTTGCACCAAAATGTTTGCCCCATTAAAGGCAATATTTGAAAGAGGGATATTCTTTGTGGGTGTTCCCCTTAAGGAGAAAATAAAAGATGAGAAATCACAAAAATATGAATTAAACAAAGAACCTCAACTCTAAGTCTAACAACTGTGTGGCTAGAGCAACGTAACTCAGTATAAAAAGTAGAAGTAAAACAAAGAACAGGAATCGATACAATTAACATACACCACCCACCAAAGACATCAAAGAAAAAGAAACAAACCTGAATTGACCAGACAAAAATGTAAACCTAAACATAGGAAGGCCAAAAGGACAGTTACTTTCCCACAAAATGGCCTAATGGCCACCCAAAATAAAAATACACATGCCAAACACACAATAAGTGGCAAACATAAACTGCCACGGAAGATCCGCCTTGGAACGGCCAATGGAAAGGAATCCCGCCGAGGATGGGGCTAAAACGATTTCGCGTGGCCACAATCCTCGCCCTTTCTGTCCGCATGAAGGCTTACTGCTGTTGTGGTCTTATGCCGAAAGTTTGAAGATTGTGTGCTTCACAGTTTGCAATTGATTAAGAAGTATATGAAAAAAAAAACAGATGGACAGATGGATGAATAAAGGGGCATAATACATTAAAGCTACAATTGCTGGACTTTGCCATACATGTGCATTACCACTGTCAATAACTACAGTAACTGAGTAAGTTTCATTCGGATAAGTATATCAGTTTTGAAACTGAAAAATTTTGAATTTTTTTCATTTATCCAAAGGGCAATAACTCTGAAAATAGTGTAGCCGGAGTTAATGTAACCTGCCACAAAATTAGAGTAATGTTACTCCGACCGTATGTTTAAAGCTTGATACCTTGAATGTTTTTAAAGCATTTTAAGGAGAAACAAAATTTGCGGACAGACAGACAGATGGACAGACAGGGTGATTACTATGGGACACCCACTAAGCAAACTTGCAGGACCCTAAAAAGATACCTTATACCATTGGGAATGGGGCCGAACTTTGGCCCCAAATCATGCAGATGACCTTCCATCCCTATAAGTATGATCCCGACCATTGAGGTATTGCCCCAGACCTCGCGCGCATCACACTATCACACCATGCAGAGTTCCCAATAACTCAAAATTTGGAGTAAATTACTTTTACAGTAAAAACCTGTCATAGTGGCCACCTCTACTAAGCAAGCAGGTATTTGGTTCCCAAAGAAGGAAAATGCATTAAAATCCACCTGTATTAAGCAAGCATAGGTGCTTGCTTAATACAGGTTGGACTGTACATCAATCTCCAATCCAACTTTTTCCGGAAAGCATCAGTGGAAAAGTGCGGCAGACATGGGTAAAACTCCATCCTTTTTTCTGTATGATACCATTTCCTACTACATTTTTTCCAACAACAATTCTGCCAAGGACTATATCACGCTTGTGGGGATGCTAAGTTTGTTTGATTTGAGGTTTAACGTCCCCGTCTACACTATTTACGGCATTTTGGAGACGCTGCTTCCAATTTCGTAGGACTTTTCAAAATAACTAGACAGTAGTATTAACCATCACGAGATGATGTGTTGTGCGCAAAACCCAGGTTGGTTTCTGAAAGGTCAAGGTCATACTTAGTGGTCAAAGGTGAACAAGAGCTCCGCAAGCGGGGCATTATACGCCCGTGGCAAATTCATAGGGGCATAAATCTGATAATACTTGGATGACGGTAATTCTCGAAACTTTACGCACATCTACATTTCATGGTCTTACTACCTACCAAGTTTAAGCTTGATCAGATGAAAACTGTAGGAGTAATCCAGAAACGAAAATGTTTACAAAAATTTCAAAGGGGCATAACTCTGTTAATATTTGGCGGACATTAATTCTCGAAACTTTCACACATCTACACACCATGGTCTTACTACCCACCAAGTTTCAGCTTGATCGGATGAAAACTGTAGCAGGAGTTATCCGGAAACGAAAATGTTTACAAAATTTCAAAGGGGCATAACTCTCTTAATATTTGGCGGACGTTAATTCTCGAAACTTTACGCACATCTACACATCATGGTCTTACTACCTACCAAGTTTCAGCTTGATCGGATGAAAACTGTAGGATGAGTAACCGGAAACGAAAATGTTTACAAAAATTTCAAAGGGGCATAACTCTGTTAATATTTGGCGGACGTTGATTCTCGAAACTTTACGCACATCTACACATCATGGTCTTACTAACTACCAAGTTTCAGCATGATCGGATGAAAACTGAAGGAGGAGTTTTCCGGAAACGAAAATGTTTACAAAAATTTCAAAGGGGCATAACTCTGTTAACATTTGGCGGACGTTGATTCTCGAAACTTTACGCACATCTACACATCATGGTCATACTACCTACCAAGTTTCAGCTTGATCGGATGAAAACTGTAGGAGGAGTTATCCTGAAACGAAAATGTTTACAAAAATTTCAAAGGGGCATAACTCTGTTAATATTTGGCGGACGTTGATTCTCGAAACTTTACGCACATCTGCACATCATGGTCATACTACCTACCAAGTTTCAGCTTGATTGGATGAAAACTGTAGGAGGAGTTATCCGGAAACGAAAAGTTTACAGACGGACGGACGGACTGACGGACGGACGCCGACCCCATAACATAATACGACCGTTTTTTCAAAACGGGCGTATAAAAAAGGGTCTTTTTGGGGTGTATTGCCAATAATTTTCTTACCCCTGCATGGGTTTTAAATTACTTGGCAGAAGTGTTAACCACCATAAGGTTGATAATTCAAGGTCATGGTGAAGGTCACAGGGTTGAGCTTTGTTACTGAAGGCAACAAGGGATTATGGCTGTCCTTCAGACGGCATCCTTGTTACTCTTTGTATAACCATGACCTTTTGAGGTAGGCACCTGGGCCTTTCTTTGCATATTTTGGTTAAATTTCCTGCGTATTTATCTCTAAAACCAAACTGGAGCCAAATAGTTATTATCCAGACATGAGAAAAGAGATCCCAGGGTTTTTTTTTTTTGGGGGGGGGGGGGGGGCTGGACACCGGCCATAGCCCATAACAGATACTTACATCTTTTGTATTGTGCGACACTGGAAGCCAAGATCAACATCAATAAACCGCTCGCATGTAAACACAAACTGGACCTGAAACAAACAAAAAAACACCCCTATACCAACAGAACAACCTGCCAGTCTTTTTTTTTGTGTGGGAAAAAGGCATCAGATGTGGCTATTGTGAGCAGTTTTCTTGCCCATGTCAGCAAGTATTAACTGCTTTCCCCTAACCAAACTTTTAGGAATCCTTCCTTCAATGGGGATCTTGAGGCTGATAACACGGCCCTAAGAACTTTCAGACTTTTTCGAATAAGGGAAACCCTGATGCCCTGAACATAACACGGGAGTACTCAACCAACACAAATTGGACTACTCGCGCAAAAAGGAGCCCACGCAGCTTGACAGTAATGCACTAGTCATATGCAACCACTATCCAGAGTTGCCGTTAACTCAAAATTTGGAGTTAATTACTCCAACTTTTTATTTCTGAATCCACATTTTTGTGAAGTCCCAATAGAAATGTATGGTAAAACTCTTAAACTTTTTCTGGAGGACAGCATTTTTACTCCAATTTTCAAAATCCCAATGAGAACCTTGCTATCCCCCTACACACACACCTACAGGGATGGGCTGGGGATAGCAGGGCTAATGTGTGGAGATGTAACCCTCTGTGTCCCCCCGCAATGCCAGTTTGATATAATGCAATTTTTTTTTATTTTTGGTTTGGGTATTACGACCCTTCTCAAGATTGTTTCACTCATATCGAACCAATCGTTAATCAGGTGGGAGAAAAAAGGAGTACCCAGGCATAAACCACCTGGCCACCTGTTGAAGAACTTTGGAGTCTCACACAGGCTTGAATATACAACAGTGAGAGAGTCAGCACTCTTATCCACTAGGCCACGGAGGCCCGTATAAGGCAAACACACCCCAGTGGAATAAACCATTATAAACATCTGGGTTGTGAAAACCAGTGCAGGGCTCCAAGCAGGGCTGTGAAAAGCCATAGTACCCGCTGTCCTGTAGAAAGGGGGGGGGGGCAGTGGTTACAAATGACTTGCATTAATCCCCCAAGCCATCTATTGTCTGCCAGGCAAAAATGCAAACAAGAGCCAGTAACCACTGAGGTCTCTACTCCTATGGTCTTCGTATGCATACAGTGTTATCGTGAAAATTCGCAGAAAGCTCCCCATAATTCCACACCCCAAACTTGTGAAATGTGATTAGAGTGGTTAGAGCACTTTCCTCTGATGCTAGAGGTCCCGGGTTCGATCCCTGGCAGCAGTGAAAAAATTTCCGTGTCCGAAAATGCTTCATTGGCATCATTTGCAGGGATGGATGCCATTAAGTGCACTGGGCTTCGGAGGGCCCCTGTGCAGTAAGAACCATCCCCTGTGCCGGTCGAAGAACCCTACCGTAAGTACATTACTGTGTAGGCTTTCCTGCAAACCAAGAGTGTACCTATGTACGTAATGTACACCTGCGATTAATGGGCAAAGATGACCGAACGCAGTATCAGTAGAAAGAAAGAAGGACGGCACAATTGATGGCATTCATTCCCGCAAATGTTAATGTCGCCTGTTAGGACACCCGATTTTTAATCAACAAGTCTCGAGCAAGTACACTTATGGCTACCCGAACTACCACGCCCATCCAAAGCAAAAAATCCTGTTTCCAAACCCAAACAATATATCAATTGAAAGTGAAACTAAGTTTGTGAAGCGTGAGTCTAGTCTACCTTGACATTATTTATGATGCAGAGCGCGAAATATTGCCCCGCAAAGCGTAAATAATGTCTTAAAAGTTTACTACGTATAACTAATACCTTGACATGCCACGAGTTTGTTTTTTCCTTTCTTCAAGCCGAAAAATTACTGCTTTGGAACACTAAATAAGTGAGCTGTACTTAGCAGCGTGTTCTTCAAGATGGCGAATAAAGTAGTCCGTAGCGTGTCTAGACATGACGTCACCACATTCGCAGTCTCTTGAGGTTTCATATACAACCGTTTTGATTTTTTTTTGTTAAGTGATTCTATCCATTTTTTGTACTTTTTTTAATATTATGTAAGCGAATAAATGCAAAACTCAACAGTGTCGCGTGTCAAAATGTAAGAACTACTTTTTTCCCCATTTATATTCATACGCTTAAGAGGTTCAACAGAGGGAAAAGGGCATTTAATCTATCATCTAATATGTCAATAAAATGAACCAAATATATATAAAAAATACATGAGTACTGATAAAAAATAATGTAATTGAATTACAGTCTTTGTCTATTCACAAAGAATTTGAAAGACGACGGTCATTTCTTTCATAATGCTGCACATCAAAAAGTTCGCTTCCAACACATGAATCTAGGTCAAACCCAGCGGATAGCTAGATTTTGCAATCAAAAACTATTATGAATAATAACTAAGCACCAAAAACAAAAGGAGGTCGTTTTTTTAATGAATTCAAATAAATAATAATAATAATGACTAGAAAAAACCTTACCTCTGCTATCCGAACACGACTAAACTGTAGGAAGGTCAAAAACTTAGGAGGCTCTCGATGGGGTCGCAGTGAATCCGTCAGAACACTTTCGCGTTAAAAAAAGTATACTCAGAAATACGTTATCTCGGTAAATGCTCTGAATTCATGTATATATTTTTGTGACCAATCTTTGCGAATATTTATTTAGACTTCGAACGTTCATGCCTGGAAAAAAAGTTATATAGGCCACACGAACTTTGGTCCGCCATTTTGAAAGAAGGTGACCATAAGAATGGTCCATTTTTCACAGGGGTGTTAGGTTGCATGGTCTTCCATTTTATTTCCTTTTTGGAAATTCTCAACCATAAACAAGACCATATAGGTCATAAATAGAAGCTGACTACTAAATCCCAATTCAATTTAAACCCTACATTCCCAAAAATTACTTAGATATAAATCCTCACCTTTACCTTAAAACCCTTCTCTGGAATATTCCAACCACATTTCCGAAACAATTATAGGCATATGAAGATACTATTTTTTGAAGGGAATTAAGAGAATTCATATTTTTTTAATAACCAACGCCTAGAAAAAAGTAGTTGCATTCACAAGAAACGTGACAGACGGACGGACGCCCGGACGGACGGACACCCGTTACGAAAATAATATACCCGTTTTTTTTTTGTGAAAAAAAGCGGGTATAATGAGTGTGATTCTAACCAGCACCCATAATCTTTAAGATAGGTTTCTAATTGATCATTTGCACAGAAAAGTGCGAGTCGGTCCGTACATGCTTATAAACCCTATTGGTTTCATTTGGTGACAGGACTTGAGATGTCATTTCCCATGTAAAAGTCCCATAAAATTGGAAGCAACATCTCCAAAATGACCTGTAGAGTGTTGATAGGGACGTTAAACCTCTAATCAAACAAACAAATTTCAACTTGAAATAAAAAATTGTAAGATTTTGTTTATCATATGACCACTTAAAATTGGATTTTATCGCCTTTGAATTTGACAATTTGTCCGGAAAAATCATTGTTGACATGGACATCGTCATGACGTTACTTAATCCCGCCAAAGTGTTATTACACGTATGGGCATACGATTTTTATTACACTACGTTATCCACTGCTTTTCCACGATGTCATATGATACTTCAGTCTTTGAATCGACTGCCTATTCGAAATTCGCAAAATTGCAGTATGTTTCCTCTGGCTTTCTTTGCCGGATCATTACAGGGTCACTGATGAGGCTTTATTAGCCGAAACTACGTAGTATGACCCATCTTCTTTCTTATGAATGTTTTCATTGCTCTTAAAGGAACTCATTTTTGATTTTTATTTAATTATAAACTCTTGCCTTTTAGCGCTTCTTTATAACCTTCAGACAACAGGGCCTGGACCTCAAATCCCTACTTGGCTTCTGTCAAAATTTGAATTAATTGTTCGCGCATCTGGTGTCCATATGATAATAGGCATTTGCTTTTTTTATTTCCAGATGGAAGATACCATTCTTTTGTTTTTCGTTCATAAGCAGGTCTCACTTCTAGGTGCCTTATTAAAAGATCATATGGACGGATGGATGGATATTTTGTTTAAAGACGCTCAACCCTAATAGGGCATATAGCGTCTAAAAATAATTAGATATTAGATATAAAATTGTTATTGAAGTTTAAAAGTTAAAGTATTAATGATTACAGTTTGTTAAAAAGTCCGATTTCTTTAAGAAAATTGATTAATTGATAAGATGGTATGTCATTAAAAAGATCTTTCATTGTTGTAACATTAAAATATTTTGAGCATATATGATGAAATTCTACACATGAAATGAGAAAGTGTTCAACTGTAAAAGGTTCGTTACAAGATATACAGAAAGGTGCTTGTTCGTTTTTTAATATGTAGGAATGAGTGAGTCGTGTGTGTCCAATACGACATCTTGTGAGTTTAGTCTGGTCTTTCCTATTATAATTCGAAAAAGTACATTTGGTATGGAAATTTGGTTGAATTTTATTTAATTTATTATTAGTTTCTTTTTCCCAAATTGATTGGCATTTATTTTTTATCTATAGGTTTATGCTCGATTTTAAATCTGAAGAAGGAATTTTTAAATTGGTGATCGTTAACGATAATGCTGATTTGGCTTCCAAATCGGCTAACTCATTACCACGGATATTTACATGACTGGGAAGCCAGCAGAATATACTCTCCTTTGAGACGGAAAGATAGTGATATTTTCTTAAAATTTGTTGAATCAAGGGGTTTCTAGGCTGTTGATCTTTCAGAGCTTTTAGTACAGAAAAAATATCGGAATAAATGATGAAATGTCTTTCAGGTTGGTCTCGAATGTGATAGAGTGCGATATCAATTGCTTTTGCTTCAGCGGTAAAAATAGAGCTATTATCGGGTAGTCTAATGCTATCAGTGAAATTCGGGCTAATGACAGAACAAGCAACTTTCTCATCTTGTTTCGAACCGTCAGTGTAAATGGAAATGTGATCTTTAAAATGCGATTTAATTTCTAAAAATTCATTTTTAAAAATATGTGAATCAACTTCAGATTTCTTATTTTTATGTAAATCTAATACTATCTTTGGATTTGTTAATGTCCATGGTTCTTTCGATGGAAATGAAAATGATTGAATATTTTGGACATTGATATTGGCTTCTTTAAATAAAGGTCGTATTCTTAGGCCAATAGGTTTAATTGCGGAGGGTTTATTTTCGTAAAATCTTTCATAATTAGGGTTAAAAACACATTCATATGCTGAATTGCGTGGATTTGCAGCTAATTTGGTGGCATATTGAAGAGACAATTTTTCTCTTGTGATGGTTCATTAGATTCAGCATAGAGACTATCAACGGGTGAAGTGCGAAAGGCACCTAGTGCTAAACGTAAACCTTGATGATGTATAGTATCCAAAGATTTTAAATAAGATTTCCTAGCAGATCCATAGACTATGGAGCCATAGTCCAATTTGAAACGAATTAACGATCTATACAGATTAAAAAGAACAGTACGATCTCCTCCCCAGTCGGAACTGGACAGGACTTTTAAAATATCAAGAGCTTTTAAACATTTAGCTTTCAAAGCTTTGATATGAGGAATAAAAGACAATTTGTTATCGAATAAAAGACCCAAAAACTTCGCCTCAGTGACGATGGAATTGGACTGCCGTATATAGTCAGTACAGGATCTAAATGCAACTTTCGTATTTGGCAGAAATGAACACACTGAGTTTTTGTTTTAGAAAATTTAAAACCATTTTCTGTCGCCTAAGTTTCTATATTATTTAGTTTCTATATTATTTAAACACCTTTGCAGTTTAAATTCAATGGTTTCCATATTTTTGGATCGATAAAAGATTCCAAAATCGTCAACAAAAAGCGAACAATCTGGGTCTTTTACACATTTAACTATATTATTAAGTTTTATGCTGAACAAGGTTGGTGATAAAATACTACCTTGTGGTACACCTTGTTCTTGATCAAATGTGTCCGATAATGTATTTCCCATGCGAACATTAAATGTTCCATCGGATAAGAAATTTTGAACAAAAAGTGGTAATCGGCATTTAAGGCCCAATGTGTGTAAAGTAGAAGTAAAACAAAGATCAGGAATTGATACAATTAACTTACTCCACCCATAAAAGACACCAAAGGGAAAGAAATACAAACATTAAGCGACCAGACCAAAATGGAAACCTAAACAAAGGAAGGCCATAAGGACAGTTACTTTCCCACAAAATGGCCATATGGTCATCCGAAACTAAAAGACACAAGTGATACACACAGTAAGTAACAAACAACAACATAAAATAAATCGCCACAGAAGAGCCGCCTTGGAACGGTCAGGGGAAGATTTCCACTGGGGGGCTTAAATCGATTTTACGTGGCCACAATCCTCGCCCTTACTTCCGTCGCGATTTAGACAAATAATTTGTTCAGTCCGCATGAAGGCCTCCTAACTCATCAGTGCAACATCTCCGTGAACACAAAAATCAAAGAACCACAGAGGTGAGACAACGGTGAGGACTCGACAGCAAGAAACCACTGAAATGCTGGAGCAAAAGAAAACCAACAGTTAGACTCCGATGAGCCCGACCAGAGACAGAGCATCAGGCACCAACCAACATTACCTTGAATTAGATCTCTCTAATTCTCAATAAGCCTTTACGTTGGAGCCGTCATAGAATCTGAGGCCTGACCCACCGGCGTGCAATTAAAGAGGGAAGCAAAGTTGCCAACCGTGATTGGGTTAACTACCATGCATGCAGTCTGTCGTATAATATCCATGTTGTACCCAATCTTTTTATATCGAAGAATGATTTTACGAAATTGGGTACTGAAGTCATTGCGGTTATATATTTTTCTGAATTTAAATACTAAGTCACCATAAAATTCGGGTTCCGATAGACCTTGTTGCAGAAGAGATTTAAGTCCAATATTGAATTTTGAAATTAAATCAGAATGGCGTCTATAAAATTTTGAAAAGGCTTTGCGTAGTTTATGGTACCGATAACCCTGATTAAGGAGTTTAGCCGTTAATAATTTATTACGAGTGTTGAAGTCAGTTACATGACTACACACTCTAGCAAATCGAATTAATTGCGAAATATAAACGCCATAGGATGGCGCACGAGGAACATCACCATCCAAAAAAGGAAAATTTACAATCTCAAAATCAAAGTCATCGCGTTTATCATAAATTTTGCACGAAACAAATCCATCTACAATAGATAGATGTAAATCCAAAAACGGGGCCTCGGTATCAGAAGAATTTGCCCTATTTAACTCTTTCATGATGCCATACTTCCAAGTGGTATCGTAGGCCTTTTCTAGGTCAAAGAATACAGCTACGATATGTTCTTTTTTAAATTCTTTTTCTCTTGTTCTTGTTTAATATTTTGGAAACTTTATGAATAATTTGAGCTAGAGGAGTTTTTCTGAAAATTTCCCCCAAGGCATTGGAAATGTCTTTAGCCGTTGAACATATATTTCCGTTCGAATTGATATGGACATGTTTATTTGATTTGTTTTTGCCACTAATTTTTCGAATCATGTCCCATATTTTCTTCGTTGGTGTTCTGGTATTCCATTTGGAGACGTATTGCTGCCAAGATGCTTTTTTAGCCGATTTTATTGTTTTGCGAGCTTTAGCTCGCATATGTTTGGCATGGATAAAATTTTCTTTTGTTGGTTGTTTGTTAAAATTTTCGTAATGCAGATTTTCCTTTATTGATCGAAGTTTTAACTTCGTCATTAAACCAAGATTTGTTTCTTTTTGAAAAAGTCGAGGATTTAGGAATACATTTTTCAGCAATATAAATCAATTGATCAGTAAAATCTTGTATATCATTTGCAGTTTTAAAAAAATCAGGGTCGAGTTTGTCATTACATAATTGATTGAAATTTTCCCAATTTGCTTTACTCAAATTCCATCTGGGGTGACGATCCTCATGGGTCGATTCAATTTCTTCAATTACTATCGGAAAATGATCGCTCCCATGGAGATCGTACACAACAGACCAATCAAAATCTAGATAAAATTTGGAGAGCAAATTGAAAGATCTAAAGCAAAATAATTCCTTGTGGGAGAATGAAGGTATGTTGGTTGTTTATCGTTAAATAAACACAAATCATTTTCAGCAATACAATTTTCTACGATTTCTCCTTTGTCATTTGTATCCGAGCAACCCCATAATTTACTGTGACTATTAAAGTCTCCTAATAATATATAAGGACTAGTTAATTGGTTTGTAAGATTTTCTAATTCTTGTTTAGAGAAATTATAATGTGGTGGGAGGTATACAGAACAAATTGTTATGGATTTAGATAAAGTGACGTTTACAGCAACAGCTTGTAAATTAGTATTTACATCTATTTGCCTAAGAGGAACGTTTGATTTCACCAGAATTGATGTTCCTCCTGATGCCTTCTGATTATCCGTTGTGATATGATTGTACATACTGTAACCTTTGAAATTAATATTATCTGTAGTTTTCAAAAAAGTTTCTTGGAGACAAATGACATTAGGAGAAAAAAGTCAAGATAAAATTAAAAGTTCGTTAAATTGGCTTTCAGTCCTCGACAATTCCATTGAATTATTGACTTCTTATCCATGATTAAATGGAGAGAAGATTAAAACAAGGAATTTAATCCTTTATCTTTTATTATTCTTTGAGAACGTGGAGGGATCAACGTCCAACTCCAGGTCCTCAAGGGCGCCGTACTGATTAGCCAGTTTAACTGGATCAGCCGAGGCCCCTTTACTGTTTGGGTTTGATCGTTTATGCTTTTTCTTTGCCGTTTTTTTTTTTCTTTTTATCCGCTGTCCCCGACGTGGATCGGAAGTGAGATCTGCTAGAATGTTTGCCGTTAGGTTGTGAACTGGTCTGTGAAGTTTGTCTAGATTCTGTTCTTGAATGATGAGTAGATGTAGTAGGTTGTGACGATGTAGTAGGTTGTGAAGATGTAGTAGGTTGTGACGATGTGCTTTTGGGTTTTACAGAAGAGGTAATAACTTTAGAGTGGGGTTTAATTTCAAAATCGTTTTCGTTGAATTGTGTAGATGTTTCTTTGGTTTCAGGTTTGCTGGTTAGGGATTGGACAACTTTGGCGAATGTGTTTTCTGGTTTATTTTGTTGGATTTTCTTTGCTTCTAAATATGTTACGTTTTGTGTTACTTTGATTTTCATAATTTCTTTTTCCGTTTTTCAAACTTCACAGACGTTTGATTTGGAGAGATGATTTTTTCCGCAGTTCACGCACTTTGGAGGGTTTTTGCAATTTTGAATGTGATGATCAGTGCCACCGCATTTCTCACAAACCGATCCGTCAGGGACATTGCAATCGTTTTCATGGTGTCCAAACTTCTGACAATTAAAACATCGCAGAGGACTGGGCACGTAGATGTCAACCGGTATTATCCTGTAGAAAATCTTTAGTGATTTCGGCAAGGAAGTGGTGTTAAATGTCAGAAGAAGTGTGTTCGTGTCGATGAGATTTCCGTCTTTTTTTTATTTTAAAGCGTTTACAGACCGTTACGCCTTGATCTTTCAGATACTCCACGATTCTGGCTTCAGATTCATGTTTTAACATTCTGTCACGAATAATGCCCTTGCAAGAATTTAAAGTTTTATGTTCCGTGACAGAAACATTCATGTTGAAAAATTTGTTGACTTTTAAGAGGTTTTCGGTTTGAGATTTTCTGTTTGTTTCGATTAGAAGTGTTCCGTTTTTTAATTTTTTGACATTATTTGGAGTACCAATTAACGATTCGATCTGTCTTTCAATAATAAACGGTGAAAGAGTCGTAACGGCCTTTTCTTCCTTGCTTGAAATCACCAAAAATCTAGCGAAGGTTTCATTAGCTTTGAAATTGAAGGTAGCCGGTTCCAGGTCGTCATCAGATAAGTCTAAAAATGCTCTTTTCCTAGTGTTGGATCCCATAGTGATAATTTATGATTCGATAGCTATGCGCCCCACCCTCCTTGGAGCCCTACAAGGGGACGTTCAATGGAAATGGATCTATTTCCAACGCCAAGGCTACATTGCTATTATACTCGATGACAGGACCAGAGTCCTTCCGCTCCACTTCTGTTTTATGACTCCCAACTATCCACCCAGATTTCAATGAAAAATGAGGAACAGTTGGGACCCATCACCACCCGTATTCTCTCCCTCACAGAAGTTTCTGCTGAATTTCCCCAGTACAAGCCCACCGATTAATCCATCAGCCGCCGCCCATCAAATAGCACTCAAAGATAGAAGAATAAGACAAAATTACACCCGGTTTGTACCATAAAGATACGTAAAAAAGAAAGAAGGAAGATAAGGACAAGCTGTGCGATTCTAGAGCTTGGCACGACTGAGCCGATTGATTCAGGCCGGATCTAGCCCAAACCCCTCGTCTATCTGAAATATGGGCCAAAATGATGTGTTGAAAAGCTGGAGATCCCTGGGCTTTTCTCAATCATCAGGTTCCTTTCTTCCAGCATACGAGACGCCACTCACGGCAAAGAAGTGGCTCCTGTTTCCACAAGGAATTTCATCCCCATTCACTACAGAAGGAAAGTGACCTGTATATTTTACTCCCTACAGACAAGGGAGACCGAAAACGTTTGCTTAAATGAAAGCTTGGCTCTGAAAAAATATGAGATCCACGATTATGATAAGAAGTTATTGAGGTGATAAGTTTCCGAAAGAACAAAGGATTATATAAACTACTAAAGTAGTAAGCTGTGTTAGATGATAACGTACTCTTCAGAACTTGGTGATACGTATCCGATTTTGTTAACTTTGGAGTAACATAAAATGACAAGTTACTTATCTAATAACGTATACAAAATGCATCTTTGATGTGCAGAGTGATGGAGCATGAAAAAGTGACACATACACAGTACAAACACACATGTTAAACACAGATGAGGTTCTCTTCTTTGCAGTGCGCGGCCCACCAGCAATGATGATACACGTACAAATGCAGCGTGGTAGTAACATGAGATAGGAAAGGTTTAAAAGGATAGATCTCGCGTAATCAATTTTGTAAAAAAAAAAAAGTAAGATGCCTTTGAACAATTCTATTCCCAAGATAATACCGGTTGAACGGACGATTGTTCTGTATGTTGGAGGCTTTTACCCAACTGCCACAGAAGCTGAAGGCAGCCACCTATTTCGAGGCACCGGGTGGTCTCGGCAATGGGACTGTTTTCGGTGGGGTCTTACCACTCTGCCACACTCCCGAAGGCAGCCGCCATATTTCTACCCCCGGGCTGGCGCGGGGCCAAGATCATATGGGGCTTATCTTTCATGTGAAAATGTATTTTCACAACCATAACACTTGGAAATTAATCCGTGGAGGAAAGTTAATTCAAAGTCATCTTACAGCGTATGAACAGATGAGCTCTTTTTCAAATTGATTGCAGATTTACCTTTCAAAACGGTTAAGTCGCAAATCAGAGGCCACGTGTCTAGGGTTCAAAAACGGGATACTGACAAACACTTTATACCCGGATCTGAGGCCACATGTCAACTGAATATTCATTCATGAAAATTTCACTTTTGCAAACAGTGCAGGCCCAGATCAGACGCCGCAGAATGGGGCGTCCGATCAGGGCCTCCACTGTTTGCTAAAAGTTCAGTCATTCCCCAAATATACCTTGATGAAAACACACCCCGACACCCTTAAACCTTGAAATGGAGCCCTGGTACATATAAGGAGGAAGATTCCATTTGGTACAAAAAAGGTTCGTACCGAATGAATCTTTCTCCCTACATATAGCCCGAGTCCACCTCAAAGTTCAAGGGTGACAGGTTGTGCCCCTTCAAACTCCATTCGCAAAATGGCTTAACTTTTTGAAAACAGTGTAGGCCCTGAACAGACGGCCCCTTTCTGTGATCTGGGCCTGCACTGTTTGCCAACTGCCCCTTTTGGGGTTTCTGGTACAAAATGAACAGATGTGTATACCTTTACTAGGATAAACATTTCAGTCTGGTACTGCACTGTCTAATTTTAAACCTCTAGCATGCTTGGCTGTAATTCGTAATTGTAGTAGTTTTTATTTCATTATTTATTTCAATGAAGTAGAAATATTTATGTTACTATTGTTATTAGTTATTGTTATTATTATTATTATTATTATTATAAGTAATTGTAGTAGTAGCAGTAATATTCACGGGTTTATTTATTGTTATTATTATTTATATTAGTAGTAGTAGTGGTAATAATGTTTTGTTATTTTTTATGTTTATCTCAATTGAGTAGAAATCTTTGTGACTATTGCTATTAGTAGTAGTGGTGGAAGTAGTAGATGTGACATTGACATTTATTTATTTATTTATTTTGTTTTTCAAGAACAAAATATACTATGTAGTAATATGTTAAAGGACCAATAACAAAATTCATAAGTAATCCATAAGTGGATTATAATGATTAAACCCTTCTTATCAGAAGTAATTATCTGATTTTATCAGATGAATACCATCACCTTAACAGCCATAATCCCCTGAGGTTCAAGTGGTCATTAATTGTAGGTGATAAGAGAAATGGTCTGTGATATATGATATCCTGGAGTATTATCATTTTGATTGAGATCTAGCAAAGCAGCAGCCCCGATAGCTCAGTTGGTAGAGTGTCCGCTCCGGGGAACGGGAGGTCTCGGGTTCGATCCCGGGCCGCGACATACCAAAGTCGTTAAAAATGGTACTAGCTGCTCCTCGTTTGGCACTCAGACTTACGGGGTAGAGCTAGGACTGGTCGATCCAGTGTCAGGATAATGTGACTGGGTGTGGTATCATGTAATGTGTCTGGGACATGATACTTCAGTGAGGCAGCACTATAAACGTAAGCATTGAGCTCCCTGTCGCAACCAGACACCGTCGTGATATGACTGAAAAATTGTTGAAAGCGACGTTAAACCCGAATTCACACACACACACTAGCAAAGCAGATGAACTTAGAATCTTCGTTTGCCATAGAAAATATTTATATCATTACAGTACATCACTAAGAAAACACACCTATTCAAATATATTAAAAAGGGGGTCTTTCATCTGTGCCCATGCATGTTTTTTCTTTAAACTTTGTATATTAACAACTCAGCATATACAACCTATAAAAATGTATTTAATAAATTAAATAAATCAAAGTAGGACTCAGGAGGCCACTCTAACTGACTCCCTCCATATGCTGGTGTCTGTCTCTAAATAAGTGTGTCTTAAATCTTATGTTTTATTTAGTTTCAAGATCTGTGAACTGGATTGGATGCAGAACTTCATAGGCATTCCTTTGATACTAAAAAACCTTTTGAATTAATTAAAGTTTACATTTTCTGATAAAATAATTATCAAAAATCTCATTTTTTAGTTAAAATTTTAAACAATTATCAAAATTCAATCCCTAAGATATATATGTTCTTGTCTTTGTCAAGATTTCATTTTTCTAGGAAAACTTGCCATGTGTATCTTCTTTAGCTATGCCAAATTTCATGAAAATCCGAAACCGGTAACACTGTAGTTTTACACCTTTAATGGATGTATGTCGTTTCTGCAAAATTTACTATTTTATTGAAATCATCCAAGAACCTTACAAAAAGGCAATTCGTAACACTTACGTTATAAAATTGAGATTATACAAATCAAAATGAATACATATTGAGCTGATCTAGCTTAGAAACTATTAAAATATCATGAATATTTGATATTTTCCTTTCATTAATACACTATGATCTATCCAAAACAGTAGATAGTAAAATACTAAATCAAAAGGTATTCTAATCAACAAATTAGGCTTAACAACATTTATTGCTTTTTATTAGCAGCAAAATTATTGTGAACATGTGCAACTTTATTTAATGACTTTGCATAAGTCATGCTACTCAAATAGGTGTAAGGCAAGGAGATCCATTATTTTTATTTCCATACCACGCTGGTATGCAAGGACCCAATGGTCAGTGGTTTGTTCTTACTAGTAAAAATAGTTCTGTTGATAAATCCATGGCCAGATTAAGCCTTAGATATACTCTGTCTTTATGAACGCTGGATTATTATCCTAACAAAAAAGTTACAGTAATTATTGGTTAGTATTTCCAAAAATCAAAATGTCACTGATACTAAGTTTCTGTTGCAAAAGATATCATTGATGGATGAGGTGCAGAATATTTGGTGTAAACAAAGCTGTTCCTTGACCTAGAGAAATTTTGCTATTAGATAGGGAGAGAAACAGTTTCCTTCCTTATAGTACACATGCATAAATATGTCTCTTTTCTGCATTGGTTTTGTAATTGTTGATGTTTCTTTAGTGTCTTATTTTTTCTATAATTTACTTTGTCAATATAAAGGTTAATTTATCGGAAGCGAGCATTTAGTATTGTTCCTGGTTGTAAAACGTTCAACCACGTCTTTAATGTTTCTGCTGAATGCAAGTTCACTGTTTTTTAAGCACTGTTCTTGCTTCCTTTTTGTTCATTAATAATTACCAGTACATTTCTGTGCAATGTATCTCTCAGCTTAGAAAGAGCATTGCAGTGTTTGGACAGAAAAAAGTATCACAATGTATTTACTGAAAGTAATTTAAAATCCTATGAGTAATGCGATAACTACTCACAGATTGAATAATTATTATCAACAGTTTAAAAGCTTCTTGATATCTTACATAATGTGCTTTATAATTACTGCAACAACTGCTGAGATAGGTAAATGAAGTGAAAGACCTATACAAATATATAGACAACACAATCATGATCACATAAGTTTTGGAACACTGACAAATGTACGACCATGTGAATTGTAAAAGCAATTCAAATGGCTTTGGAATACAGCTTCAGGAAGCCGTTTGATTTCGTTCATAGGAGCTATACAAAAAAGATAGATTGGATGGTGCCTATGCAGATACAAATTCTGAAAACTTAATGTCCAGGAAAAGGAATCTCAAGTATTATTGATTTTCCCTGGAGTAAACCTTTCTTTTTAAATTGACAGTTAGGGTTAAATAAACAAACAACAGTTTGACTTGAGAGTAATTTATCTCGAGTCGGATAACAAATCTCACAAAATCTGAAGCAACATCTAAAGTGACTGGTATGTTGTTGATTTGAATGTTAAATCTAAACATCACCTTAGCATCATTACTAAATTAGACAAGACAGACAGAAAGAAAACTGTGCACATGATTACATGGGTGCGTTTGATGACGTTTGTCATCAAAACCTTTGCGGTATAGTTCTGTAGACAAAATAGTCTGTTCCATTTACCGAAATGGATGTTTTGAAATAATACTTATAATTATGCTATGAACTACTTACACAAACCATACTATACTATAGCCATCCAAATTGAAAGCAATAGTAAAGTATTATTAAACAGCATGACCAAAACATGATAATCATATAATTTCACATTTTGCTGAATAAGGACTATCAGTATTCAGTCTGCTAAAAGACAATGTTACCGGTCGTCAATTTCCATCAAAATTCATCAACATGTTCCTTAGATATGTGGGTAGTTTTTATGCTAAAATGGTGTCTTGACAAAAATTGGAACATGGTAAAAATGCATATAAAATTTTAACAGGAGCTGAAATATGGGGACACAATCAAAGAAAACTGAATGCCCAGCCACTATTACTAGACATATGAGGTCATTCATTGTATCAACTAACTCACTAATTATGGCTTTAATTCATAAAACATAGCAGCATTAGATATATGAAACTCTGAATACTGTGGACAAGTTTGTATGAGAGTACTCTCTGTTGTGATAGAGACTTCATAAAATATGTAATACATTTACTACGGAAATAAAATTTAAAAGTGAATGCATCGTAATTATAATGGTTATACCCAAGGCAATTATTGTGCATAATTTCATCAAAATCCAAGCGTGGGCAGAAACCAATGCAAATTTCCTATACCTTGAAAGACCCCCTTTTACCACCTAATAATTTTTATTTTTATATTTCTGGCCAAAACATACATTGTGGGAACTCGTTATAACCGCGTCAGTGAGGCGGTTCTAACGCGTACCCACAATCTATGTTTTTGGGCGAAAAAATAAAGAAAAATGAATGCGGGAACTAGTTAGAATCGCCTCATTGAGACAGTTCTAATGAGTACCCATAACCTGTTCATGGCTTTAACATGGCTATTGGCTGTTGACTAGTTTTTCTTTTTTATTTCTGCTTCAAACATTATTAAGTGGGAACTTATTAGAATCGCCTCATTGAGACAGCTCTAATAAGCATCCACAACCTGCTCATAACTTTAAACTGGTAATTGTCACATATATATTTTTTTTATTTCGGCTTCTGAAAAAAGTGGGAATTTGAAAGAACCGCCTCATTGAGTCAGTGTTAACGAGTACCCACAACCTGTTTTGAACCATCTGCTGGTAATTTTAGAAGTCAAATTTTCAATTTTTCAAACAATATGGAACCTAATCAGACTGCTCCTCTTGGAGAAGTCCGATCAGGGTCCACACTGATTGACTATACGCATAAATATGTTTGAAAAGTTTGAAGATATGTTTTGAAAAGTTTACCAGAAGAGCAGCAGACAACATAAACAAATGACAATTTCAGATTCAGTTTTTCATTATCCTGCTGAATAATTAACCCATAAGATGTCAATCACAGCAATTTTGTCTGCTTTGTCGTCTGCTTGTAACTTTGAAAGTCAATTTTGCAAACAATGTGGGACCTGATCAGACTGATTAGAGTCCACACAAATTACTTCACATATTGCATTCATTTAAAATTCGCAAACTGAATGACAGTGTAGATCCAGATCTGGATTTACATTGTTTCATGTTTAGCAGAGTAAGGATTAATTAAATGACAGGGATCCTACAGACATTGTCTATTCCCACATAAGGGGCCAATAAACTTCTAATAGTAAATGTTGTTGCGTTTTATTTCTCATTTCCACATTTAACCCATATATGCCAAGCGCCCATTTGTGGGACAGCGGTAAAAAGTTTAGACTCAGATCGGATGCCCCGTCAACACTATTTATGTCATTTTGAAATGGACCACTCCAAACTTATAAAGTAGAAGATTCCACTGTCATATATGGGTTAAAGAAAGGTAATATCGAATATCACAAGCTTGGGCACATACATGTAACTTAATACAACTTAATACTGTAGAAACTTATGCGTGGACAGTGAAGAATCAGATCACGGTGTTTTTTTTTTTTTTTTTTTTGTTTGTTTGTTTGTTTTACTTGAGATCTAACGTCCCTGTCAACACTATGTCATTTTGGAGACGCTGCTTCCAATTATATGGGGCTATTACCAGACATTCAGATGAAATGACACTTTACCTGGGCATGCTTAGTCCTTCTATATTTACATTAGAAAATTTGGCTCTGAAAATATTTTAGATATTCTAGAAAACAGATACACAGTTTCAACCAATGTGGAGAAATCCTGAACTCAAAAGAAATATAGAAAAGATGGTTGATAAAATATAGAATCATTACAAAAACACGCCTGTTCAAATACTTTGTAAAGTTTACCCACGAAAAAAAAAAAGAATGTTTTCAGATAAAACCAAAGATATTTGTCTTATTTCTGCACAAAATATAGATTGTGGGTACTCGACAGAACCGCCTCATTAAGGGGGTTGTAACGAGTACCCACAATCTATGTTTTTTAAGCAGAAATATGAAAAAAATTGGTTTATCAACGTAAAACCCAGTTTTAAAAGTGGGGTTTGAGGGGTCAGAATTATAAAGGCATTTTCTTTTGTAATGGGATATGAACTTTTATTACAGTGTGTAGGTATTGTGGGTTTTATATCCGGAATTCATCACCTGAAATGAACACCCCTAAATTCCACTTTATATAGAGAAATTTGGGGTTTACGGGGGTATACATTATTTTTCTTATTTCTGTTCCACGAGATATGTTGTGGGTACTCATTAGAACCGGTTCAAACGAGTACCTACAACCTATGTTCGCAGTATAAATAAGAAAAATATCACTGATTTTCACCAGAAAAGTAGCCATTTTGAAGCTATAAAAGATTGTACTATGACGCACTGATGTGTTATCGTAATGTAGTAGAATTTTGTTTTCAAGCACAGTAAATCAGATTCTGTATACACCGGGTAAACTGATTCAATATGCCCTTCGTTGTAATAAAACACCAGAGTAATATTACTCAAGGCAATTTATTAATAAGATGTTAATATGTAGCACATGTCCCATGTTAGTTTAACAATAAACACTTAACGGTACACTTACCTGTTGATTTAACAGGATTAACACATAAGACGCCAATCAAAACAATTATCGTCTGCTTTGTCGTCTGCTGTTAACTTTGACATTCATTTTTGCAAACAATGTGGACCCAGATCAGACTGCTCCTCCAGGAGCTGTATGATCAGGGTCCACTCTGTTTTGCCTGCAAGAAGGTGCAGCAGACAACATAGAGACAACATTTTTTAAACATTTCTTGGCATCTTAAGAGTTAATTCATGACATTCATCAATGCCAACTATTGTTTTAAGGTTAGGGCCCCCTCAAGATGATTTCACTTATTTCTAGGCGATTCATTATGTTAACAAGTGAACACCCCATAAACTCCACTTTATATGCAGAAAACTGGGCTTTAGAGAGGTTTATACTGTTTTTTTTATTTCTGCTCTAAGACATGTTGTGGGTTTTCCTGAGGCAGTTCTAACAAGCACCCACAACCTGTATGTCATACAGATGTTTTATTTTAATTGTTAATTAGAGGTGAACGAAAACTGGAGTAACCGGAAAAAATGCTTGACCTATTATAGAGAAATAGATAGATAACAAACTAGATGTGTAAATGTATTAAAAAAAAGCAAAGTAAAAGGAATTCGCTTTATAAAAAACATGCGCATGAAATATAAATCAACTGATTTTTTTTTTAAAAATGATTTGTATTTCATCTTGTGAAATTTCTGAAAGGTTTCACATTCTTGCTCCAAAACATTTTTAGATATTTTTATCTGTTATTAAGACAATCTTTTATTAAGACCACATCTGGTCAGCCAAAAATGTGGTCTTAATATAGCAAATTAGATGTACATTTAATAAATTACTCATTTGATAGTAGAAACCAGGCATATCTTAATTTTAAGTTATGAAATTATATGCAAATCAAATCTCAGATAAGAGTTTGATGACAGGACAAAGGATTAGTTAACTCCATGCTAACTCCCTAGTGAACTATAGTTAACAAGGGAGTGAACTTGTAGTCAACTCTAGGGTCCAAATGTAGTCTGAATGTAGTCAACTCCTAGTTAACTTGGTGTAAAGATTTGTCTGAATGGTACTGTATATGGCTTGACGGCCATTTTGGTCATGTGACCTGGACCCCATGAGCAAATTTTGGTTTCCCCCATCCCATAGAGGCTCCATATGAAATTTGACTTCAATCGGCCCAATGGTTTCCGAGGAGAAGCAGTTCGAAAATTTTCACATTTTCGCCTCGGCGAGGGTATACTAAATGGAATGTAATATTTCGCAAGTTCATTGGTTAGATCTCATTGATATCTATGAGTATGCCAAAAATTGTTTAAATATTCCAAGCGGTTAAGTCACTATCACCGATTTTCACAAATGGGTTACGGACGGACTGACAGAATGACACGGTGATTTTAGGGGAATCCGGGTCGTTTCGCCCGTGGGTCGTTCCGCCGGGTCGTTTCGCCCTGATTTCATGGGTATGTCGTTTCGCCCTTATCGGGTGAGTCGTTTCGCCCGTGGGTCTTTTCGCCACAATTATATTTAAGTGGTGACAAACGGAATGGATGGGTAAACGGACAGACGGTTGAATGAATAAACGAATAAATAATTGAATGGAGTTGTGCGTTGGTAGATGTACGGACGGACGATAGTATAGTTGAATATACGGAGATGGATAAGTGAATTCATGAATGAATGACTGATTGAGGTTTCACGTCCGAGTCAATACTGTATAGGTCACTTTCAGCTTTGTGGGTTTTCATTGAGATGGCGGAAAGCTAAAAGGACAGTAACACAGTTAAATTCCTACAAATGATAGTGATTATTATTTCGCTTGACGAGGCTCATATCTGATTGTCAAAGACTCTTTTACGTAATGCCTGAGTTGTGCAAAAATACCAGAATTTGTTACCAGGAAAATTTGGATTTTATTTTTAGATAATCGATGTTAGCAAGTCTATGTAATGAAGAACCCCCAACCCTTAATCCCAATTTCTACGGCAATTAGTGGGTCCTCACAGATACTTTATTTTTCTTATTTCAGTCAATAAGAAAATGAGAAAAATATCACATTTTTACATATACACAGTAATTTTCACAGCCATAAGTCCCATTATATCATTGTCAGATATGGATAACTTCATTATAATTGCCATCACTAGATGAAAGCTTGTTACTTAGTTCATGAACGAAGCTCTTACAATTCTTGCGAAATTAACTTGAATGGTAGGGTGGTCGCTGGGTTTGACGCAATATTTTACAAAGTCAGTGAACCGTAAAATGTGCCCCCAGGTATTAGACTTCCTGCCTTGCCGTGGCCCTGGGGGCTCAATTCCCACTGGGCACATTGCCGCTGTGGTCTCTGTACCCACTGGGAAGAGCTAAAGGAAGTACCACCCGTCTGCCGTGGGTGGCGTCCTGTAAGCCGGAAGAAGGGATCCTCGAGGTTGAGGGTTACCTGAGGTGGCGGTGCTTCAGGTACCCAACACGCCTCTTTGGCCTGGCTTTTCGGTGTAGACGGGTGGCCGTGCGGTCCGGCACGGTCAATCGGCTGGTCGCGCCGAGCCCTAGAGATACTGCTTTGCTTTCTCTTCAACTCTTTTTGTATCTTTCCTGATACCAACCATATGCCCATTTACCTTACCCTTTTCTGTCTTTTTATCTCTAGAAGGCGGTGGCTAAACGGATCAACCGTGTAGGCATTTTGTTTATACGAGTATATCTCACGTGTATCTCTAACACCTGCGAGTTGGATAACCACTCCATTATGGTGTTCCCTTGTAGGGCTCCACGGAGGGCGGAGAGCACTTGGGACGAAACTAGAATTTTTTCCTTATGCCTCATGGAAAAAAAAAACATAACCGCAACGCATCTAACCACAGACCACCTAAACGTAAAAAACAAGACGATTCATCCGAATCGGATGAACTCAGTCAACAATCCAGTCAGCAGTCAAGTCAACAAACCAGTCAGCAGTCTGCTGAACCAAATTTCGACAATGTTCCGCGTTTCTTGGTTGTCTCGTCGCTTGACGATACACGAAGTGTATCCAGCCTTTCTCCCTTCGTAATTGAGCAATGTATTAACTCCATAGCCGGACACCCTAAGAGTATCAAAAAGCTCAAATCAGGTGACCTTCTCTTGGAAGTCGAGAGAAAACAGCAGGTTGTAAGCCTGCTAAGCACCAATAAATTCTTTGATCTTCAGGTTATAGTCTCTCTCCACAACACGTTAAATTCGTCTAAGGGAGTGATTCGCAGTCCAGAACTGCGCCCTTGTACAGATGAAGAGATCGTCGATAACTTGAAAGATCAGGGAGTTGTTGGTGTTCGTAACATTAAAGTCCGTCGAAGTGGTGTATTGAAACCAACAGCAACTTATGTATTGACTTTTAATACACCAATTCTACCCAAGAGGATCAAAGTAGCATATCTTTCCATTAACGTAGAGGTATACATCCCAAACCCTCTTAGATGTTACTCTTGTCAGGCTTTTGGCCATCATGAAAGCAGATGTCAGAGAAAAAAACTCTGTCCTAATTGTGGTGAAGAAAAGCATGTTGATAATCACCTCAACTGCAAAAATGAACCCAAATGCGTCAATTGTGATGGCAAACATGCTGTTTTCTCCCGAGACTGTCCGGCATGGAAAAAAGAAAAAGAAATACTCACCGTCAAATACCAAAGGGGGATAACATTCCCAGAAGCGCGAAAAATTGTCGATGAGCGATACATAACACCAACCACCAGTTTCGCCAGCATCACAAAGGGTGCTGGTGTAAAATGTACCAGCTCCACAACACAGACTGCTGAATCATACATAGCTGAACTGAAAAAAAGCTGGTGCATGGAGTAAACCCACTCCAGCACCGCAAAAGTCAACCAATTTATCAAATGGCGCAATCCAGGTTGCTTCGGATCGGTCGACAGCGACCGTACCGAAGCCAGCGCCGTACGTAAAAGAGAAACTCGACTCAGGTCGAACTAATAAGGGATCGGAAGATCCGATCAAAAAACATCAATTGTCTCAAAGACAGACAGACAGGCAACGTAAAATGGAAAGAGACAATATAAAGTTTCAGAACAGATTCGGATCTTTGAGTGATAGTGATATGGAGTTCGCTGAAACTCCATCATCACCAAGTGGCAATAACAGATCGAGGTCAGCAACACCACGAGCTGGTGGTAGCAGATCTATATCACCAATTGCAGCTCCAAAATAGTTTCTAGTCTTAATCTCTTCATAAAATGGATTTTAAACACAAAATAATACAATGGAATTGTCGAGGTCTTAAATCAAATTATAACGAACTCTTATTACTGATTTCGTTATTTAACCCATCGGTTTTTTGTTTGCAAGAAACTTTTTTAAAAACTGATGACAACATAGATGTCAGGGGTTTCAATACATATAACTATATCTATTCTGATGGCAACAAACCATCTGGTGGCAGTTCAATTTTCGTTAAATCATGTTTACCACAAAGAGAGATCAAATTAAAAACAGACCTACAAGCTGTAGCAGTATCTGTTTCTCTGGATAAAGAAACTACAATATGCTCTTTATATATTCCACCCTCATTTTCTTTAAAGCCCGAACATCTTGACTCATTGCTGAGTCAGCTTCCATCCCCATATCTTTTAGTTGGCGACTTCAATGGTCACAATATTCTATGGGGCTGTAAAGATATCAATAACAGAGGAGCACTTGTTGAAGATTTTATTGCAATGAGCGATCTTTGCTTGATGAATGATAAATCTTTTACTTACCTTCACCCAGCGACAGGTCATTTGTCTTCTTTAGATCTCTCTTTGTGTCACCCATCTCTCTTCTTGGACTATGACTGGTCTGTTCATGATGATCAGTGCGGAAGTGATCACTTCCCTGTTATAATTGAGAGCGTAAACGAACAAGATGAGGACTGTAGCCAGAAATGGAAAATGAATAAAGCCGACTGGGAATTATTCCGTAATTTATGTGAAGAAGAGTTATCAGTTGATCACTTAAATGAATCATCTGACATTGTTTCTGATTTCACAGATAAACTAATTAATATATCAGAACAATGCATTCCAAAGACCTCCACAAATACCAAGAAAAGTAAGCCTTGGTTTAATAATGACTGTAAAGAAGCTATTCAAAAGCGCAAACAGGCTCTAAATAAGTTCTGCAAAAGTCCCACTTCAGAAAAGCTAAACGACGTTAAAGTTTTTAGAGCTAAAGCTCGGCGAACAATCCGAGCTTCCAAACGAAAGTCATGGAGAGAATATGTCTCCAAATTGAACTACAAAACCCCCATTAAAAAGGTTTGGGATATGGTACGAAAAATTTCAGGAAAAACAAAGTCCTCTAGTTTTACACATTTAAATACTGGTTTTGACACAAAAGCTTCAAATAAACAAGATATTTCAGATACTCTTGGTAGCACATTTTTTAGCACTTCATCACCGCGTAATTATTATGATACTTTTAGAAATTTCCAAAGGAACCAAGAGAAAAGAAATCTAAACTTCAAATCCCACAGTCACGAAGAATACAACAAACCTTTTAACTTACCCGAACTAGTGGAAGCCATTGATAAATCACACGATACAGCAACCGGCCCCGATGAAATTCATTATCAGATGCTTAAGCATCTGCCAAAAAGTTCTCCTTCAACACTTTTAGATATCTTTAATAATATTTGGGAAACTGGGGTTTGTCCTGAGAGCTTGCGTTTTGCTACAGTTGTACCAATTCCAAAACCAGGGAAAGATCATGCAGAACCTACGAATTATCGACCGATAGCTTTGACAAGTTGTTTGTGTAAAACATTGGAGAGAATGATAAACAAGAAATTAGTCTGGTACTTAGAGTCCAACAACCTCATTTCAGAATATCAGTCAGGTTTTCGTTCGGAACGTTGTACCAACGACAATTTTATAAGACTAGAAACATTTATACGATATGCTTTTATTAACAAAGAACACGTAGTAGCTGTCTTTTTCGACTTGGAGAAAGCATATGATACCACTTGGCGTTATGGAATATTGAGAGATCTTCATAACCTCGGCTTAAGGGGAAAACTTCCCAGTTTTATTCAAAGTTTTTTAGGTGAGCGTGTATTTCAAGTCCGCGTGGGATCTACCCTATCAGATCTCTATGCACAAGAGCAGGGTGTCCCACAGGGTAGCATTCTCTCAACTACGCTATTTAACATCAAAATAAATAATATTGTACAATGTTTGGACGACAAAACAGACTGTTCATTGTATGTTGATTATCTTTGTATATGTTACCGTTCAAAAAACATGAAAACAGTTGAACGAAAGTTACAACAAAATTTAAAACGAATAGAAGAATGGACTGATAAAAATGGTTTCAAGTTCTCCAAGTCGAAAACGCAGTGTGTTCATTTTTGTAAGCTACGGAAGAAACACGACCATCCTTCCCTGTTCTTATACGGATCACAAATTCCTGTTGTTGAAGAAGCCAAATTTCTTGGGGTCATATTTGACCAAAAGTTATCTTTTATACCACATATTAAATATCTTAAAGCGAAATGCTTAAAAGCATTGAATCTTTTGAAAGTTTTAGCTCATTCAAGTTGGGGAGCAGATCGGTATACTTTATTACATCTTTACCGGTCTCTGATAAGATCTAAATTAGATTATGGGTCTGTTGTTTATGGTTCTGCCAGAAAGTCCTATTTAAAATCCTTGGATACTATCCATCACCAAGGCCTTCGTCTGGCTATGGGAGCCTTCCGTACTTCTCCCGTATTAAGCCTTTATGTAGAAGCAGGTGAATCATCTTTAACTTCGCGTAGAGAGAAACTTTCTCTTCAGTATGCTATTAGACTTGCTGCAAATCCATCTAACCCGGCATTCAAAATTTCATTTCCACCTCAATTTGTAGATAAGTATGAAACAAAACCCACAGCAATCAAACCTTTTGGATTACGTATTTTACCACTGCTGGAAAATTCAGGTATCGACCTTAAAAATATTCAAAAACATGAAACCGCCGAAGTTCCATCTTGGTGTATTAAACAACCCCTTATTCTGTTCGAATTACATGATGGAAAAAAATCCGAATCAAATCCAATACTTCTCAAACAAAACTTTCAGGTACTGCAGTCACGTTACAATGATTACCAGCAAGTCTATACTGATGGTTCAAAAGAAGGAGATAAAGTTGGCTGTGCGTATGTTTCTAAAGATACGCACAAAACCATGCGCCTTCCAGATGGTTCATCTATTTTTACAGCTGAAGCCAAAGCAATAGACCTAGCTTTAGATTTTATCAGTTCTTCAACAATTCAAAAAGCAATTATATTTTCTGATTCACTTTCTGTGCTTAAGGCTTTAGACCATTCATCATCTAAAAATCCTCAAATTCAAAAATTGATCGAAAAACATCATGAAATTTCTAAAACACACCAAATCTTGTTTTGTTGGCTTCCGAGCCATATTGGCATTGTCGGCAATGAATATGCTGACAAGAAAGCAAAGGAATCGCTCAATCTTGATCCATCTGTTTTTAAAATTCCTTTTAATAATTTTAAACCATTTATCAACCGATACATCTTGTCCGAATGGCAAGGCGAATGGGACCGTGCAATAAATAACAAACTCCATGCCATTAAACCTGTCGTTAGTACAAAATGCTCTCCTCCACAGTTTTCCAGAAAAGAGGACGTAGTATTAACACGACTGCGCATCGGCCATACTAGAGTTACTCATTCTTATATTTTTAATGGTGATGATCAATCTTCTTGTGTAGGTTGTGATCAGCCATTCACTGTGAAACATATCTTAATTGACTGTGTTGAATTTTCACCCTCACGTATTTTATATTTCAAAGCTGACACTTTGCAACAACTGTTTCGAGATGTACCTGTTGATAACATTATTTTATTCTTAAAAGAAATTGGTCTTTTTCATAAGATTTAACTGTTACAGATTTTTATACATTATAATTCTGACTTCTTACTTTTAATATCGTCATAATTATTCATGCCGTTTAACCATTAACCGACTGACGCTTATGACCCACCAAGAGGGTTGACGCGTCGTTAAACACGAAATCATCATCATCAGGTACTGCAGTCACGTTACAATGATTACCAGCAAGTCTATACTGATGGTTCCAAAGAAGGAGATTAAGTTGGTTGTGCGTATGTTTCTAAAGATACGCACAAAACCGTGCGCCTTCCAGATGGTTCATCTATTTTTACAGCTGAAGCCAAAGCAATAGACCTAGCTTTAGATTTTATCAGTTCTTCAACATTTCAAAAAGCAATTATATTTTCTGATTCACTTTCTGTGCTTAAGGCTTTAGACCATTCATCATCTAAAAATCCTCAGGTTCAAAAATTGATCGAAAAACCAATTATATTTTCTGATTCACTTTCTGTGCTTAAGGCTTTAGACCATTCATCATCTAAAAATCCCATGGTTCAAAAATTGATCGAAAAACATCATGAAATTTCTAAAACACACCAAATCTTGTTTTGTTGGCTTCCGAGCCATATTGGCATTGTCGGCAATGAATATGCTGACAAGAAAGCAAAGGAATCGCTCAATCTTGATCCATCTGTTTTTAAAATTCCTTTTAATAATTTTAAACCATTTATCAACCGATACATCTTGTCGGAATGGCAAGGCGAATGGGACCTTGCAATAAATAACAAACTCCATGCCATTAAACCTGTCGTTAGTACAAAATGCTCTCATCCACAGTTTTCCAGAAAAGAGGACGTAGTATTAACACGACCGCGCATCGGCCATACTAGAGTTACTCATTCTTATATTTTTAATGGTGATAATCAGCCTTCTTGTGTAGGTTGTGATCAGCCATTCACTGTGAAACATATCTTAATTGACTGTGTTGACTTTTCACCCTCATGTATTTTATATTTCAAAGCTGACACTTCGCAACAACTGTCGAGATGTACCTGTTGATAACATTATTTTATTCTTTATACACAACCAACAAGATAATATATTGAAACTATTTTAATAAAATACATAATAAACATGGCTGTTCCTTCAACTACAATAATTAACAAATACCCTACTTTACAACTTACATATACAATACATTTGGCTCTCTTTTGGGGGCTGCTCACTCGAAGGTACTTGAACCACTCTGAGAACAACCTGATCAGCAGTTGTGGTCATAAAACATGACCCGGACATAAACTGATACTGTGATGATATGGAAACTGACAGTGATACTGTGAGACTGATATAGATACGGTGATAAGCAATACAGTTGTGCATGATCTGCATCATTGAACATGCTGATCTCAGGTGGTTCAGTGTCAAGCCATAAAATGATAAACATGAACTTTCTGTGTCATCTCAAATAAAAAAGCAACATTATTTTGGGGTTTAAAAGGCCATATCAAGAGTGAACAACCCCATGAGTGACATGTGGGCAAACTATAGTCATATACAAAATTAATTGGCTGCAAAATTATTACATTTCTAGATATATTTTTGTTTTGTGTGTGTGAACAGAAAGGAGGTGCTGGGGTGGATGGCTGGGTTGAGCTAGTCTGAAGACCACTGTTCATATTCCTATCCAGGCCACAAATGACAAATCTCTTCTATGATCATCTTGGTACTATTTGATTGCACTCTCATAATCTCTTATTACATAACTCTTACTCCCAGTTATCTTTGATCTGGTCAGAAAGTATCTTGGCAGCTGGAGTTACATAATTTAACATAACTTAAGTCTGTAAATATTACTGATAAGCCCAGCAGACAGTTAACAGGTGTTCCAGTGTTGCAACAGAAATCTTCTGATCATGGTCTGCACAACTAATTTTTGGACCTCAAAAATATATTCTACCAGTCAGAAGTGACAATAATAATACTAATGTGATACTAGAAACAATATGTTGTGTATAAACCACAATTAAATAAATTGTCATTTTATACACAACCAACAAGATAATATATTGAAACTATTTTAATAAAATACATAATAAACATGGCTGTTCCTTCAACTACAATAATTAACAAATACCCTACTTTACAACTTACATATACAATACATTTGGCTCTCTTTTGGGGGCTGCTCACTCGAAGGTACTTGAACCACTCTGAGAACAACCTGATCAGCAGTTGTGGTCATAAAACATGACCCGGACATAAACTGATACTGTGATGATATGGAAACTGACAGTGATACTGTGAGACTGATATAGATACGGTGATAAGCAATACAGTTGTGCATGATCTGCATCATTGAACATGCTGATCTCAGGTGGTTCAGTGTCAAGCCATAAAATGATAAACATGAACTTTCTGTGTCATCTCAAATAAAAAAGCAACATTATTTTGGGGTTTAAACGGCCAAACGAATTTGATTGAAAATCAAATGAGGCCCCCAAAATATGAGCCAACCAACACTAGTACTGACACTGATACTGCTGAAAGGGCACATTCTAGCCCATCTCAAACCAGACATTGGCAAACAGTGCAGTTCCAGACAAAATTTCACGGAACATGATGTCTGGTCAGGTCCTTGCTGCCTGAACATTTCAGATATTCACCTTTTAGTGTAAAGTACTCAACATGCCATGATCTCTGAAAATGACGGAATACATAAGGTAACTGTGTGTTATGGACATTTCCATACAAAACAACAACAACTAAAAATAAACAATTTTGTGCATATTGCGAGGTTAATCTATAGGCCTGACAGTGGGTGTTTCCAGACGGAATGTGACAATACTTGAAAAACATGTTTATACAGCTAATATATATATCATAAAGTATTCTTTAAAAGGCTCTATATTCAATGTGTGGTCGACTCGCCCAGGAAAAACAGAGATAAAAAATTCTATAAAAAACTCTGAAACCTGTGCCCGTTTGTCAATGTCTTACCACAGAATGTCGGGCCGCATTTTTACAATTGAACATTCAATATGAATGAACTGAGCCTCATTGCAAGCTGACAAAAACTTGACACAATGTTTTAATGTGATGTCATTGTCATATGATCGATCTACTGTTTACAAATATAAATATATATTCAAAATTTTTTCTGATACAGCAGTGTTTACTCAATATACATGTACATGTACTCTGAATATTGATTTTTTGAAAGAAAAAAAAAAACTATGATGTTTGTTGGACTGATTGCTAAAACTGAACAACTCCTATAGGCTTCTCACCTGAACACAGATCACACATGTATACAAAACTTGTCTTACTCTTTGTAAATCACCAATCGGCAAGGATAACATTGTCCACAACAGCATGTGCTGTAGGAAAACTATTACCGTAAAAACTTAAAATTTCTACAGTTAGTACTTGCTGCAATTAAGCAAATCAGTTTCATGATCCAGCAAGGAGTCCAAATATTTCAGACGGAATGACAAACAGTGCAAACCTGGCCAGACTCTCCTTCAGGAGCAGTCTGATCAGGACTGCGCTGCATGCTTAGGCCTTTCTGTATCATATTCAGGAACATTACGGCAATTATAGCTATGATTTCAGACCAATACTCCTCCCTGGATTCCCAGCAGGACCACAATGCTGAATATTCTTCCTTAACTAAACTGTTTCAACTCTAATCCAGCGCTGCGTGCCTGCCAGGTGCCAGGTAATGCAAGCATACTCCAAGGGGGCATACTCGGTCTACTACAAAATATGGATGTTTATTGAGTCAAATATCTGCATAACCCTAAATTCTGTCTTGGCATAGAGCCAGTTCAATGTATATTAATCTTTACTTGTTCTGGAAGTTGTTATTCTAAAACCACAATTTCTAGTTTACTTGTAAATGTTGGCATCACCCTTAATGGGAAATAACATTCATGTCACATTAAAGGAAAAATCTGCTTCTTGTCAAGTGGACTTTGATTCTGTTCAAGTTTTACTCTAGTTCATCATGTTTGACATCCAAAGCAACTGCATAAGCCATAGCTGACCAGGCTAGAACACCCAGGATTGCTCCATTCTGAAACTGACACAAATAATCATAAATATGGTACTAGGACAAATACCAATTTTCGGCTCTATGACTGTTTTCTGAGATTGTCCACACATACATGTACATAGTTGTTGAATTAGTACTACAATTACTGGACTGGAATTCAACCCATTTAGTATTGTAAACCCCAAAAGGGGTACTTGGCAAACAGTGTAGGCCCAGGACGTCTGATAAGGGCCTTCACCGCTTGCCAAAAGTTCAGTCATTTTCCAAATAAATTTGTTTTTGTTGATAACGCATCCTGACACCCCTAAATGTTGAAATGGACTCCTGATATATATGAGGAGGAAGATTCCATCCGGTACATAAAGGGGTTAATCACTCCACAATACCAAGCATGTACATGTATCATATACTGTTAGAATTGATGACTATATAAGCCTTACATTCTGATCATGCTGCACTGTTAGAATTTGAGACAGTCTTGTCAGCTGATATTATTCCACTGTTATAGTAGGAAACATTAGAATTATAGCCATGATTGTATGTCATTGTTGAATATGAAGAAACAGTTAAATTATGCAATCTGGTTGCTTGATATGGTAATTGAGACTGAACCAGGCAGTTGAATCTTCTGGACTGTTTGAATAAGAGACATAGCCGTGCAACTGATCGTCTTACACTGTTAGAATTGGACTGATTGTGCTGCTTATCGATTCTCTCAACATTGTCAGAATAACTATAAACTAGTGTGCTCTTACAAAATAGAAGTGAAGGCAATGATCAGAAATCGATACAATTGTCCTCTTACAAACCTTGACTGGCTAGCAAAATCTGCTCATGAGGATGGAAAATAAGACATATCATGTATACACTGTAAAATTTGGAAGCTTTGAAAATCTAAGGTTTGCAACAATGTCAAGGCTTATGCTGGTTATTACTGCACTTTGGAGACCAAAGTCTGATAATATTCTGAATGAAGCAGCTTAACATCCCGCTGATGTGAATCAGAATGATCAAAGTATATGTGACATCTTCCTTTCTTCTCCTTTTTTTTTTTTATTTTATTATTACCATATGCACAAAGTCACAATCTGGGAGAGCTTGATCAGTCTTGAATGCTTGATATGAGGTAACTTGACTGATGATGAATGATGGGATGATCCCGAGTGAAAAAGCCAGAGGGGAGGCGTGACGCAGCAGTCTCTAGGCTGAGGAGGCGTGAATGCTATACATCTTACGGTAGTATACCGAGTGAAGGCCAGAGTGGAGGCGTGAACGGTGCTCTCTATGAGGCCTGAATCAGGCGTGAATGCTATGCATCTTACGGGAAGACCCCTGATTATGACTTGACTGATGATAGATAGACGATCCCGAGTGAAAAGGCCAGTGCCGGGGCACCTTATGAGACCTGATTCAGGTGTGAATGCTATGCATCTTACGGCCGATACCGAGTGAAGGCCAGAGTGGAGGCGTGATCGGTGCACTCTATGAGGCCTGAATCAGGCGTGAATGCTATGCATCTTACGGGAAGACCCCTGAAGTGAGGCATGAAAACGGAAGCAAAACGAGGCCTGTACGAGACACAGACTTAATCAAGCTAACCCCCAGATGATGAATTTCAGACAATATCCATGAATGTATCCATATATGAATAAAGGCACAACCTAGCCCTGAAGGAAGGCATGTTATAGCAGGCTCAAGTCCCAATGAAGGAAAGAATTTGATTAGCATGATGCTTGTTGCAGCTAACAACATGACATGGGATACAAGACAATTGTCACCCAGAGGCTGGTGAAAACTGGAGTACCCAGAGCAAAACTACCTGACTTCCATTGCAGAACTTGGTGTCCCACACTTTATTTCACCCTGGTATGAGAGCATTAGAGTTACATGTCGACTTACGTAATTCTACACATGAACTGGGATGCAAGGCAATTATAGCTCAGAGGCTGGTGAAAACTGGAGTACTCGGAGCAAAACTACCTGACTTTCATTGCAGAACTTGGTGTCCATGCTTTATTTCACCCTGGTATGAGAACATTAGATTTGCATATCGATTGTATGGAATTCTACACATGAACTGGGATACAAGGCAATTGTAACTCAGAGACTGGAGAAAACTGGAGTACTCGAAGTAAAACTACCTGACTTCCATTGCAGAACTTGGTGTCCCACACTTTATTTCACCCTGGTATGAGAGCATTAGTTACATATCGATTTACGTAATTCTACACATGAACTGGGATGCTAGGCAATTATAACTCAGAGGCTTGTGAAAACTGGAGTACTCGGAGCAAAACTACCTGACTTCCATTGCAGAACTTGGATGTCCCACACTATATTTCACCCTGGTATGCGAGCATTAGAGTTGCATGTCGACTTACACATTCTACACATGGACTGGGATGCAAGACAATTGTAACTCAGAGGCTGGTGAAAACTGGAGTACTCGGAGCAAAACTACCTGACTTCCATTGCAGAACTTGGTGTCCCACACTTTAATTGCACGGAATTCTATACATGAACTGATTTGTAAGACAAGCATTTACCAAAGCATTTAGAATATACTGAAATTAAAGAGTCACAATAAGTCTGTTCATGTGCATGTAACAAAGCTATCCTCTGAATATTCTACCTATGATCTTGCTATACTGTCAAGGGTGATTTGGAGCTTAGCAGCCCAGTCCTCACTAAGTTTAGGTCCTATTGAGCTAGTACTCTTCTGTGGGCAGACAAAGGTGAATAAAGTGTATCTTTTCTAACATACAATGACAAATGATTTCCTTATGCTGTTGACGAAGATAAGCTCTGTTGCAGCCTAAACTGGTGCATCAGTAAATTGAGAATTGAGGCAAGATTTTCTTAGAATCAGCTGATTTGAAAACTAGTGAAAAGCAATGACAATACTTATCTTTGATGTCTGTAGCTGACACTGACACAGAATTGAACTAAGTCTTGTATAGGGGTGTACTTATATGAGTAAGTTGAGACAACACACTTCTTCTGCCGCATACAGCACGAGCAATGTTCATAAAGTATTGTCAGCTTCTACCATTTTTTTTTTTTTACAAAGGTTAGCTAAAATCTCACTGAAAGATGTCTGATTTAGATAGTGACCTGGATAACACATTTTATGCTGTGATGCCAAATAAGAAATTGAGTCAGCACACTGATACTGTTTAAAATGAGATGACAATGAAAATGTTAGATAAACAATTTCTGTGTAAAAGTACACTGAGATACTAAAGCATGTAAGATAATCCTTTTCAGAGTAATGTATCCAATCCATGAATAATGTTAAATCACAAAACAGAAAAGAAGAAAATATTGAGCTAGTCTGAAGACCACTGTTCATATTCCTATCCAGGCCACAAATGACAAATCCCTTCTATGATCATCTTGGTACTATTTGATTGCACTCTCATAATCTCTTATTACATAACTCTTACTCCCAGTTATCTTTGATCTGGTCAGAAAGTATCTTGGCAGCTGGAGTTACATAATTTAACATAACTTAAGTCTGTAAATATTACTGATAAGCCCAGCAGACAGTTAACAGGTGTTCCAGTGTTGCAACAGAAATCTTCTGATCATGGTCTGCACAACTAATTTTTGGACCTCAAAAATATATTCTACCAGTCAGAAGTGACAATAATAATACTAATGTGATACTAGAAACAATATGTTGTGTATAAACCACAATTAAATAAATTGTCATTTAAAAATTGGTCTTTTTCATAAGATTCAGAGTTTTATACATTATCATTCTGACTTGTTACTTTTAATATCGTCATAATTATTCATGCCGTTTAACCATTAACCGACTGACGCTTATGACCCACCAAGAGGGTTGACGCGTCGTTAAACACGAAATCATCATCATCATCACCGTAAAATGTGGGTCAAGGTCAAATATAGATGCTTGAATTATCGCTGCCATCCCAAGCAAGTTTGTAACAAGTATCATTAATGAAACTCTTACAGTTCTTGAGAAATGAACATAAATAGTAGGATGAACGTTAGGTTTGATGCAATAGTTTTCAAAGTCAGTGAACCATGAAAAGTAGATCAAGGTCAAATATAGCACCAAACTAGGTTATTACAATATTTTCCGGGACGTCCCATATCCCCATCAACCATTTTATTTACCAAAACTTATCTAACCTCAATCCATAGGGCTTGAAAAAATAAGGGCGAAACAACCCGCCAAATCAGGGCGAAACAACTCACGGGCGAAACGACCCACAGGCGAAACGACCCACAGGCGAAACGACTCATGGGCGAAACGACTCAAGGGCGAAACGACCCGATACCATTTTAGGGCACTTTAGAAATCAGCCGACTTCAGTCGGTCGCTTTTTCTGCGGGTCGTGCAATTTCACTGTATACGAGTTGAATAGTTCGATTGTACCTGGGACAAACAAACAATAGTCAAAAAATTAATGGACTGATTCCAGTCTATAGCCTGCCCTGCAGCTTAACGGGGTTGTAATTTGCTGGTCACATAGATCTTGAATGTCTTTATAATAGTATCTCAAAGATTTGCCAAAATCATGTAAGGGTGCCACTAGTTTCACATAGTCAACACACCGCTACCTCCTACCTCCGCCCATTGAGGCTTGAAGAAATAATTATTGGGCTGCATGGTGCTTCCACGCAGCGATGAAACCTACCGCACAATAGTACTGGTAAACCGCTTAGGGGTTGTAAGCCTGCCCAGGACATGACCGTTCATGCATATAAAGCATATTGGTTTCAGTGGGCGTGAGGATTTGAGATGTCATTTCATCTCGATGTCGGGTAAAAGTCTCACTAAATTGGAAGCAACGTCTCCAAAATGACCAATACAGTGTTGACAGGGACTTTAATAAACCCTAAATCAAACAAACACTGTTGCGTCTATCTTCGTGACAGATGCACAGACCATAAACCATCCAAAGAGCAGTTAGTAAATGGTCAGAAGGTGAAGAAACACAAACTCAAATTATTCTTTACCATTTTAACTCACCCTAACCCCACATTTTGTAGAATTTTGCTGCACGGCAGTGCAATTAAATTGCCAAATGACTCTGACACAGCATCTAAGTGACATCTGGCCAGGATGTAATAACCATCACCTCATAGGTTAATGTTCTGAGTGTAGACTAACCTGGTATTACCTACACTAGAGAGTTAAAACTGACCTTAAAATGTCTTACACCTCAGATATACCTGTTTTCACATTCCAGCCTAAAAACTCGAACCCAAGCCCAGCCCAGGTTTTACAGGTAAACTGCCGCAAGTGCCAGTGAGAAAACAAGGCTGGCCATTTCAACACTCAAGTCGGAGTGACTTTATTTGACAGATACAATACCTTGTCAAGCAATGGGAACGCTAGCATCGGATTTCAGATCGAGAGGTAACCGGTTCGATCTCCGCAAGCGCCAAATGTTGTTTCCTTATCCACATTGCTTTTTGGTACTGTTTTTTTTTACCAGGATGGCCACAAGGAGATTAGTACTACTTGACTAAATGTTTTACCCTCTATAAATAAAGATTATTATTATTATTATTGTTATTATTATTATTATTGGCTAGTTTCAAACTACTGAATGTATACAAACAAAAGGTGACCTGTTATTGCCAAAAAAAAAATGGTACTGTACATTCTATAATACTGGCTTTAGGGGAATTGGAACACCTAGCGGACACAATTTTTCAATGGGAAAAAAACTTTCAGGACTTCGAGTTCACTTTTCTATTAACTCTGTCTCATGGAAAAAAAGTGGGGTCAACTCTTAAAGGAAAGAATTGCTCCTCAGGAGCAAATTCTTTCCTTTCTAAAAGTTGGCCCCTATTGACATGGGAGACAAAACAAAAATACTTTTGCAGGAGTTGCCTCCCATAAAGTTGTATGCATCAGGAATTTAACGATGTATGTCTATTCTCAGCCTATGCACCCACCAGTGCTGTCAGCGCTTTGATTTGTGAAATACCAGATGCCCAGGTTAATTATATTTAATTGCAAGCATGTCCACAGATTAAAAACGTTTGATGTGCGCAAAAAAAGAAGAAAAACATGGATGAATCTTGTATGATTTACAAAGTGCCCTTTAAACTATCTAAATGGGTCAGCACATGTTATTTTGCGTATGAGCTATGAAATTATATATTCAATATCTTCTATCCATGTATCGCAGCCCGCAGTCTGTGGCCCGCAGCCCGCGGTCCGCACTTTAGTCAATTGATAATTTTGAGCCAATAAACCCCAACTTTCATATAGTAAATACGTAAGAATTGAAGTTAGAACAAAAGGCTCAATGAGCCTAACCGCTCACCTGAGGAACATTTTAGTTAGCTGTTTGACTTATGGTCTTTGAGCATATTTTTTTAAGTGCTTCCTAATGGAACACGGCATTGTCAAGTTGGACCCTAAGGGCAGGTTTGGTAGGATTAATGTAGGGGACCACTTGACATTGCTACATGCTTAATATGTAAGCTCTGGGCCTAGTGGTTTCAGAGAAGATTTTTGAAGTTTTTTTTTTTTTCATTATAAGTCTATAGGGGCTAAGGTAACCCTGGGCATGGCCAGTTTAGACCCCAGGGGCATGATTGGCACAATTTATGTAAGGGACCACTTGACACTGCTACATGCTTAATATGTAAGCTCTGGGCCTAGTGGTTTCAGAGAAGAAATTGTTTTAAGTTTGTCCCATTGTAAGTCTATCGCAGCTATATGTGTTGCCATGGCAACACCAGTTTCAATCTATATTACCCCAAAACATACTGCATCTTCTCCCCCAATGGGATAATGCTTCTCATGAAATTTAATCATGACTGGCCAACTGGCTTTAAAGATATACTTAGTTGAAAATGTGAACGGACGCCGGACCATTGGCATACTAATACCTTACATGAGCCTTCGGCTCAAGTGAGCTTATAATACTAGCTGTTTCAGAGAAGAAGATTTTTTAAGCTTTTTTTTCCATTATAAGTCTATGGGGGCTAAGGGGCCCAAGGGCGTGGCCAGTTTAGCTCACAGGTGCATGACTGGCACAGTTTATGTAGGAGGCACTTGACATTGCTACATGCTTAATATGTAAGCTCTGGGCCTAGTGGTTTCAGAGAAGAAGATTTTTAAAGCTTTTTTTCTATTAAAAGTCTATGGGAGCTGTGGGGCCCCGGGGCGTGGCCAGTTTAGACCCCAGGGGCATGATTGGTACAATTTATGTAGAGGACCACTTGACATTGCTACATGCTTAATATGTAAGATCTGTGTCTAGCGGTTTCAGAGAAGAAGATTTTTTAAGCTTTTATTTCCAATATAAGTCTATGGGGGTTAAGGGACCCCGGGGCATGGCCAGTTTAGACCCCAGGGGCATGATTGGCACAATTTATGTAGGGGACCACTTGACATTGCTACATGCTTAATATGTAAGCTCTGTGTCTAGCGGTATCAGAGAAGAAGATTTTTTAAGCTTTTATTTCCAATATAAGTCTATGGGGGTTAAGGGACCCCGGGGTGTGGCCAGTTTAGACCCCAGGAGCATGATTGGCACAATTTATGTAGAGGACCACTTGAAATTGCTACATGCTTAATATGTAAGCTCTGTGCCTAGCGGTTTCCGAGAAGATTTTTTAAGCTTTTTTTTTCCATTATAAGTCTATGGGGGTTAAGGGTACCCGGGGCGTGGCCAGTTTAGACCCCAGGAACATGATTGGCACAATTTATGTAGGGGACCCTTTGACATTGCTACATGCTTCATATGTAAGCTCACGGCCTATTGGTTTCAGAGAAGATCTTTTTAGCTTTTTTTCCATTATAAGCCTATGGGGGCTAAGGGGCCCCAGGGCGTGGCCAGTTAAGACCCTAGGGGCATGATCGGCACAATTTATGTAGAGGACCACTTGACATTGCTACATGCTTAAATGTAAGCTCTGTGCCTAGCCCCCCAGGTATTAGACTTCCTGCCTTGCCCTGGCCCTGGGGCCTCAATTCCCACTGGGCACGTTGCTGCTGTGGTCAATGTGCCCACTGGGAAGAGCTAAAGGAAGTACCACCCGTTTGCCGTGGGTGGCGTCCTGTAAGCCGGAAGAAGGGATCCTGGAGGTTGAGAGATACCTGAGGTTGCGGTGCTTCAGATTCCCAACACGCCTCTTTGGCCTGGCTTTTCGGTGTAGACGGGAGGCTGTGCGGTCCGGCACAGTCAATCGGCTGGTCACGCCTTGCCCTAGAGATACTGCTCAACTTTCTCTTCCATTCTTTTTGTATCTTTCCTGAACCAACCATGTGCCCATTTACCTTACCCTTTTCTGTCTTTTTATCTCTAGAAGGCGGTGGCGCAACGGACCAATCGTGTAAGCATTTTGTTTATGCGAGTATATCTCACGTGTATCTCTAACACTTGCGAGTCGGATAGCCACTCCATTATGGTGTTCCCTTGTAGGGCTCCGCGGAGGGCGGAGAGCACTTGAGATGAATCTTAAAACCTTCTTCATGGGTCCCCCTTCTTCTAGTAACCGCAACAAAACCAAACGTAAAAAAGATGAGTCGTCGGAGTCTGACTCCGATGAACCCAGTCAGCAGTCTGTACCACCAAATGTTCCTCGCTTCTTGGTCATGACATCACTTGATGATACACGTACAGTGTCAAGTATATCACCTTTTGTAATCGAAAAGAGTATAGTGTCCATAGCCGGACACCCAAAAAGCATTAAGAAGCTTAAGTCAGGTGACCTTCAAATTGAAGTCGAGAAAAAAACAGCATGTAGAAGCTCTGCTTAAAGCAAAAAAAATATTTGACCTCAAAATTAAAGTGTCCCTCCACAATACGCTGAATTCCAGTAAAGGTGTCATACGCAGCCCAGAGTTACGTCCTTGCAGCGACGATGAAATCGTGGAAAACTTGAGAGATCAAGGCGTAATTGGTGTACGTAACATACAAGTTCGTAGAAATGGTGTATTAAAACCCACTAGTACTTACGTGTTGACTTTTAATACACCAGTTCTGCCCAAGAAAATCAAAGTAGCACATCTTTCCGTAAATGTGGAGGTATATATACCAAACCCTCTCAGATGTTACTCGTGTCAGATTTTCGGTCACCATGAAAGCAGATGTGAGAAGAAAAAACTCTGTCCAAACTGTGGTGAAGAAAAACATGTCGATATGCACCAAAACTGTAAGAATGAAGCCAAATGCGTTAATTGTGGAGGCAAACATGCTGTTTTCTCTCGAGATTGTCCGGCATGGAAAAAAGAAAAAGAAATTCTCACTGTCAAATACCAAAGGTCGATAACATTTCCAGAAGCGAGGAAGATTGTTGAAGAACGTTACAAAACACCAAGCACCAGTTACGCCAGCATCACAAAGGGTGCTGGTGTTAAAGTCACGAACAGTGGAACGCAGACTGTTGAATCTTGCATTGCTGAACTGAAAAAATCTGGTGCATGGAGTACTACTCCTGCACCACAAAGTTCAACCAATTTGTCAAATGGCGCAATCCAGGTTGCTTGGATCGGTCGACAGCGACCGAACCAAAGCCAGCGCCGCATGTAAAAGAGAAATCCGACTCCGGTCAGACCAATAAGGGATCGGGAGAACCGATCCAAAAACATTACACACAGATAGGGCTACCATCTGACGAGGATGATGAAGAACTAATGGATGATGATGACTCTCCAACCAATCCTCGAAAAGGTAGCAAGATTACAAGGATACCTTATATAAGGTAGATTATTTCGTCGATAACGACGCATTAGTTTCTAGTCTAATAAATATCTCTCCATAAAATGGATCTAAAACACAAAATAATACAATGGAATTGTCGAGGCCTAAAGTCAAATTATAACGAACTCTTATTGCTTCTTACTTTATTAAACCCATCGGTTTTTTGTTTGCAGGAAACTTTTTTGAAAACTGATGACAACATAGATGTCAGGGGTTTCAATACATACAATTATATCTACTCTGATGGTAACAGACCATCTGGTGGCAGTTCAATTATTGTTAAATCTTGTTTACCACAAAGAGAGATCAAATTGAAAACAGAACTACAGGCCGTGGCAGTGTCGGTTTCTCTGGATAAAGAAACTACAATTTGCTCTCTATATATTCCACCCTCATTTACTTTAAAGCCCGAACATCTTGAGTCGTTGCTGGGTCAGCTTCCATCGCCATATCTTTTAGTTGGTGACTTCAATGGTCACAACATTCTGTGGGGTTGCAAAGATAACAACAACAGAGGAGCACTTATTGAAGATTTTATTGCACAGAACAATCTCTGTTTGATGAATGATCAATCTTATACTTATCTTCACCCTGCGACAGGTCATTTGTCTTCTTTAGATCTCTCTTTGTGTCACCCATCTCTCTTCTTGGACTACGACTGGTCTGTTCATGATGATCAGTGCGGAAGTGATCACTTCCCTGTTATAATTGAGAGCGTAAACGATCCAGATGAGGACTGTAACCAGAAATGGAAAATGAATAAAGCCGACTGGGAATTATTCAATGATTTATGTGAAGAGGAGTTATCAGTTGATCACTTTAAAGAATCATCCGACATTGTTTCTGATTTCACAGATACACTTATTAATATATCAGAACAATGCATTCCAAAGATCTCCACAAATACTAAGGAAAGCAAGCCTTGGTTTAATAATGACTGTAAAGAAGGTAATAAAAAGCGTAAACAGGCTCTAAATAAGTTCTGCAAAAGTCCCACTTCAGAAAAGCTAAACGACGTAAAAGTTTTTAGAGCTAAAGCTCGGCGAACTATCCGAGCTTCCAAACGAAAATCATGGAGAGAATATGTCTCCAAATTGAACTACAAAACCCCCATTAAAAAGGTTTGGGATATGGTACGAAAAATTTCAGGAAAAACAAAGTCCTCTAGTTTTACACATTTAAATACTGAATATGACACAATAGCTTCAACCAAAAAAGATATTTCAGATACTCTTGGGAGCACATTCTTGAGAAATTCATCATCGCGTAATTATTCTGACACTTTTAGAAATTTCAAAAGGACCAAGAGAAAAGAAATCTAAACTTCAAATCCCTTAATCACGAAGAATACAACACACCTTTTAACCTATCCGAACTCGTTGAAGCCATTGAAAAATCACATGATACGGCAACCGGCCCCGATGAAATTCATTATCAGATGCTTAAGCATCTGCCAAAAAGTTCTCTAACAACACTTTTAGATATCTTTAATAATATTTGGGAAACGGGGGTCTGTCCTGAGAGCTGGCGTGTAGCTACAGTTGTACCAATTCCGAAACCAGGGAAAGATCATGCAGAACCTACAAATAATCGTCCGATAGCTTTGACAAGTTGTTTGTGTAAAACATTGGAGAGAATGATAAACAAGAGATTAGTCTGGTACTTAGAGTCCAACAACCTCATTTCAGAATATCAATCGGGTTTTCGTTCGGAACCTAGTACCAATGACAATTTAATAAGACTAGAAACATTTATACGAGATGCTTTTATTAACAAAGAACACGTAGTAGCTGTCTTTTTCGACTTGAAGAAAGCATATGATACAGCATGGCGTTATGGAATATTGAAAGATCTACATAACATTGGCTTAAGAGGAAAACTTCCCAGTTTTATTGAAAGCTTTTTAGGGGAGCGCATGTTTCAGGTGCGTGTGGGGTCTACCTTATCAGATTTCTATGATCAAGAACAGGGTGTCCCACAGGGTAGTATTCTTTCAACTACGCTATTTAACATCAAAATAAACAATATTGTACAATGTTTGGACGACAAAACTGATTGTTCATTGTATGTTGATGATTTTTGTATATGTTACCGTTCAAAAAATATGAAAACAATAGAATTAAAGTTACAACAAAATTTAAAAAGAATAGAAGAATGGACTGATAAAAATGGTTTTAAGTTCTCCAAGTCGAAAACGCAGTGTGTTCATTTTTGTAAACTACGGAAGAAACACGACCATCCTTCCCTGTTTTTATACGGATCACAAATTCCTGTTGTTGAGGAAGCCAAATTTCTTGGGGTCATATTTGATCAAAAGTTATCTTTTATTCCCCATATTAAATATCTTAAAGCGAAATGCTTAAAAGCTTTGAATCTTTTGAAAGTTTTAGCTCATACAAGTTGGGGAGCAGATCGGTATACTTTATTACATCTTTACCGGTCTTTAATAAGATCTAAATTAGATTATGGGTCTGTTCTTTATGGTTCTGCCAGAAAGTCCTATTTAAAATCATTGGATACTATCCATCACCAAGGCCTTCTCTGGCCATGGGAGCCTTCCGTACTTCTCCCGTATTAAGCCTTTATGTAGAAACAGGTGAACCATCTTTAACCTCGCGCAGAGAGAAACTTTCTCTTCAGTATGCTATCAGACTTGCTGCTAATCCATCTAACCCAGCATTCCAAATCTCATTTCCACCTGAATTTGTAGATAAGTACGAAACTAAACCCACAGCAATCAAACCTTTTGGATTACGTGTGTTACCACTTCTTGAAAATTCAGGCATAGAGATTAAAAATATTCAAAAACATGAAACCGCCGAAGTTCCGTCTTGGTGTATTAAAAAACCTTCTATTCTGTTTGACTTACATGATGGCAAAAAATCCGAATCAAATCCTATTCTACTCAAACAAGGTTTTCAGGTACTGCAGTCACGTTACAAGGATTATCAGCAAGTCTATACTGATGGTTCCAAAGAAGGAGATAAAGTTGGTTGTGCGTATGTTTCTCAAGATACGCACCAAACCTTGCGCCTTCCAGATGGTTCATCTATTTTTACAGCTGAAGCCAAAGCAATAGACCTAGCTTTAGATTTTATCAGTTCTTCAACAATTCAAAAAGCAATTATATTTTCTGATTCACTTTCTGTGCTTAAGGCTTTAGACTATTCATCATCTAAAAATCCTCAAATACAAAAACTGATCGAAAAACATTATGAAATTTCTAAAACGCACCAAATCTTGTTTTGTTGGCTTCCGAGCCATATTGGCATTGTCGGAAATGAGTTTGCTGACAAGAAAGCAAAGGAATCGCTCAATCTTGATCCGTCTGTTTTTAAAATTCCTTTTAATAATTTTAAACCATTTATCAACAGATACATCTTGTCGGAATGGCAAGGCGAATGGGACCGTGCAATAAATAACAAACTCCATGCCATTAAACCTGTCGTTGGAACAAAATGCTCTCCTCCACAGTTTTCCAGAAAAGAGGATGTAGTATTAACACGACTGCGCATTGGCCATACTAGAGCTACTCATTCTTATATCTTAAATGGTGATGAGCAGCCTTCTTGTGTAGGCTGTGATCAGCCATTCACTGTGAAACATATTTTAATTGAATGTGTAGACTTTTCACAGTCCCGTAATTTATACTTCAAAGCTGACACTTTGCAACAATTGTTTCAAGATGTACCTTTTGAAAATATTATTTTATTCTTAAAAGAAATTGGACTTTTTCATAAGATTTAACTGTTTAAATTTTTTATACATATCAAACTAACTTTTTTACTTTTAATATCCTCATAATTCTCAATGCCGTTAACCATTAACCGCTTGACGCTTATGACCCACAAAGAGGGTTGACGCGTCGTTAAACACGAAATCATCATCATCATCATTTGTGCCTAGCGGTTTTAGAGAAGAAGACTGTTTAAGCTTTTTTTGCCATTATAAGTCTATGGGGGATAAGGGGGCCCCAGGGCTTGGCCAGTTTCGATCCCAGGGGCATCATTAGTACAATTTATGTAGGGGACCACTTGACATTGCTACATGCTTAATACGTAAGCTCTGGGCCTAGTGGTTTAAGAGAAGAAGATTTTTTAAGTTTTTTTTTTTCCATTATAAGTTTATGGGAGCTAAGGGGCCCCGGGGCGTTGCCATTTTAGATCCCAGGGGCATGATTGGTACAATTTATGTAGAGGACCACTTGACATTGCTACATGCTTAATATGTAAGATCTGTGTCTAGCGGTTTCAGAGAAGAAGATTTTTTAAGCTTTTATTTCCAATATAAGTCTATGGGGGTTAAGGGACCCCGGGGCGTGGCCAGTTTAGACCCCAGGGGCATGATTGGCACAATTTATGTAGGGGACCACTTGACATTGCTACATGCTTAATATGTAAGCTCTGGGCCTAGTGGTTTCAGAGAGGAAGATTTTCTAAGCTTTTTTTTCCATTATAAGTCTATGGGAGCTAAGGGGCCCCGGGGCGTGGCCAGTTTAGACCCCAGGGGCATGATTGGCACAATTTATGTAGAGGACCACTTGACATTGCTACATGCTTAATATGTAAGCTCTGTGTCTAGCGGTTTCAGAGAAGAAATTTTTTTAAGCTTTTATTTCCAATATAAGTCTATGGGGGTTAAGGGACCCCGGGGAGTGGCCGGTTTAGACCCCAGGGGCATGATTGGCACAATTTATGTAGGGGACCACTTGACATTGCTTCATGCTTCATATGTAAGCTCACGGCCTAGTGGTTTCAGAGAAGATTTTTTTAAGTTTTTTTTTTCATTATAAGTCTATCGGGGTTAAGGGGCCCCGGGGCGGGGCCAGTATAGACCCAAGGGGCATGATTGGCACTATTTATGTAGAGGACCACTTGACATTGCTACATGCTTAATATGTAAGCTCTGTGCCTAGCGGTTTTAGAGAAGAAGATATTTTAAGCTTTTATTTCTATGGGGGGTTAAGGGACCCCGGGGCGTGGCCAGTTTAGACCCCTGGGGCATGATTGGCACAATTTTTGTAGAGGACCACTTGACATTGCTACATGCGTCATATGTAAGCTCTGGGCCTATTGGTTTCAGAGAAGAAGATTTTTTAATTTTTTTCCCATTATAAGTCTATGGGAGCTATATGTTGCCATGGCAACAAGAGTTTCCATCTGATCTGCCCCAAAACATAATGCATCTTTTCCCCCAACCTGATAATGCTTCTCATGAAATTTAATCATGATTGGCCATCTGGCTTTAAAGATATACTTAGTTGAAAATGTGAACGGACGACGGACGCCGGATCATTGGCATAATAATACCTCACATGAGCCTTCGGCTCAGGTGAGCTAAAAATGCGACCAGATCCGGGACGAACCGGCGACCCCTTGCTTACAAACCACTGAGCTATACGGGCGCTAATAACATTTCTCCAACTTCGAAGTTTTATAATCGTAGTAAATAAACAACACTAGTGATGAAAGTAAGGAGAACTCTTTTATCAGCTATCCGCTATATCAATAGGCTTGCCCAAGTCTGTTGATTAGGTGTCCATTGTAGAAATAATTGTTTACAAAAAATAATATAGAGGATCTTACATGAGTGCTCATGTATTATTGAATTTATTAAACTAGTTGAGGAAAAGGGATAAAATGCGAGGCTTTGCCGAGCATTTTATCCCTTTTCCTCAACGAGTTTAATAAATTCAATAATACATTAGGACGAATGCAAGATTCTATTTATCATATGACATTTAAAACGAATTTTATTCACGATTGTTTACAAAAATGTCAATATTCCGCCGTTAGCAAACGCGACGTCGTTAAGGACGTTGTATATGTAACGTTAAGGGACGCATCTAGCTAATTTGCATATTTAATCCACTAGTGGATTATCGAAAATAATACATGGCGTTATTACACTCTCAGACACGACGTCATTTGATAAAATAAAATAAATACATTGTAAATGAAATAGCAATACAGCCTTTTATGAAAATTGTGAAATTAACAGACTTGTAAAAACTGAAAGAACTCATTCACCTTTCCTGAAGATGATTGTCGGATAGGGGTGAGAAGTTTGTTAATATAACTTTTCACTGACATGCTTCAGAGCTTGTCCCTCGCAAAAAAATACCGTTGACCGCATGTTGTTACCGTCGACCACAA